>CM042883.1:30116009-30816913 GCA_023653495.1 Melastoma candidum
GACACCGACCTTCTTCAGTGCTGACTGTCTCTACAAGGAAAATCTAAATCAGCATGCGAAGCCTGAACCATCACAACGAGCAGTAGACATACCATCATGTGGATGCGATTCTGCTCCTCTTCGCTGAGGACGAACTGTAACTTCAGAAGCATTTCTCCTCCTCCCTCAAGAGGGAAACTATCATTCCACGAGCCTTTCTGGACGACCATTTTGGTCTCAATCCCTAGTAGGAAACACCAAAAGCATGTTGTTCATCCTCCACTCCCCAGGGGACACGACTTTCAACGAATGATCAAACATTCAAATCAGACACATAATGTACCCACCCGTCCTAGATATCTCGACCCCATTCGTGCCGTTAACCTTGACGATCATATTCTCGCGTAGGGTAGTCAGAGGACTGTAGAAGAATTCCGATAACCGATCATGATTCAATCCGATTCCACCTAAAACACATCCCAGCATCTGAGACCAATCCCAAGAGAATGACTTTACATCGAGATATCGCCGCTGTCAGCAATCTGATACTCCCTTTTCCCCATTGCGACTGTAACCAATGAGAAAACCACGGTGACCTCAGTTCGAATCCCATGACGTGTGTTTAGCAACAGAAATTCTAGGCCAGAGAGCTCAACTCAATCTATGGATCGACGGTCCAGAACATAGGCCCAAGGAAGAAAAATCCAGGAAGGATGTGACCACAGATACATACCAGGCGAAGGCTTGCTGGGCGAAGGGATCACCAAGCGACGGGATTACCAGACAACGAGCGACAATAGGTCAGTAAAGCGACAAGGATCTTGTCGAACCGGATCCTAACTTGAGGATTGAAGAGCACGGGACTAGCGGACAAGCCAGTTGGAGACACTTCACTGACGAAGATGCTACCGGCGTCTGCACCTTATGGAGGGAGGCCCCTTCTGCATGTTTTGTGTTTGTTCACGGTTTTGGTGTAAGAAGACAGAGACCATGGGACTTAAAAAAAGGGTAACTCCCAATGAATTTCTGTGGGAACGCAGAAAATTTGGGCCAATTACCATCAGGGTTTAGGGCCGGAGATCAGTCAAAAGGCTTGTGACCGAGGGAATCCTCTGAGATTCTTCTATTCTAGGAGGAGTTGTTTAGATTATAATCATATAAAATAGGTGTAAAATGGGTTTTGAGTAGGATGGGGTAGCACAATCACCATCAACACCACAATTATGCAGATACATGTAATACTATCTTCTATAACGTCAAGAAAATATACAAGCAATATAATCAAATATTACCTAATAATATCTTTCTCATAAGATATGTTCACCCTTTAGTATATTTTACAAACGAACCAAACGATTTTAAAACACAACTTCCGACTTGGGTACACAAATCATAAGGGTGTCGATCAACAGTGAATTAAAAAAATTGCAGTCAAATTACGTAAAACTAGAATTTGAGAAAATAAACAAAAGAGTAAGCTAAAAGTTAAAATGATCGAAAATCAATCAACGAAAGCAACTAGTACTATGACTTTTCCCCACTGAAGCACTCAATTCTCTATCATTAATATATCGAGAAACCATTTATAACGTAAGCTTTCTCATCTATCTTCCTACTTACACAAGAGAATACCTAATAACCAATCTATTATATCCCTTAAGGAATTATAAGTAAACTAGATTCATTAAATTTCGATCTTAATCTTATTCCTAGTCTATTCTTTTAGACGAATTTGATTTGTCGATGTTAACTTAGGTTTTCTATCACCATTTAAAACCTAAAATTCCTTTTTCTAACTCAGATAGATTAGTAAATCACACAAAATGTTGATCACGTTGTATGCATTAAGCACATGACAAAATAAATAAAACATTGAATCAAAGTGGGAAATAACAGTCCAACTACATACCGGATTTTGTCATAACCATCAAACAGAAAAATAGTTCAACCTAACTGTAAAGAAAAAAACGTCAAAATAAAGTAAAACGTCTTAAAAGAAAACAAAAGATTTTCTAGTCTTTCAGTAATCTGGATTGACATTTTCGTTGTTCGTTCCGATAGAGATTTTGTGTAATCCCATTGAAGATTTTCACCAAAATGATCTTTTGATCGAAAGATTTTCTTCTGGAGTGAAAGTTTTATTTATGATCAAAATTTACGTTTACTTGATTAAAAACGAACATTCTCCGTCATTCCAGTAAGATTTTCGAGATTTTCTTTTATCATAGGACCGAAGTTTTATCCATGATTGAGTTAGACATTGAGTGAAAATTAAATTTCCCGTAGTAAGGTTTTTTAAACTAGTTGAGAAAAATACATCACTTGGTCGAAGGGATTTTTTTTTTTCTAAAGATGATCGGAGAGAAAAACGATTTCCTTTAAAAAAAAGTTCTCGATTAGGCGTGACAACATCGGAGTTTAAGACTAAACCACAATTCTGTACAAAAAGGCTTTGTCCTTTTGAAGTGAGGATATCACGATCATAGCAGAATCTCGAACATTACTTTCATGAGTTGTAACACTAAAATGTCTGAATCTTTTAACCCATATTTCAATACTTAGAATTCTCTCTATTGAATCGGATTAGAAATCTGGTAAATTTTACTTGAGTATTTTTGTTCAAAAGTTTATTTAATATTTGGCCTGCAGTGATCTCTATCAAATTTGTAAATTATGGAACTGTATTCAGTAAATTTGTATAATTCATAAAGTCCTTAATAAAAGTTACTGATAGTATGTTTAAAGAAAGAAAATCTTAATTTGTACGTCAAACTTTATCATTTTCTTGGGAAAAAGAAATCGCTTTGAAATTTTGCGTGGTGATTTCGTAATTAGGGAATTATTTATGTCGATTAAGAGTTTTTATTATTACTAAGAGGTTTGTGCACCGATTCCAATTTCCAAAGGCCAAAAAGTAATTCTAAAGGTGTTCCTAAAATTACTTATTACATTTTGGAAATAAAAAACCCAACGGCATCTAAATAAACAGGATGTTGCACATAATCAAACCTGCTAAAAAAATGCAACCTTAAAAAAGAATCTAGTCTACTCCACACAGACACTCCCTCGCGACATTATTTAATAGTAATTCCTAACTAGTAATAATCATAATGAGCAGCAAAATTGAAGCTTATCAGGAAATATTATTGGATCGGACCAAGCCATAGGACAAAGCCATGAGCAAAATGGCAGCTTCCTTCTCATCCTGTGGGAACACCCCCCGGAATCCCGATGTCCATTCGCTCAGCTTCATCACAAACTCCTCGAAACAGAGATCCCTCGAACCTGCCGGTGGAAGTAGGAGGGTCTTCGGCTTCTTCTTTGGTTGAGGGTCGTAGCTGCTGTCATTTTCGTTGTCGTTGTCGCTCGATGACAGTCTCTTCTTCTTCATACTCTTCTTCTTCTTTTGCTGCTCCTTAGTCGGGGCAAGATTCTGTTGAGGCGGCACTTCGCCGTTTGCAGCGGCCGCCGCAGCAGCCATGGCTCGCCTCGCTTTCCTCTGACGTATTCCACAGGCATTGCAAAGCGTCTGCTCTCAAATATACATCACGCGCGGTTAGTCTCCATAAAATTGCTCACAGAACTAAACATTTTTTTCTTTTTAAAAGGGGGGAGATTTTTTTTTTTTAAGAACGATAACAATGGTAGTACAAATGGTAAAATTAAAGGATGACCCGTGATCCCAGATTTTAATTTTGTTTTGTGTTTTTTTGTCTCCCCGAAGAGATAAATAATATCAACCATATAATTTATCGAAATTCCCAAATAAAAAAAATGTGAATTTTTCTCGAATCAGACATAATATCTCAATCATGATGTATCAACCCTAAAGGATCGGAAGACAGAAATTTCGGGAATCATGAATCTACCTTTGGGCCAGTCGGACCGCTCCTCCAAAGAGGGGTCTTGGTGGTGTTGCAATCGGCACAAACCCTAATAATCGGGTAGTTGTTGTTGTTGTTGTTGTTATGGCTCTCTGTCCTGGAGCTGACACTCCTGTGGCTGTTGGCGCTGCTGCTGCTGTCGTTCTCTAGTACATCCGGCACCCACGGAGGAACTGTTGATGCCAGCTTTGGTACCGATCCGAAGTTTTGAACTGCGGACAAGGGTTTCTCCATGTTGGACATCTTCTTCATGATCCTCATCTTCGAGGACACCCACTTCACCGAGCAGTACTCCGGAAGATGACCAAGATCGTGATCACGGCTGTAGTTGTGATCGCCATCACCAACCCTACTTTTCCCTCTGGTTTCATCCTCTCCGAATGGATGATCGTGTGTTCCTCCTTGTCCTAAAAGCAACTCGTCGTCCTAAAAATTCAAGATGCGGAAATTAAAAAAAAAATATATATATACGAGAACCATCGTCTCGAAACCGTTTCTGCTCATATTCGAAAATTTCCAACACGCATACAAAGAAAAACTTCCAAGAAAACTTGGTCTTACAAAGCTGACTCGTTGCAGGTGGTGAGGCTCCGGTGGTGGAAACAGCTCGTGACTGACAACCCCCAGCTCGTGAGAACACGAGGAGGTAGAGTACCTCGACGACAGGAATTGATGATGGTGATTCGGGAAGGAAAAATCATGGGTCGGACTGGTGGGATCAAGGTTGAGATCAACGTGGAGCAAAGGAAAAGGGGCAGTAACGTTATCACCCATGTCTGAAAATGATCAAATGAAGGATTTGATCAATGGAATAGAGTTTAAAAAAAAAGTGTAGGAGGATTGTTTCTTCTTCTTTTTTTCCCCTTTCTTCTTAAGAAGAAAATCTCTTTTGGGGTTTCGAGAGAATTGATGGGAAATGGAAGAGCTCAGTTTGGGAAGAGGAAGGTCGCTTATAAAAGGGAGGGAAAGGAAAGGGGTGGGATAAAAGCAAGGTAGTATTTGATATGCACTTAGTCTATTCGTATTGCGTTACATAAAACGTATCTTAACTTATATTGAAATGAGATCTTATTTAGTTCACGTTAATTTTTCGTGTAGAAAACACAAAAGAAAAAAAAAATAAAAGAAAAGAAGAAAAGTACAGCACTTTTAAATTAGTCACTCTGTTGCTACGACTTTACTTTAGCACACTAATTTTAGTGGCTCATTCAAGGTTAGTCTAATGGTTATTTTGGGGGTATAACCTTTACCTTCTTAAAATATTGATGTTTTTGAAAAAAAAAGGAGTTTTTTTTTTTGCGAGGAGGGGATGAGATTTGGAGTGAGTGATGATGGGCAAGCAGAGGTGTAACCCTACAAGTCATTCACGTGTGGATTGCATTCTCGCTCTTTTTTTTTTTCTTCTTTTCTTTTGGTTGTGTTATGGATTCCTCCTCACGGATCCCAAAAAATAAAAAAAAAATGAAATAAGAAAAATAGAAATTAATGATGACTCCTAAAGGAGACAAGGAATACCAGATGGGAGAGAAAATGATGGCACGATTTGTTTGGGATAGACCATCTTTTTGTGGTGGTGGTGATTAGATTTTTATTTTCTCCTTCGACAAAGATGGGGATGAATTCCACGTTGGACACACTAATCGATTCCATGTTAGAAAGAACCTATAATATGTATGTAATTTTCTAAAAACAAAATTCATTCAAGTGTAATGGTTTTTGTAAGGATGGGAAAGTAGCATGAAAACGCTTGCCTTCGAGCACGATTAAAACTTTGGCTTGTTGTCACCTTACACGTAATTAATTAGTTGATCACTGAAAGAGCAGCTTGGGGTTTGTATTTGTTGTTTGCATCCATATTTTCAAGCCTCCCGTTCTCCCCTGAGGGATTGGTTATGCTTGTCAGTGTTCGTCAAATACAAAGAACGTTGTGGAACATGTCAGGATAAAAGGCTAACATGACATAAAATATAGCATACAATTTAACACAACACAACATATTATACTGTAGGAAAATGACAACGTAACAATATATCAATGGTTTCATAAAAATAACTTTTGTTTTACACAGTCGCACCCGTCGTGTATGTTGATCTATTTGGCTGTGCTTATTTGAGTATCATTCCGGGATAATTCGTAATAGTAAAACAGAAACCAAAATTTTATTTTTTCAAATGTAATTTTTTTTTACTTGTTTAGGGATTTCAACATCACTCAAAATTCTCTCCCAAAGCCCTGAGAATCGACCTGGGAAAGTTCAACCTATAACATTACATTGACTAGTAAATAATCATATCATGATGGAACAATACTAAATATAAAGATATTGGAACAGAACCGCTGTAAACATTAGCCGATGTAACAGTTGTCCCCCCCATGCATCTCTGTTTCCATACGCGTATATGTACACACACACACACACGTACAAATGGACAAAAAATTCAATAAATGAATAGTGCAGGCTAGAGACAGAAATTGCCTCCTCCTCCCCCCACACCACCCATCCATCATAACCCTTTCTCCCCCCCATCTAGGGTTTCCTTTTTGTTTTATTTACTTATTTACTTGTTTTATTCTTATAGATTATTCATAAGTAGTTTGAACTGAATATGGTTTGTTTACGGAACGTGTAATTGGGATATCTTAATGATGACCCCGTCACTTGTGTGGGAACAAAAGAAAGGGGGAAAGTTACAAGAAAATAATAAGTCACCCCGGTAGAAAAAAGAAAGTCGGCAATGGCAATATACCCCATAAATGGAAATTTGCCTAGGAAAGGCCGGATCGCCTGCGAAGGTGCGGCTCGACAAAATAAATAAATAAACTCAGAGCAAATCTAATTCAAAATTAACGTATAAATATACAAATAACTAACTCTACTCAACAATGTTTTTAATCGAATATTAGCATATATTATATTCTCTGCAGGTTTACCGATCGTGGAATCACTACTGACCCAGTGTTGGAATTACTCGGAAAATTATTAATGTTTGTATCGACACCAGGACTTTATCATAATTATATAAAAAAATCTTAGCTAAAGAAATAAATCAACAGTCCCAAATGTTAACATAGGGAACCTTTCGTTATCAGATTATGTTTATCCGCTGTATAAATCCTTGTACGATTATATTAAGAATTAGTTCACACTTCCAAAAGATTTCAGGGGGTAGTTGGAAAATCAAAGGGTTTTTACATATGATATGAAGAGGAAAAGGATACGACCTTAAATTAAAATTGTTTCTTCATTAAAAAAAAAAGAAAATTTCTATAAATTCCACACATGAATAATGGTATTAGGAAAATTATGTAGCAAGAACAAGTAGGTCACGTGAAGGAAGAAACAAGTGCTATTGGGGGTTGGTTGGGGGGGGGGCACTGGGGGACTACTGCCTGCAGGTATCATTTAATGTCTCCCCTGTTTTGTTTGTACATTTTCCGTGTTTATATTTTATTATTATTTTTACATACCTTTGATATAGTTGCATGTGATCCATATCTTCTTATTCTTCTTACATGCCTTCTGCCCCCCCCCCCCCCCCCCCCCCCCCCCCCTTCACACGATCTTCAGTCGCCACATGCATGTCATCAGAAAACCACCCACACTGTGACTGTCTGCATGATCAAATGTTTCAGTTCATTCCCCTGTCCCCCCCGGCAATCCCATTTCATAAATAAATAATATATTAACCGAAAACTGATCTTAGTCTCGTCATTGAAGTTTTGAGATGATCACTGAACTTATCATCCCCTACGAGTCAATCTGAAGTTATCTTTTTCACAATCACGAAAATCAATTCCATGTTATAATCAGGAGGCGGCTACCATGAAAATTAGGACTCCCCAAAAGAAGAATCACGGCGAGCCATTTAGAAATAATGAGACCACGATGAACATCAAGAAATAATAAGGATAAGAATAATAACAATAATTATATAAAAAAAAATTCCTCATCTTCTTTTCTACGATGAAGGAGGCTGCTACGTATCCATGTTGCTAATCACAACTGTTGCTTCGTGACAAATGTTTGGCCCCTTTTCGAGACAAGTACGACGTCGACATCTCGAGAGAGAGAGAGAGAAAACCACTATTATGTTTATGTCTTGTAAATTGGGAATTTGTCCTACCAAACGTTCCCTAATGAAAAAGAAAATAAAAGAATTGCACCATGGGGTCCAGTGTGATGGTGACAATAACCAGAATTCAACCTCTTCCTATTCTTTCATGTCTTGATCACGATAAGATTGTAATCACATCCCGAGTTCATCGCAGAGGCTATGCCCACCAGTGTTGCGACCAAGCGTGGTTTCTGAAGCTGGGCCTTTTCAGGGGGTGTCTTCGGTATTCGTTTGATAAGAGTAAGAGGGCAAAGCCCGGATTGATTTCGACCTGGCCGGAATCCAATAGGGTTGGGGGGGGGGGGATATTACATACTCTTTGTCCCCTTGGACTGATCTCATTCGACTCGACTGACGTATATTCACATATTTGCATGAGAAACACCATTCAAATAGAACACAAGATTTACGTTGTAGGACAGAAATATTAGGTTGCTACACTCTCTCCAATCTCCTATGACTTGGACCACGCCACGCAGCGTTTCATAATACACTCATCGTATTGCTCGCCAAATCCTTGCTCTAACACGTGTACACAATAATATCCCTTAGTATTTTCTTTTTCTAAAATTTTTTAAAAAAGTATATCGTTATTTTTATCCTTGCCGTATCGCATTTTGTAATAGTTAATATCTCTCGTGCAATAGGCCGATATTACCATTGCCTTACACAGAAGGAGGGGAAAAAATTGGGGGCTAAATTTTGGGTACTGGAATAATGGGCCCGGCCTACAATTATTTAACGGCCCAGTATTGATAGTCTAATAGTCGGCCCATGACTCGTACCCCGTCCGGGGCTATAAAAATCCCGTGTTGGTTATACGAATTCCTCCCATTTCTGCGATCTGGCTTGGCCCTCTCTCTTCCTCGGCTTAGAGGTAGAGGCAGTGGTTATATTGGTTTTGCTTCGGGCGGGCATCCCCATTTTCGTCTGTCTGCCAATGACATATGAGGAAAAAGGCAATCATCATCGGCAATGGGAGGGGGAGGAGGATTCTTTCAAATCGTTGCCAAAGAAGCACTCCAGAGGTCGTAATCTGTGTAGTAGATTGGTATGCTTCAGCTGGTTGTGAGTTCATTTTGTAATGTTTTTGGGATTTGGTTGCGGATTGTGGACTGAACTCATGCAGAAACTTGTTCTGGGAACGGGTCATGACATGAGCTTTCCCCTAGGCAAGTAAAAAGGCCTGCTCCCCTGGAATTTCTGTTGATTTTTCCCAAGTGCTGCTTGGAGGATAGGTATGATTTCTTCAAGTTAGTTTCATCTGGGTTGGCCTATCTCTATGTTAATGTTGGTCATTAATTGTTTTGCTTCTGTTTCTGTTGGAGATGATTTCCGGTGTGGCTCAGGAATGTCGACTATTTGTGGTTTTACTTCATCCCTTTCTGCAAGTAAAATTAACCAGAGGCATTAAACATGCTGCGAGAATCCACCAACCTACCAATTCGAAGTTTTAGGGCAGTTGGATCCGGCTTATAGTCTCTAATAAATTAATTAAATAAAAATCTTATCCTAAAATAAATTTAATAACAAATCATCAAAATAACTTTTCCTTGATTATACCATATGATAATCCTGATAGACACTGGTGGGGCCTGCGTTTTTAGGCGGTTGATAATGGTGGACAGGGAGGGGCAAAGCAGACAGGGTTGAATGGACTACGTCATGCTCGTCACTTCATTTCCTAGATATCAGGCTACGTGGAACCCGAATCACGCTAATCTTATGTGTATTAAACAGACCAAATTTTCTTAATGAAAGATATATTAAATGCTAGCCGTTTATTAACTTCATTTTAGTGAATAAATACGTGGAAATCCGTCGTAGAAATGTTAAGCGAGAAGAAATACATATATATATATATATATCCACAATTGTGTGTAATATGTCAATTAACTCGTAACTCCAAGAAACGGTGGTGCTCGGCCACCTTAGGTACAAGTCTAACAATTAAATAAAATTTAATTGACAAATGTTGTGTATATAAAAGTATATCTTACCAGTTTCTACTAAAGATTAGCAGGTTAAAATGGTTCAATGAAAATGAAAACTTAAGAAAAACAAAAAATAATAACTCTTAGTGGGTGTGAATGCGAATTATGATTTTAGACCACACCCACACCCGTGTGGCCTTTTCCTTTCAACATCATCGTTATCCAAAAGTATGTTTGGCAAGGGGAGTGATCTTACCTTACACGTAAACATCGTTGTTACGTGTTAATTCAAACATATCTTCTCCGGTGATCATCATCCGACCACATCATGTCTTTACATCACACGAATACGTGTTTGCAGTTGCCCCCTTGGAGAGTCGGAGAAGGCAGCCATCATAGTATTTTGTTAACTACTTTGAAATTGGAAAGGAAGGATGGTAATTGGGTAGTTTGAAGATGTCAATCCGATACAACCGAAAATTCATATCCACCATTTGAGTCTCCAACAATTATTCCAATAATTACATATCCGATTTGACCTATGGACGAATATGCAAGCATACGTTTCATGCTTGTTTGAGTAATAGCAATGAGATTCCCCAATATCATGCTAAGAATAGCTAGGATTTTCAGAAGAAGATACCATTCGTTTGATGAGAAATAAAAAGGAATATCGAAAATTCGAGTGGCTAAAGCTAAAGCAGCTACTTTCGAAGTAACAGAAAGAAAAGCAACGACCGGAGTGAAAAAGTCAGAGTCGTAAGAAAATGATTCCCCCAAACAAAGGAATTGGACACCACGAAATAACATAAAAACATAATTTTACAAATTTTAAAACCCCCAATTCTTTTTTGCTCGGTTTGTTTTTATTAAAAGTTCCTTTAAAAAAAGTGTTGCTAAACTAAATGTTATCTAGAATATATTTTATTTACTATTATGTACACAAATATATGGACCGTGCACTTTATACTTTAGAAACGTGTGGGACATTTCCTTACCGCCCCGACATGGGACGGTTATCGGTTAATAAAAAAAACGGAAGTCTTATCCATAACTGCGAGGCTGTCTGGTTCGGACAAGAGGGAAGGGCGGGCCCCTTAAGGGGAAGTTTCTCGGCCTTCTCATTAAATATGATAACATTTTACGTGCGAAAGCCGTTGTAGCCCTTGCCGTCGCCGCATCACACTTCTGACTCAAGTCTTACGTGGAGTTCCCTTCAAGCGGATAAGGAAATCCGTCTCAGCGGATCAGAGTCCTCCCGATTTCATACGCACTCGAATCGGTTGGAAAACTAAAATCATGAAGCAAACAAGGACCAAGAGAGAGGCAGAACCTTACGAGTATCCAACTAAAAGGACAAGTCTTTAATGAAACAAACGAGTAACGTGCCACGCCGTGACCTAATTATTATAATTTGTTGTTTCATAAAAATTGGGCCCTCACCAAAAAGTGTGATACAAAGTTTCATTTCCTCCTTCCTAATTAGTTAGTCGGGGATGCTGTACCATTATCCAAATCAACAGTAGTTGTTCTTCTAGATCAGGATCACCGCATCCAAGGGTAAGGGTAGCAGCATCCTGCCAAGTCCAAATAGTAACACCGATAGCAATTAACAAATAACAATGTATTTTTATCATATTAATGATGTTAACACGAGTGATAAATAAATATATTATTCTAGGATTACCACCACCCACGCCCCTAAAAATTTAATAATAGTAAAAAATTTTAAAAAGGAGGAGATTACAGGGATTACTGGAGAGAAGTGTAATTAAATAAGGAGGAAAAAGGGTGATTATAGGGATTCCTACGTGTCGCTCTCTACAGCCAAATTTATCCCATTTTGGTTTCCCCCAAAAACCCAAATAGAGAGAAAATGAAAAAAGAAAAGGGATTGCTAACATTTTGAAATCGACATCATTAAATTGAACTTGTCGTCCAACAACAGTATTTGGTATAAGCATTGGTTGAGCGAAAGGTAGGTAGGTGTCAACAACTGGGTCCAATCCAAACTTAGGAATATCAATTACTTATTTGTATTGATGAATTCAATTCGTTATGTGTCAAAACAAATGGGCCCACTATGACTAGGACAAATGGGCCCATATTTTATTAAAAGTGGATTAAACGCCTCCAAAATTTCAATCAACATACAAACATACGTACATAGGGGAACAAATGGATTCATACATTATTATGTAAATAGGGGAGATGAGAAACGTGTTGGGTTGGGACAGAGGGAGATGATATTAGATAGGAAGTCTTAATCGCAATCACACAGAAATTAAAAAAAAAAAAAAAGAGAGAGAGAGAGAGAAGAAAAAGAAAAAGACTATCCTACAAAAATCACAATCCTTCTTTTCTATTCATAGATACAATAAAATATTGATAACGATTTTGGACACATGAAAGCAATGTTGTTATTTGTTCTTAAAGAGGTGAAATGGTAATGAAAGTAACTTTGGGTTGGGATCATGAACATACATTGTTTGTTATTAAATATTCCAAACAGAAGAAAAAAGGGTGTGTGCGTGTGTTTTCTCCAGAGTTTGATTGTGAGCAGGGTGTGGATCCAAAAGACACACAACCTTCTTACATTCTCTGAAACCTTTGTCCCATCCCATCTATAAATAAACTTCTCTCCTCACTAAAACAAATCATTCTCAACTAAAACATCATCCCCCCTCCCCCCTCACTAGAAATTCCTGGTTGGAAGAAGAGCAGGAGTAGAATACTATCAGTGTATCCCTTTTTCATGGATTCGAGTCCCGGGAGATGGAAGTCTGTGGCCCTGATGGCCGCGGCTCTTGTCCTGTTCTCGTGCGCGGCAAGTTTGGCTTCGGTCACGTATGACAGGAAGGCCGTCATCATTAACGGTAGGAGGAGGATTCTCGTCTCCGGGTCTATCCATTACCCCAGGAGCACTCCAGATGTACAAACGCAGTCTAACCCAAGCTTCCTTTTGTTCGCGGCTTGGTCTGTGTTAACATGTTCGTTAAGTTTTTGTTTTCGGGATTCATCGCAGATGTGGCCTGGTCTCATACAGAAGGCCAAGGCCGGAGGACTGGATGTCATTCAGACATACGTGTTCTGGAACGGGCACGAGCCTTCCCCTGGACAAGTTCTTCCTCTCTTCTCTTATTCTGTCCTCTTCCCTTCTTCATCTGAATTCTCAAAAGAGTCGGTTCTCTCAACTTCCCTTACACTATCCTGTCTTCTCCTTCCAGTATTACTTCCAGGACAGGTACGACCTGGTGCGTTTCGTGAAGGTAATCCAACAAGCTGGCCTCTACGTACATCTCAGGATTGGTCCCTATGTCTGTGCTGAATGGAACTTTGGGTACTAACACAAAATCCGCCCCATCCGCCTTCTTTCCCGCAGCTTCAATCCCTGTCATCGAATTACCCAATTTTTTGTGTCTCAGGGGGTTCCCGGTGTGGCTGAAGTATGTTCCGGGGATCGAATTCAGGACGGACAACCTGCCCTTCAAGGCAATGCTCTAAATCTAAAATCCACTTCTCATCTTGCCTCACATTTTTCATTTTTTTTTCCCGAAAAAGAGAAAATTAAATTGGGTTTTGTTATATTCTCGGGGGTGATGAATTGAAGAGGGCAATGCAAGGATTCACAGAGAAGATAGTGAGCCTGATGAAGGAAGAGAGGCTGTTCGAGTCACAGGGTGGTCCCATCATCCTCTCCCAGGTAAGTTCAAAATCACAAGCGATTGCAAATGCAAATTGGATAGAATATATATATATATATATATATATATATATACAGAAGATGACAATGTTTTCATACTAAAAGGAAGTGTTTTTACTGTTTGCAGATAGAGAATGAGTTCGGGCCGATAGAGTGGGAGACAGGGGAAGCAGGTCGGGCATACTCCAAGTGGGCAGCCAACATGGCCGTGGGACTTGGGACCGGGGTCCCCTGGGTCATGTGCAAGCAAGACGATGCCCCAGACCCTGTTGTAAGAAAATTATATCTAAAAAAACACTAAACTCTACCCTAAGATGCTAAGGTTGTTTCTGGTGGTATTACCTCCCCATACGCTTTAGTCTTTGTTTGCTGCACCCTGATTAGTGCCGGTTTTGTCTTTTTAGGAAAGCATTTATATATATATATTTTAAATAAGGAAAAAGGAGTCTATTTTTCACCATGGGTGTCGATCCTATGATCTGTGAGAAGAAGTTTGTTAGGAAATGATTATCATGTGCGTTCGCGCCTCCCCTGGTCCACATCTGTGACTCACTCAAACACCTTTTCCCTTTTAGCTATCTTCTACATGCTGTGGAGGTGGAGGAAAAAACAAATATCTATAATATCTACTTTTTTATAGGCTGATTTTTTTAGACGATACAGGACACGGAAAATTAAAGCAAACTGTCACATGATTATGACCCGACCCCGTTATGTTTAATTACTGTTTTTTATTTTGGGAATTGGTGGACAGATTAACACCTGCAACGGATTCTACTGCGAAGGTTTTCAGCCCAACAAGAACTACAAACCCAAGATGTGGACTGAGGCTTGGACTGGCTGGTGAGTTGTTGTGATTACACTAGGGGATTTCTAAAGACCTCTTCCGTTATTTTGTTTTTATGGATCATTTCAGGTTCACCGAGTTCGGCGGCTCCTCCCCTTACAGACCCGCCGAGGACCTCGCGTTCTCCGTTGCGAGGTTCATCCAAAACGGCGGCTCATTTGTGAACTATTACATGGTAATCGTTGCAAAACAAATTCTTTACTTTCCTGTGCCCTTATTATGTCTCCTTGAACGATCTGTTTGTGTTTTTTCCAACTGGCTGATGCAGTATCATGGGGGGACCAACTTTGGTAGGACAGCCGGCGGTCCGTTCATTGCCACCACCTATGACTATGACGCTCCTATCGACGAATATGGTATGCAATTAATGAACTTGAGAGCTTGTAAGTAGATTATCGATTGTGTTATGATTGTAACTGCCGTGGTATGACTCCTCAGGACTAGTCAGGGAACCCAAGTGGAGTCACCTGAGAGATCTGCATCGGGCCATCAAGCAATCAGAGCCAGCATTAATATCCGCTGATCCTGCAGTCACCTCGCTTGGCAGGAATCAAGAGGTGTAATTTCCCTCCAGCTTATCACGAACAATGAAACAATAGCCCGCTAACTAATGCGGCTGACATCCTTATGCAGGCTCATGTTTTCAAGTCGATGACGGGTACTTGTGCTGCATTCCTGGCGAATTACGACACGAGGTACTCCGTGAAAGTTAACTTCGAGAACAGGCAATATGACTTGCTTCCATGGTCTATTAGCATCCTTCCTGACTGCAAAACCGAGGCTTTCAACACTGCAAAGGTGCAAGGAAGCTTCAAGCTATGCACGGCATTTTATTCCACACAGCGAAGGGCTGACATCTAGGAAACTTTTTCTCTGCAGCCTGCTTCAACAGGCTTTCGAGCACAAATGACTCCTGTCGGTGGTGCCCTGCCATGGCAATCCTACAATGAAGAAACTGCATCCGCTTTCGGTGATGATACAACCACTCAGGATGGGTTAGTTGAGCAGATTAGTGCCACAAGAGACACCTCGGACTATTTGTGGTACTTAACAGAGTAAGTATCTACGACTCATCTTCTTCATCTTCTTCACAGTACCCAGTTTCAGTGCAATTGACTTTTCATTTACTAACCTTGTCTGTTTATTGTCCTCAATTCAGCATCACGATAAGCCCCAACGAAGCATTCCTTAAGACGGGACAATATCCGGTTCTCAGCATATGGTCGGCAGGACACGCGCTCCATGTCTTCCTCAATGGTGAACGAATAGGTAATAGGACCAAGCTTCAAGTACATGAGCAAAACTACGAATATCTCCTGAGCATTTCATCTAATTTCTTACCCGTTTAATTATCCTGCAGGGTATGTGTATGGAGCACTCTCAAGCCCGAAATTATCGTTCAGCAGTCAACTGAAGCTGAGGGCCGGGATAAACAAACTGTCATTACTAAGTGTTGCCGTCGGACTTCCTGTGAGTAACAAGTAATTGCTAGTCTGCTTAAATTTTCTAATATTCCCATATTCAGATAGTAACTTGCATCACAAAATAAACTTCCAGAACGGTGGGGTGCATTTTGAGAGATGGAATACAGGAATCCTTGGGCCAGTCACGCTGAAGGGTCTAAATTCCGGGACTTGGGACATGTCCAAATGGAAATGGTCTTACAAGGTTTGCGTCCCATGGAGCTTGGGCCACTGAGATTTATCCATTTGGTGCTAAAGAACTTTGCTCATACTGACAGGTTGGTCTCAAAGGCGAATCTCAGAGTCTTCACACGGTTACTGGAAGTTCTTCAGTTAAATGGATCCAAGGATCACTTCTGGCTCAGAAGCAGCCCCTGACATGGTACAAGGTAAAAAGAATTCCCTCAAGATCGCGAAACGCAATATATCCTCCAGTTCACAGAAGAATTTATCTACTCCCATTTTCCCTTTGGTAGTCGACTTTTAACGCACCATCGGGGAATGATCCACTGGCCTTAGACATGAGCAGCATGGGTAAAGGTCAGATATGGATAAATGGCCATAGCATAGGAAGGCACTGGCCTGCATATTTAGCACGGGGCAGTTGCAACAGCTGCAGCTATGCAGGGTTTTTCAATGAGAACAAATGCCGAGGCAACTGTGGACAGCCTTCCCAGAGATGGTAAGGAAAATAAATCCCAACTGTCTGTTCAAACAATGTCATTACTTCGATGGCATGTAGTTGACATGACAGAATCTCACGTTTTAGGTACCATGTTCCACGAGCTTGGCTAAACCCCTCAGGAAATGTATTGGTTGTGTTTGAAGAATGGGGTGGGGATCCAACCAAAATCTCTTTGGTGAGAAGGACAGCTTAGCTTCATCAAAGGCCGAGTTCATAGCTCCATTCCAGCAACGACACTGGATTGACCAACAATCCAAGAAGCATTGTCCGGATTCACCTATTGCCTTTCAAGTCAGATTGAAGCACAGATAATCTCAGGCGGCGACGCGCAAGTGTCTCCTCCAATGTCCCAAAATCTGTGGACATAGATGTGATGTATACATAAACTGTTACTTCCAATAGATAATTCGAGGTAAAGGGTTTGTGGCAAACAGGCATAGAGCCAAGGTTGATAAAGATATCATACCCATGAATTCAACTGTATAGCTGCAAATATATTTTGTAATGCATGTTATTTGTAAAAAATTTCACGTAAGAGGGTGCTATTGTACTGATTATGCCAAAATGTAGTATTGTAGTAAGCCTTCCATTCCACCCTTTGACGGGACCTCAAGATTGCAGCTTCACGTTATTCATCCAAAATTGAAGTTCCACAAAGCAGTTGAACTAGCAGACTTTCACAATTACTCTGTTACTAGTTGAATAGTCAAGATCATAATCCAGAAAATGACCTCGTAGGACACCAACTACCTATTGTAAAAGCATTCTTGGACTTCCTTCATAAGAAAATCGTAGAAGGCAGCACCACTCTCTTAATTTTACACCCGCATTCAGCCCTTAGCAAAATCCCTGTATTCAAATCCTTAATAAATGAAATACCTTTCTTTTCACCAGCATCCTACTTCCCACTTCCACAAATATAACAGAGGATGTAATTATACCTGGACTTGATCTTAGAAACAGAACATTATAATCGATTGGCCGTTAAATGCTTACTGTCCACGTGTTGATGACAAGTTATTATTTAACAAGCTAAGTAGTTGATTGAAATCTTCTAAGATTGGCAGCTCTCTGGCCTGAGACTTCCATCTCAGCAACCTTAACAGGAGATCAGACAGAAACTGACTTCCCTGTTCATGTACTTGGAAATGGATTAACCTCTTGACACACTTGACTAAGTACTCTCTGGTCCTTTCTTTGAACCGACAGATAAAAGCTAGACCACTCTCTTCGTCCTCAAACAGGGACTCAGACAGGAACTCAACTATGTCAGTCAATTGGAAAACAAGCAAGGCTCCAGTCATAGACCCTTGTACATTATTGTCTAGAGCATCAGTCCCAGAATCACTTGACAGAAGAACTTGGCCAGTTGATGCATAATGGAGCAGCATTTCTGGCACACCATCTTCCATATCTCCAGACCATCCTAACAATATTCCTAAGGGGACTTTCATCAACAGCATGCACTTCTCGATGCCTAAGCATTCGAACATTTGCTTCTGGAATTCTTCGAGCCATAGTGCAATGCTTTGACAGCCAACTGCACCCTTAGGTTTAAAATCATTCTTACAGTGATGATATTTTGGTTTCTTCGACTTCTTAACATAACCAGCAACTTTTTCATCCTTAAGACTTGAAGATTGTTTCACCGTCCAAGACTCTGCTGATCTGACAAGAAAACCACTTACTATTTCCTCAGTCCTGGAATTATCGGGGCTGAATGTCCAGGAAATGTAGCTTACTGCTGCAGCTGAACTAGAGGACAATATACCATTCTTGAGCTTCTCGTTCAAGTCTGGCTGCAGCCCAAGATTACGGTTCTGAAGAAAACTGTGGCCACAAAAGAGAAATGCAGTGGCAAGATAAAACCAAAGAGGAAAATCAACTGCCAAAGCCCTGCAGTGAAGACATCGATTTTTGTTCCAATCAGGATGGAGTGCTTGTGATAGTAGCATGAAAAAAAAAATAATTTACATCTGAGACTCACCACATGGATTGGTGGTCAACCAGATTGGTTTTTCCGGGAAGCCTGGCAAACTTCGACTTCATTTTGTTAGCAATAATATAATTAGTTAAATGAGAAAATTGTGTAGATGATATAGGTCCTGCCAAGATCCTCAGCATATCGTGATTGAAGGGGAAGTAGGCATCAGAGAAAGGCACCTTGAATACTGTTTCCATTGAAATACCCCACTGAATAGGCATCGAGATGGCATCCAATATTGCTGAGACCAAGGTGATGAGAAATTTCAGCACAGATTCCCTTCCACTGGAAGTGTAAAGCAGGGTCAGAATTAAATAAGACACAGAAGTCAATACATCACATGGACATTAATAGCATAGGAGAGTTGAGAAGGATAACTGCAGAGATAGCAGATTCACAGATTGTGTTATAGCACTGAATTAATAATATTACAAAATAAATTAGTTCCTCGGAGTTATTTCCAGAGAGAACAGTCAAAACCAACAAAATATCATATAAAGTTGATGATCAAGTCATTTGCACAGCGACTAAGTTCTTCTGTAATAAAACTAATTTGAAAAAGACAGTTATTGATAACAAACAAGACGAAAGGAGATAGAAATAATTGAGGCCCTTCAAGTAGGATACTATTTTAATTTTTACAAAAACAGTACAAATAAAAAAAAGTCCTTGGTGCATCAGTATGAAACTTACGTCTGCAAAAACCAACTATGCAGCAGAGCTCTGGTCTGTATGAACATAGGAGGAGAAAGAACTAGACAGACAACAAAATTTCGCCAGGCTGGCCTCTCTTGAAGTTCCTTTTCCAAACAGAGAAAAGGCTTCTCAATTGTTTCTTGCAAGATATCCGACACATCATCTCTCAAAATCAATGGATCCAAATACCAAAAGAATATCCTAAAAGGAATCATTAAGCAATTAGCTTTACCAGAACCATGAGACGAGATTCAACATCATACGGAACCCCCTGTGGGAATGATTGCCCATTATGTTAAATAGAAAACCATAATAACAACTTATAAAAAAAACCATAATAACATAAACCTCAGAGCAGCAAATATGCTGAACAGGTCTCTAGAGAAACTGTTTACGTAACATACCTCAGTGGTATCTGACAATTCTCAACCCAGATTTCCTGCGGTAAATAATCCAGCAGCTTTGAAGCTGCAATGCTCCTCTCGTTAACTCCTTGCCAGTCAATTACAGGAGTCGATGGTACAAGATACTGGCAATGAGAAGCTGAAACCGATGCTTCTGCCACAGCACACAATAACAACTTCACAAGCCTGCCTGCAATCAATTGTGCCCAGAAAGTTAGGTCTACACAAATCTAGTCAGTGAGATATTAGGTCTACAGTCTACACAAATCTAGTCAGTACGATATAGTGCAACAATGGCTTCATGCATTTATAAAAACTCATATTGTATCCATTTAACATCTATCATCAAACATTGGTGTGAGAGTTGTAAAAATGAATACGATGACCCAAAGTAAACAAGAATATTCTTGTAAATTGAAGGTCCGGAATTTTATCAATTAAGGATTTTGCTGAAACCATAGAGGAGCAAGCACTATGAGAGAAACGTGCATTCATAATTCTCTTCCAGCGACGATATCAGCAGCGGTAATAAGAATGTGTGTTCGACCATCAATGATTCCAACGTGTGAGATCAAAGGCAGCGTTGTACCATCTTTCCTAAGTTTACACAGAATGTCAACACACGCCAGGATCACTGCCTCGGAGTCGCATCTCTGAATCGATCCGCCAACGGACAACGCTTCTCCCTTCCCATGTGCAATCACCTTACAGCCAATCGAACTCAAAACCGCAACAATCGTCTCCACAGTACACTCAACCACCGAATCGAACACCTGCAACACCATACGCACGTCATGAATTTACAAACTCTACTGCAATAATCCAATTAAGCACGAGACCGTCCGAAATCAACCCAAACTCTACGACCTTGGTGGGGTCGAAGCATGAAAGGGACAGTGCGGCGTCCAAAATCCTAATGGTGGGATCATCTTGGTCGCCGCCAAGGTTGAGCGAGCAGTTCAAATTGGAAATCAAACCATCTAGGACTTCATCCCCGGCAGATTCGATCGCACTCGAGGGTCGTATGGAGTCGAGGCGGGAGGCGAGAGCCGCGAAGAGGCGGAGGACTTCCTGGAGCGATGCGGCGGACATGACGAGGGTGTCCGCCCGTCGGAGGTGGAAATGGCGGGCTGTGAGTTTTGGCGCCAAGATAAGGACGATCGGGTTTCTGATTAAGAATGAGAGATTCGTTTAGGACGGAGAACGATTGGCGGGTTGTTGGGCCTAATCTATTAGTGAGCCCAATCATAATATGGGCCTCTTGGTTTGGGATCTCATATTTATATTAACTCAGAAACTCACACAAATGGAGCAATGGGCCCAATAACGCATCGCATATAATTGTAACTTACAAAGCCCTCCGTTTTACAATAAATTGAGGTGAACGTTCATTTCGAAGTCATTGCTGGGGACTGCTGAGTCTGATCCATAATAAATACATTCATTACATTACGTCAGGGAACAGAAGGAAAAGGGCGAAAAAAGGTAGGAAGAGATCAAATCAAACAAACACTCCCCCAAAACCCCGCCCATGCATTAGTCTTTTTAACTGTATGTAAGCGTGAAAGAACGTGCCCTGCCCCAGCAGCATCAACTAGAACAACAACAACAACAACCAGCAACCCCAAATGGTAAATGGCTTTTCGCTTGTTTCCCATAAACAGTAAAATAATAAAATTTAAAAAAGACAAAAACAAAAGGAACAAACGGACAAACAAGGAATGGACCATTCTCATTTCGTTCGTAGGCGTAGCAAAACCACACTGACGATGATGTTGGCCTTGGGCTTTGGCTTGCTCTCAGCTACCACCATCAACCCCCCCAAATTCATTATCTGTAAATATTAATTCTACAACGTTTTTGTTTTTTGCTTTATTCAGTCGTGGATGCTGTCGGTGGGGGAGTTCCTGCATTTATTATTAGTTTTTTTAATTGGGAATTTAAAAGTAAGTAGAAAAAGAAATCACTTGGCGATACTGACATGACATTTGTGTGATGGTGGTAGTAGCCCTCTCGTGAAAATGACAACTGAGACACACCCCAAAATGCAGGCTAAAACGAGAGAGAGGCTTCCTTCAACCCTCCTCGATTTCTTCCTCCCCCCACACACACGCCTATCTCCACGGAGCCACGCACGACACTAACTAAAACGACCACGTAGTCCTACCCCTTCACCGTCCACGTTAGTAGAATCCCTAACCTACCCCACGATACTTTACTCCCTGCCTAAAACTATAAACCCCCTCCCCCGTCACCGTCCCACGGCAGCTGCGGCGCGCCGTCGCCACCGCAATGCGTCCCGCTTGAAACCACCACCGCCTCAACGCCGCCAGAAACGCCGGTCCATGCGCACCAGAACGCCATATCGGCAGCGGTGGCGGCCCATGCTCCTCCTCCTCCGATGGAGTTCCCGCACCTGTCGAAGCTGGACATCACAGAGGACTCGAACTCCGAGAAGGAAGAGCCGCAGCTCTCCTCGTTGAGGTCGATGGTGATGAATGCAGAGGAGGAACGGATGACCTCGAGGCGAGCGTCTTCCCGGGGGTTGTCGGCGAACCTGACCTTGGACAAGGGCGGGGAGGGAGCGTCATCCTCCTCCCGAGGCGCGGATGGAGCGGAGGGAGGAGGGGAAGGGGAGAGGAAGTCCATGAGCTGAGTGACGTCTTGTTCGTCGAGTGTGAGCCACGAGAGGAGGACGTCCTCGTCATTCTCCTCCTTGGTGTCGGGGATTATGCCTTCTGTTGCGGCCGGCTTGGGACGCTTGCAGGAGGAGGAGGAGGAGGAGGCGTCCGGGGAGGGGCGCTTGCGGGAGTTGTCGTCATCGTCGTGGGGTGAGGACATCGGAGGAGGCGGTTAGGGAGACGGATTGGGGGGGTGGGTGAGGTGGTGGTTTGGGGATTATATAGTTGGTGGGGGAGAGCGGAGGAAATGGTTCCAAATAACTTCATCGTATTTATTTATTAAAAAGCTTGTCATTAAAGAACCAATAAGGCAAGCAGCGTTGCACCTTAATTGTATTATTAAATTAATATGATAATTAATTTATATATATTTTGTGAAATTTTTGTTTGTTATTTTTTTTTCCCAAAAGGGAAAGTCGGTCGGTCTTCAGGGCCATATCCATGCAGTAAAGCCCGCAAACGGGGTGATCTGGTTTTAGAAACCAAAGAACACCAACTTTGGCACAGGCAACCGCAGAATTCAAGGATGTCCCCGAGAGATTCAACTTCGTCTGTTGAATCCATCAAGTTACTAGAACATACTACTCTCTGCAGATCCTACTTGTTACACCTACGGGGATCCAGATCAAGATAACACTCAAGAGCGACAACGCAAAACTACACGGACTAGACCAGCAGGGAGATTGTAGTGACACATTGGTTAGTAGAGTTGGGTACTCTGCAACCAGTTAACTCTTCGAGCATTCCAAGACATGAGATTTGAACTTCTCCAGCTCAGCCAATACCTCTTCTTCCGGCCGGTGGATCAGGTCGCTCATACGCCATATCTGTAAGAAACGCCCCACTCCCGGTGATCCAATTGTTTGCTGCGGAGTCAAGTTTGGGGGTCAACTAGACGCATGCCTGCAATGTACCGCCACCGCCGATGGAATCGCAGTCGTCTAATACGCTAACCACGGTCCAAGGGTCATACATATTCCAGTGAAAATCAATAACTTTGTCCCTGCAAATCATAACGCCAGCAAACCAATCATAACATGTGACCAATGCATACAGAATAGTAAATACCAATGGAGATCCAACAGGGATTCAGACTGCGTTTAGCATCGGGATGTCACCTGTGGCCAGCATGCTGGAAGAACAACCCTGGAGGAGCATGCAGAAGTCGACAGAGCACAAAAGTTGACCCGCAGGGAATGATTCTATTAAATCTGCAAAAGTGAGACGGCATAACCTTGTCGTAGTCCCAAATATTCAAGATGCCATCCTCAGCAGAGCTTCCGAAAACAGACGACTTGTCCGGAGACAACTGAGAGGTAACAAAAGATTTACAATAGCAGGTAATTGCCAGCACACAGTAAGGTCAGTTGTTTCAATCAAATTGGAGAGAACCTGCAAACAGGTCAAAAGCAATACCTGCACACAAAGCACCGCAGCCTTATGACCCTCGAACTTGTGAACTGGCAATCCGGCGCCATCAGAAGCCAGTTTTCTCCGGTCGAACATGTGAATGGAGTTATCCGCAGATCTAGGTAAAGAAAACAAACATAATACATGGTTTATTATTGATAAAAGCACAATAATCCCGGCCACTTGGAAATATACCCAGCAAGAATCAGGTTGCCATCATGAGGGTTCCAGTCAACACAGTGGAGGTCGGCATCGTGAGCTTTCTCGACCTGCAAGGGCCACACAAAATAATTGTCAAATTCTACATTTACCGGACCACTCAAACATGAAAAAAGTCGGTGTATGTTAAAGCAGTTGAGCTGTCAGTGTTTTCCATAGAATAATTTCATTCACTGTAGTAAATTGCTGCAAGATGAAAATAATGTGTCCACCTTATGAATTGGACTAGAGCCAACTCGTGCATCCCACAGGATGAGGCAAGAATCATCATAAAACACTGCAGAACTCCTGCGCACTGCAGTGAAGACATAAAAAAATACCTTCAGACTCCATATATACGATCCCCATGCCAAAGCTATTCCCACCTAGTACAGTGAAAAGGGGAGGGCACATGTATATGCCTGTAAATATGATGGTTACATTTTTTATAATTCATCACTATAACCAAAGATTAACAGAAAAAGCACAAGCGTTCCAAGGTTGAATGGTTATCATTTACCTAAATGGGCAGAAAGCTACATCTTCAACGGTATCCTTGTGCCCACTGTAAGTTCCTCGTGGTCCAATTTTGGAAGAACCCTTAGCGGCTTCATCATTTCCATTGCCGATGGTGTTTTTTATTAGTGATCCGCCGGATCCTGCTGACTTCTCAGTAGCTTGATTCATCGCAGAACTTGCTACATGGTCCTGGATACTCCACAAAACCACTAATTTTTCCTTCCCTGAATAACGAAAGGAAAAGGAAAAAGAAATACAAGGAATATAACTAAATTTACAATCAAAATGATAAAAAGTGCGAGATCTTTATGATATCAAAAGGACATCATTACCTCCAGAGAGGACAAATGGTTCGGTTGGACACATAGTGAGAGCAAATTCAGCATTCTCTTGATGCCCGGTTAATATCTGCATATTAATGGAGTGATTAAGCTTATAGTTGTAACATCAATACATATACACTGAAACAAAGGACTTCAAAACTATAAAACTCGGATGGTTTAATATTTCACCAATAGAAGCAATGCTGCAACCCCATAGTAACTACACCATCACTAGTTAGCAGCTTCTTAAAATCAGCAACATAAGCTTCCTTCATACGGGTGTGCTGAGATCGTTTTGGGCTATTCCCAAACAGACGTAAAGCTAAGTATATTCATCGAACAAACCAGATCAGGCTGCGAAACAGTAGCTCCAAAGACGGCATTCTTGCTGGGTTGAGATTCCACATCCCATATATAGACCTAAAATGTCAGAAATTGCATCACAAATGACAAAGAAAATGTAACGACAACTGACTTAAATAAGAAGGCAAGAACATTTGGAAAGCAAAAGAGGAAGGATGATTGACTTTCAATTTCCATAACGTACATCGGGGCTATCAGTGTGAGTCGCTACAATGTCGGGATTTTGAGGAAGTTCCCGAATTCTATTGACCTACGGGAAAATGTGAGAAAATAACAGGGAACAAGTATATAGTTAGCATTATAAAAGACGTAAAACTTATATCAGTAAATTAGCATGATGGCTAGTCACTCGTTAAACATCAAACTATCAAGTGCCTGTCCAATAAACCAGATGACAGCACTTATATCATCCTAGGTGAATTTCAAAAAGCAAAATCCGAAAGTCTTTAACAACAAAGTGAACGTTATTGAAAAATTCATGGAAATATCAAATGCTTTGGACAGAGTACACATTAAGAAAATTATCACGAGTTACTGTTTATGATTAAAGTAAGACAGGTACCTCCCGGATGTATAATTGTCTTGTACTTCCTTACAAATGCAGAGCGTGCTGACTCGTTAAACTGGAAAAATAAATATCAAAGAACAACTCAATTGGGTCAGGACCCTTGCTCTGTGATAATTGCGCAGAGATAATATAAAAATGAGCTTTTAACTTACAAAAAAATGTAACATCTCCTTAACAAACGGTCCATTTATTTATAGAAGAACGACAGGATTACCTGGCCTATTTGCTCTGAAGCAGCTACCCTAGACTCCACAACATCGCAGTTTGCTATCACCAGAGTATTGGGGACACTGCCATCGGTCTGAGAACAAAATACAACAATTCAGGAAAGACTACAGACCATGTACAAATCAGGAAAGACTACAGACCATCAACATAACAAACAAGCTAATTTACCATCAAATGAGAGGATCAAATATCAATTGCCTGCTCAAGGGACAGGAATACAGTTCAATCTATGAGGAACTCCATTACAAGCAGAAGATTTTAGTACACTAGCATCTCAAATCCTTGCACTATGTTAAAAAAAAACACCTAAAAAGTGAGAGGATCAAAATATCAATTGCCTGCTCAAGGGACAAGAAGACAGTTCAATCTATGAGGAACTCCATTACAAGCAGAAGATTTTAGTACACTAGCATCTCAAACCGTTGCACTACGTTAAAGAAAAAAACACCTAAAGTGGAGTGAAGAAAGCTTGCGTCTAAATCTCAGCCACGTAAAGTTTGCCACAGGAGGAGAACAACGACCAATGCTTGGAAATATGAAAGGAAAAGCTAATGTAGTGAAAACTTGCCTGCTCAGAAAGGTAGAGGCGTTCCTGTTTCTATGAGTACCCTGCTCAAGCTGTGGGCCCCACCATCATCATAAGACAAAACGAAAATTTACAACTCAACTATAAATGATGAAGCCAAATTTCAGAGCAAAAACATTCATGTCAGGGTCAAATTGTACAACGCATCGGAAAATTGTATGCAAATGTAAGCATTTCACACTAATGCATGCACATTAACCACCATGATTGGAAAGGAACACAAAAGGATGCCCACTACAAAGCTATCCTTGGGCCAGAACCATCATAACCGTAGGCTTCATTTGAAGGTGACAGAATAAAAAGAGAGAGAAATCGATAAAAACTTTCAAATCACGAAGAAAGAAATCATCCAAGAATCCAGATTTTACTTTAAAGTTTCTTTTCCCTCTATTTTTTTCGCTATTTTGAAGCATTGCTAATAAAAATGAAATGTCCTTTAAACATTCATAGAACAAAGTAAGGTTATAACTTATATATATTTTGCCAGATCCCAGGCTTCTGCAACTACCTAAACACCAAACAGTAGCAACGAACGAATTATCAGTCCCCTCTGCTCGTACTCCCTTCTATACAGAGTATCTGTAGACAAAAATTTCTCCTTGAACATGCTCTTATTGTTTTTACTAATCACAGTTCACTTATCCAATCATCCTAGAAATTTGCATCCATGTAATCACGAAACCAGGCCTAAGACTCAGTGCTCAATCCACAGTTCCCACTTTGACAACGTGAGACTCTACCGTTGTTTCCCACTATCATTACAGCTTTTTTTGACACTCCACTTCATAACTAAATAGTGCCGGGAGTAATCATAGGGTATAGTAGGCGCAGAAGATTGTATTCACAAACCATATGATATAAAGCCCTCGAATCACCCTGCCGCCCTCACAGAAACCCCTAACCCTCCTGAGTCTCCGAACCAAGTTAGAAACGCCACCAAGAGACCAAGCCCTGATGTAAACCCAATTTCATAACACAGTCCACAGGCTAAAAACCCTCCGGATAATATCAGCGAACTCTGGGCGGACTCGCAAGAACCACATGCCAAGAAAAGCATCCGTCATATTCTATCATCAATACGGTCCAAGATTCAAGCTTTTCCAAGAAAACCCAGAAGCAAAAAAGGAACGAGCAGGAGAAGGGGGTGGGGGAAAACCTGCGAGAAAGGGAGGGCCAGACGAGGTTATGGTTGGCGAGCCAGTCGTAGAGGACGGGGACCACGGTCTTCCACTGGGAGTACTTTTCGTCGACGGCGTGCTGCTGGGAGTGCGCCGACGACGATCTCCTGGGTCCCGGAGAGGCGCCGAAGGGCTAGAGGTCGTCCATCTTCTCGTCCTTGGGCTTGGGCTTTCTCCTCGCTTCTTGGGAAGCGGCTGCGGCTGGTCTTCCATTTCCAGAGGGAGGAGGGGAGAGCTGAGGGAGTGGAACGGGATGCGTACGAGGAGTGGGGGGTGTCTGTCCGAAAGACCGGAGCTTTAAAACGAAAGTGAAATGGCAATTGCGGAAAGGGGAGGGGAGAATGACGGACACGTGCGAACAGGTGACAGGCCGGTTTATCCGGTTTGGGCCGGACCGGACAGTTTGTAATTTCAACGTTGGCTTTGGACAGTTAGCGTAGCGTGCGCGCATAATTTGTACAGTGGAAGAGTTATTTTGCTAATCCTCTGGACGCTTTTGATAGTCGCCGCGAAAAGCTAGGGGCACAAGAAGTTTTGGCGGAAAGGGAAGAGAAAAGTAACGCAAAACACTGTTGTTAAGGAAGGTCTGCATAATTAAAGCATCAAAAAGCATTCAACATGTTGATTTACTTCTACCAAGACTTCCCTCCCTCATGTAAGCCACTTGACTAATAGGAAAGTTCATCCGCCGCCAGCCAGCTGGCCAACTCAATCTATAGAGCGCCCAATATTATATGTAAACTCCAGATGCGAGAAGAAGGAACAAGGAACCGAATCCCTGCATTTGAGAAAGCATGGCACTGTTAACCACCTCATCATGGCTAGTTGATAATAGAAGTGCTGGGGGAGAGAAAAGCGTTATGGATGAAACAGGCAAGAAATGTGGAGGCGTTACCAGAAAGACAGAAGCCACAGCCCCCGTGGTGACTTCCCTTGCAATGCTGAGGTTCCGCCGAGTAGTGGTCGTCGCGTAACTGCAAATTGTAAATCTTGTCACCTGATGGACTATGGGGGCAGAACTCGTTTAACACATAATAATAGCTTCAAATCAATTCTATGAGAAAGGATGCACTCCGGAAAGAGCTGAGCTCAACCCGATTTCACAGGAGCTACTGGACTTGTTACTTGGTAACACAGTGATCTGGTACATAACATAAAAAAACAATATGACCACTGCACAACCCTCTAATACACTACAGTTTCATAATCTCATAAAAACACAGCAAGAACCAAGGATAAAGGTATGGAAGACATAACGACTCTCCACCAACTATGGTGAGTAAACCCAGGACCAAATTATGCATACTTTCCAAGCTAGCGTTGGGAAGATGACTTTTGTTGAATGGAAAGGTCTAAGCTTAAGCATGAAACGTCAAGACTAACATAATACCTATGGTCATGCAACTTCAAAGGGCACATCATCGACCACATGATGGATAAACTTGGCCACAGCATGAGAAGAGATTGACTACAAGAACAGATGTGCATAAGACATCTGCAAATCAAATTTTCATATTACCAATGGACCTTTTCCATTTGCATACGATCAACTGCGGCAACCTACACAACCTTCCACTAAAACAAACTCATCATCTAAAACCCTGGGGAAAAAGACAAGCCCATCCTTTTCCACTACCAGGAACCTAAAACCCTCGGCCGCAATTGCACCAGGAGGATAGCCTAAGAACCACACAGGAAATCAAAACAACTCATCTACAATCTCTGGAGCAAAAAGCCCCCGATAAGCAAAAGGATAATCATGGCAATACACCGATCGTGAGTTCTAGTTGGGTATCCCAAATTTCGGCATTACCAAATCAGACAAATCAGGCAACCAGCAAACACCCCCATCAGCATACAGCACCCACAGAAATCAAGTATGACACACCCAGATCAGATCGGACAAAACGATCAAGGGAATATTGAGATAGAGGGATTCCCATCATACATGAAGAAGGAGGCGGTGAAGACGAGACCAACGGAGAGCAGGAGGAGGGCAAGTGTCGGATACAATGATTCCGGCACCGGACTCGTTATCGCCTTGGGAGCCTACAACACCCCAGAAAACAAAACCCCAATAAACCCCGACAAACAACCAATGGATCGCATCAACCAGATGGGAATTGACAGAATGGAAAGATCCCGAAAGGGGGAAGTCGAAGTCAATTTCCTCACCATCGATAAAGGATTGGATCTTGAGGCGATCGGTTGACTCGGAGTGGTAAGGGAAGAAGAGAAGGAAGGGAGTTCCCACACAGTTCTGCGGTCGGACCAAAGCTCCCTCAGACGACTTCCTTTTCTTTTAGGGATTCCTAAGTCCGGCCCAAACCTAAGACCCTGTTTGGTTTGCCAAAATAATGTATAGCGTATTTAATTACAAAAATTATAGTGATTTCATAAATTTTTTAATCAAATTTAATATGAATTTTAACTCAACCAAACAGGGCCTAAGGCCTTAGAAATTCTCACGGAGTATTGAGTCCGCTACGAGTTTGGGCGTTGTTTGGATATTCGCACATTGGCGCCGTTGGATCAGAGGAGACCTCAGCATTAGTTAGCAATGGAGTGCATCTGAATGTCACAACCCATGCAAGGATTTAGCAGCACTGCCAACATTATTCACCACCTGCTCCTCCCCCCATGGGAACATCCCGACTACTGACAAATTGTCGCAGCCCGGAGAAAATGGGGAGGGAGTGACGAACATCCTTCATTGGGAGCCAGTCCACAGCCGGAACTCGATTGGATGTTCGCTCGCGCTCCCACCCGACAATCTTTTAAGTCTCTGCCAGAAGTTCCTTCCCCGTCCCATTCTCCCTGATGGCCTCAATGGGCCTGAGCTCGAGTGCCGCCTGAAAGATTCCGACGCCTGCCACCCCCCATACCTCGCGGATGCGGTCCCGAGCAACTCGGAGATTGATATTGAGATTCCTCTTTCAGCTCGACTTGGTGAGTCAAAGTGAGGATCCAAGTACCGGCTCGTCGAAGGGTCAGGAAGATGCAACCGTTGCGACATTCCCAAATCGATCTCAGGGTCTTCCCTGCTCCAGCCTCCCGATCCCTGTTCCCCGCCCTGAGGTTCGTTGCCTTCATTGCACACCAGTTTGAGGGCCTGGACGACTTCGCCCATGAAGGGACGGTGTGACACCTCCAGCTGTACGCACATTGATGCGATGGCGGCTACTTTAGCCACGCTGTCAAATGGGATGTCAGGCCCAAGGGACGGATCCAACATCGACTCTAACCCCTCCCTACTCGTGAGAAGCGGACGTGCCCACGCAACGAGATTCTCTTGTCCCGGAGGTTGTGACATGTCCACGGGTTTTCTTCCTGAAAGGAGCTCTAAAAGGACAACCCCGTAACTGTAGACGTCGCTCTTGACGAGGAGATGACCTGTCATGGCGTATTCCGGCGCCACGTACCCAAAAGTGCCCATAACCCTAGTCGAAATATGCCTGTTTTCCTCGTCCAGCGCAGTACGAGCCAGGCCGAAATCCGAGACTTTTGGGGTGAAATCAGGCTCTAGTAAAATATTGCTGGCCTTGAAGTCCCGGTGTATGACGCGAGGGCTCGAGTCTTCATGAAGATAAGCCAGGCCACGGGCAGCACCGAGCGCAATCTTCATTCGGGCCTCCCAGTTAAGAGGAGCGGTTTCCTTATCAACTCCTGAAAGCTGAGAGATAAGTAATGTTTTTTTCCCAACAGATCGAAGCAATACCGACAGGACGAAAGATGATCATACCATGTAAGTGAGACTCAACGCTGCCGTTTGGAATGAGTTCATATACCAGGCACCGGAGCCGTTCCTCGGTACAAATCCCAATGAGCTTCACTAAATTACGATGATGAAGCCGGCTAAGCATCTCAACCTCGGCTAAGAATTCCCGGCCACCCTGTTGGTCGTCCCTCTTCAAGACTTTTACGGCAACTTTTGTACCGTCTTCGAGAATGCCACTATAAACACGTCCAAACCCGCCTTCACCCAGTACTCTCGAGTCATCGAAGTTATCTGTCGCTCTTTCCATTTCGGCAGTGCTGAATGTCTTGGCAGATCCAGGATAATTCGGAATGCTTGATCCAAATGACAAGGAAGCAGAACTATGGCGACTTCCAAGAACTGATCCTGCTGTATTGCCAGTCGATTTTCCGACAGACGGTAAGAGGGCACGCGGAGTCCCTCCTTGCTGAACAACCAATTCTCTTCGTTTCAACACCACAATCCTAACGACAACAGAGAATAAAGTGACAGCCACGAGTGCAGACAGAACAATAATCGCTATAACCCCGGGACTTAGCCCGTTGATATGCGGCCTGCTCAGTGGATATACACCAAGAGGCTTATTCGTTCTCCCACCATTACCGTCAAATGGCCCCCCATCAATTATACCAACATCGGAAGGCGGCAGAGGAGGAGACGGGGGCAAGCCTGCGAGCGCAACACATAGGATTGCTACATAAAATCGCAACAGAAAGTTTTAAAAAAGGGAGATGGCATATCAGTAATACGAACCGGGATACCGCACGTAAAGAACTTGGTAATCTCCGAATTTGGACGTATTTATGACAACATCCTTATGCCAAAATCTCTCGAAAGTTTGGAGAGCTGTGGTACTATTGAATCTCTGTTCCAGCGGCACTAAGTCAACTAGTACGATAGTCTTATCGGGCTGCTCGCTGGCGGCATTAGCTCCCATTATTCGAACTTGGCTCTGATTCATGAATACTCCCAATGCAATTTCCTGCGCGAGCTCCGAAACAAGGGGGAAGAAGGTATAAAGGGGGACATTGAGGCCCAGACCAACCTGCATGGGCCATACACAGCCGCAGGGTGATCCCGGGGGAGTGTTGGTGTATGGGTCCATGCACGTGGTCGACAAACAATCTGCAAATTGACGGTAGGTAGCCTGTCAGTTGCCCCCATGGAACTACAACAAAGCAGGTCAACAAGAGAGAAGATCTTACCATCATTAGGTGGTGGCGGAGGTAAGGTAAAAATGGGTCGCATCGGCGGCGGTGGCTTGGGGCTTATCGGTGATCCCTTAGGCGAAGATACTACAAGGAAAAAAACGAACATCACATGTCTCAGATCGTCGTGATGGAAAAAACAGTTATGCAGGTAAGAACTGTAGCTTTACTCACCAAATGTCAGGTCGGAGCCCGATCCCACTTCTGTAGTAGGCGAAGGAGCCGGTGCACCGACTTCCACCAGCGGAGGACTCGCTAAATGGGGTGAGAAGACGGGAGAGCCTGAAACAACGCTATTTCTCTTAAGTTATTTGTGGAAAACCAATCACACAGCCTAATGACCAAGGCATATATGGAAAAGACCTTCGGGCATTGGAGGAGGAGAAATGTCTGTCGACCCCCCACCTTCCGGAACTATTTCGGGAGGTAAAACTGCGAGAAAGCAGAGATTATGGATAAAAGACCCTTAAGGAAGACACTGACAAATGGTACTTTCTCCTCCAAGCGATTTTCCTCACCTGGCGGAGCAGCACTCTGGGGAATAATCGAGTGAGATGGCGGCAGAGGAGTATATATGATTTTCTTCCTTGAGTGGTCGTTCTTGCCAGAAGAGGTAGGAGAGGGAGATGAGATGGGAGACCCACGAGAACTGTGAATGCCAGGGACATGGGTAGGTGACTGGGCATCGATATGTCCTGCAAGATGGCGCTATTTAGTGAACCGCAACGTGAATAATGAATCTCTGCAACCTGAACATACTTTTTACCTTCAGGCGACAAAGCGGCCGCAGGAGTGATGTATCCTCTACTTCGAGGAGAAAAATGGGAAGGAGCCGGAGCATGGACCATGTGCGGTAAGATTTTGTGACTCGGAGGAGCTAATTTAATAAGTCAAATTTTCTTCAATAAGTTAAAAGTGGCTTCAGACATGGGCAAACAAACAGGTCGAAGCACACAGTACCTTCTCGGGGCGACTGCTGCATTGATGGCAAAGGCCTGGGAATATCTTTAGGAGGTGGAGCACGAGGCATCTCATGTTCCGTCTGCGGAGGAGATGCGTGAGACTTGCGATGATCTGAAGCTTCACATAGGACGAGTAAATAACTGATAAAAGCAAATTGTTTGGAAAAGCTCAGAATCATAAGGTCAAGACAGAATAAGGCCGAGGCAGATAATAGGAATGCGAATATTATGTTTCAGACCATAATTTCTATTACTGACTTACGGAAACACTCGCATCTACCCAAACTTAAACTCAGCTTTCCAATCAAGTCACTAGCAGAAAGAGACCTCTCTCAACTCCAAGAACCGTGGATCGACATTCTTTCATTGACTCACATTAAGACAGCATTTTCTATTCCAAACGTCTCATTCCAGTTCGAAAATGATTTATCGAAATGCACATGGATCCAAACAAAACATCCCTAATGATTCAGCTGGACCAGCTAACCTATAACTATCAAACTCCATGGTTTAAAAGAACAAGCGATTTCATGAAGAATCGCATAGCTGAAAATTTACTGCTCGGGAGATAAAATAGTATCGTACTGGGAGGTGGAGGTAATGTTGGGGGCATGCCTGGATTTTCCGGGGGCACATTTGGCCCTGTCTTCCCAGGTGTAGGAGCAAATGATTCTGAATTAGTGAACTGACAATAAGATATGATATAATGATCTAACAACGGTCAACAACACTAATATGAACCTGGAACGCCAGCTCCTCTGCCAGGACTACTCTCAGGCGGTACACTTGCGTCCTTCCGCGGCGGCGGGGGCGGCGGGGGCGGTGGCAGTGGACTAAATGTCCCAGTATCATTGGTAGAATAGGGAGGAGGGGGAGGTAAGTTCAAAGGAGGCGGCGGGTTTGGAGGACGAGATGGAGGTTCCAAAGGCAGAGGTAAACTCGGAGGTGGAGATGGAGGTAACTTCAAAGGTGGAGGTGGACTCAATGTAGTTGAAGAAGGCGCTGCAACGTAATGGAATAAGATTGAGTAGGAAAAATGTGTTTCCGGAACAATCATTGAATGAACAGGATATTGTAAATGCTTGCCTGGTGGAAGAACCATGACTGGGGGAGGGAAGTAACTCGGAGGAGTTGAAGATATGTCAGGTGGTGGTGAAACTTGAATTGGCGGCGATGAGGATGGGGTGAATCCTCTTGATTTTGGGGGAGATGGTAGTGGTGGCAATATAAGAGGTGCGCTGGAAACCGACCCTGCATAGAAAGGGAACATATCAACCAACCAAGTTAAAATTGGAAACCAAAAAATAGAGCAGCTGCGACCTGGGTCGTCAAATGTACCATTTGAAAGAGGTTCCGGGGAAGGTGCACAGCCTTTCGGCAGTTCTTCTCCATACACAGGTGCAGGTGCTATTGCTGCATCAACCAGGGCTACCGGCAAAGAAACCTCGACAGACAGGGTTATGTCTAACTCTGCAAATAAAACATACTCCAACATAAAATCCCTCTTTTTAAAAGCAAAAGGAATTACCTCTCTGGGCGAAAAACTCATCGTGATGGCAACTCAGTGAGGCGATATACCAGAATTCAAGGGGCAAATTGAATAAACTAAGGGCAACCATCGCCAAGATGAAAACTGTGGAAGCTCTCACAGGTTATATCCTACTATTAAGCAGCACATTGATTCCGGGGAAGCTAAAGCAGATTTCAAACATTCTGCTCAATCCACCATTCGATGACCAGTAACCAGAAACCAACACGGCAAGAACTCAGGTCAGTATTGCACCACACTCGAAAATTCCTGCGAAGCAAAGCAAACCGAAACTACCCCAGATCTCAATTCCTCGGGCAACTCCCAGGCAGATACCACATCATCAGCTGTCTTAAAAAACAAAGCCCAAGGAACACACCCCAAAGCAAAACACACATAACAACACCGGAAAAGCTTTAGCCCTTTCATCGTCAGCCAACCACCAACCCCACTTACCTAGATCAGACAGGACCAAAGAAACGATGAAATTCCCAGGACTCGATCGCAGGAAAAAACAACAATAAACAAGGGGAAAAAAAGAGAAGGGAGAAAGGAAAAGGCATAACGACCTGCAAATCCTTGAAGGGCAATGACACAGAGCCCAAGCTGCAGACCCACAACCTGTACAATCCCCATCATCATCAACCACCTCCTCCTCATCATCATCGTCACTCCCATCCCAAATCTTTATTCTCCTTCTAACCCCAACACGACAAGAGTCAGGGGAACCCACGAGCTTTCATGATTCCGACCAACAAGGGCAAGTAATCGGTGGGATGTCGGAATCTGTTTTGAGGGGGTGGAAGGCTGCAGCAGTGACAGAATCCAGCGTACAGTAACAGCGAAGCAACTGTAACAACACAACTCAACCCAACACTCCACCTTTCCATAAAAACAAAGGAGAAGGGTTTGGTGGGATAACCATTAAAAAAAAACCGAAAAAGTTTCGATCTTTGCTCGTGCCCTTGTCGTAAAAACCGCACATGCCCTCCTGCTACGGGGAATCTGCTCCAAAGCAGAGGATTCGAAACAGTTGTTACTGCACCCATTTTTCTAAATCTTATATAATAAAAAATCTATATTAATTTAATTTGTAAGTCCTAATAGAATAAAATATATATACTTTTATATTAAATATATCTCTCATCGTTCTGATATTAACTGGATTCAAGAATTTTTTGGTTGAGGGCATGAAATGTTTGTAATACTTGGAAAAATAAAAGATAAACACATCAGAAGAAGAAAGGGATGATAGAAATTAAATCAGGCTTAGAAACAGGTTGGTCGGTCTAGTGATTTGGTAATGGAGGTGGAATTTGGGAGCAGAAAAGTTTGGTCAGAGGGAGGTTAACATTTTCTTAATTAGTGGTAGTTAATGCAGCAATAACAGTTTAGAAACAAAGTAAACTGTTTGAATAACGGGAGCAGCCAATCACTGTAGGATTCAATTAAACTATTACCTCCATCTAACCTAATATAAGTCCATGTATTATTTTTAACCATATATTTTTTTTTAGTCGTTACTTTTTTTATTTAATAAATCAAACTTTCAATTTGATTTGTAACTCCAGAGTAATAAAACCAGTACTACAAATAAACATAATAACGGCAACTCACAAGTGCATATTTTAGCCTCATATAAGAACCATGTATTTACTCCAAAAGTTTAGTGGGGATAAAGCATACTATTACATAAAATGAGATAAAATATTTGTACCCACATTATGTACAAAAAAAAATAGTTGAGTAAAATGCTCAGGTAGTTTTGGTACAATTCAAAAAGTGGGTGCATCTTTCCATCAAGGACTCGAGAAGTAGACCCTTAAACTAGGGAACCCCTAAATAAAATGACCCGGGATTCGCTGGAGTTGATTACTTGGAGTTAACTAGTAGTAGCTTTGAATGATAAAACTGTACTTATCTTTTACCAAATATATGTACTTATCAGTTGAAACTTGATACGTTTTAATTATTTCTCAAAATTCCAATAAAAAGATGTATTTTTTTAAAAAAAAGAGTAAATGTTACGAGCTATGTTTCCTCGGGGTATACATGTATTTTAATATTTATTCAAATAAGAATGTTACAATTTTCGGAATGTAACAATTATCAATAATACTACACATAACAAAACCCTATTAAAAGAAACGGGTAAGTGGGATTTTCGGCTTCATTGCATATTTGTCCAACTCTTTTCTTTTTCATCTGAAATTGGCAGGAGAAAGTTCTGGGGAGGGTGGTGGGGGGGATATAGTGGGATTCAATAATATTAATGATTGCAGACATTGAGTAACTCCAGTCTCAACCACTCCTCCCCACCTTCAAACTTATGTAGCATAGCAATAATGTTAATTTGCGTGCGTGTGTGTGTGTATGGAGAAATTTTTAATATGCTCTCTTGCTCCCTCCCTCGTGTCTGTCGTCTTCCTCTTCCTGAAATCATTTTAAAAAAAAAAACTTGGCTACTCTCTGAGAACCTGCTAGACAAATTACATCAACTCGCGTTTCTAAATAAATACACATAGTTTGGTTACTAGAAAAAGTTTACGTGCTTTGTGTCTCCGGTTCCTCCGAAGCCAAGAAAAAGATCATTCTAAAAATTTATGCATGGGAACAGGAAACGGTCCAAGAGGTCTGTTTCTAAAACTTTCTTTAAAGATTGATAATTTTGAAACGAATACAAATAAAAAGTCCTCGTTCTTTTCTTTCTAACTATAAATTGAGAAAGTTTGGGGAATGAAATACTGGGAGCTTCTTTCAATCAGAGATTGATTGACGACGACGCATCAACGATTTATTTTATCAATCTGGTCCTAAATGCAAGCCATAAAATGGACGTGGCGTCAACTCGAGGCGTGGATGACATCGGAATCACTTTTTTTTTTTTTAATGAAAATTTGGGAGATTTCTTTACCAAAAAAAGAAAAAAAGAAGTGGGTGGGGGGTGGGGATGGGAGCAAGCAGTGAGTGTGTCGACACAATTATTATCAACGTGGTCGTCTAATATCGAAGCTGCTAGCCACATCAATCACCTGGATGAATTTTTTACCCAACCCCCAGTAGTTCTTTTGTTAATCAGATCATTTTAATTTAAATGTACGTATCTAAGTTAAATCTATCTATTTTCTTCAAATCAAACGTTGGATTCTCTACTGTCATAACAAAACCTACAAGAAGAGACTCTCGTAGGGATAATACCACGTGTTTGTCCTAAGAAAACAGACGACGAAACCAATCTCTCCCTCTCCTTCTTTTTGTAATTGTTTTGAGTCCATGGTTTTGTTTTGTTTTGTTTTGGTCCAAAACACATGTAGTCATCTTGATTTTTTCTAAAGATCCATTTCATTAACCCCCGAATTTACGCCCGACTAGACCTTTGTTAATGCGAGAATTCTCGACTCACGAGTTTTTCTTTAAAGTAATAGTAAAAAAAAAAAATGAACGAGTCTCCGAGAATTTGACCGTACTTGAAGACCCACCGCGACTCAGACGGAGTTTTTTTAATATCGACGAATATGGGGAAGAAGAAAGGGGGGGAAGGATTATTATATAATATGGTTTATGTTGTCACGTCACGTCACGTCATTGTAAGAAATTGAAATTTTATTATTGTAATTTTCTACTTCCCGCCCAACTCCCCCGGGGAATAAATCATAAAATAAATCAAAATTTTACAACACTAACACCCGTCGGATGAGATGGGAGGGTGGGTTTAGATGAGTTTTGGTAGAAGTGGAGCTGAACACTTCAAAGGCCCAATTGCTAGAATGTCGGTTTGGCTTTGGGTCTCTAATATAATATGTCAATGTCCCCACCCCTTTGACCCACTTTAACCCCCCCAACCCCACATAAACTAAAACTAAACGATGATACTTTCCAAACAATTGACTTTTTGACCCAATACTTTTCTCACCCCCCCTCTCCCTCCCTCCCATCGACCCAACTCCAATCCATGTGGCCATCTCGATTCATGACGAAATGGAAACATCAAAAACCATCTGTCCCTTTTACTTTTCAAACCTCTTTCTACCCAAAAAATTTTTAAAACTTTAATGAGGCAATGGTTTCATGTTTTAGTTAGTTATCATCCTTATTGTTTATCACTGCAAAGACCTTGTCGTACATTACATGTTCAACACCTAAACTTTAGTCCAGATCAAAAACTAGTCATAATTATTTACTATTCTCACCCCTTAAAAGAAAAATATAACAAAGAAAATTTCTTTCTTTCCTTCTTCTTCTTCTTATTATTATTATTATATAAATACACAAAAAGTCTGCAGAATCGTTTCTCTGCATCTGCCCCCCAGATTGGCGAACCTGTCCGAAACCTAGAAACCCCCATGACGACGACAACGAGACTAACGGAACTGGGGTCGATGCTGTTGCAGCTCTTCTCTTCGTCATCATCACCATCATCGCCGTCCTCCTCATAGTAGTAGTAATAGTGGTGGTGGTGGTAGCTGATCACCGATGGATGGAGTTTTCCAGTTCGAGGGTGGGGATCGGTCGAGCTTCATCCAGATGATGATGCAGTCGTTTGGTTCCTCTTACGTCTGCCTTTGGTCGTTCCTGTCTCCTTCCAGGTAAATCCCCACATCTTTCCTTCTTCAGTCCATATCTTCCCTATCTGGCGGCATGTTGATGGTTCGCTCGCCAGCTGCTTGGTCTTCTTAGATGGTGTGTGCCATGACGAGGGTAACGGCCAACCAAACGCTCTCTTCAATCAGTATAAGCAGTCCATGTTTATCATCCATCCAATGTAAGGATAAAATCAACCGCTTCCTGCACCTCCCCCATCACGAGTCTTTCATGTTTAGTATACACCTTAACTACCTAGAAAATCTCCACGCTCACAGCCACAGCCAAGTTCCGGGTTTTGCTTTCGGGAACAACATGCCATACATTGAAGTTAGGGAAGATCAGTTCCCAACACTAGCGAGCAATGACATCCAACGACAGTTTTATCAGGTATGCCGATGCACACCTATCGAGCTTTTTAGACAAGGTATGTGTTTTATAATTACATTTTTGCGACAAACCAGGGATGCTAACTAAGTACCTTTCATTGCTTTGCATAGGAAGAGAGGATAAAGGTAGGTAAAATCCCCAGAATCGGTCTTCGAAGATGATCGAGTCTCTCTATCGTGAAATCCAGCTGATATGCGAATCCTCTTAACTTTTTTTTTTTTCATTTTGTTTCTCCGGGCCATGAAGATGGCAGTATTCATGGGATGTAGGAGCGGTGAAATAGAGATCGGTTTCTCCAACGCGCCTCGGGTAGCTTCTCCTACTTCTGGAGGATCACAAAGTGCATTCGCCAGAAGTCCTCAATAAAATATCGTTCTTGATGGAAGGTATGTTTTTCTCAGGCGGACATGGAAATGCAGATGATGAGCCTATTCCCGGATGATTTCTTGAGGAATCTTCCACTGCCCGACATACAAATCCCGGCAGCTGAGAACGTGAATCCCCGTCCCTCCTCCTCCTCTTCTTCATTGAGATCCCCCTTCTCAATAGACAGCCATAGCCCCGAGTATTCTTCACTTTTGTTTAACTTACCCTCCACTGCCGCCACACCAGCCGCTGCCTCATCTTCTTCCCAGGCGTTGTTACTATCAACGCCGAGTGCAATCACCCCGACAACGGCCACCACTTTCCCGGAACAGCTTATGCGCACTGAGAGCGAGCATGCTGCAATGACAAGTGCTTTCCTTGCCATCATGACTTCTCCTTCTTTGTCTTCCACATTGAATCAACCACAGCAGCACCCACAACCACCCCCACAGCAGCATCTGCCTCAGGAGAATCTGCAGTCAAGCGCCTTTGCGAGGTATACTAGGGCGCGGTTCAAACCTGGCAGCTCACGGAGGCACAGCATGCTGAAACGTGCGATTGCCTACTGCAGAGGCATGAACTTGATTAGGCTACATGATAGGGTTCAAGGAGTTAGCAGCAGCAGTGCTCGGCCAATGTCGAGCACTCATATACACCATGTAATGTCCGAGAGGAAACGACGGGAGAAGCTCAACGAGAGCTACCAGTCTTTGAAAACCCTACTTCCTCCAGGAACAAAGGTAAATAGAGACCTAAACGACGTACCTTTAGATCATAAGTTTTTGTGTATATTTCCCGATGATTCCGGGGTTTCTTCACGTTCCTGGTCAGAGATACAAAGCAGCGGTGCTTGCAGCCACGAGAGAGTACTTGACCCTTTTGAGGTCGCAAGTCGAAGACCTCCGTCGGAGGAATGCCATCCTCGAGGCGCAGCTCCTGCCTCCACCAAACAAAGAAGCAGCCGCCGCAGTGGACGAGTCAGCCGCTACCAGTTCCCACGAGCAAAGCCTAAGTAGGGAGGAGGTCAGCGTCAGGGACCGTCTCGGGTCCGGCATCAACTTCGTCGCAAGATCGGACAGCCGAACTGCGAGTCATAGTAAGGCGAGATGTCCCAATGCTGAACCTGGTGGCTCGCATCCTCGAGTTCCTGAGGCAAGCGAGGAACGTCAACGTCCTGTCTATCAATGCCAACGCCCGAGTCACGCATCAAGGCGGCATCGAGAATCACGTCATGGTGCGGCTACACGTCGAGGTACGCCATCGGTTCCCATATCATTGCTCTAAAATTTCTTTTATTTATAATCGAAAAACATAATAGTCAAAAAAATAATAATAATACATTCATGTTTAGCATTTAGATTTTGGAGCTTAGGACAGGACTATGTTTGAACCGGCGTTTTCTTCCTCACAAAACTCTCACATCATTAGTTTCTCCGAATGATTTTGACAATAGAAATTAGACTCTCCGCATTTCACGTCTTAATAGAGAAAGTTCTTGGATGTTTGAGTTTCCTTTTTAACATATTCAAACATTAAATCTATTTTGAAGATTAATGAAATTATTAAAATGTTAATTATACTTTTTATTTAATTTTGGGTGGAATGTTAACAGGGGGAAGAATGGGAAGAGAGTGCCTTGGAGGAAGCAGTGAGAAGGGTTGTGGTCGACTTTTCCCAATGACAACTGCTCATCTTCCCCCTTCGCCCCCATCATAAATTCTTAATATTGGATCCTTTTCTTCCTCACATTCTCCTTTTAGATCTTCCCCCACTTATGGTGGTTTTTAAAATTTTCTGTGAGGAATCATTTGATTTGATTGAATGAATCGAATCATGCCATTTCTTGACTAGTCTTAACATGTAGAAAATTCTTTTGCATACTTGTTTTGACCCATTCTAAAGCACGAAAAAGAAAGAGAGAAAGAAAACCATTAAATCCATTCAAACTCCTTTTTTTTTTTTTGCTTTTTGAACCTTCTTCGTCGTTGCGTGGGGCCCCGAGAAGGACCACCATCTTAAAAATTTAGCATCTAAGTTTTTCCTTTTGATCAATACAACTTAAAACACAAACACACAGATATATGCATAGTGAAGTTCTTTTAACCGAATGGATTCCCGTGGCGAAACACGGAGTCTCGAACTGCCCCGCCAAACCCGACTCCCTCGCGACCATTTCCGCCACTTTCAGTTTAAAATGTTGCTTGATTTCGTTCTAAATGGGACCGGGGGGGGGGGGTGTCGTGAGGGTTATTATCGACATCCCCTTTTTGCTTGTTTGGTATTTTACCAACTTCTTGACAAAGAAGTGCTCGTCATTCGTCCAAATACATCACGTAACAACTCAAAAAAGCAAGAAGGGCAAAAGAACAGACGGCGGCATCGACCGACGACATATACTTCCTCCAAACTTGTACTAGTGACCTTTCGTGTTTTGAATGCTCAAAATGTTCATGTAAACAAGAGTAAGCAAAATGAATAAACTCAACGTGCGTGCGGGGGTGGGTTCCAAATTGACCTTTTATTTTTCAACTTGGGATCCACGGTCTACCTCGCTTTGCATAATAATAAGGCTGCGAGTGCGATGGGTAAGTGTGGATGCATGCTCCCCATTTATTTACTAGTCCACATTGCAATGCGAATAGAGGATTCAGGTCACTTATTCCTCGATTACCCCACTTCTTGATGTATCATCCATCCTCAATGGCATCAAAATTTAAAACTTTTGCGATTAATCAATTAACTACTGAATCGACCCATATTATATTTACCTAACCTAATAGGGGGGGCAATTGCCACGTCTTTTCTGGGAGAGTCCAAAATTTTCCCCCTCCCGGTCACAATCAAATTTTGAATTTTAGGGGAAGAAAACCAGAGTTGCCCTCCTTCCAGGAAGCAAGAAATGTGATCAGATTTTGTCCACGTACTTCTTAGAGGGGTAATACTTTTCTCGTGGATTTGCCCCCACTTTCTGCATTTGATGGGGCTGTGAGCTCTGCTTTTTCTCTCCTCTTTTTCTTTGTCCCATTTCGGAATTCCTGGAAACATCCCTGCGATTGTGACTTGTGAACATTTCACACTGTGTTTCTTAAGAGAAACTTCCTTGAACAAAGCCTCCAAATTGAGAAATAAAAATTCACCTTTGTATGAGCCAATCCAGTTGATATCCACTTTTGGATAGTTGACTCATGGAAATAACTAAGCCTTTACTTCAGTAACAAGCATCCTCTCATAAACCCAGAAACCATCCACTGCCTCAAGATTATTACTAAACCCAAGGGACAAAACAAACGGCAGGAGTAATGCAGCATCGTTAGGAAAACTCAAATCCTCCATCACTACAAGGCAGGATTCTATGCAGCCTCCTATCGATTTTTCTGGTGCCCGGGATTCACCTTGTGGTTCTCACAGTTGCCTCATTCCAAGGGGATGACGACGACGACTCGATGTTGCAGCGACCATTAAAATTTTTAAGCCTCAGGAATTTACTTCTTCCGCAGTTCCGGAATCTGGAGCAGGTGTACTCGCTTGATCAGTGGCGGATTTGGATAATACGATGCGTCCGGTGAGGGGATCGACCGGACGCATGTCCCGTGGCCCTCCCTTGCGCCCCATAGCGACCATTGGTGGAGGAGGAAGTAGTCCAGCCCTGAAGAGTAGGTTTTTGACGGGGTCTGATGGTTGGGCACCAACAGACAGCCAATACCTGTTGAATGACGGCAAAATACACAACAGAACTCGATCATATCATCCCATCTAATAGTGAAGCAAATGTTGCAGAACAAATTCCTGATTCTAAATAGCAAACATGAGTTGGATATGTGGCGCTAAAAAGACCATCTTAAATATAAAGTGGCATAAAATTCACATTGATAATCAGGGGACTGATGCACGCCAGACGCGGGTGGTTTCAGGCAAGAGAAGATATCTATATTGGCTAAGGGCATAATCAGGTTGTGTCTGGTAGGGCGCAATCTGGATGAATTGTGGTTCTCGTGTATGGTAGGCAAAATGGAATCCAGAAACGGAATCTGACTTCTCTCCCGATACTGGGCTAAAGTCTGATTGCATTACTGACAATTTTATGATGGGAATAAGCCCCAAAGTCCGAAAAGGACACTGAAATCAACATGGCGACCCCCAGAAAAGGAACTCATCTGTCGTAATACCTCCCCCACCACTACCCCAGTCACCTCCTCTCTCTGCAACCTCCGCCGCCTCTGCCGCCGTCAATAATGGAGTGCAATATATATGTTTGGTCAAGAGAAATATCGCTGTGGGACAATCTCGTCCCTCATCTCCTTTCGTATTGTTTCTTGAACTCTTGGGCACAACAGAGAGAGTGAGAAATAGGGGCCAGGTGAAAGACTGAGGTGGTGGAGATCAGAGGTGGTTATATAAAGATCGGCTTCACAGGTCAACCAAAGGCAGAGAGAGGAGGCGGCAGAGGCAGAGAGAGGAGGCACGGTGGTAGATGAAGACAGGGTGGAAGCAACTAAACTATCACCTTTCATAGTAAAAATATTAACATGAAATAACTTCGCCTTTGCACACAATAATAAAGCAGAAACTTAACAAGCAACCACAGCCATTTCCCTCAACTTCGTCCATAGAGAAACACGGATAGCCTATGCCCTAATCTTGAAACCAAAATCATACAAAATCGAGGGAAAGAAAAACATACTTGACTCTATCGAAATTCAGGCCCATCCGCTTGCCGCCATCCTTGCCTATTATCCAAACAAACAAAGATGAACTATTAAACCAACGAAACATTACACCATCAAGCAAAAAATAACACGAGACAAAGCAGAAAGTTAAAATCAATCTGAACATTATTGCATAAGAACAAGTTCAGGGCACCCGAAAGTAACCCACACATCTACATCGAATCATCCCGAGCAAAGCAACACGTCATCGCAACTAAAATATCGAGCACTCCAACAGAATCCCCCGACCGCGCAACTATCCTCCAGTGACCCACATCAAACCAAAAACAGGACGAGCAATTCCATTTCCGACAATCATCTGAGCTTTACCCACAAACTGTAGCAAAAATCCCCAAGAGCACATATACAAACGTAAGACCCTTTAAGTTAACAAATACCTGGCAAGGGATGATAGTACCCAAGATTCTCGAGATGCCTGCCGTCGCGAGGGGACCTGCTGTTGGCCGCTATGACCCGGTAGAACGGCCTGTTCCTGCACCCGAACCTCGTCAACCGGATCCTCACCCCCATTTCTCAGATACTGGCCCCAACCAATCCCACCACCCGCGAATCAAAATCTTGTCTTTCTCACTTCGCCGGAGATCGCTAGGGTTTTCGGCTCCCAATTGAACAAATATTTTTTATTTGGTTCTTTCCTTTCTTTATCGTACGGATCGAACTGACACGGGCCGGGCCTTTGTTTATTCGGTTTGGGCTTTCCTTTTGGGCTCCTCAACACATCCTCTTTTCCAGAACGACCTCCGAATCGGTATGCTTGACAGTTAAGTTCTCCTTATGTTTAGTGTATAAAGCATTCACAGTGATATGGTCTCCAGTGGAGATCAAGGTCAAGGCAGTTAACAATGATTTCTCTATGTTGGGAACTGGAAATTAGGTCCAGATTCCAGAGACATTGGCGCAAATACGAAATAGTACTCGCTTGACCATGTAACAATCTCGAGATAGTACTCGCTTGACCATGTAACAATCTCGAGATAGTACTCGCTTGACCATATAACAATCTCGAATAGTACTCGCTTGACCATATAACAATATCGAGATAGTACTCGCTTGACCATATATCAGTAATCTGGCCGCATATCAGCCATGAAAATTCATTGCCATCATCTCCAGCTCACCGGTGCCAAACAGCCATGATTCCAAGGAACCATTTCGATCCCTCCCTATAACACTTGAAGAATTCGAAAATCCTATATCGCTCTAATAATTCGAGAATCCCAATGACAAGAATGAGAAACTAAAATTGAGCCTATAAGTAATCAACCAACTTGTGAAAGACGATGTAGCCTTTCAAACCAATAGCATTGTATAAGCTTTTCCTGACATCAGAAGCGTGATTTACTGCAACATGCCATTGGGTTTGCTACCATCCGGCTCCTCCTCACCTATTGGCAGGCCCTCGAGCCAATCCCCATATATCTGATTGATCTTCCTGTGCCCTTTCCATCTCAATAAGCTTTTCTTACTCTGCCTCTCATCAGCAAGAAAAGTACCATTCAATGGTACAGTAACTGACTGATCAACCAAAGGAACTGCTTGAGGCATCATGGGAAGGGAGACAGTGGGCCCAGCATCGCCCTCATTTCGACCACCTGGTGCCTGCAGTTCTGAAATTTAAGAAAAAGTTACGTACAGGAATAACAAGAATAGATTCGATGATACGAGGGAAACTCCAGTGAGAAGATTCATACCAGCTTGTCCATGAGCAAAGTGGCATTTTTCACCAAAGGGGCAGTGACCCGTCATCTCCCATTTAGTGCACAACTTTGTCTTCCAGTACACGGGTTTCGAATTCCCTCTGCCATCGACACTTCCGTTGGAGCGAATTCCATCTCGCTGGCCAGAACCATTCACAGGCCCTGTGGACGCTCCGGCAGTCCCAATGCATATCGCCGAAGTCTCCCTAAACTTACCAGAATCATCCCTAAACTTTGAAGGATCCTCGTGAAGGAAATTACACCTATCTCCATAAGGACACTCCTCGCCGTTGTAGAACTTCTTACACAACTTCATCCTGTGAATAATCTTCTGGTCATCATCCCAATTACCCTCTGCCGAAGAAGACAACCTGCGATCCTCATCCCGGGCGCCTACAATATCCTGCCAGTTCGGAGGAGGCTGCCGCAGATCTTCTATCCCATGCGCGAAATTACAGTTCTCTCCATTCCTACAAGTGCCGCTTTTGAATTTCGCACACATCCGGGTCTTGAAGAAAATATTGCTAGTACCTCTATTTACAGGGGGACTCCGCCTCGAGGCGCCACCCGGCTGGTTCTCATCGGAACCCCACGGCCGCTTCAGGGGTGGCAACTGGGGACGATCCGCTTGTGAGCTCGAATCAAACTGATCCGTGCCCATCGCAAACTGGTTCCAATAACAGTTGGGATCGCCAAACTGTTGCATTGGTTGATCAAAGTGACCCGAAGGATCAGAGAAACTCATCTTCAACAGAAGGCGAAACAGTGATTCTATCCAAAAAAACAAACAACAAATCCGGCACAATCCTTCCTCCCCCCCCAAGAATCACCAAATCGCCACCTCAACTATCCTAACAACCAACCCTCCAAAAGGAGGAATCTCGTGAATCCCACCTCCGTACCCGAAAAATTCCTACTGCCCCAAAGAACGGTCACAGACCACAACCCCAGCAACCAAACCACCAGATTACAAGCGTTTTAACTAGAATTAAGAGATGGGTCCGATCACTCGTATATGAGGGGGGCGGGGGTTAAGTTCCAAGAAGGGACAAAGTAAGATGCTAATGATCAACAGGTGGCCGTCAATTTCTTTTAAAAAATAAAAACCCTAGCCGCCCCAACATTGGAAGAACCCTAAACGGCAGCGGAGGTTTTTTCGTTTCTAGTGCTGTTTGAAAGTCGCACAAGCAAGAGGCAAGGCAATGGCGGTTGTTGTGTTGGAGGGGAAGGAAAGGCGGCAGGAGTGGACAACCTTAAACCCTAAAACTCTAGAGATTAATGGGGGGTCGTGTCGTAATTAAGTAATGGGGATTAAGCTTAATCAGCGGGATTAGTTTTAGGGGCAATGCATCCAATCATTTACCCACGTGGCATGCCGAGCTGGCAGTGTTCTCCTTTTTTTTTCCCCTGCCTACCCATTTTCTTTCGTTCCAATCTCATCCGCTTCGTAAACCCATTAATTTATAACATAAAACTGAATTAAGAATTAATTTTTTAAATTATACTTCGACAATCGTTGTTATTACAATAATTCCACAAAACTTTTTTAATAAATGAATTCCAAAGAAGGGAAAAAAAAAAATAAACGCTAGCAATTAAAGACCCGACCCGAATCCAAAAACGACCCGTCGGATCCCCGTCCAATCAAACAAAATCAGTGCTAACCCAGCAAAAGTCTAATCCCTAATTCCACTTGGGGAAAAAGAATTGCATTCCCCACCATCCCATGCCCTAAATCTCCTCGATCCCCTCTCTGATTCGTTGGCCCGTGTTGCTCCTCCTCCCGTTGCTGCCGCTGCCTCCGTGGCCGTCGCCGCACGGGGAAGTGCCCAACTGACCTGTGCAGCCAGGGGTAGTTCCGGATTCCGACGTTCCGTTCGCGGTCTGCGTGCTTGTCCGCCGGCTTTCCTCCCTCGCGGGTAAGGGTCGGGTCAAGGAGAGGGAGGGTTTCTTTGGCTTTGATGCCGATTTCTCATTGACGGTGCGGCGTTTGGGATGTGTTCCACAGGATGCGCGTGAAGGAGGGGACGGTTTTGGTTGGGAGTGTTACTGAGCTATAAAGCAGCATATCCCCTTTTTTCATGTTCTGTGGTAGTTTGGAAGTCGTGGATGGGCTTTGATGCGATAGATGGTATGGGGTGATGAGGTTGCAGCCAATTCTTTTGTGACGATTTATTTTATACTTGGGATTTGTTGATTTTGATGCCAACTGGTTGAACCATGAGGAATTAACTCTGCCTCCTACTAATGAATTGCGCTTCTAGTTGACATGATTGAGGTTTCACATGCCGGTGGATCACCCTCTTGCTGGGGCTTGCTTGAGGGAGAATGATTTCATGCTGTATCTCTTGTGGGTAGTGCAGTAGTGTTTTATTGGTTCCATCAAGAATGCTTTTGCCTTGAACGAAATGGTTCATGCACTCAAACTTTCCAATGTTTTGCGGCAGGTTTCTGGTTGGGTCAATGTCTGATTTGATTCCCTGAAGTAGTAAGATGGGTGTTGAGTCACCTCATGCTGGACAGAGTTATTCTAGGAGGGAGGATGATGTAGATAGAAGAAGTGAGAGAGCTGAAGACGATGCTGATAGAGAGAGCAGCGATAGGAGGAAGCACCGAGCGGGGAAGTCTAGAAAGCCCAGTAGCGGTGATGATATGGAAGATCTTGATGGAAGTGGCAGAAGGAGAAATGGTGGAGATAGATACGAGGGCCGGAAAAGGTCCGCAGATCCTAAAGGCGGGAGTGATGAGGATGACTATGACTCCAGGAAGGAGTCACGCTCGCAGTCGAAGAAAAAGCAAGAGGAGAGTTCTTTGGAAAGGCTAAGCACTTGGTATCAGGATGGAGAAGAAAGCAAGCAAGATAAGGGCCATGATCGTGGCGACGAGAGTGAAAAGAGGAAAGGGACCCCAAAATCATCGGAAAATGATACTCACCACTCGAAGGGCAGAAGCAGACATGAGAGATCCTATGAGGGTGACCGAGATAAGATGTCTGAGAGAGACGTGGAGTATGCTGAGAGAAAAGAGAGTGGTCGGAAGGGTCATGGTTCATCAGAACAAAGTACGAGTTCTAGGAGGAGGGGCGACGACGTGGATGCCAATACTAAGGCTGAAGAAGCGAATAGTGAGAAGAATGATGGAAGAAGTGGTAAGGCATCCGATAACAGGCATGATCTTTCTAGGGATAAGACCATGATGACACCAAAGGAACCTTTTGATAATAAGGGTAGGCTAAGCGACTCAAATAGTGATAAGGGTACTAGGTCTTTCCGCAAGGATGAAAGAAGACACGATGGTAAGAGCAGAAGTACAGGAGACACTGTAGATGAAGACAACAAGGGAAGCCCTTCAGCTTATGACGATCGCGTTAGCAGGGAAAAGAATGAGAAGTTTAGACAGCCAAGAACTCCTACTGTGAGAGATACTACTGACAATAGGGACAAGCCCTCTCACCCAGAAGAAGATTCTATTACTTGGCCGAGAGATAGAAATGCAAGGAGTCACCGCTCTAGGACCCCTGATAGGGGAGGTCGATATGCTCATGAAAGGCCTGAGGAAAGGCCTTATGTTCGCTCTGGTGGTAGGAAAGATGGAAGCAGAGGCGAAGCTGTGAAAACCTCATCAAACTACGGAATCTCAAATGATAACTATGACGTAATAGAAATACAGACAAAGCCTATTGACTATGCGAACACGGAAGTTGGTTCTGGTCATGCTCGAAGATATGAAGTTGGTCAGCAAACGGACACAAGAGGGCCCTCTAATGGAGAGTGGGGCCGTACACGGGAAGAGAGGGCAAGATTTGGGTTGAATGGGTCTACTCTATCTGGTGATGATTCGAAGGAAAAATACAGCGAGGATGATCCATCAATGAGGGAACTGAATTCACGTAGGGATGATGTTGATTCGCAGGGAGGAAGAGATCGAGGGCAGAAAGGCCATTTACCTCGTGCTGCTGGTGGTCAAAGCTTCAGTGGCAGTTCTCAGCCTCCCCATGGCATCCAGGATGGTGTTTCATTTAATAGAGCACCAAACCAAGGACTCAAAGGCAACAGACCTGGTCGTATGGGGCGTGGGAGACCAACTGGGAGAGAGAATACTCCCGTAACAATTCCTGTGCCAATCATGGGAGCTTCTTTTGGGCCACTTGGATTGCCACCTCCTGGACCTATGGCTCCTAGTATGTCACCTGCTCCTGGTCCACCTATATCTCCTGGCGTCTTTATTCCACCGTTCCCTCCTCCACTTCTTTGGCCTGGAGCTCGAGGTGTAGATGTGAACATGTTAGGGGTCCCACCTGGTCTTTCTTCCCTTCCTCCAGGACCAGGTGGCCCCAGATTTCCTCCGAATATGGCTACACCACCAAACCCTGGTATGTACTTCAATCAAGCTGGTCCTGGAAGAGGCGGTCCCCCTAATTTACCTGGGCCTATCTTTAATGGCCAGGGACCTCCCGGACAATCACATGTTGTAGATAAATCTTCTCGGGGTTGGGTCCCTCCCGGGTCTGGTGGACCTTCAAAGGCCCCATCGAGAGGAGAGCAAAATGATTATTCTCAAAATTTTGTCGATACTGGAATGCGGCCCCAGAATTTTATTAGGGAGCTTGAGCTGACCAATGTCGTTGAAGACTATCCAAAGCTGAGGGAGCTTATCCAAAAGAAGGATGAAATTGTTGCAAAAGCAGCTACACCTCCCATGTATTACAAGTGTGACCTCCGTGAGTTTGAGCTGACACCAGAGTTCTTTGGAACCAAATTTGATGTAATCCTCATTGATCCTCCCTGGGAAGAATATGTTCATCGGGCACCTGGAGTAGCCGACCACATGGAGTATTGGACTTTTGAGGAAATCCTTAACCTGAAGATTGAGGTAATTCAATATTTTTTATGCCTAAGGTCTTTCATGGGACTCTTTTAATTTCCTTGCTCAATATAAAGTCTTTAGATTTTCTTTGTTTTTTTTTTTTTTTGGGGGGGGGGGGGGGGGTGTTGGGGTGACTCTTGGGCTGCCTACAATAACTGCGTCAGGTTAATCAGTCAAGCGATATTACCCATCTTGCTGGAAAGAATGACTGGGGAATTGTGTAGCCCCAGGGTCAGATGTTCTATTCTGGCCTTTTTCTTGTAATGTCCCATAGTTATTGCTGTTTGATTTATGTTCCTCGGTTTGAAAAAGTATTGTGCATGGGAAATCTCTCTTTCTATTCGAATGTCTGTAGCGTCTCATTTTCTGTGTTTCCAGGCAATAGCGGACACTCCATCATTTATTTTCCTTTGGGTGGGAGATGGAGTTGGCCTGGAACAAGGCCGGCAATGTTTGAAGAAGGTATATAAAATGGTGTAGGATGTTATATAGTATGTAGGATCATTTCACAAGTGGTATAGATACTCAACATTCACTTTTGCAGTGGGGATTTCGGAGGTGCGAGGACATTTGCTGGGTGAAGACTAATAAGACCACTGCAACACCTGGCTTGCGCCATGATGCTCATACTTTGTTCCAGCACTCGAAGGTTGGTCAGTTCATCCTCACCATTTTTTACCCTAGCTTCTGGTTACTTGAGGCATCTTTGTTTGACTTATTCCTGTTCACTGCGGTGAAGGAACATTGCTTGATGGGCATCAAGGGAACCGTTCGGCGCAGCACTGATGGTCACATTATTCATGCGAATATTGACACGGATGTAATAATTGCGGAGGAACCTCCTTATGGTTGGTAGCAATGTGTTGTAGTGAAATCCGTTGCATTTGAGTATTGTTCTCCTTCCTATGATTTGACGTAGGATCTAGGAATATAGGAAGATATCAGGGTTTACCCTCTGTCTTCACCGATCCATGCTGGATTCTGTAGGTTCTACTCAAAAGCCTGAAGATATGTATCGCATCGTGGAGCATTTTGCGCTAGGCCGTAGGCGGCTGGAGTTATTCGGTGAGGATCACAACATTAGAGCTGGTTGGTTGACCTTGGGCAAGGAACTGTCGTCTTCCAACTTCAATGCAGAGGTATGGCAGAAGTGTTCGCTTGTTACTGAGGTTGATAGTGTGAAGTTAATGGTGAAATCTGACGCGAGGTACTCGGTCTGGCAGGCATATGTTAAGAACTTCACCGACAAGGACGGGAAAGTCTGGCAAGGAGGTGGAGGTCGAAACCCTCCTCCGGAAGCTCCTCACCTCGTCGTGACCACTCCTGATATAGAGGCCCTTAGGCCGAAGTCTCCGATGAAGAACCAGCAGCAGATGCAGCAGAATCAGTCATCGTCGATATCCCTTACTGCCGCCAGCTCGTCCCTAAGGAGACCGTCTCCTCAGAACGCAAACATCATGGGCATGGGCCAAGAAGCTTCGGGATCGAACATGTCAACCCCCTCCCACTGGCCTTCTTCCATGGAGGTATTCCGAGCCCCAGACGGCGGCAGTGGTGGGAGTCTCCCTGGGGAAGAGGCCAAGGCTTTCGACATCTACGGTTACGGAATGCCGCCGAACAACGAGTACATGGATTTCGAGCCTCACCGTGCCTTGAACTTGTAATGACGTGGCGGGTTGAGGGGTGGGAAGATTTTTTCGCCAGTATATTTCGAACTGTGAAATGTTCCCTTTGGGCTTAGTTTGATGAAATTTTGTTAATCCCATTACATTTATTTATTTCATTGACTTTTTCATTTTCAATTTATATATATATAAATAATGGTAGTCGCTACCACATATCATCTAGCGAAACTCGTTATGCTAACTTTTGGATGGTAATGAATTCATATCAAATTAATTTCGAATTATCTATACTTAAAGGTTTTGTGTCTAGGCTTTGATGTGTAGGATTTAACATTTAGTGTGTAGGCAACAGCACACGCTGAGAGTTTCTCAAAGCAAAAAAGCCCGATCACCAATGTCGGCGTAATCTCCACAGAAGCAGTGGTAAATTGTCATCTTCTGCATCTTCTTCTCTGATCGCCCCAGGCATTTGGGATTCTTTACCTGTGTTTTGTCTGTTGCTATGGTAACGTTCTCTCGTTCCTTTGCTGGTTTAGGAATGAATACCTTTGAAAAAATGATGGCAGGTGTTGAGCTCCCAATTTTTGGGGAGGTCTAGCGGATCAGCAAGACGCAGCCGGGACTGATTTGCTGGAATGGAGCCGGACTCCTCCCATAACAATTCACAAAATTTGTAACGGCAGCGGACGCCGGGAATCTCCCGGAACCGAGGCATGCTTTGTCTGCGAGGAGCGCCTTCCACCTCAAGCATCATGATTCAGCCCTCCAGGGTATGTTGAGGCTCCATTTCGACAGAGGGTTCGTTTCTTAAAACATTGTTTAGGAATTCCATCCGCCCGGTTCCAAATCGGGGCGTTGCGGTTCTTGGGGTACATTTCATGTGTAGCGTCCGCCTCACTCTTAGAAGCAGGCCGATTTCTGATTTTGCAAATCCGTCTTTTTTTAGCTCCCACTAAAGGTGGTACATGTAGTCCAAAATTTGGAATAGCAGCTGACACATTACTTGTAGGGGAGGATTCGAGTTCGTTCTTTTGATTTGACGAAGGATGACGGCTTGCTTTACTTTTTTTAATGGTAATTACATTGGACGAGTTTTTCAGGGCAGTAAGTTATCCCATCCATCCATAAGTTACATTGTTATGGCAGGCATGATCACAGCACTAACAGATAATAACAAGAGAGCATGAACTAAAAGCAGGGAACATCATCTGTGCGGGGGTGAATCCCCCGTTTGTTCTTCTTTAGTATAAAACTTATCAGTCAAACGTACCTTTTCGATTGAGCAAGTCGTGGTAATACAAAAGTATACACATGGGTTGGCCCAGAATGCAGAAAAATAACCAAAACACCATGTTCCCCACCTGACAAACACACACAAAAACCACAAGAGAAAAAACAGATAAAAATTAGATTAATTGCTCAGCTACACAGGCTGGATTTGAATATATCCAAGTCAGCGATAGACTCCACATACCATGGTGTTGCTGAACTTCTTATGCAGGTAATTGGTGAGCACAACCAGGGGTACCTTCAACAACGAGAAACATAAAAAGGAAATTTATCATCATCCTTCATGTTGATTAATTGTATTCATCCGCTTTTCATGACAGATTCTATTAATTTGTATAACCATTAAATAATGGGATAATGGCATGAGAATTAGTAATTCATCTCTGTTGAAAGAATTTTCACCTGGAGCATTATTCCCATGAACGCCCACATCTTGAACATGTGGCATGGAACGGCAATACATAGCTGATTGATCGTCCAGCATTTACCAAAGTCAATCGCATGAAGAAGTAACAAAGGACAGTTGTGCTGGGAGGATAAGAACATGAAGGGCTTACCTCGTGGAATACGGCCGAAATTAAAAACACAATATGTAATGCAACATCCTGAAACCGGAAATCAAATCTTGTTCTCAGCAGGTATAATAATATATTATCGAGTATTGGGAAGAATTGCTAATGTGCGGGACAACAACCTTTCGTATCCCGTTTCTCAAGCAGGGAAAATATATGTGGCGGACCATCCATTTGTGAACAGGCTGAAACCAAGCAAAAAGTTTTTAATCAAAGCAATCAAAATATTAGCTGACGATAGAAGAGCACGTAGGCACCGAGCAGTCTGTGTTGCATGCAAAAGGTGCCCAAGAAACCAAAGGGATACAGATAATATGGGCTTCAAAGCATGCGCTCATCCCCAAATCCACTATTTTAAGTAATCACCATGAAAATAATTTGCAGAAACTCAACGGAGACAACAGTATCTGCACTGCCGTGTACGGAATTAAGAGATGCAAGGCTTCAAAGTATAGGAAATAGTGGTAGTAATGGAGAATGGTACAGTAGCCCATATAAATAAAAGGGATTGAGTGCAAAAACATTATTAAGAGTATATTTTGAAATGTATCCAAAGTCTTGAGTACCATATGCATGGTTTATCAAAGCCATGTCCAATTCGAGCAACAGCTCGTTGACACAATATTACTCAATCAGTGCAGCAATCACAGGAACAAAATCTCCGCAAAAAGATGGTAGCTGATAGAAAATAAATTAAAGAATGCTTGAATATTGAAAAAGGTATGCAGTAGACATAGTATTTGAGTAGTTGGCCAGCATATTCAAGTGCCAAATAATAATGAGCAAACATTGCTTATTCTGTCAACTATACTGCATTAGCAGGCCATTTCATGGGGAAGAATAACCCAAGGAGTAGAACATACCATATTCCACATTCTCCAATACTGATGATGATTAGAGACCAAGGAGGAAGGCCAAGGAGAGAAAATGATTAGAGTCGGCATTGCATGTAAAAGAAATGGATCGGGAAACGAATGAATGTGGTATATATCGACAAACAACCCCCATTACCTCCTCAACAGTCTTGGCATTCCACCAATCCTTATAGAACTCCCGATCACCAAAACGCAGTAGTTCCGCGAGAATGTTCAACCTATATGAAATTTGTTTGGTAATTAGTATACCATATAAAAGAAACTTCGCAAAAAAGAGACCAATTGTACAATATATATGAGTTAATGGTATGCCAGAGGTATAACTAAAGCTTCATAATGCAGAAGCGGTACATACCACAGGTGAAAGAAACAATAGAACATGCAGAGCCAGACGTATAAATTTGGGAGAGAAAGTTTCAGCACTCTCTCAAGACCATTCAACAGGTTCCCCTTCAATGGGTGTTGTGAGTTTTGAACAAGTGGATTTATATACTGCCAAAAGAAACACGATGATGACTTCAGGAAAAATGTTCAAGGCCTAACTATGATTGAAAAATGTTGGAACTTGAAAGACCCAGGTTGGCTGTTACCTGTTCGACCATGAACCCCATGAATCCAGTAAATATAATCAACTTGACAAGCTGCCGCGCAACCCAAGCCTTACGAACACATGCAGTTCGAGGATAGCTAGTCTGCCAGAGAATCAAGCAAAGAAAATTGAAATCACTGATGAATACAAAAGGCGAGAACTTAATTGCATCCGGTAATAGGTGAACCTCAACAGGAAAAGCTCATAAAAATCACAAAAATTTCCTTTTTCAAAGAGTCATTAAAATTCTCATCCAGGAAGAACCATCTCTTTCACATACATTATTATCTCACCAAGGAACCGGGACATAATGGTAACAGTTTCACATTGACGACTACTTTGGACCTTCTTCATGGTTTACATTTGAGTTTGGTAAATGGCAAGAAGAGGACCCTCAAACAAGAAATCTAATATTTATAAGCAGTATGAACATCGCCAAACAATTTACCTGGTAGCATAAAGTAGGTGCAAGCATGAAGTAGACCAAGTTCCCTAGGTTCACCTCATAAGAGAACTCCAAGTTTGCAGTCTCAGAAGTATCATCTCCCTGACAAGAAAATAAGACACGAAAGCTAAATGACAGAGATTCCTAAGTTAAGTTGTCAGAGAAGCTTACCAAAAAAAAAAAAAAGTTGTCAGAGGAAGTGCCCAAAAGTATTTAGTAACTACAACAACGGAAGGAGATAAGCAGATAAAAAATAACACAGGATTCACCAATTGAAAATCGGATCTCTAATGACATGAAAAGTGGAGGAATGGCCATTCATAATTTTCTAATTATGCATTTACACAAATTACATGGGGTGAATATATTACATACATGAATCGGCTAATGAAGAGTAGAAAAGCATTTTATTATGTCAATTAACATACATTCAAATTCTTGTCTACAAGAATTTATAATATCAGCTCTTGAACCTAGAAGCACTTAAACTAACAAAACATCTGATATTTGTCTATAATATTAACTATGATTGATCTTTTTCTTTTCTAGTGTGACCGTATCCTTATGGATTCCTCCAATCAAACCCCTCCTATCTGCATGAGAAAATAACTCGTGTTTTACCACCAGTAAGTAACCCAAGACTCAACTCTTCTATTTTAGGTAAGTTAATCCATCGTTGAAGAAATTTATGAATAAAAATAAAAGGAAGAAATGAATTCTCCTCACTTCTCCATTTTCCCATATTTAAATTGCTAATAAAACTGCCTCACTCCAGAAATCAAGCAACAGGTGGAAATGAATTGTAACTCAAGAATCCAATAATAAAAGCCGATGAGCTTGTTCAACATACTAATACATCATCGACAATCTGCAGTCCCTTTCCTGGGAATCAGTGATTCTACCATTAATTCATTCTGTATTTTTTTTTCGTTCATATTTTATAAACCTCACCCCAATACCTTTTCAACTTTCCTTGCAAGAGCCCTCATATCATAGTTGGTATGAGCATATGACAGCAATTTTAGCCAAACAATGCATGTGAAGAGCATCAGTGCCACACCGGAAAGAACAGCAGAATCACATCTGCACAATTTTGGAAGAATGCATCAGGCATCTATACTAGGAGATGCTGGGTGCAAATTTTAAATTGAAAACATGATTAAATGAGCATATCTCCAAGGGTGAATAAAAAAGGCCAACTTCCCCACTTGTTGGATCTACAATTACAGATTTTTAAAGAGGGTAAGGTTTTTTCTTTTTCTTCTTTTTTCTTTTTGTGGGGGGGGGGGGGGGGCGCAGCAGGTTGACAATTGAAGAAGCTTAGCAAAGGTAATAATGAACACAATCCGTAAACCTGTTCAACCTAGAAAAGTGCAGTTTATTCTAAATTTCTAATACATATGCTAGAACATAAAAATAACAAATCCACCTACCTCAGAATCACAAGAATGGGATATAGCAGAGCAACTGTAGTAATTACAACGTGGAGAAGCACAGTAACCTGCAACGATAAAAATCCACTATCAGCAGAGAACAAAATCTTGGAAAAGGGCACCAAATGTTCTCAGCGGCCAACAGGTTCTTTCGCCTAAGAATCTATTAGTCATAAGAATTCTGAGACCCATCAACTATTTTAAGCTGGAAAGCAGAAATCATGCGAATTCACCACTTTTTTTAAAAGCAGTTTAGTCTGTTAAGACTAGCTAAACGAGAAAAATCCAGAAAGATGACAACTATAAACAAAAGCAGACATAAAATTGGTGCCAGGAAAACTAAAAAGCAAAAAAGAAGGAATAACGTAGATTTAACGTACTGGTTCGGTGATATATTTATATTGTGCCAACTTTTCCACGGCAAAGGCGGCAAGAGGGAAAATCGGCAGGGAAAGACTGTAAGAAAGTTTAATTCAATGTAAGAGAAGCACAGCCAAAACAGAAACATGGACTACTTCAATGAAACAATAGATAAGAGCAAAGGTGACAAGAAGAGAAATACCAGCACATGAGAAGGGGCCAGTCTCTCAATGATCTTGAACTGAACCAGAAACCTGATCTTATCAACCAGCCATACTGCAAAGTGCAAATCAAGTAGCAGGCATAAGAGCTACAAGAGTCGTCGAGCACACAACTAAAAATTTTAAAACAAAGATTATCGATATAAGAGGACGAACCTTCATTAAATTCTCAATGATAAGTCTGCTGTTTACTGCAACAAGTACTACTATACAGAGATTGAAAAGACCTGCATGGCTCTGACAAATTATGGCACCTCAATTTCTGCTTATATGCCCGGTGGATTGCTTAAAATATAATACCACAATCTGAATGCTCTTACTATCAAATACGCTAAATCACTATATCTATCTATTGCCAGGATTAACTCCACAACAACACAGTGAGCTGTAAGGAAGCAATTCTTCCAGAGAATCAGTAAATAAATAGAAAAGAAGATATTCTACAAGAATGATACAATTAGGATCGTTTCATTTTCGGCCACAGCAACATTTCATAAAAATGCATGACAGAGGGTCAAAAACTTCATCCTCGATAAACTCAGGCCCGACAAAGCCATGAACTGATCCCAGCACAATCACAAACTTTTACCATCCGGCTCATGAAGCAAATCTGATAAAAATTACAGATGACATCAAAGAGCTTACTACTAGGCATACTTCGGCATTCATGCAACCAGAAGCCACATTTTCCTCACTAGGGAAACGGTATCAAAAAATTTTGAAGTCCTAACTGTGAATATGAAAGTTCTGAATATCATTTTGGATACATAAATGATGGCCAGTGGTCACACTTGAACTTCATGAGTTCAAATTGCAGGTTGTTATCTTATTCCTCCAGATAGGGTCAAAGCGGCAATATCACCACAAAGACTACGACAAGAAACAGTAGAGTCCAAAAATTTCACAATGCAGAAGAAATTCGCAGCCATCAACAGAACACTGAGACTTTTCTCTTTCCATACAAACGGATGGGACCACAAAATAGCTCCATCGCTAGAGAACGCCTAGGATCCTCGGTTCCGGCAAAGCACACCGACATGCAGCACGCGAGTATAGCCTCGCAGAAAGCGCGATCAAACTAAAACCACAACAACAAAAATGAAGAAAAAATACCATCATTGCCACCTGTTTAAATATATTGGCGGAACTCAGGGGACTCTCCTTCACTCTCCGATGCGCTGGCGCCGACGCCCTGTATGCGTACTTGGCAACGAGCTCCGTCTCTCTTCCACCGTCCCCCGCCTTAGCCTTACCGTCCTCTCCTTCATCCCCCGCTGACTTGACCTTCTCGAAGCCACAACCGTCAGTATCCCTCCCTCCACCATCGCAGCGAGACGAATCCGTAGCAGCAGCAGGAGCGTCGTCCGTACTTCCGCGACGTCTCCTAGTGAGGGAGAGGACCGGATCGAAGTCGGCTTCGGGAGCGACGTCGGTGGAGTCCACGACGGCCATCGGGAAGGAGGAGAATCCGCAGGAATCGAGGCAGGGAAAGGGAGGAAGCTTCTAGAAGGAGTTGAAGTGAGGGGAGAAGAAGTAGAAGCAGAAGCAGGAGAAGGAGGGACGGTTTTTTGATTCTAGCATGCACAAGGGGGGTAAGAAGGAAGAGCAACCAAAAGGAGAGAACGAGGGTGAGAAGAAGAAAGACAGGTGAAAAAGGAAACTGTGGGAATAAGGAAATGAAGTGAGTTACTTTAATTGGATTGATTTCTTTTATATATACACACTAATCCAATATTTTATTTCCATTTTACTACGCTGCACAAACCAAAATTGAGTCCCAAGAGTTCAATTTTAAGATGATTAGAATACGATAATATTATATGGTAGGGACGGCATGACATTTTATTATATTTAAAAAGCACATAATCTGATTTTTATATATATTTCATGTTCTTTTTAAAATTTTCTTTTGGGGCTTTAAAATGAAATTATTCCTTCCTTTATAGATTCAGGCAGACACACGTGCCATGTTTCTAAAATAGAATGTATCACATAACTGAACTGAAATAACACCATGATAATTTTTTTAATTCTTAGAAATATTTTTTTATATTCAATTAATCATTAATTTTTCAAGACTAAGAAAAATAGTTACAGCTGTATTTAATCAAATCAAATCATAAGAAATTTCTTAGCAGAAATGGTAAGATCTACTAGGCGTATGTGTAAAAAAAAAAGGGGTGACGGCGTAATTAGGTAAGTTTTGAGGGTGTTATTGTAATTTTACGCAAAAAACTAAAAAGTGGTTAGTAATAGTGTGTTAAGTAGACGGTCCAGTTCTTAAAATTTTATATATAGACATGCGGCGGGCGGCTTCAGAGCTGAATTACACAAACCTATTTAATAGTCTCTCCTATTTTATATATAAGTTATTCCGTTTAATAATTAGTTCTTTAAAATAAATCCAAAACCTACAAAAGAAAAATCAAACACGTCTTCCCAGTTCAGCACATTTTCTTCGTCATTAAGAATTACATAAGGATGACCTCATGAATCATTCCAAATTATTTGGAAATTTCATTTTCCGAGACCTAACACCTCATTGTGGGATGAACGCCCCCAACTATGACTCATAACTAAAAGTTAATAATGCCTATGGTTATGTCGGCACGCATTCCCGGGTAACGTAAGTCAGAGGCTTTTGAGGCCGTACCGCTTGTCAGCGAGGTTGCTGGGGCTTCTCTAATATGAATTCGTGTCCCCGATAAGCAGCAGTGGTCCGACAAAAGTATTTCAGAAATCCAAGGCACAATTGCCTGATCAAAATAACAAAGTTTGGCATCCATAACCATTGGTTTGAAAGCCTCATATTCTCCATTCTGTTGTATTCTTGCAAGCAACATTTTGATACATGTAAATTAAAGACCCCCCATGACAACGGATTAGGATCCTATATGGAGAGTCTCCATTTTAAGGATAATATTAGTCCTCTTTTAATTCGTTTTTATAAAATTACTTTGATATATCGAGAAGTCAATAAATTATCTGCTTTAAAATATATTAATAAATATTACAATATATATTTATTATTTAATATGATGACTTTTTATAATTTATGACTTAATATTTAATATTTTATTTACATTTGGTATTTAGAATTTAACATTTAGGTACAATATTTAACATCTAGTGATTTAACTTTTAGGGTTTATGGTTTATGATTTAAGGTTTTTTAGGAATTAACATGTCGATTTAAAGTTTAACTTTTCAGGGTTTAAGTTTTATTTTATGATTTAGTAATTAAGATATAATTTTAGGATTTTGGGTTTATGGTTTAATTTAGTATTTATGATTTTTTTTTAATTAATTAAATAGAGTGTTTTAAAAATACAAAAGTATTTAAAAATGACTATACTGAGTAATATCAATTTTGCCCTTACCATAATTAAAATAAGAAAAATTTACACAGTTAGATTAAAAATAGAAAGATCTTGATATAAGGATCCGGATCCGATGACAACATATTGATGTACGGAAATTTTGGACCCTTGCGAGAAATTAACTAAATCCTTGATTGGAGAGAGAAATTCGATCTAGGAATCCTGTATACCCGATCAGAAGCGAATAAGTGGTTTAAAAGTCTGAAAATTCGGGAGATAGTTAGAAGAACCCATACAAGAAGTTTTATAAATAGAATCAGATTTCCCTATGACATGCGCAAGACAACATCAGACACCCACCGAGTTTCATTTCTTTTTAGTTTTAGGCTTAGATAATATCTCAAGCAATCTTTCACTAAAAATTTCAGGATTATGTGTTTTTTCCTTAAACTTTTTCTGACGACTACTGTTAGAATCTGAAATGAACCCGCTGATGTTGATGGTCAAATACTACCGAGTAAAAACAACTAACACCCGCTGCAAAGATAGAAGGGAGTTTACAGGCATCCCGCATAAACTTGGGGATCTTAAGCCCCTGCCCTGCATTAATGAATCTGGTAAAAAAAAGCTCCCATCCTTGCCGTCAGAGTTGACATTGCCTGTTGGTCATAAGTCCTTGCAGTAGAAGGTGCATAAATGGCTACCAAACTGCGATATCACGTCCACCAGACCTCCATAACCTCCGACAGCAATTACCTGTGAGAGAGACGCGAAAACAATCTCAATTAAAGTTCACGAGTAACTGCCACCAAAGACAAATTAAAATACCAAGCTACGAAAATTGGAACGTATGTAGTCCATCATAACATATCAAAATCTTTTAACATAACCTCAGCGTGCCATAAGTATGCATATATTGAACCTTTATTTCAAACAGAAAATTTTGACTCATCAACAATCCAACACAACAGCATTTCAACTCTACGGTCACATCATCCCCAAAATATCTCAAGTGTGATTAAAGAGCAATGTTGAATCTTGGGGGTTTATCCAACAATTGCTAGAATATTTTCGAAACTGAACTATATGACCTGATATACTGCTCAAATAGTGTAAGGAATAAACCAACTAGGTCTAGGCATCTATTAAAAATTGCAATTACAGAATCAGGCACCTATAGAAGGGGAGAATTCAAAGACTGTACCCCAGATTGATGGAGGGAAATGGAAAAAACAGACTGGGGTGCACATTGGTTTTGAGAGAGGAGTGCCCCATCCATAGCATAGCGATTTATTACAGGTTGTGCCCCAACTGCCAATATCTACAACAATGACGGGAAACATGAGAACACATGGAAGAAGAAAAGTAACCAGCATCTTGATCAGACATGGTAATGCAAAGTGACGATGATGCAAAATATATAACCACTCCTTGTAAATTGAATCATGTAAGGACATAAATCTTGGGGCGATAAACGGAAAGAGGATGCCAGTGGTATCGACAAACTAAGGGCGGAACATAGATCGGGCAATCAAGAAGCAGAAGAATGAAAAAACCAACAAGGCTGAGGATGTTACTTCATTGTCATCAAACAAAACATCTTGCAAGGGTGCTGCAGTTGAAATTTTAGAAATGCATTCAGAAGCTGGCAGATTCCAGATTGATAATCCTCGCCCACTGCCAAATACCTGTATTCTCAGATAATTTCAGAACCAACTAGACGAGAAACCCTCAACTCAACAATCTTTTTATGACCAAAAGTCATGGAGTGCAGCTAGGGAAGAGCTCACATTAAGTTCGACAATCGTTTTTTATAAGTATTTACAAAATCTTTTATAAATGCAAAAAATTTAACATAAGGAAAAAACAAACTCCATCACTCTCCCCACAGTGGAACATGGTATGTTAGCCCAATTCCCAAAAATTACAACGTGGATGAGAGAAAGGAAGGCTTAGCATGTCCCAAAAATGAGGATGTACTATATCTTAGTTTATTGCATCAGTTCGTTTTACTAGAAAAGTCAAGCGAAATGACAAAATGGGATGTCTAGGGAACACTGAAGTATCAGTAAAACCATTCAAACTTCTCCAGATTCATATACTTACCAACCAATTATCGCTTGCATCAAGAGCAACGCAACTAATGTATGCAGAATATACATTATTTTTATTAGTATCTGGATCAATTACTTGGATGCACCTACCACTCCTGCAATCTATCAGGAATTCATCAAATAGAATCAGTGGTACTTTGTTGACTTCAAAAACAAGGAAAATGGCACTGCATTGTTGATCTCACAATAAGAGAATTACCCCATACACGTATGCTCCCATCCTCTGAACCAGATATAATCTGTGTAGAGAAATTTAGAAAATTAAGGATCACCCTGAGAAAAGGTGGACTGATTTTGAAAGCTCACCTCTATGGTGAAAGTGTTTCAATGCGTAATAGCACATGAAAAGAAAAATAAATGACCAGACCCCTTCAATCGAAACGGTAATGTAGACAGGATCGTCTTCTGCTCAGCTTATGAAATATACCTTCTTTTAAGGAGTTACTGGAATGGTGTTATCCCAAAGTTAATTAGTTCTTTCTTTTTTTGAACTAAGGTTATGCGCAAACCCTGTCATCTCCCATACCCGATCAGATTGAACCCAAACAAACTAACTTTATAAGTATGCATCCTAATCATTAGTTATTGGATTATAAACTTCGGTGATTATTTTCTAGGAACAAATAAAAATGACGACTCCATGCACCATTCTGAACTCAGATATTTCATATTAGATAATCATTTGTGATAAACCAAAGCAGGAACTGTCTTCTGGTTCATGGGTCTCTCAGATATAGAAAAAATTCCAACTAAGATGATTTTAGAAATAATCATTTTCGTAGACAAAATGACAGATGAATTACAAGCATCTACAAGTACAAATTTCAAAGTCTGTATGACCATCAACATAATCAAATATGTAAAAAAGAAAAAACGATCCCTTTGATCCCCCAAAGCAGGGTCAGCTATTATCCAATTTATGTATAACCCAAACAAGAAACATGTCACCATCACATAAAAGCATCCAGGAAGAACAAAGATCTGCTTGTATTCCCAAAGTTTAAGATAATAATGAGGTTCTCAGTGGTCCTAGTGAAAGGAAGCAGAAAGCTACCATGGAGAAAGCAGACCTGTTTTGAGGAGTTCCTGGCTGCGATGCAATGTAAGTAGTCAGAATGCCCTTTAAAAACCATTTTAATTTTTCCAGTTTCCTGTAGAAGTTCAATAAATCAACACTTGAAATCAAACGTAACAACTTAAAGGAAAGACAGACAAGTCATATGTCTGAAAATTGTCCTACCACATCCCAGCAATATGCAGACGAATCGCCACATGCGGCATAAATGGATCCTTGCTATGACAGAAAAACAGCAGCTGTTAATGGTAAGAGAGAGAGAAATAATCCTTAGAATGAAAGATCCACTTGATTTATAGATTGGAACATCTTGTCAGTGTTACCTTCTCGTCCACAGCAAGGGCATTGGTTTCTGGAATAGGAGACAGGGCACCCCAGGGTCCTCTGAAACGGGACATTGTCATGGTCACACATAATCTCAAGTAAAAGAATGTAAAAATAGTTACAAAAAAATGCGATAAACTCATTATATGCAACAAATTCTCAGGTCTAATATGAACTAACTTGTGAACTTTGTTGTTCTTGTTATTCATACTTTTAAGTTAATCAATTATTTGAAAAGCGAAATCATCGTGGTCATTACTGACTATCCCAAATTTGCGACATCAAAAAAACAATTTTCTGATGGATAAAATTTATACCATTTCACTGTTCCAAAATAAAAGAAGGGTAGCTGTTTGCAATATTTACTAATTGTTGTCTGACTCGCACAAATGTACACCTTTTGTATGTTTTATGCACTTTGAAATTTAGTCATCAAAGCTCGCCTCCATGATAGTGAGATGAAGATGCATTCACAAGTTTAAACGTCTCACCTAGCCTGTGGGTTGACAAGATCAATGGCAGGCTTCAAATAATCTCCTGTAAATTCAATTTTCCATGGCAAAGTAAGAACACTATTGGTAAAAACTAAAAGAGCATCCAAACCCCAATAAACACTTGCATAATGGCGATGCAGGTTCCAAAAGGTGACTTATCGCATTTGGGGCTCATCAAAATATGCAGAACCAAAATGATACCAACATGTTAAATTGAGAACGTCCTGCAGAAAGAAAACATGCAGAAACATACATTTCAAATGACAATGACTCACATTACCTCTACAAACAGGAACTTCCAATTTCCCAAGTTCTTTCCAAATCCATCCACGAATATGACCGTCATCCCCACAACTGCATGGTCAGAATACTCTATTCAGAACCTTATACGAGGAACAGGGCTGGGACTTTTGCTGATGCAAGTTCAATTCTCACTTTTCCACTAATATGCACGATTAACAGTACCAATTCGAAGAAATTCTAATACCACAAAATGTTGAGAAAGCTAGCTGTCTGGAAGTCGCACTAACCTCAAAAGCAAAGCATCCTCGCCACTGCCATAAAATTTGACGTCATATGCTGGCCCATCATGTGCACTTACTAAAAAATCAGGTTCCGCAGGCACCAAACTAATAACCGAATTATACCACAGGAGCAATCAGAATTCCGTTAGGCAGCGCTGCCTGATTTGATAACAAACCAGAAAATAAAAAAATCAAACCATACTTCGCACCGACTTACTCCTGCTCATTGGTACTACGATAACCTAATGGCTGCATCGAAAAAAAAAGCAGAAATTACAGTCCTACACAAAAATTAAGAACGGTGATTCATCCATCATGACATCAATAGCATTCTCGAAAGCGAACACCAGACTCACTGGCGAGGAAATGCAAGTAGGGATGGAGTAAGAGGCGACGGAGCCATCACTAGAGGAGACAACGACGGCGGAGCAGCCAGGGTTTGGGGAGGGAACCCAGGCGGTACGGAAGACCGTCCGGGAACGGAACCTCCTCTCCTTTAGGATGCCGTCCCTGTAAGCCTCTTCGTCCCAGCCCGTCGCGTCTCCGTACATCCCTCGCCGACGTTCAGGGGTTTTGGACTACGGTGGCCGACCGTCTTCGTAGTCTAACGTCAATCTACTTCTCTCTGATTCATATCAATTTCCAAAGTTTTGATATTTACAATTTAACCTTCACTTTATTAATTTAGTTCAACCTGGTCCAAACAGTCCAAAACAAACCGAACATCAAGTCCTCAATGATCGCCCTCTGCACGCTTCAATCTATTTGTAAGTGCGACCGCAGCATTCATCCGAAATCATCGTACCATCGCCCGGCCATACTTCGAGGGAAATGATGCATTGTCGTATATGAAAGGATACGTGACGCCGCGTCACAAATTGCGCGGATTCTTACATCACTTTGACAGAGCAATATCCAATTTGAGGCACATAGTCGCATGATCTTCCTCAAGGGTTAAAGCGGTTTGAATGCGGCTACACTCTCCCTGAGGGGCTCGAGTGGTGCATGTGCAACTTAGCCGTCGAGTGCTGGGTGGATGACTGTGATCTTTTGATTCACGTGGCGCAAGAACTATGCGGAGATGGTTTCGTGATGGATTTCTCAACAGATTTATCTCAGATGGTAGTGCAGCCCCCCAGCAACATCCTTGGTTAGCACATCATTTGGGACCGTTCTTAGGGGCAACCCGTAGCATTCGTTGCCGCCGCTCCTTTTAGAGTCTGGGTGAAGAGAGAGAGTCAAAAAAATGGTCCAGATATGTTTCCAGACCATACAGAGTGACTTCAGGATAGGATACCTCTGGACATCGCCCAGGACGAGATTATTAGGAGGATTCGATGAGAGAACATTCATTGGGTAGTTAACCGAAAACGGATTAATGGACCAGTCCCAATGGCCTTCCAAGTGTGGGAAAGGTACTTGGATTCAACAGACTCTTCGAGCTCGGATGCAAGAACGCCAACACGACCCTTCCTGAGACAGTCAGAATTGTACAAACTGCCATCCTCACCTGATATCCAGGGGTACGAGGTAATGAATGCATCTCATGTCCGGCCTTTGACTGGTCTACTCAATGGATGCGTCCACAACTTAACCATAAAGCCCGAATTCGAAGAGGAAACGGTGAAGCATTGGTTCTTCCCCAAGGTAGACCTCTGCACAGTTACGTCTGTAAGAAACAACAGGAGTACAATCAGATTCTGCAGTTTCCTCACTTTAGGCTGCAGAAATCACTGTGACCTCTTCCGTGCTTGCAATATGATGGGCTCCTGAAGTTTCCTTGCTGAGCTGCACTTCACCCCGATCTGTTTGTACATTCAGTATGACTTCAATTTGGACGGCATCAGTGGCTCGAACCCAGATGACATTGGTGTCATGGTCTTTTAATAAAATCTTCTTTGTCTAGTAGTTTTCCAGATTCTTCGGCATTTTCCGTTAACACTGCATGCCGAAGTTATCTCGTGTCATTACTTGCATTCGAACACGTCGCAAGGACAGGACAGTGGCATATGACAGGAACAATTTTACTCTGAACACTAGGGCGTGATGCACTGAGAAGTATGATGTACAAATTGACGTTTCCGCAGTTAAAGTGTATGTAGCAAAGATCACATGGTATTATGGTGTCAAAGCATGAAAACTACAGCTTAATCCAGCTGCACAAATTCGAGAGCATTAGCATCTGGATCTCGCGTGAAGATCGCCGGTCTCCCCGATTTGCTCAATGTATACGGGAGACCTGTCCAAAAGAAAAGATCAGATCAGAATGGCAGTAACACGTCTACAAAAGTAGATGGTTGGGGTGTCGAATGCTCGCCTGCATCATCAAGGATGGCCTTTAGCTTGGACACGTCCTTAATGGCAATGCAGGTGTGACGATCACGACCTCCGTGTTCTGGTCTTCCGGTTAAAGGGTCTGGATTTGGGAGTTCCATGAGATGGATCATCTCCGAACCCACCCACAACCACGCGCCCCGATACGGAAGCTTGTCGTCCGGCCGCGCCTCGTTTATCTCCAGACCTGAAAGTGGGAACAATGAGCAAAATGTCACAATGGAATCAATTAGTGATGTCTATGTTTGCAAGGGGCGTGTACCAAGCAGGTTCTGATAATAATCGAGCGACCTCTCAAGATTCTCGCAGAGTATTCCAACATGGTGAACAGAGAGAGCTCCAATATCTGCATCACAATATCCCCTTAAATAAGAACAACTGCAAATGCGAAGGTCATCTAGCAGTTTCTACAGAGGCTTGCCGAGAGCATGGTGTCGGTCCTTCTCGACATTTCTGACAGAAGGCTCGCATAATCAGGAATCTACTATTTCAGATGCACGTCAAAATTAGTGAAAACATCAGCCGGTTGTGGCCATATCTCATCAACGAGACCTTAAGGATCAGATTGGACAATTCACAACTATCGCTAAACCATAGTGCCGACGGGTCCTTCCCATAAACTCACGGCAGGCTCTCCATAATTCTGATACCCGGAGCATAGACTACGTGTGATATGTGAAAACTGACCGAATACAAAGAAGGGGCTGCAAAGCCTCACCATTCCTTTTGCCATGGGGATTGACATCTCTCACCACCGTACTCCCCTCGACGGCTGAGGCTCGGACTACACCACCAACATGTCGGCAGCCGTAACCTCGACAGGAATTGTGGCGCACCCTCGACGATCCAGCAATCAGCTTATTACCGGTGCTAACCTGAACAACCCAATCCCCAACCGACCAAACAGTAGTCGATTTTTACAATCATAATCCCAAACAAACGAAGTCCCAACAATCAAAGAGATCAAAATCCGCAGACCTTGTTGCTAAGAGGGAGGGAGGCGGTGGGGGGTCCTAGAAGGGAAGCCATTATTGATTAACAACAAGCTTTGACGGAATATCGATCAGAGCTTGGGACTCCAGAATAGAGTAAATGGCCGCCTTACGTTGTGCTGATTGAAATTGAAAGGCAGGGGAGGGGCAGCCACGATTTTCATTTATTCTTTTTCCTCCTATATTTTTCAGCCAACAATCTCCATTTGTTAAATAACAACAAGAATTATAATTTGTATACGTTATTTATAAGTTTTAATTTATTAAGATTTGTATTTTGATTTCATGATATGAGAAAATTTGTTAATATTTAAAAACGCATCCTAAGTTGTCGGCTCTAGAAACCCAAATTAACGAATGCAACTTTTTGTTTGGTAAAACCGAAAATAACGGATATGAATCTTCATCTTGCCGTGACTCCTCGCTTTTATCAATATATATATATATATATATCCATTCATATATATTAAGGAATTTGAAAAGTATTATAACAGTTCCGTCAAAATTAATAGGAAATTCTTCCCACCCCCCCCCCCCCCCCCGGGGTGTTTTTCTCTCCGCCTCTCTTCCCATTTCTGCCTCCGCTGTTTTCTCTCCGTCTCTTCCCCTTATTCGTTTCACAACAATAGTTATATATATATTAATAATTCTACTAATAATACCCAGCGATTCCGCGACAAGCAGAGGAAGGGGGACGAGAACATCGTCATCGTCGATCAATCTTTGGAAGCGAAAATGGAAAACGACGAGGAGGAGGAGGAAGGCAGGACGATGGCAGACGACGAGCATCGAGAGGCGAAGGTCAAGGACGAGGAGGAGGACGAGGTAGGGTCGACGCTGACGCTGGAGAGGGTGGCCGCCGCGAAGCAATTCATCGAGAATCATTACAAGTCCCAGATGAAGCACATCCAGGAGCGAAAACAAAGGTTAAACAAAAAGAAGAATGGATTATCCGTGTCTTGTTTGGAGGGTTCGACAGGAATTGCGTGGTTGCTCCGGTGGTGTAACGATATTTGTTTGGAGAGTTATGGCAGATGGCTCAGTAATACGATCATTTTGGGGAGTGTACATGTTTCTATGCACCGTCCCTTCTCAATCATTGTAACCGCAAGCCGGTTTGGTCGTTTAGCATAATTCCGTTCTGGCATTGTGCCTCTGCCTGGTTAGAGTTGTTCAATTTGACAAAGTCATACCGAGTACTTTCCCTGCTTCTAAATCTGGTCCCTCGCTTGTCTGCCTGTTCAGGCCTTGTAACTTCATTAAGAAAACTTACTCCTCTGTGTAGGTTGAACCGGAGCTATTCGTAGATATCTAATGTGTATCCACCTGTTTACTTTCAGACGAATGGTTTTGGAGAAGAGGTTAGCCTCTTCGGAGGTAACTGTGGAAGAGCAAATGAATATACTCAAGGAATTGGAGAGGAAGGAGACTGAATACATGCGGCTCAAAAGGCATAAGATCTGCGTCGATGATTTCGATTTATTAACCATCATTGGAAGAGGAGCTTTTGGAGAAGTCCGACTTTGCCGAGAGAAAAAATCAGGAAATATATATGCCATGAAAAAATTGAAGAAGTCTGAAATGCTTAGACGTGGACAGGTTAGGAGCAAAGAAACACCATCATTTCAGTTGAGGCAGCCGTATTTAGATAATATGTTCCTCCTTGTTATTTTCCTTTTAACATTCCTTTCCTTTGTGATATAGTTTCCTTTGACTTGCCTAAGCCTTCCCCAGAAGACATAGATAAACCCCTCCTTTAACGCTCTATGTCTTACCTGTGAATATCTGTGATGTGATCCTTCTCTAATAGAACCGGCAGTAGTGTTGTCTGGATTGATAACCTGCATTCATTGGTCAAGGTTGCTTATAGGATCCCTTGCTTCTGCTATTAGTTTGTTGTTTATTGCATCAGTCAATCTTTTGTCAAGGTCGCTTTCTTTTGAAACTATCAGTGAAATTTAATGGGTCCCCCCGCCCCCTTCTTTTGTAACATAGGTCGAACACGTTAGAGCTGAAAGAAATTTGCTTGCAGAAGTTGACAGCAACTACATTGTCAAACTGTACTATTCCTTTCAAGATGAGGAGTACCTGTACCTGATTATGGAATACCTTCCTGGAGGGGACATGATGACTTTGCTTATAAGGGAAGAGACTTTGACTGAGACGGTCACGAAATTTTATATTGCTCAAAGTGTTCTTGCCATAGAATCCATCCATAACCATAATTATATCCACAGGTGAGTTGGGTTTTGTGTGAAGTTCTTTGCATGCTGACAACCTTCCAATTGCTTATTATGAAAGCACTAGTGTGCCAGTGTTTTACCGTGTTTTTTTCCCTGTATGCCTCTCTATCCTTGCTCCTATCTTGACAGGGACATCAAACCCGATAACCTTTTATTGGATAAAAATGGTCGTATGAAGCTCTCTGATTTTGGTCTATGCAAGCCTCTTGATTGCTCAAATCTATCATCCATTGATGAGAATGAAGTTATGAAAGATGGAACTGTAAATGAAATGGTGGATGTTGGTGGATGCAACACTAGCAATGGTGCTCACTTGAAGAGCCCCCTTGAGCAACTTCAAAACTGGCAGATTAACAGGAGAAAACTGGTACTTGATGAATCATTTTCCCTAACTCCTTTAGTGGTCACTAGGGCCATATCTTTATAAAATTTAAGATGAGTGATGTTCACATTAAAACCTGCATTTTACATGATTCGGAAGGGGTATGGTTTTTTCGGGTAAAACTTTTTAAGTTTTAAGGGAAATAAAGAATTAACATGAGAATGATTTATGTTGCTACCATTGATAGAACTTATTTTGTGCATTATGTCTAAACTCTGAGTAAGTGGAAAAGAGCACCATTTTCCTCCACAATTTGGTCCTTCACAACCATCTGGATGTCTTGTTGCAGGTCTTGAAAATTCAAGATTCTTAGGTCTAATTTAGTGGATAGCTTTAGTACTGCACTGTGGGAACATCTTGGACAATTTCTAACATGGGAGGAACTGGTTAATCAAATCTGCAGGCATTTTCAACAGTTGGCACCCCAGATTACATTGCCCCAGAAGTATTGCTGAAGAAAGGATATGGAATGGAGTGTGACTGGTTAGAAACAATCTATTCTACTGGTAGTGTTGCCTGTGCTTTGTACTGTAAGTGAACACTCAATTCATAATGACAAGTGTACGAGATAAGTGTATAGGCATTAGAGTTCCCTGCACTAGTTGGTAAGGGCTCTGTCATCTCCCCAATCTGAATAGAATAGGATCTAGGGGAATTTATACCTGAAGTTTTCTTCTTAATTTTTTTGGTTCTGTGGCAAGTGTTGCAGTCTCATATTTGACAAATTTACTATCGCTTTCATGTTGCTGTGTGATTTGGTGGAGCATGATCAGTGCATTCAATGAAATTGCAACTAGACTGTTTACCTGATTAATTTCTTTTTCTGTCCCATTATTGAAGAAATGTTTGATTTTCAGGTGGTCACTTGGTGCAATTATGTTTGAGATGCTTGTTGGTTACCCCCCTTTCTGTGCTGATGAACCAATCATGGCATGCAGAAAGGCAAGTTTGACTTTTAATTAACCATTGTCATGAAAATTTTGTGTTTCAAAATATCTGCAAAAAGTGTGATGATTGCACTGATATCAGTCTATGTTGCCCATTTGTGTCAGTTATTACATTTCTCGCCTTATTTGGTGTCAAAATCCAAACATATTTTTCCCAAAGCCTCTAATGTCACATTCCCTAAAGAAATTAGCTTTGGTTTTCTGTCTCCTTAGTTCTCAATAGTCTATAAAACAAATCCTATCACTTAACATTGCTATATTTGGTTCCGGACTTATTTTAATCGAAACATATATGGCATCTTATGAAGATATCCAAGGGCATGCGGACTTCGATGCATATATTTCAGTGTTTCTTGGTCTCTGATAAGTTGATCAATGTCTATTTACAGGACTGTGACGTTTTAATTTCAGTCCGACAATTGACAGGACTGAGGGATTTGATCAATGGCCTACGATAATATCATTAACATGACAATAAACAAGACCGTTGAACTAAGAATTTTCTTTGCATTCTTAATGATACTATAGTAGGCCATTTTAATTTTTAATTCATGAACCAGATGGTCTTTCTACTGCTAGGAGTTCAGTCGTTTTTTCTATGATTAGGATTCTTGTCTTACCGCTTCCTTGTTTTTGCTTTGTTTGGAACTTTATTTATACTTTCCGCAATTTTTCTCTTTATAAATCTGCTGAATCGGCTCTATGTAGATCGTGCATTGGAAAAAGCACCTGAAAATCCCAGAGGAAGCCAGGCTCTCACCTGAAGCAAAGGATCTGATCAGCAGACTGCTTTGCGATGCCGAGCACAGATTGGGTACTCGGGGAGCTGCCCAGATTAAAGTATGTTGTGCACAATAATATTGGAGGTTTATTTTCCATTATAATAGATGTTAGCTTGCCTACCTAGTCATTCTGTTGACAAGGATCATAGAGTGGTGGTTATATGGATGGTTATTGTTTGACAGCTTCTTTATTTGCCGTTTAATATTCCAGGCTCATCCTTGGTTCAAGGACGTGGACTGGGACAGACTTTATGAAATAGATGCTGCTTTTAAGCCAAAGGTCAATGGGGAGCTTGACACGCAAAATTTCATGAAATTTGATGAGGTCAGAAGCTGACACAGTCTGTTGTCTTGTCTTAACGTTTTGCTGTCTGATTGGGGTGCTCCAGGACACCTTTCTTTATTTTGTTAAAGTGAGCCTATTTCCTGCATCAATGTTTGTTTCTTTGCAATGCATCGTTAACAACTTAATTTGCCTCCTGAATCCTATGCATCATTTCTTTGTTGATTTCTTTTAATCACGATATTTCACATCTTGTATGAGTGTGTAGCTCTAGCTCTGTGTGCTGTTACTACACTTACAAAGCGCCAACTACACCCCATCTTGGATTTCATATTTATCAAATGCCTTGAGGCCTGAGGGTATATAACTACACTGCATTGTTATCATCACTGCTTTGTAACGCCATGATTAACTGTGAAATAGGTTGAGGCTACTACGTCTACCAGAACTGGATCCGGACCATCGAGGAAGGTAACAGTAATAGTAATGCATAAACTTTCTGTTCTTTTGACAGATTTCTTTGATGATTTATTATTATTTCTTGATCTTGCTACTTGAGTGTAGTTAATATCTATCATTCGCATAATTGAAGCATAAGCCAGAATTTCATGTTTTAAAGCCCCACAGATTAGCTGAGTGCATATAGGCAACAAGGATCTATATTTTCTAAAAACATCTACAGCAAAATATGCGTCGTGCTTGGTTCTGGATCATGGGCGGAGGTTTTCATCAACGCCCATATATTATTTGCTGGGCTCTGAATGTTCCAATCCTTTGGATAAATTGGTATCATTGTGGAAAAAAGGATTTATCAATTGCTTTCTCAAAAATGTTTATTTATTTATTTCTTTTATCTATGCATAGAGAATAAATTTAAATGTCATTAAAACAGCATTTTATAGTGATTTGACTGGAGTTTACTTATGCCTGATGAAACTTCTCTCGCTAAAACTGTAGACGCTCTTAACTCCAAAGGACCTCAGTTTTGTCGGGTATACCTACAAGAACTTCGAGGCTGTGAAGGGGACGAACAATTTATTGGGTGTGATTTTACCCCCTTTACCTGGCAATTTAATCATTTCCGGGAAGTCCTTTTGATTTACTTGTGTTCTCGAGATATTTTATATGGATCCTAGTATGAGAGATCCGATGTTTCCTCAGTGGCAGCCCATGCAGATGTCGAGCGTGGCATGGCGCCTGTTAGACCGCCATCCGACTACTCTCTCCGCGGTTGAAATCTCAAGTCCTTAATCCCATAGGAGGTTGGCATCAACATTTTTCATTTGTTTCCTTCTAAAATCACGCTTCATTGCTCAGGTGAACCCGTACTCGTCTCAACCACCCAAAATCGCTCCTCCGGTGGCTCTGAGACATAAATACTTGCCTCCTCGGGCGACATCATGTCCCAATAACCCCTGCTGTCATGCCTCCCTTGCCACGGGGACTCGAAGAAAGTCCAATCAGTGGATCTGCTCATTTTTCAGTCAGGTCCATCGCCTGATGTCTGCTTGTTTTGGTAAATATAAGTATTGATTGCAATTTGAGTCGGATTGTCTTTTTCTATTTATTTTTCTAAACATAAATTTTTAGTGTTTCAATTGTCAAAAGTTTTATGTTTTTCACTAATCTGCTGGAGATAGGCGTTACTTGGATTAGTGTCATGGTAGGGCAAAATTGACTGTTTCCGTTAAGATCACAATTCATTAGGGCACGTCCAAGTATTTTCTTTATGAGCTTATGTTTTAACTCAAGTACAATTTGGGATGAGAATGTGTTTTTCTGAAGAAGTTACCAAAGCCTTGGTAAGTTTTTAGATTTTCCTCTTGGATTGGTCGGGATTTATTAAACAAAATATACTACAATGCAAAAGCAAGATTAAACAAAATAATACAAAAAAAGTAATTCAATTGGTCAAAAATAAAAGAAACCCCTCTTTCTTCGAGAACAAAAAAACCCTAAACATCAAAATCGTTGCTTTTCCTCCTCCGCATCTAAAACACAAGCCAACCCTCGGAAACAATGAAGCTGTCGAATCTGAAAACCGTCGAGTCCGCCCACGACGACTCCATCTGGGCCGCTGCATGGGTTCCGCCGACCGACTCCCGCCCGCCGCTCCTCCTCACAGGATCCCTCGATGAGACCGTCCGTCTCTGGCGCCCTGACGACCTCCACCTCGACCGCACCAACACCGGTCACTGCCTCGGTGTCGTCTCCGTCGCCGCACATCCCTCCGGCGCGATAGCCGCGTCCGCCTCCCTCGATAGCTTCGTTAGGGTTTTTTACGTGGATACCAACTCCACTGTCGCCACTCTCGAGGCTCCACCTTCTGAAGTATGGCAGATGCAGTTCGATCCCAAGGTAAAAGAGGAGCTTGGATTCCGATTACCTGCTTTATTGGTTCTCTTACTGTTTGGGTTGATCATGTGGCCAATTAGCGATTGGCTATATCAGTACAGTGATTGAGAGTTCTGTTTAATAATCCATTAAGGCATGTTTGATAAGCTAGATCAGCGTGGTTCGCATGGTGCCCTTTCCTGTCAAATGGCGGGAGGGATGGCACGTTATTACCGGGAGAGAGGTTCTTTTATTTGATTGAGGCACACTCTGCATGTCCATCATCTATTTTGGCCCTTCGTTCCACTTTGTTGCTGTAGTTGTTGCAACTTGACCAAGTGGTCCGTGCTGCATTCGTATTCTTTCTTTTCTAACTCATATTCAAAGTTGAATTGCAGCAGGGAAGTTTTGGCTGTTTGTGCATAAATTTTGTGATAACATATTCTAACCTGTATTTTGAAGTTAAACTAGGAAAGATTGGCTATTTGTCCATAAATTTGGTGAAAACATATGTATGCCTGCTTTAACTTCGAAACGATAAGTGGCATTTAATGTTTTTCGTGATTTTTGGCCAATTTGTGGTTCTGCTCTGATGAAAAATGACTCCGTATGTCTGAAATGATGCAAGAAGACTGCGTATTAGCTTAGTTATTTGTTTTTCAGGGTACGACATTAGCGGTCGCAGGTGGTGGTAGTGCTTCAGTCAAGCTATGGGACACAGCCACCTGGCAAGTGATCACAACCCTCTCCATTCCTCGTCCTGAAACCCCGAAACCTTCTGACAAAGGAAACAAGAAGTTTGTGCTGTCAGTGGCATGGAGCCCGGACGGGAGACGGATCGCGTGTGGCTCAATGGACGGGACCGTCTCAATTTTTGATGTCGCTCGTGCCAAGTTCCTACACCACCTCGAAGGCCACTTCATGCCGGTACGGTCTCTGGTGTACTCTCCTGTGGAGCCCCGGTTGCTGTTCACCGCGTCAGATGATGCCCATGTGCACATGTACGACGCAGAAGGTAAGGCACTGATAGGGGCCCTGACAGGCCACGGGAGTTGGGTCCTGAGCGTCGACATCAGCCCGGACGGTGCGGCATTGGCAACTGGCTCGAGTGATAGGACGGTGATGCTGTGGGATCTTAGCATGAGGGCGTCTGTGCAGACGATGAAGAATCACAGCGATCAGGTTTGGGCGGTGGCGTTCAGGCCCCCGGGAGGGAACCTCCGGGGTGGACGGCTGGCCAGTGTCTCCGACGACAAGAGCATCTCCCTCTATGACTATTCGTGAAAGGGTGCGGACTGTCCTGTTGTAAATTAGAGATGGTTCCAATATTCGGACATGGGCACTGTCTGCGATTAGTTTGCATTAAGAGATTTTAGTTTCCTGGTGGGTTAGGATGACTTCTGGTTTGGAGTGTGGATGTAATCTTTCCGGCATCGTGAAGGGAAATAAGAAGTATTGGGGGGGGGGGGGGGAGGGAGGAGATTTTCTGGATTGGGGGAAATGCTCTCTCTCTTTGGCCTCCATCTCTCTTATTCTCTCCGTTATTGGTGGTTTGTTGGATTCCTTTTATGATTTTTCTGTTGTGACTTTCCTGAGCCTGGTCTGGATTGCTGTTTGTGCGGTTTCAGGACTGGGGTGATGATCCGGTCTTCGTCTTTTTAGTGTAAATCGCATCTCCTCTTTATGTTGCGGGAATGATTGTTGTACATTGTTTATTCAGTAAAAGATGAAGCTTCTCCCTTATTTTTCTGATATTTATAGAGCTGTTCATCAAAATCTGGAGAGTACGCCAAAAGAAAGTGACTCAAATTCTATAATTGTTGTCAAACAGTTTCAGTTTCACGTCAACTGGCCTGCAGGTTTGGTAGTTGCCGGTTTGCGATCGTGTCGAATTGAATTAGTCACAACAAAAACGCGTTCTTGCAGTGATTCTTTATTACAAGATCACTCTTGCTTAAAGCATACTGAGGTTGATAAGAAACATTGCAAGTTCAGGGAGCAAAGCACTGCATCATGACATCACCTAACTTCCCATCCCTAATGGCATGGTAAACCTTCTCGATTTCCTCGCCCGGACTAACCCTCTTCGCGCCGCTCAGAAGTGCTGTCCCCAGCTCGTTCCTCACGAACCTGTAGACCGGGAACGTCCTGCAATTCTCAATGGTGTTGGGGACCCAGCGCTCGCCCTGGTCGAAACTTGCCCTTGCTTTTGGCACCTCTTCATCTAGACTCCCCTTGAGCTCCTCCAGGAAGATAGGAATTCGCTTCAAGATGGAAGAGCCACTCTCATTGGTTATTGCCCTTTTTGCGAGGATTTCTGTCAGTTTGGAGACCAGGGGATAGGAAGGGCTCGCCGGGTCGTCCAGGTAGGAGAAAATCGGTATGTGGTCGATAACCTGGAGGAGTTCTCGTTCACAGAACCGGGAATCGAGGAGAGAACCGTCTTCGGAGATGTATAGCGTCTTCCTGATGGCATGAGATAGGACACGTTTGAGAACCTCCTTCATGTTGTCCTCGAGGTGCCTGAGATCGATAGCCTGGCAGAGCGCAATGATGTAAGTGGCAGACATGAGGTTTAGGATCTCTATTGATTCTGCACTTTTCCTAGCGGAGATCAGACCAAGGGAATTCACATCCTGGTTGTGCTGCTCGGCACTCTGGACATGCGTCGTGACGGGATTTGCCAGGTACTGGAGTTCGGAGCAGTACGCTGCCATTGCGATCTCGGCGCCTTTTAGTCCGTAGTCAAGGCTGGGGTTGGGCCCTGCACTCAGGTTCGATGGTAGCCCATTGTTGTAGTGGTCACACACGAGTTCAGAGAGTTGGGCAAATATGAGCTTCCCGATCGCTGCCACAGCGATCCGAAGATTGTCCATCGAGACCCCGATCGGCGTCCCCTGGAAGTTCCCGCCATGAAGGGCGATATCCCGTTTGACATCGATCAACGGGTTGTCATTGACCGAGTTTATTTCTCTCTGGATAGAATGGGTGGACACACGAATCACTTCGAGCTGGGGGCCAAGCCACTGGGGTGAAGTTCGAAGCGCATAACGATCCTGCTTTGGCTTCGTGAGCGGGTCTGTCTCATGAAGGACCTCGGCCTGTTTCACGTACTCACTCCCATTGAGAAGATGTTCCATGATCGAGGCTGCCTCAATCTGCCCGGGGTGGTGCTTGAGGATGTGAGTTAGAGGGTCAGCAAATTCAGGCTTCCCTTGCATGACCTCGCAGAACAGGGCAGACAGGACGACGGAAAGGAGAGCAAGAATGTTGGCATCGTAACAGACTGTTGCCGCCACTGCAGACCCAACAGCGGTGCCGTTCACGAGGGCTAATCCTTCTTTCGCCTGCAACTCGAATGGAGCGGACACTCCGATCCTCTTCAGTGCTTCAGCGGAGGAAACCTCCTCGCCTTCCGGAGTTGCAACCATCGAGTTTTCCCTCCCTGTCAGGACTCCAGCAATGTAAGACAACGGGACTAAATCCCCCGACGCGGTGATCGTGCCTCTCAGCGGGAGTTTCGGGATCAAGTTCCCATTCACGAGCTTCGCCAAAGCTTCGAGTAACTCCCAACGGATACCTGAGTATCCCTGCATCAAGGTATTCGCCCGAACGAGCATGGCCACCTTGGCATAGCTTGAGGGGAGGCTCTCGGCTCCGACGACCCCCGCATTGAGAAACCGAATCAACTCATTCTGCAGGTCCGAAGCCTCGTTGGTCCTCCTGTGGGAAGTTGCCCCGAATCCAGTAGTAACGCCATAAATATCCCTCCCCTTGGCAATATTCCTAGCGACCCAATCTGCGCTTTCCTCCACACGCTCGCGCGCTTCATCAACATCCAGCCTCACCTTGACGTCCTTCATTCGAGCCACCGCGGCTACCTGTGCGACAGTAAGAGTAGTCCCCCGGATGTCAATGATGCCGGCCTCGCGAAACTCAGAGAGCATTCTCGACACTTCCTCCAAGTGAGAGCAACGGAGGGACTCCGCGGCCTTAACCCAATGAAACGAGCTAGGGACAAAGCCACGCATACCCGGGAAGGACTCCGGGGGGGCGCAGGCTAAGGTGGGGTTACGCTGGACTGGGGTAGTCATCGGAAGGACGGGTGCTTCGAAAGAGTGAGGAAGGTGATGGGAATGGCAAGGGAGGAAGCTCTCTCTCTTATATTTTGGAGTACTTTGACAAGGGCTAACAGAAGACTGTATTTATAGCAGTGGGGGGAGGTTTACGTGGATTTTGATAGGATAAGAATGGCTGTCTGAAAAAAAAATACTAGGTAAAAACTGTATGTGAACAAATTATTCAGTTGGTTTTTGAACTGGACCAATTGGAAGGTGTGAAAAAGAAAAGAGAAAAAACAAGATGACGACACATCGGGCCTGGGATAGGGGAGGTGGTGGTAAGGGAGGAGGGGTGGTCAACCGTCAAGTCTCAAGGGAAGAAGTGCAGGAACGCACGACCTTCACGGCAGTTTCGGTGGAAGCAGACCCCTCCCCCCCCCAAACCACACACACCTCCAGATATTTTCTTTCCCATCTGAAAAACGCACCACAATGACTTGTCCGAATGTGATTACGTGTGTTTACACGTGCGACATGCATTGCATTGGCTTTCCTCACTATTACTGGTCCCCCTCCGGTCCTAAAACACACACCTACGGCATTGCCATGAGATACACGCCACGGAGGGGGACAATATAAAGGACCCGCTGGGTTTGCTGCGATATCCCCCTGCTTCCCCACTAGCGAGTCCATTCGGACAGTAATCTGCGCATGTTCCTCTCCGGGGACGTATCATCAGAGTGCTCCCGGAACCCTAAGAAGTCATCCTTGGTGGTATATATGACTATGATAATGGATAAGGTGGTGTTTTGTTTCAGACACCACGACGATAGAGAATGACCTGGGAAATGTTGGTGGGCGGCTGCATTCAAACCAGATCAATACACCAGGGATTCTACCAAAAAAGAACGAAAGTCCTTTTCTTCCCCAAAAAATTGAATGAAATAGAGATCTCTCCGGGTCTTCAAAACCTCAAAAACCAGGTCTTCTTCTTTATTTATTTTGTCTTTTCCAAAATGTCTTATGAGAAATCACCGCGCAAGTTCGCATTGGAAACCCAAACCCAAAAAGACAAACGACCGACAAGTTTTATCGTATGATCATGTGGTGTTCTATTAAATCATTGGTAGCTTGTAACTGTGGGGATAATGTTCCTTTTTTTAGTAGACGAAGAAAAGACGACTCCCCCCCGCTCGGTGTTCCAATTCTTTCTTCTTTTCCTCTTCTCACTTTTGATCATCATCCGCGATTGATAATACGGTCTTTCTTCGACTCAAACACTGACTCGAAATCCAGGGTCTCCTCTTCGTCAACGGTCGCGGAGGAATCATCAGCGATCGCACTACCTGTTGAAAAATCGTTTCGAGCAAGGGCTGCTGGCTGCCGCACCAATTAAAAAGGATTCAAAAGAGCCACTAAAAGTGATGGTGCACACGTTACATACAGACGGGACCATCATTGCAATGTGACGCTTACTTGACCTGACCAGAACATTATATACACGAGAGAGGACCTTCCTTCCAATATCAACAACAGTTCTTCGACTAACTACGCGTTTGTGGCCAGAGTTGCGAGGTCGCGCGGACGAACTAACTTTGTTATCGTGCGCGACGCAACTTCACTAATGGTAGGAACGACATTTCGCTGTTTTTGAGTAGTATCCGAGCTCACTGTTCAATTTACTCTTAAGCGTTGTGGTTAAACGTTTTCATTGTGAGTGAGATGAGATTGGATATAAAAAGGAATTAGTTGAATCACTAAATACCCCCCCCCCCCGGAAACCAATATTAATGGGCCGGGCCGAAATCGACAGGCTCGAGGTCCGAGCAGAACCGGAGGATCTTCTCCGGCCACAGTGTGGTCCGGCCGAAGTATGAATCCTTTACAGCCCCCGGATCATCCTCCACAGTCAAATCCTTCCTCCTCTGGCGCCAGACCTTGTTGCACCGATCTTCCATGACCCAGATCTCAAGGACATTCATGTCCCATCCTTGCCGCACGATCCCGAGCCTCCCCTCGATCTTCACAAGCTCCACCTGCTCGAACTGTCCTAGCTCTCCAAACGGCAACCACATGACCTCCCACGTATCATTTAACATGTCGAATGCAAATATCCCGTCGGGGTACTTGGTATGCGCGTAACTATTGCCTGAGACGATGACCCCATCCCCGATGCAGAGACCGAAGTAATCGACCGGCAACCTGATGTCTTTGAGACGTCTCCACTCCCATAGGTCGGAGTTGAAGACCTCACACCTGAACGAGGAGTGCACGTAGTTGGCGCAAGTCTGCCTGTTCCTCGAGACACGGAGGATCTTGAACCGCAGCGTGGGCTCCGACCTTAAGACGGCCAGGCTAAACAGCATTGTCTCGGAACGCGTCCTTGGGTTCGGGATCACAGCCCATTGTCCCGTGCTTGGCTTGCAGATGAGATACTGAGGCACTCGGTGGTGTTTCCTGGGCCCGTCCCTCAAGCACAGAACAATCCCCATGTGGGATGCCTCCACCGTGACCGAACGGCCTCCAACTGTCTGCACGAAACCCGGGGAGAACGTATCGCCCCTGTGATTCTTAGACGGGGTACACATCGTGGGCTCAAATGTCACGGGGGCCGTGTCCTTGCGGCGGCTAGAACTGATCAGGTATCCTCGCAACGTTCCGGTACGGCTAGAGTGAAGGGATACGACATTCGGCTCGTGCGTGATCTGGTTCCACTCCTTATTGACGAGGCGACACCTCCCTAGCATACAGAGGGAGACCCGCGACAGGATCTCGTGGTTTAAGTCGGAGTTCAGTTGGGAGGACGACATGGTTGATTCCTCTGAGGCCTAGTTGTAAAATAGATGGAACGTCCTTTATATGCTTAGAAGGGGTCGGACCAATATCTCAAGTTTATTCAGGGAGAAGGAGAGGACAAGTTTTTCCTGCCTTCCATAAATTATATTCTCAGGCGTGTGCACGTGTCTTGTTACAAAATATATATTTTGATATAATAAGATTCGAAATTGGCAAGGTAATATTTATTGGCTCAATTTACTAAATAATTTGGTGAATATATGAAATGTAAACATATCACTCATATATATTTGAATGGTATGGTCTTTTTTTTTTTGAGAACAAACATTTTTTTTGTCCCGTCCAGGTGGCAGAAAAGCAGGGGTTGACAAGTTGGAATGCTTGACGATGATTGGGCAAGAAAGCCAGATGAAATGGATAACCTTATCCCCCCCCCCCCCAAGCTGAGAACCCCCACCCGGAGGAGCCAAGCCACATCCCAAACTCTGGACCCATCTTCCTTTCCCAACCTCACATCCAATCACATCATCAAACCTACCCAAGTTTGCCAAGTCCCGTTTCCTCAGAGAACTCCACTCCTCCAAGCAAAACATATCGTTTATACGCACAGCCAGCTACAGGAAACACCTTAAAAGACCAAAAGGAAATGGCCTCTACCTCTGCTGTTTCCTTGTCCATGACGTTTGCTTGTGCAGTCCCCCATCAGAAGAAGCACCTCTTACCCGGAAACGACTCCTCCTTCAAGCCTTTGCCCTTGAGGGCTGCTGCTTCGTCATCCTCCCCGAGCACTGCCCGCTCTCCCGCCAGCTTGCAACTCAAGGCCTCCTTGAAGGAGAAGGCGCTCACCGGGCTCACCGCTGCCGCCCTCACGGCTTCCATGATCGTCCCCGACGTGGCTGAGGCCGCCGTTTCCCCCTCCCTCAAGAACTTCTTGCTCAGCATTGCTGCCGGCGGAGTCGTGCTCGGTGCTATCATCGGGGCAATCATTGGCGTCTCGAACTTCGACCCCGTCAAGCGGAGCTGAACGTCCTGAGGAAGTGATTCCTCCGACCTTTCTATGTACTTTCCCCGTCGTGTCGATGCTTCTGTTACCTCTACCTGTAATCTGAAAACCAACGGAGTTCCACATTTTCTATATTCTAATTTCGCACGTCAAAGAAATTTATACTTGTTGGCTTTCATCATCAATGCGATATCCAGACAATCAAAGTTCTAAGAGGATGAATTGAAGGAATGTCTTGGCACGGAGTATAGGGTGAAAATGAACCCGGTTCGAGCTCGACTTTGTTCGAGCTCGACTTTGACCGAGCTCGAGCCGGCTCGGTATCCAAGCGAGCCCAGCTCGAGCCTTGACACTTATAGTTCCACGTCTCGTGAGCCTAATATAATATAATAAATATTAATTTACGATTTTTACATGTTTTCGAGCTGAATTCGAATCCAACGAGTCGAGCTCAGTTCAAATATTCTATCGGATCTATATAAGAGTTGAATTGGAGTTGTCTATTTGAGTTTGTGCTTGATCTGTATTTGAGCCTATCGAGTCGAACTTGAACTCCTTAAAACTTAACCGAGCCAAGCTCGAGCCTAGAAGAGTTCGGTATCAGTTCGACTCGTTTTCACTCCTAAGTATGATATTCTTATTTATAAGACACCCCTGGCCTCGGCCGACAGTTGTTTATCTACTGTATCCAGCATTAGCCTGCGTTCTCCAAGGAATACTCCAACTTCCCTGCCTTGATCACGGTCACCTTCACGCTCTGTTCTTCGCTTTCCTCCTTAACCTTAAAACTAAGACGGAACAGGAACTCGTGAAAAGCCCAGCCGCTTTGGAGAGTGCAAAGCAGTAGTCATCGTTCTCTTTAAACTCATATAATTCCTTAGCAGGGAAAGGGGGGATCTCATCCCCTGCTTCCTCGAAAGCAGTCAACCAAGTCAGCCCGATGTGGTCTTATATTTGGCCTTGAAGAAGGTATCTGTAATCACACTCTTCGGACTCTTGATTGCACCTGTCGCAAAACCAGCGATCTCTCCCAGACCAAGTCACCTTTTTACCACGCATTCTATTCCGATCAGCAGACGGGCAGCGTAACAGAAGTTATCCGATTTGGCGAATGTCATAGTCGCATTAATCATGATCCAGTCAGGTTTATCCGATTGACCAAGGCCTTCACTTGCATGTCTCATTCCTTGACCCTGCTGGCATATTTTCCTTGGAAATCGCAATGGAGGCAGCATTCTTTCCACCAGGATCAATCTCAACATTCTCAATCTCGGTTATTGGCCGGAAGGAGAACTGTTGCTGTGGAACGGAAACATCTTCTTCTGGACAAGGATCTACAGATGAAGTGGTCTCCAGAAATATCTCCCGTTCATTAACGTCAAGAGGCAACCACGTTCGAAATTTGCTTAAACGACACGGTCGCATAGCTAGAGGGAAAAACAGAGGAAGCAACTGGAGGAAGAGTTGAGGGCGGGTGATGAAAGTAAGAGAAGTTTGCTTGCTTGGGTGTTTATGCCTAGAAATGGCTATAAGCAGAGGCAAGTCCTCGGGCGGCCTTTTCCTGTTTCATTTGGGTTGGGCCGAAGAGCAGCACATGTTCGACGATTTGCCCCATGGAAGGAGCTCTGCTATTTCGTAGCCCAAGCCCAAGACCAAGTAGCCAGCCAGCCTTTCGTGTTTCCTGTAACCCTAATCCTCTCTGCCTCCCCACGCAACGAAACAAACGCCGACACAACCTCGACCGCCGCACCGAGGACGGAGGGTTTCGATTATTCGATCCGCAGGGAGGAGGAATCATGGCGACTCAGATTAGCAAGAAGAGGAAGGTTCTACAGATCTATCGGCATCTTCTTCTTGATTCTTGTTTTTCTTTTCCATTTTGTAATTCTTTTTTTTTTTTGGGAGGCAGTTTGTGGCGGATGGAGTGTTCTTCGCTGAGCTCAACGAGGTGCTGACGAGGGAGTTGGCGGAGGACGGATACTCCGGTGTTGAGGTTAGGGTTACTCCCATGAGGACTGAGATCATCATCAGGGCCACTCGTACCCAGAACGTCCTCGGTATAATTCCGTCCTAGGGTGTTAGTAGTTGTAGTTTTGATCTTCGTGTTAGTTAGGGTGGTGATTGGACTTCCATCTGGCGATTCCGGGACTGCCGCGGTGGATTTGTGGAATAATGGTATTGAGCTTTGTGTTTGGGAAAGAGGAGATTGCATATCTGGCTGATTGGACCTTCATGGTTCCGGTGATGCAGTGATGGATTGTGTTTGGTGTAGAGTCGGTAATTTGGGATCCATTGTGTTGGTTGCAGGGGAGAAGGGACGGAGAATTAGGGAGCTGACATCCGTCGTGCAGAAGAGGTTTAAGTTCCCTGAGAATGGCGTGGAGCTTTATGCCGAGAAAGTTAACAACAGGGGTCTCTGTGCTATTGCTCAGGCCGAGTCCCTCCGTTACAAGCTCCTCGGTGGTCTTGCTGTTCGCAGGTGGATTTTGTCTTGTTTGGGCGAAATTTCTCATTTCTTTTGTCGTACTGCAGTTAAATATTTCGGTTTTCTGAACATGTCGGGACTGCAATAAGTATCTATACCGAAAACTAGTCTCTTATGGTTCAACCACCATTTACAGGGCCTGCTACGGCGTTTTGAGGTTTGTCATGGAGAGTGGTGCTAAGGGATGTGAGGTGAGCTTTTCTGCATAATCTGGGTCAGCATTTGGTTGTGTTCACGTGTTGTTTATAGTAACTGCTATGTATGTGGACATCATGGTATCTACCTGCTGTCTGGATGTTGGGTTTCGGAATGCTTGGTAATGGGTAGTCGTTGGTGTGGCGACAGGTGATTGTAAGCGGAAAGCTAAGGGCTCAGCGTGCCAAGTCTATGAAGTTCAAGGATGGTTACATGATTTCCTCTGGTCAGCCTGTAAATGAGTACATTGACTCTGCCGTGAGACATGTTCTCTTGAGACAGGTTGTTACTCCCTACCCTAACCAGGTTTTACTTCTTGGGCATTCGATTACTGGTTTGGTCTCTAGTGAATTAATTTCCGTAATCGGTAAACCATTCAGGGTGTCCTCGGCATCAAGGTCAAGATCATGCTTGATTGGGACCCAAAGGGGAAGCAAGGACCTAAGACTCCTCTACCAGATCTTGTAACGATTCACCCTCCAAAGGAAGAGGAGGAATACATGAGGCCGGCCTTGCCAGCTGCAGACATTGAACTCTCTGTACCCGTAGCATAAGCAAAAGCAATCCCTCAGAGTGAGTACCCGGGTTTGTCTGGCATTGGTTCGACTTGGGGGAAGATGAAAGACTGAAGTTTATTTTTGCCTTCATAAAAACTTCCCGTAGAATGCTGTATTTGCTTCTCAATTCATCCAGATTCGCATCAATTTTGAGTTTCTTGTTTATGTTCGATGAAACAAATTCAAGAAAATTGAGTATGTGCTCTTTAGCTTAGTCAATGGGTGGGGGGTGCGTCCGTTACAATATGGCAACATCTTAATAAGCCATACAACTAAGTATTTCTAATATTTTATAAATATTATCATACAAAAATGGAGAAAATTATACATTATGGATTCATTTGACAGAAGTAAAAATTGACAGAACAAGTATTTATACTTTTTGAATTTTTATAAATTTTTTTAATAAAAAGACGAGTAGGGAGGGTATGGAACAAAGTATTGGAGCATTGAATAAAACGGAGGATGTGTCATTTGTGTAGTAAATAAAATAATGGAGAAATCTTACCTCCTTAAATTCGAGCTGGATAACACGTCGTGTAAATAAAGAGGGCGACTTCTTTAGAAAGGGCAAGGCAATTGGGGCGTTCTCCAATTTTGGTTTTTATTTTAGTATTAAAGTCTTTCTCTCTTACTTCCACACTTGGAGTTGGAGGGAGAGCAACATCCACAAAAATACGTAAAACAGCAAAAAATATTCGCCTCTCTTCTTCTTCTTCTTCTTCTTCTTCTTCATCCTCCTCCTCCCTCCCGAAAGGAGAAGGTAACATGGCAGGCCTGTTCGCTTCCTACAACTTGGGAGACCTTAATCTCTCCCACAGCTCGGTACTTGGAGTTAAAAACACGCGCCCTTCTTCCTTTCCTTCTTCCCTCTACCTCACTGTCGTGTTTTTTGCGAAATTACGCCTTACGCGGTTCGAGTGCTTAACTAATTTCAACGGTGGGTCGGGTAGGGTGGTCCTTGCTCCTTTGACGAGGTGCCGAGCGGTAGGCAGGGAACGAGTCCGTGCCATGTGGGGTACTACTCGCAGAGGACGACGGAGGGCGGATTCTTGATCACATAAGCCACAGCGGTGTCGGCCGTGGCTGCAGGGTGGGTGGATAATTATTTAAACTAATCAGTGAATCATCTAAAACGTTTTCGTCAATATGAGTTTGGGCTTTTAATTACCTGCTTAGAATTGATGTTATGGTATGTTGTCGTCAATATGGGAGATTTTAATAGAGTTTAACAAAACGAAAGAAATCTGGATTTAATAAAAGATAGTTAGTAATAATAAATCTTATAAGTAAGTTAGTAATATATATATAGACAAATTGGGAATCTTTCCCAGACACAGCGGGGAGATTCCCCCAAAGGATAGTCGCATGTAAAACCAAGGCAACAACCTATTTTTTTATTATTATATAAAATTCGGTGGAAGAGCATTGATTGATTAATTTATACTAATGGGTTTTCTATTTTTGATAGTCACATTGCGTAAATTTAGAATAAATTATGCCTCGTGCTTTTTCTTTCGTAATATTAGTTGAAAGTATATTTTAGTAGTGATGCATGTAAATTCAATGTTGTCACCGGCACAAGCAATGAAATACCGTCAATGACCATTTCACGACGAACGTTCAGTTTTTAAAAACGTTGTTTGTATGACATCCCAAATTAAATATTGTCGTAGCGTTAGTGTTGTTGTAGATAAATCTGTAGGTATTGTCTTTTTCAGGTTTCCTCGGGTTCCCGGTATCCCCACCACGGAGCAGGTCGAAGCTTGGAAGAACGTCGTCGGAGTTGTTCATTCGAAAAGGCGGCATCATCTTTTGTCGACTCTGGCATGCTGGCCGCGCGTCCCATCGGAGTAAGTTCTCTGTAGCATGAGATTAGTACGAAAGTCGTCTAAATCTCGTCACGTCTCCCGGTTTTATAGCGTACCAACCCGGCCTCGGAGCTCCTGTTTCGTCCACCAATCAGCCGATATCAAGCAAATGGAGGATACTATTGGAAAACGGCACCCAAGACATGTTTACTGATCCTCGAGCCTTGGAGACTTCCGAGGTTTCGAGCATTATTGAGGAATACCGTCGAGCAGCGAAAAACTCAGTGAAGGCAGGGTTAGATGGGATTGAAATCCACGGAGGGCATGGATATCTCATCGATCAGTTCCTAAAGGAGTCGATTAACGACAGAATGGTTGAATACGGCGGGTTGATCGAGAACCGATGCAGGTTTCTGATGGAAATTATTGACGCGACGACTTCAGTTGTTGGCGTCAACCGTGTCGGCATTAGGATTTTCGCCTGCATTCTACTACAACGATGCATCAGAGTCTGATCCGCTCGACCTGGGGCTAACCATTATCGGGAGGATCACCGAGTTCCAAGCTCGGGTTGGAGTCAAACTCTCGTACCTCCACGTGACCCGACCCCGGTTCCTGGGGTCTCTGCTGCAGGATATCGCTGGGGAAAACGAGAGGAAAGAGGGGAGACTCATGAGGGCTTGGAGGGATGCATATGAAGGCACGTTCATGCCAAGCGGGGGATTCATTAGGGAAACGGAGACTAAGGCCTTGGCGGATAGGGACACAGATCTGGTGGCTTACGGCCGGCTATTCATATCTAACCCGGATTTGGTGCAAAGGTTCAAGGTTGGGGCAACCTTGAATGCATATGATAGGGCAAACATTTTACACAGGCGATCCATTTGTTGGGTACACTGGTTACCCATTTCTCTGCAATGAAATATCAGTGGATCACATTGATAGTATCTTTACTAAAAAGCATGGCGATAACATTATCTAGTAATAAATTTTCATGGCTTGTTAAGATTACAATCACGGGTAATTCAAACACGAATCTACATTTGAAATTTAAGTTTATGTAAAATCAATTATAACTTACCTTTTCTCGGCGAGAGCAAAGTACGGCACAATCGGTGTTGGGTATAAGTTTGTGTTGCCGAAGAAAGGAACATCGACCTTTTCTTGATGACAGGGAAAAATATTTTAACCGGATTAGCTTGTGCTTTGCCCAAAGAAGAAGGAAGGACTACACCCAAAGCTATCTCGGACAACCATCTTGCCGAAGCGACTAACGTCGATATAAAAGACTAGTATGTGTCACCAATGAAGAAGAAGAAGAAGAAGAAGAAGAAGAAGAAGAAGAAGTTCCTATGGAGAAGCAAGCCAGCGAAGAAGCTCCTCCCAACAGTTATGTTGATCCATCGTCTCGTAAGTGACTAGAGCTGACTGTCGAGAAATGTTGCCTTTTGTTAGGCGGAATTGGTTTATGGTTTAACCGTGTTGGAAGCAAAGCAGAGAAAGACGAGCACTATTACAGGCCACTGCTGCTTGCGGCTTACTACGGGGACTGGGACACGGCCATGAGATTCTTCGAGAAAGACCCCGACGCGAAGACGGCGATCCTCACGCCCAACTCACAGACCGTCCTCCATATTGCTTCCATGACTGCGAATGATCATTTCGTCGAGAGGCTCGTCAGATTGTTGACGCCGATATCGCTCGCGATGGGGGACAGTCCGAGGTCGAGGACCGCGCTCCATTACGCGGCGATGGGGGAGAGGATACGGATGATCAAGGTACTCGTGGGGAAGAACTTCACCCTGACACAGCTGCCCGATAAGGATGGCAACACTCCCCTGGACCTTCTCTCACACTCCGCTCCGAAGAACCCGGAGGTGCTCTGGTTCCTAGCCAATGCCACGAACAACGACCCGCCGGGTCAACCGTTTACGAGCCCTTCAGCAGCCATACTCATAAGCAATCTTGTTGACAATGGCTTCCAAGGTATTGCATTGAGTCATTCTCGAATTATTTTTGCTGTCTCTTTTACACATCGACCTGGGATGATGAAACGGATGCCCAAATAGTGCTGGCACTCAAATAAGTGAATCCAAAACACTTCTCTCCCTTCTCCTCTTTGAGATCAGATGTGACGCTTCACCTGGTCAAGAGGTACCCGAACTTATTGTCGATCAAGACCGAGGATGACGAGACGGTGGTGAGCATCCTCGCGAGGGACCCTTCTAACTTCCTCAGCGGCAGTGGCCTCAACGCCATCGAGAGACTCATCTGCAAATGTTAGTAAAATTCTACTTCATCTCAGTTGCTTATATTTTTTTGAAAGCTAGATTGTCGCCATGTTAACACGGTGTTTTCTGGATCAACGATACGAAGGGATTACCTTGGACTTAGATACTCGGCTACGTTGTGGCACAGATAGTTCAGGTAGGCGGATCGGGTAAAAAACATAATATATTGGCCATAGTTCTTACTTTCAACAAACTTTTGTGACGAGATAGCTCAACTCCTTGTTTTTTGGTTTTATTTCCATGTAGTGGCTGGACGAATTGGGGACTTATTTTGGGGAGTAGCGGAAAACTTTGGTATGTTGTGAGACGATCTTCCACTGCTCTGATACCATGATGCGTTGGTTGATATCTTTGAATGTATGAAGTGTTTCCTGCATTTTTGAGCAATGATCAGTTCCAGGACTGAGAAAAATCCGGGATGCGAAGCTGAGGCATGACTGCTCATGCGAACTGGTGAGAAGGACTTGCGAAAGCATCTCTCACTGGGAAATAAGCGAGGTCCTCAAATTCTTCCAGGAAGATGACACGATCATTGAAGCGACAAACAAAGGGGCCGTTGAGCTCATCGAGATCTGCCTGCAATATTACCCTGAGTTGATCTGGAGCACGAGGGATGGCACTGACGTACTGTCGTCCAGCATAACGTATCGCCAGGAGAGGGTCTTCAGGCTCTTCTCGAGCCAGACTGCTTTGCACAAGCGGGCCTTCCTCTATAAGTTACCTAAGGAAGGTAAAGAGGAAGAGAAAGAAAAGAGGCGATACTTGCTTCCGGAAGTCGCGAAGTTATCCCCGAATTTCAAGTCCCTGAGTGTCTCCGGCTCTGCGTTTCACTTGCAATCAGAAGTACAATGGTTCAAGGTAAATGTGAATTGCTTGCATAAATTTATTGGCATTGATGTTCACAATTTGACGGTGAGTTTGCGTTTTTTCTCAATCCCTCTAGGCTGTGGAGGAGTTTGTGGATAGCCGCGACACGACGCTATTGACAAAGAACAAGACCCCGTGGGTCGATTTCAAGGTAGCAAATGAAGAGTTGAGGAAGAACGGGGAGCAATGGATGAAGGACACATCGAACTCGTGCATGCTCGTGGCGGCTCTCATCGCGACCGTGGTCTTCGCGGGGGCTTTCACCGTACCCGGGGGAAACATGGAGATCGGAACCCCGGTACTCTTGGGGCAGAAATCGTTCATGACATTCGCGATCGCAAATGCCCTCGCACTGTTCAGCTCCGTGACGGCCATACTCATGTTCCTGTCCATCCTGACCTCGCGCTACGACCCCATTGACTTCCTCAAGTCACTGCCACAAAAATTTATCATCGGCCTCACTTGCCTGTTCCTGTCATTGGCGTTCATGCTGGCATCATTCGGGACAGCGCTGTCCATCCTCATGGACGACAGGTTCAGGTGGATAGTGATCCCGATCGTGCTGTTGTCCTCGATCCCGATCGTGTTATTCATTACCCTGCAGCTCCCCTTGTTCTGGGCCATGGTTAAATCCACTTACCGGCCGAAGATCTTCCATGGCAAGAGATTCTGGAACTGATCATTTTTTGTTCAGGGCCATGGTTTAAGTCCATGATCATTTACAGGTTCAACTCCTCTCGATCTTTCTCTGTCTCTTCTTTTGCATAGAATTACGTTGTCGATACGGTTGGTCCGCTCCGTATGATTCGTTTCGACGTAAGGACAGACAATCCTCACGCATGAAATCATCGTCTTTAGACTCGAAAGAAATTCCACAGATGATTTTGTGTACTAATGTTGCTCTGCGTAGAGCAAAATAAAGATTGAGCAAACGGTGACGACAACGTATTCTTTAATGGAGGTTTGGAGAATGCATCGATATGAAAAATTAATACTCGTGTTTTGGAAACAGCTTTAATTGCTATTTGTAAATAACAAAGTTCTTTGTTAGGAGGACTACCTCGCTGTTAGATTAGAGTAAGGTATTTCACGAATTTTACACTAAGCTAATATCAAAACATTTCATCACTCGATTACACTAAGTGAAAATATTTGAGGACCAAGTTTTTAATATGAACAAGTGTTTTAATGTCCAATTTGCCCCCCCCCCCCCCCCCCCCCAGCCGCCGTTGTCAATACTCTCCAACGGACAAGGAGCTAGACCACGCCTCCGCCCTCTGCTCCAATGGCGGCGACAGCGGGAGCCACCGGGATCCGGACCTTTGAGGAGTTCGCGGAAGTTCACGCCGTCCTCCTGGCGTCATCGGGGCTGCCGCCGTCTCTCCATCGCAGGCTGTTTGACAAGCTGTCCACCGAGCGGTTCGACGGTGGCCAGTGGTTCGGCATCGAGCAGTGTGATGAAGACGCTCGCCAGAGGAGGCTTGTGATGACCTCCGAGTCACATCCTTCGATGGCCTCGGAGTCTGACGTCTTCCTTGTCGACCATGCTTGGACGTTCCGGCTTTCGGATGCTTACCGCCAGCTTAAGGAAGTTCCAGGCTTGGCTGAGCGGATGGCGGCCTTGATGTGTGTTGACGTTCATTTGGAGGATGGCGGTGTTGACGATCATGGGAATGAATCGGCAGGGGAAGCTGTCGATTTGAGCGCAGCTGATGTTGTTGAGCGGGAAGTAGATAGAGCCAAGGATAATCACGAGGTCTTGAGATGGTTGGAGCTGGACGAGCTCGGCATCGATGATCACATCCTATCTTCTCTTAGCCTATCCCGTAGATGCCCCGTGCGCAATTTCTTAAAGTACCCAGACTGTTTTATCATTGGCCGTTCATCTGATTGATGAAAAATCCTTCCTCTGATTTTTGAGTAATTGATTTTGTTTTGCTGTAGGATTTGATTGCGCTTAGCCTTTGCGACAACAGGATCGAAAACGAGGAGATGGTTTTTCGAGAAGTTAGCAGTTGTAAGCACCTACGAGCTCTCTGGCTGAACAACAATCCCATCTTAGAGAAGCGGTATGCCTTGAACAAGAAAGACTCTATGAAACATTTAAATGATGAATTTCCCCCATCAAGACATTGCTGTCAAGTTTTTGATGCTGTCTGCATTGTTAAGTGCAAGTTGCAGATCTTTTATTTCGTCCTTTTCTTCTAGGTAATATGAAACTGAAACTTGAATGATTTTTCATCCAGGAATAGTTCTTTGGCTGATAAGCTTCTCCAGGCTTGTCCAGGGATAGAAATTCTCAACTCAGTCTTTACACGTAATTTCGGTGTGTGGGCATTGGGATTCTGTGGGGGATTATACGGGAAGGATAACCCTGGTTTCTTTAATGAAAGTGAGCAGCCATTGCAGGGTGTGACTTCACTTAACCTTTCAAATAGACATATCCGCAATCTTGTTAACACGGTAAGAGCCCCATGCAAGAGATTGTTCCTTTATGGCCTCGTCATCTCTTAGTCCTTAAATTGTACTACTATGTAAGAATGTAATCGGGTGTATATGTCTAATAATACTAATTGGCCTGTGATAACTTTGCCTTCAGGTTTTTTCCTGTGCTTCTCTGCCATCTCTTTCATATTTGAACCTACGAGGAAATTCACTTGAAGAAAATTCATCCCAGGAGTTTTTCAAAATTTTGAGCGAGTTTTCATCCCTGAATGCCTTGGAGGTGAACTCTTCACATGAATCCTGTTGTACAACCAGACTAATAACTTGAAGTTTCACAACAGAAAAAATAGGGAATTTGTAACTGATGGTATCTGGCTCTGTACAGGTGGACATTCCTGGGCCCCTCGGGGAAAGCGCATTGTTTATTTTGGAGTCACTTCCCAATCTTTGTCTGCTAAATGGTGTTAACGCGATGAAAATTATTGAAGCTGGAAAGCACGTAATTGACTCTGTGCTTGAATCAAGACTTCCTGAATGGAAACAGGGAGATTCTCTTGTGGATCGTGTCATTAGCGCAATGTGGCTGTATCTTATGACTTATAGACTGGCTGACGAAGAAAAGATTGATGAGACTTCTGTTTGGTATGATTCTACATTAGAGTAATGTTTGAATGTTTTCGTTTTCTTTTGTCAAAAGTTTAGCAGTTTGAACTTTCATTTCTTATGATCATTAATATGGAGTTGAGTCGATGTTTATGACATGAGGTAAGGCTAACTGATCTTGTTATAGTTACTTTTATCATTCTTTTTGTATCTGGCAATCATTTACTCCAATTCAGAGACGAGTTTACTCTCTTTTTGCTTAGTTTTTTGTTTTCAAACCGTATGGACAGAATTTCTTAAACACCTTCAGAAATCGATAATGGTTTGTCAACGACATAGGTATGTGATGGATGAGTTGGGCTCCGCTTTGCGACACAGTGATGAGCCGAATTTCATGGTGGCCCCGTTTCTGTACATGCCTGAAGGGAAGCTAGCTTCTGCAGTGAGGTCAGAATATATCATCCTTTTTTTTGGGTTGCATTAGCTTTCGAAGTCATCAATGAATTAGTTTTCCTTGCCATATTTAGTTATTCTTTGCTGTGGCCAATTAAGAATGTTGCGCAAGGAGAAGAGTGTACCCGAGATTTCCTTCATGGGATTGGGGAGGACAAACAGAGATCCGCGAGGCTTACTGCTTGGTTTCATACGCCTGAAAGCTACTTCATTCAAGTATGATGTTGGACCAAAATATTCCTTTTCTTTTTTGTTTTAAGTTCTAAGAATGCTACAAACTGCCATGGATGCTAAATTAGTTCGTGTTATGTCAGTTATATGAGAAGTACATTCAGGCATTGGAGTCCAGGAGGATATCCCCCTCAACAACAGTTTCTTCTGAGGACAGGACCCTGCTTCAGGGCAGTAGTCCATTGCATGTTTACACCGACATTCCTCAAGTTGAGGAACTCTTGAGACGTCCCGAGTTTGTATTAAGTATGCTTTTTGATCTATCTACACCTCATTTTGCCAACTGAATTAGCACCGTTCATTTCTCTTTATTTTTACTTCCATCCACAGCCTCTGACCCTAAGCATGCACATATCATCTGGACAAGCATGCAAGTGGACGAGGAGACGAAGAAGGCCGTTGGAATGACAGATGAGCAGTATATCAATCAATTTCCATATGAGGCTTGTATTGTGATGAAACATCATTTAGCCGAGACAATTCAAAAGGTAAACTGTCTTTGTTAACACTAGCTTACTCTCTGGTTGGGCTTTGCTGGTTTCTTATTTTGTTTTACCAGACATCTGATGTCCCCCCTAATATTCCTAGGGGTGTGTGACTGGTAAGGACTAGGGGAGGGTCAAGGTATACAGCCTTATCCTTATAAAAAATTTTAGAGAAATTTTGATGTTTTCCTAAGGCTTATTCCCTATAGATATGGATTACCAGACATGGGTCATTAGCGCATCTAAAATTAATATTGGTTTGGATTTATTTTCAGGCTATGGGATCTCCTCCGTGGTTACAGCCCACATACAACTTGGAAACACAGTTGTCTCCACTCATAGGCGATTACCATGCCCGTAGTAAAAACCGGCAGGATAATCTCTGGATTTTAAAGCCGTGGAACATGGCACGGACCATCGACACTACAGTGACAGACAACTTATCTGCCGTCATCCGCCTTATGGAGACCGGCCCAAAAATATGTCAGAAGTATATAGAGCACCCCGCCCTCTTCCAGGGAAAGAAGTTCGATCTCCGCTACATTGTACTAGTCTGTAGCATTTCTCCCTTGAAGCTCTTCCTCTCGCACGTCTTCTGGGTAATCAGTCTGCAACATCTTCATTATCTTTTCTTACTCACGGATCCCTTCTCTTGGATCATACTAATTTTGTCGTACAGGTCAGGCTAGCTAACAACCCATACACTTTAGAGAAGCACAGCCTTTTTGAATATGAAACACATTTTACTGTAATGGTAAGATCTCTGCCAATATCTGGTTGCTTCATTAGAGAATTGTTGATTCTGGTTTTTAATTCAACTCTTCTTCTGTCACAGAACTATCGTGGAATACTCAATTATAAGCCAACACCGGAGTTTGTTAGGGAGTTTGAGGGGGAACATAAAGGTAGCCGGCATGATTACCGATTGGGTCCAGACATATCCTTCTCCACGAAAAGGTCATCCCTTACGTTTCTATTTTCATTGCAGTGACATGGATGGATATCCATGAAAGAGTAAGGCAGATGATCAGGTCAGTTTTTGAGGCGGCCGCGGCAACACACCCGCAGATGCATAATCCGATGTCGTGGGCCATTTACGGAGTGGACGTCATGCTCGATAGCTCCTTCCAGCCCAAGTTATTGGAGGTCCCTTCCTTTCCGATAAAAAAACAAAAAACAAAACCCATGTCACATCACTTAAAATTGGTTTCGTGTTGAGATGGTTGTTACATGACGTCGAATACGTTACTAATGTATCCAGGTAACGTACTGCCCGGACTGCACCAGAGCATGCAAATACGACGTGGAATCGATCTTCGGAGGAGGTGAACTCAAGGGTCGCGAGTTCTTCAACGACGTCTTCGGATGCCTTTTCCTGGACGAGACTACTCATGTTCAACCGCTCTGAAAGGTTGTTAGTTCGAGGTGAAAACTGTGTTTTAGGTGTTGATTTTCAAATTTTGCAGCAGAAGCTGGCGTTGGTGCTGATTGATTGTTGGATGATTATAATGGGGGCGTGTGTATTCATATCATCCTATCGTTGTCAAATTAAACTCTCTTCGAATCATCTGGTCTCTTCAAACTTTATCCCAAACATGTCGCTCCCTAAATCATTAAATGTGGTGGAATTTCTCTTCGAGGACCGAAATAGCACGTATCCTCATTATTATTAAAGTTTCTAACTAGTTTTGATTCAAAACAGTGCACGTGTACGAAATAATTTGGTCCCAAGCAATAATCAAGGGCGACGACGTGAAAATGGAACAAAGGGCCCCCCACCCACGTGCAAGCTGACGTGACATCCCCACCCCACACGGTCGGCTAATCCCTAGAGAAATAAATGATTACGACATTATATATAATCAATCATTAGACAATCTCGGAGTGTAATTTTTCTTTTTTCTAGGAACCGGGGAAGGTTGACCAGGGCAACGCATGAGCTTAACTTGATAATCTTACACAAGAACAAATCTAGCTGAATTTGGGCATCTGGGACAAAGTGGGCACTTCGCGTGTCCGAGTAGTACACACAACATTCTTACTTCCTTCTCAGTCTTCATATGTCCCAGGACTTTTTACTAAATCCGCCACCTGCCCATCTAATTCCTTTCTTCCCATGTTGTGTCCGGAATTCCTGTGTAAGGAAGGAATCGCGTAAAAACGATGTATGAGGACCATCCATAAACATATACATTGGAATTTAAAAAAAACAAAAACGAACAAACAAAATGACGTAAAGAAACGACGACTCAAGTGGTAGACACGGATGAACGAACGTTCGATGGGGGAGGTAGCGGGAAATAATGCAATAAAAAAACGAGGTGGTGGTGGGGGATTGTCGATACCAACTCTGACCATCATGCAACGTCAAATAAAAAATAGTGCAGCCGGCATGGGGAGAATCGTTCGAGTCATCAAATATATTTTATGACTCCAAAATCCAGATTTGTTTCCTCATTTGTTATTCGTCCTCTGTTCTCCATGATCCTTGCCACCGTATTCATATCTTTCTTTCTTTTCTATTATTATTATGGGGACACGAGACCCCACCCACTTGTTTAACGCGTTTTTGTTATATTTTCGTGGTCACAAGGTCCGATTGACTTTCCTCGCCTCACGACGTAGAATTTTTTTCTTAATAATAAGAAAATGTATCGCCTGGTCCAAAGTCGACTCACCCGATGCAATACAGTACAATCCAATCCAATCCCATGGGAGGTGGTTCCTTAATTTTTCCAATGTGCTTTAGCAGCAGCAGCAGTTTTACATGTGGAACCCCAGGGGTTTGCATCACATTAAACGTTAGCATTCCTTCCAAAGTAGTTTGGTTAGCCTACCCACCCCCTACTGTTCTTATTTACTCCATCCCCCCAGATTGGTTCAAATTCACGGCTTACTTTCTCCCTTTTCAGAATTTTTATTGATAAAAGCGTACGAATTTTATGGCATTCGTGATGTTTTGTTGGTTTCGAAATCGACCTGGAATTGATGCTCTCATGGAGTTTAAGAAGGGGTTTGTTGACCTTTCCTCGCAGTCCATGTGGACAGATTGATGAAGCTTCCTGATTCTAGAAAAAAAGAAGGTTTGACTTTGATGGTAGAAATTGTTTAGTTTCTTTCGTTAATCATCATCATCATCCATGATTCGTGTCCGCAAGAGCGATGATGATGTTCCCCACTTCGTTCGTCATCCCTTAGCTGGACTCTTGCATTATAATTTTCCCTTTCTCTCCCCTACACATGGTATCTCTAAAACAATGTCCTCGGGACCAGTCAATTGTAATAAGATCATATGTCCGGATTAGATTAGCAACAAGTATCTGGTTACCAAAAATCCAACCCACGACTTGGTTCAGATAATTCGGCATTTGATCCCATTTCCCAGTTTAGTATTAAAAAAAAATCAAAGCTTAATCATAGTTGATTACGTGGACTTGATCCATAAGATTGGGTAGTAACATAGTTGCCTCCATCTAACCTTAAATAATATTCAAAGCTCTAACATGTTTGACTTATTAATCCAAAACCATCTTTGGTAGTCCCCATGAAACATAATTCACTCCGCATTTCTTGAGGTGTCGTTTTTGAATTGAAAAAGAAAAAATCCCCAAAGTTGTATTACATTATTCTACAATTATTTAAAAAAAAATAAAAATAAAAAGTCAATCAGTTGAAGGCGGCCGCGTTCTTACAATGAAAGGAAGACTAAAATTCATCCTCAATCATGTGAACACTACTCGTTATGTCAATATTTTAGAACGTGACATATTGTTTTATTGCCTCTGTATAAAAGCAGTGGGTGGCATTGCCTTGGCTGACATCCAACAGAGGAATCTGGCATTGCCTTGGCTGACATCCAACAGAGGAATCTCAAGATCATGGCACCTCGATTTTGTTAGAGCTTTCTGGGGGATTTCGCTGTTACGAGGCGATGGCGGTGAAGAAAATATCATGGAGGTCAATGTTTCCGAGCTGTTACAGGCCACCGCCGGTCGTGGGGGAGGATGCGGCCACCACGGTGGAGGAAGAGGAGAAGTGGAAGAACCACGGGACGAGGCGTTCCTCATTGCACCGCCTGTCGATCTCCGACCTCAGCAAAGTGAGCTCCTCCACGCTGTCCGAGGACCTCTCAGCTTCGATCCCCGGCTCGAACCTCCACGTGTTCACCCTCCAGGAGCTAAAGGTGGTCACCCACAACTTCTCGTCCAGCAACTTACTCGGCGAGGGGGGTTTCGGCCCAGTGCACAAGGGGTTCGTTGACGACAGGCTTAGGCCCGGTCTCAAACCGCAGCCAGTTGCGGTCAAGTTGTTGGATCTCGACGGACTGCAGGGTCATAGGGAATGGCTGGTGAGTTTTTTGGAGTGGATAAGGCACAACCTTAAATCTTGTATTGACGCGATTAATCGATGGATTTGGTATGTTCAGACGGAAGTGATATTTCTGGGTCAGCTGCGGCATAGGCACCTGGTGAAGCTGATTGGTTATTGCTGCGAGGATGAACACCGGCTGTTGGTATACGAGTACATGCCTAGAGGGAGCTTAGAGAATCAATTATTCGGGAGATTTTCGGCAGCCTTGCCATGGTCGACGAGGATGAAGATTGCACTCGGGGCGGCAAAGGGACTGGCCTTCCTACATGAAGCGGAAAAGCCAGTCATTTACCGAGATTTCAAGGGGTCGAACATATTGTTGGACTCGGTGAGTGGACAGATTCGGTTGGAAATGTCATTTCATTTAAGGAGGGCGTTGTCCGACGAGAGTGGAATTTTCGATCTGTTTCACAGGACTGTACAGCCAAGCTGTCAGATTTCGGGTTAGCGAAAGACGGTCCAGAGGGCGATGACACGCACGTCTCGACCCGAGTGATGGGAACTCAGGGCTACACCGCTCCGGAGTACCTCATGACTGGTAATTTGAGAATCTCGAATCGGGTTCGAAAATGTGACCTTGTTCAAGATCCCCCTAATGAGTGAGAGTTGATTCTTTGTTCAGGTCACCTTACAGCGAGGAGCGACGTGTACAGTTTTGGGGTGGTGCTGCTCGAGCTACTGACGGGGAGGAAATCCATGGACAAGAGCCGGCCGAGCCGGGAACAGAACCTGGTCGAGTGGGCGAGGCCAATGCTGAACGATCCACGGAAATTGGCCCGGATCATGCACCCAAGGCTGGAGGGTCAGTACTCTGAGGCCGGTGCCCAGAGGGCAGCGGCACTGGCATACCAGTGCCTCAGCTTCAGGCCGAAGCAGAGGCCCACGATGTGCAAAGTCGTCGAGGTCCTAGAACCACTGCCGGACTTGGACGACATCCCAGTCGCCTTCTTCGTGTACACAGTCTCCACAACCAAGGACCTCGACCATAAGGGGAAGGAAAACAACGCGAAGAAGGAAACAGATCATCACGACAGTGATCATCATCGTAGTAGGCCACGGAATCGTCACGATCATGGTCGTCATTGCGTGAAGGGACAGAGACGCCAGTCCAAGGACAGGGACTCCCCGGGTTTCCATGATGGAAAATAGTTAGGATCTTAGTAGATAAGTTTAGTGGATTTTGATTTAAGGATGAGGACAAAAAATTGTTAGGCAACACATTTTGTTGTTGTTGTTAATTTAATTAATGGTCAGAATAGAAAAGGAAAGGAGACATAAAATTAAGGTGTGAAGCGTCGTCGCCTGAGAGATTCGAACTCTCGCGGGGAAACCCCATGTACTTAGCAGGCACACGCCTTAACCACTCGGCCAAAGCGACTTTATGTTTAGCTATCCGCATAAATATTGTTTTATTCAGTAGGGGCTTCATTTCTCCGGCGACAAAACGACGATCAGAGGAGAGATTACGGACCACACAACGCGCAACACGACAACGAGATGAAATTAAAAGGACTCCTCGTCCCAGAAGTGGTTTCCAAACACGCAATTGGAAAGCAAGCTCGGGTCAGGTGCGGAATTGTTTCCCCAGATTAGTGAAAGAACCTTGTTGCCCTAAGACCCAGCACAGTTATAAACTGTAGGACCGATCCACCTGGGAATCGATGGGACCCAGACATTACAAGATGGGCAGGATCAAACTTGGATCGAGATTCCAACCCCGACGTAGATCATGTCCTTATGTATTTGCATTTTGATTATTTTTACTGTTATCAGTGCCGAGACACATATCAAACTCAATAACAATAGTAACAGGGATTAATACAGCGTAAGCCTCTACAGCTGAAACAAGAACAAGGATTCCGCGGCAACTCCGGACACCAACATTTTCTACATCTACAATCGCAGGAGCATTTCGGAACGCAGCAGCGCCTGATATGGCGGCAGCTGCCGCAGCCACAGTCCCAAGGGCAGTTGCCGCAGGAACAGTAGTTCCGAGGGCGGCACCAGCAGGTACGAGTAATCCGGGGAACCCAACAGCAGCTGCAGCAGTTGCGGCAACAGCAACTGGGTCTGCTCCATTTTGGAAGGCGGAGGCGGCAGCACGAGGAGCTCAGACATTTTGGGAATGAGCAGCTTGGGCAGCGGCACTCAGGGCACTTGATGCAGGATTCACAGGTGCGGCGGCACTCGGGGCACTTGATGCAGGATTCACAGGTGCAGCGGCAAGGTAGGTTGAGATCTGGCGGGCAGAAGGCATAGCAGCAGCAGCATACCCAGGAGAAATTTAGCCACGATATTCCACTCCTAAACAGGATTCGGCAGAGTCATTCTTTTGGGAAATTGAATAGGCGCAGATCATGGGAATTCGAAACACAAGACAAGGCAAAACTAAATTGCAAATGTCGAGGTTGGACAAAGAACGAGGATCCTGTCTCACCGGGAAAGAAACACAGCACGGAGGGAACATACCAGATTGGGAAAGAACAGGGGGCACGAGGAAACATACCAGAGCCACTCCCAGAAGCCGCCACAAGACCTTCCACGCTTCGGATATCTGTTATGCAAAATCAAACACCAGGTATAATCAGTCCTGATCGACAGACCGTGGAAGCATACCAAAATGGTTCGATTAAATCGGAAATGACTCGGACTCACGTTGGTATGAAGGTATCGGAATTGGTGAGCGAAAATTCGACGACCCTGCCAAAATCACAGAAATGCGAGAGTGAAAAATTTCAGCCGACGTCGAAGACGAACAACAAACCACGAGAAACCGAGGAGGAGGGCATACTCTTTGCAGCATCTAGAAGCGGGTTCAAGTCCTTCTACCAACTTCAATTCCTCCTGTTAAAAGAAAAACAAGAAAACATCCACGCTCATTCCAACCTTATCGACTGGAAACACCCGACTCACATCGCAAGCCTTCGGAACCGCAGAAATTGGGCAAACCTGGAGGAAACCAATCTCCCTCTCGAGCATCTGCACACGAGTGGACTCCCTCCTCTTGCCATACAAGTCGGGGTACTCCGGTGGTGACCTCGGGCACGGCGGCTCCAACGACGGGACCGCCCCTGAGCCCGAGCTGACCACCCGGCCTCCTCCGGCATCCATACGAACCAACACCCTTTCGGCCACTCAACGATACTCAGCAACCGCTAAAATCTTTACCACATTGAACCAAACAAAGGAGAGGAGTTGTTCCATGAAGTAGAAGCAAAGATCGGAGATACAAACGACACCCCGGGAATTAGCAAATAAAAGGAGGAGGCTTTCCTCCCTAAAGCTTGAAATTAATGAATGCTTAGTGTTTTTCTTTTCGCGTAATTTATGAAACTTATCTGACATTGTGTGTTTCTTTTTAATTGAATTCTTAATTTATAATCAAATTGAATATACTGGTTTTTAGGCTCAATTTTAAATATCGATTTTTAAAAAGTTTGATATTTTAAATATTTTATCATTTAAATTTTATTTTTATTATACATATATATACATATATGGATCTTTTTATCCGTGGACCGAATTTTTGACGTTTTGAAATTAATAATATTAAACTTTTTTATAGCCTAATTTTAAGTCATTAACGTACTACGTCTGCCTATTTAAATTTTATAGCCCATCCCATCCTTTACCTTACGAATTCCATTTTTTTTAGCTCGGCTGTTATTATTATTATTAATGCAAAAAGAAAAAAAAAACCAACGCGGGAACATACGCGACAGATGCTCCAATATTTAGTTTATACCGTCCGGATTATAAACAATAAACCAATGTAAATTATATAAACATTAAGAATTTCATGGATTTTTAATGAACTGATGACCGACCTCCATTGTTATATTCTGGGTTCGTTCACTCTACCCAGTACATTTGTGAATAATTTATTTAGTTGGGGTTGCCAAAAGTCAATTGTATCTCAATTAGAAAATCCCCGTTTTCTTTTTCTTTAAAAAAAAAAAAGAAATATTAAAATTCAATAAAGGACGAGTTTTTATTTTAAAAAAAAGTGGGGAAAGGTGGGCTTTAAATGCAGTGGACAGAGTAGAGTCAGTCACTGCATGTATTGAAGTTGCTTGTCTCTCCCTATTTTCACCTTTCGTGCCAATTCCCGGATGCTTTTTCTTCTTCATTTTTTTTTTTTTTTTGGTTTTAACTCACCTTTAAGTTTTAACACAAAGGGGAAGCAGCAGCACTTGAATTAAAAACCCCCTTATCCCAAAATACGTATTTTTTTTTGTCTCCCTAAATTATAATATTTTTTCAAGTGTAGTAGATTATTCACTAAATATATTTTTCTATAATTTTTTTCCAAACCAAGCCGCTTTAAGTTTAACAAATGAATGTCATCAAACAAAACAAAATCATGAAAAAGTAATGATAAAGGGGTCGCTGTTCTTATTCTTTCTATTTTATTTTAATGGTAGTAAAAATGTTTTATCGTCAGAATAAATACACCTCACAACAAAAAATAAAGAAGTCAATCCTTCATTATTTTGTTCGATGAAATGTCCGAGAGATAGGGGGGTGTGTGTGTGTAGAGGAGGAGGAGGAGGGGGCAGAAAAAACCCAAGTGGACAGCCAAACGACATCGTATTTATGTCACAACCCACATGAGAAAATGTGAGTGTACTTGGTGTTGTAATGATGATGCAGCCAGAATTTTCTTTGGGGAATTATTCTTAACATTTTTTTTATAATACGTGCCTAAACATTAATTCTTAAAGAACTGACTTGAAAATATGGAGACTGTACGAGCAGAAAAGAAAATTTTAAATTTTAAATTTTTTTAAAAGAAGAGGGTTGCGTGTTTCTTTGATGCCGTATTTATTTGATCGTAAGGATCCTGATACAAATGAAAAGCTAAGTTGTTCTGAAACTTTCAGGGAACCGATTGTCAGATACGAGAAAAAATATAAAAAAAAAATAAAACAAAGAAAAGTAATAATAATTCATAGTGGGACCAACCTTTTCAATAATACATTTTAATAACAACTAACGTGTGCAATTTATACATCGCTAATATTTTAAATGAATTAGTTGAAAATGTATCTTGTAATAATAATAAAGGTAAAATTTCCGGCCTTTTTTTATTGTAATTATTTGTTTAAAAATCAAAGAAGTGCAGTTGAGGTATGAATGGGAGTAATTGAATTTGGGTAGGCGGGATGGGATGGGATGTGGGTACATTTAATTGCTGGAAAATTTTAAAATTTTTAAGTATAATATCGTATAGAAAAAATATGTAAAGTTTAATTATCGATGCAGACTTCTTACTACCAAGTTAAAGGTCCCACGAGAGAGAGAGGGATCATTTGATCGTTTTCGGGGCACTTAGATAGATAGGCCTGGGCCCAAATTGAAGTGGACCGACCGTTCCCAGGACTAGAAATGTTTCCTTAGCCTCGTAATTGTTTTGCTTTTGTCCGAGGGAATGAATACATTCTCTTGTTTGCCCATACCAAAACAATCTCATTGGTATTTATAAAATCGGCTTCAATATTAAACGACGCCTATTATATGCTTTGACAAACTTTTCTGCCGCATACTTTGATGATATTCAATAATGAAAGCATTCCTTTGCCTGCTGCTCGACAAACTTGGACACCTTCTCCACACCATCACCTATCATGCACGACAAAATACGGTATGAAACGTGTATCTCCCATCTGCAAGTAATTCGTCATGAATATAACATTTATTATTCACATTACTATATTGTTCCCATATTCTTGGCGTGGGTGACATCGTTCTCTCCAGAAATTTACCATTTCCTTTATTTTTCTATTCTTACTAAAATAGCAATACAGTAATTTATTTTCCATTCATTTTTTATTATTATATAAAAGAAAAAAAAAGGAAAGAACAGGGGGAGGCAGGGTGGAGGTGGTGGTACCACATTTTCCGACGCCTTTCGACTTTTCAGATTCCGGATATTCTTTATAGTCAAAATATCGACTCATGAACTTAATTTTGATTTAATTTCGTGTCTTGCCATTCATTTATTTTATTATATAATTTTATCACCAACTTTTATTTCTATTTTGATTTTGGCGAATCTTGAATTTTGTCTCACGAAAGCCAAAAAGGCGTTAAAGACATCATTTTCATTCATTGACTAAAAAAGAAAAAAATTAAAATTAAAACCTCTTATATGTTATTTTATTTTAAAATTTCAATGACCAGATAAAGCGAGTTGGAAGCCGAAGTTGGATGATAGTTGCTGATGCAGTAAAAAGCACACAAAATTGATGAATGTCGGATGATTGCTCAATTGGAAGGTCATTGCCACGGGTAGAGTGAATTATGAGGTGAGTAAATGAGAGGTTGGAACTTTATTATTATATGATACGGGTCAGATTATATTAATACCTTATTTGGCTTTTGCGAGATTAAATTCAAGATTGGTCAAAATTAATATGAAACCGAAAGTTGATGATAAAATTATATAACAAATTAAAATAAGAAAGTTAGCTCAAAATTAACACAATAAACATATATTTTGCCTTCTTTTTAGCCTTACATAACACTATGTAAATTTTGAATTTTCCAACATAAAAAAAAGGAAAACTTGATAATCCTAAATCCCAACTCCCATAATTTCTATTTTCATTTAAAAAAAAAGAAGATAGTGAAGCATCAATTTATTTCTATTTCTTTAGCTTTTCTACTGTCATTGGGTTTTGTGTTTGTCCTTTTTTGGCATCTCCCCAAAGAGGGGAGGGGCAGGGGGTGTCACTCTCTTGCCTCGTTTCTGCTTATCTTAGTGTTTGGCTCAAATTCAATCATCCGGCGATGCTTCTTCACGTCTAAATCTAAGACCGTCGATTTATTTATTTATTTTATATTATATAAATACTAAAGCTTTTTACAAGAGTAACTGATCAATCATCGTCCATTGCCATGGGTGCGAGTCTCTTGCCAGGTATCCTGGTCGTGGCCCTCCTCGCGGTAACCCTCCGGGTCTTCGTTTTCTCTCCGCTTTCCTCCCCGGAACGCCTCGCCCTGCCCGATGTGTCCCCTCATTTCGCGTCCATCCCCATCAACACCGGGCTCCATGGCACCGTCAAGCTCGGGGTTGGGCTGCAGGGTCCGGAGGATGTGTGCATCGATGAGGACGGGGTGCTGTATACCGCGACCCGAGATGGCTGGATCAAGCGGCTGAGGAAGGGGGAGTCCGCCTGGGAAGATTGGGTATTCGTCCACAATTCTTCGATTCTGGGTATCGCTGCCAGCAGGCATGGCGGCCTTGTTGTTTGCGATACGGAAAAGGTACTCTGCTAATCGTTTTCTCTTTTACTCTGGCATCGACTGGTCTTGTTCCCGAGTTGCAGCTGCTTTTTATATGATTTGATTACTAGGGATTGCTCATAGTCCATGAAGGCGGAGCGAGCCTCCTCTCATCGCATGTGGGCAAGTCCCCGATTCGGTAAAAACTATCCTGTTCAGCTTGTCACGATCTGCTTAGTGGACGAATTATGGTGCAAATGCTCCAAACCCTGTCGTCTTTAGGTTTGCTGATGACGTGATCGAGGCATTGGATGGGAACATATACTTCAGTGTGGCGAGCACCAAGTACACGTTATCCAATTGGTTCTTCGATGTGCTGGAGGCGAGGCCATACGGGCAGCTCCTAAAATACGACCCTTCGACGAAAGAGTCCACCATCCTACTTGATAACTTGGCCTTCGCCAATGGGGTTGCTCTCTCCAAGGATGAGGATTTTCTCGTAGTCTGCGAGACCTGGAAGTAAGTCGACCAGAACCTTCTTGGCCAAAAGGACGTGATCCGAGTCATAAAGAAAACGTTTTGAGCTGTATCGGCATTATGCTCGTCTGGGCAGGTTTCGATGCATAAAGTATTGGCTGAAGGGGGAGAAAGCAGGGGAAACAGAGGTTTTCATCGAGAACCTTCCCGGTGGCCCCGATAATATCAATCTCGCTCCGGACGGGTCATTCTGGATAGCGCTTCTCCAGGTACATTCATCAAAAAGTGTGATCCTCACCGCTGACTGTTTTGCCCAGTATCTAATGAAGTTCTATTACAATGTGATGCAGTTAACGATTCAAGGAAGGGAGTTCTTCCACACGTCAAAGGTGCCGAAGCATGTGATCGCGACATTCCCGTCGCTCATCAGTAAGGTGACGCAGGTGTTCGGCAGAGCCTCGGTAATGCATGTCGGGGCCGACGGAAATGTTCTCATGAGACATGACGATCCACAAGGGAAAGTGTGCAGGATGGTGACATCGGCTGTGGAGCACGACGGACACCTCTACTTGGGTAGCCTTAGGAATGACTTCGTTGGGAAGCTGCCGCTCGTCTGAATTCTGGTACCCCCGGCCGACCGTGGTTCGTGATTACGAATAAGCATTTAGATGCTTAACCATGTTTATACCCAGAAAATGACACGTTACATTATATTAAGCACTCATTAAGTAAGCAACACCGAATTAATGAACAACTTGAGGTTATTTAAATTTAAGACGATTGCCATTTAAAATTAAAATATGGGGAAAAAAACTCTAATCTGAATTCAACAAGCAATGCCCAACTCTAATCCTATGACTCCGACGTGCCTGAGCTTCAACAAATTGATGATAAAAAGAAGAAGCAAAACCCCTATGGAAAAACAAGAGAGACTCAAATACATCCATCCTGGGTTTGATTCGTCCATGGACGCGGGACTTTCATGAAGTTACCGCCATATACTTGTTTGGAATCGTGGTTATGATCGCGCCTCAGGGTCCTCAGTTCGTATGAACTCTGCCTGCTCCTTATCTTGGAGTCATCCCCCTTGTTTTATTTTGACGTTAGTTGGAACAAATTTTACTAATTTCGAAATTTCGGACGTAATAAAAGTTCGACTTAAAATTTTAAATTTTATTTTTTTTAGCATAATATTATCTTCAAAATTTTCAAATTATTTATTATTTTTATGAATTTTTTTCTAACCAATCACCCTAAATTTCTTAACTCACCCATGTTATTGACGTAGCTCAAGCGATCTTTAAAAATAAGATTGATTAGAAAAATATTTTGTGTAATATAATAATAATTTTAGAATAAATTTTTTTTTATAATAAAATTTAAGAAAAAATTTAAAATATTACTCAATAAATTTTAAAAATCGATCAAGTTCGAAAAAAAGATCAAGTAATGTTACTCTACTTTGGATTATATAAGTGGGATGTCAAATCAAGGGCGTAAATAGTTCGGTACAAAGAAAAAAATAGAGTGGTCAATCCCGGAGTTAAAAAACCCGACTTTAAACGTGAGGGCGCGCCCACTTTTTCCTCTTCAAGATTTGGCCCGTTGTCCAAGAACGAATCACCTACGCTACTCCCCATGGGTGGTGATGATGGTGGTGGCCGAGGATGATCTCATCTCTCCTCTTCTTCCTCTGAAAATCTCCGCTATCAATCCCTTCGGAAGGGATACTTTAGCTGGTAAGAAATGCAGGCCTCTTCCATCTTTTGGGTTTCCAAAGTTCCGTTCTTTATCGCGAAATTTTGGATTTTTTTATTGAGCCTTGATCTGGGTCTCCATCTTTTTCGGGTTTAAGTCATTGTGTATTGGTATAGTCATCATGTTCATGCATCTGGGTTGTTGGGTTGGGTTGGGTTGTTCTGTTTTGGTTCTTGATGGGGTTATTTAAGTATAGATTGGTGAAACTGGGAAGGAGGTGTGATTATTGGACTTCTCTTTTGATGTTTCTTTGGTGGAAAGATTGTGCAGGATTAGTTTTCTGGAGGATATTAATCTGCTTAACGATCAATGTCTCTTCCCTAGGTGCTATAAGATTTGCTCTGTAATGCCAAGCTCCACGTAATGGAAGGCCATGGCCGATTATTGGTTCGTGGTGATCGACAGGGTTCCACTGCCTAAAAAGAACACTTGTTGTCATGAGGGATATGATGAATGAAAGAGAACTCTCAATCAGGAATATTTTTGTCGTAAGATGGCGAAGGATACATGTTGATGTTACATGGTATACTTTTGCAGGACTCAGACGGAAGAGACTCTGTAAGCCTGTTTAATGCGAGATCCTTCCTTCGGTCCCAAACACGAACACAAAGGATGAAAGGAGTCCTTTTTGGAATCAAAGCAAAGCGACTCTCCACAATTCTCATCACTCTGGTCTGCGCGACTTTCCTTGTTTGGACATGGGAAAGGAACCCTCATCTCACTTCCTCGATCCCGCCTCAAAGTCAGTGGTTGCAAGTACCTGCAGGTTGCCTCGAATCTTCTGTCATTTGGTCTATATTCTCGCTATTAACGATACTGCGGATCTCTTGAATGTTTGTTCGATTTTGGTTTTGATGTTTCAAAGAGTTTGGAGAATGTTAGTTTGTGCTTAAGATGTTCCGGGGAGTAGTTTGAGTCACCTCCATGCACTTTTGACACAGAGATCCGGACAGATAGTCATAGCGAGACGGGGAATCCTGAAACGGCCCCTTCCTCTGCCACTAACCCTGTAGTTGCAGTGATTAATGGAGCTAACGTTAGCCAGGAAGAAAAAGGTGAGGTACTGCCCCAATTTCCAGTCTTCAAGTTCCATTGATTGGTTGCGTTTCTCATTTTTGACCGAAAGCCAGGTGGTGGCTATGGATTCTGCTTTTTCGTTGCATTTGTCTTCAATATTCTCATCTTAATGAATCAGCTGCTTACACCAACATCCATTTCGATAACAGGTGATGCAGAAACATCTCAGGTTGAGAAGGGAAGACCAGAAGGAAGCACTGCGAACTTAGGATTGACGAAGGATGGCACCGCTAAATCGTCTTCTAGTGTAACGGGATCGGGGGAAAGGTGGAAAAAGGAAACAGAACCAGAAACTGCAGACCAAAAGCGTGCATCAAAAACCAAGGTTCTGACCAGCACTTCCCGTGGCAATACTTCATCGTCTGGTCATGGTGAGAGTACTGATAAGTGTCTCTAGGCTGTTGCTGGTTACCATTTGCCGTTATTTTGCTGGGAAGATCGACTCGTTTTTGTCCTGTAGGATGCAATTATGCCGTGGGCAAGTGGGTCATGGACGACAAATGGCCTTTGTACTCGGGATTCGGTTGTAAGCGATGGCTTTCTGCGATGTGGGCTTGCCGGTTGACACAGAGGACAAATTTCGACTTCGAGAAGCTCCGCTGGCAATCGTCTGGTTGTCAAATGGAAGAGTTTGGAGAAACGAAGTTCCTGAAAAGGCAACTATTCCGAAATTGCGTGAAATCTAATTCCTCTCTAACTTTTCATCTCTTCATCCGATCTTTGTAACCAGGATGCGCGGCAAAACATTGGCTTTCATTGGAGACTCGCTGGGTCGACAGCAATTCCAGTCCTTGATGTGTATGGTTACCGGTGGTAAAGATCGGCCAGATGTCCTGGATGTCAGAAAATACTATGGCCTGGTAAAACCCAGAGGCGCTGTCCATCCTGGCGGGTGGGCTTATCGGATCCCAAGCACCAACACCACCGTACTTTTTTACTGGTCAGCTAGCTTATGCGATCTTAAGCCACTTAATAATTCTGATCCGGCTACAAAGATCGCCATGCACCTTGATCGCCCCCCACCATTTCTGAAACGATATGTGAAAGACTTTGATGTCCTTGTTCTAAACACGGGGCATCATTGGAACCGGGGGAAGATAAACGGCAACCGTTGGGTAATGTACGTTGGAGGCTCTCCGAACACCGACAGAAGGCTGGCAGGAATGGGGCAGGCGAAGAATTTCACCATTCACAGCATCGTGAAGTGGGTAGATCTTCAGCTGCCTAAGTACCCTCGCCTGAAAGTGTTCTTCAGGACACTCTCCCCAAGACATTTCGTGAATGGTGATTGGAACACGGGCGGGAATTGCAACAATGAGTTCCCAACGTGTCTTGGGAAGGAGGTCATACAAGAAGAACCCAGCGACCGTGATTCCGCGAGCGCGGTGAGAGGGACAGGAGTTCGTCTCCTGGACATAACGGGTCTTTCACAAGTCAGGGATGAAGGCCATATATCCCGGTTCAGTCGGAAGGGTGGCGCTCCTAAGGTCCATGATTGCTTGCACTGGTGTTTACCCGGTGTACCCGATTCATGGAACGAAATCCTTTTCTCACAGATCTAATCACTTCTCTTCTTGGTTCACGGTAATAAGGATGGTGAGCTTGAGTTCCCGAGATTTCTCAAGTGCCGATCGGGAAAACGTACTAATCACTTAGCCGCAAACAGAACGAAAAAGAGGATGAATCTGTACAGGAAGAAGAATTAAACTAGTCCAAACAAAAAGTTTATAGGCACAAATGTGATATGCTGCGGTGCAATATCTCTGTCATTCTGTTTGAAATTCTCGTACTTTGCTCGCCATGTTATCGCTTGCTTCTGGTTGTTGCTGTAAAAGAGGGTTGTGTTCGCGGCCACCGGTTCTGGCATTCTGTGTTTTCATTTCGTGAATTGCATATGAGTGACTATACCTCTTCAATTTCCCTAATGGCTTCAGTTATGCTAGGTCGTCGATCAGGATCACTCTCCGAGCACGCAGCTCCTATGTGTAGTAGATGCAACATCCTGTTCTTTGAGCTCGGCAGGTCCTTGGCCAAGGCAGGATCGATGATGTCAACCTCCCGTTGCTGCAAAATAGATGACCTTGCCCACTCGACGACATCTGTTCCTCCCCTTCCATACTGAGATGGGAACTTCCCCATCAGGACCTCAAGGATCACAACACCAAGGCAGTATACGTCGCACTTCGGGGAGAGGCGGTAGGATGATTCTGGTGCTTTGTACGCCTGCAACACTTGTGGCGATTGTGGCGTGTCGACCAGAGGGTGGAATGCATAGTCGTTCAGCACGGCCTCATAGGTATCAGTCAGGAGGATGTTGACAGATTTGAGGTTCCCATGAGGGAGGTCGTAGGTTGCAAATTCCGAATGGAGGAAGCCCAAACCGCGGGCGATCCCTCGGATGATCTTGAGGCGCATGGGCCAATTCAGATCGTCATGACGCGCTTCTCTATCACCTGGACGATCATGGACGAGACGAGACGGTTGGATAATTGCCACTGTTAGCACATAAAATAAATAACAGACAACGTCTTTTCCTAACTTCTAACAAGGAATCAGAGCAGTTTAAGAATTTGGATGCCCTCGTGATCATGTGATGGTTGGATATGTTCTTACCGTGTAGCACATACGATAAACTGCCTTTCGGCATGAACTGTGAAACGAGCAGCTTCTCCTCCCTTCGATAGTGGTAAGCCAACGGGGTCAAGATGTTTGGGTGGCGTAACGTTCCGAACCGAGTCATGGCGACGTCAAAGTCATCCTTGCTTACGGCCGTCATATCCCGTAAACGCTTTACAATAACAGAAAGGCCATTGGACATAACCGCTTTGTATGAGGAACCCGTGGTGCCGTTTCCGAGGACCTCTGCGGCAGCCTTCATCAAATCTGCCAGCCCAAATGTGCCCTTCTCGTCGTTCACGATCACCAAATTCCCGAAGCTGTCCTTCTTGCTAAGCGACAGCCTCTTCGTTATGCTGCCTATCCTGCTCGACTTGCTCTTCGGGATAGAGACTGGGCCTTCTGGGCCAACTCGGAGCATTTCCTTTCCCAAACCCCGGAATTCTTCCTCCCGCTTTTTCTTCGTCGTTATAGCGATGATGGAGAGCAAAATGACGATCACGATCAATATGATGACCGTCCAGATGAAGGCCTCCAGCATTTCATCAGTCATCCAGTCAGGTTTCTTCGGAAGAGGGGATTGAGCTGGTGTTTCGGGGTTCGTTTCATCCGCGCACGGCCCTAATGGCTTCCCACATAGTCCGAGGTTTCCCCTGAAGGAACTCACTGGAAAACTCGACAGGACCGGGGGTATCTTGCCAACCAGCCTATTATAAGACAGCTCGAGAGAATCAAGCTTGTGGGCATCCATCGGCGGTATCTTCCCCGTGAACTGATTTCCGTCGAGGTGGAGTTCCTGAAGACCGGTGAGGAGCACCAGGGATTCCGGTAACTCGCCAGAAAGATTGTTGTCTGAAAGCCGGACCTCATTCAACGACCCCATGCTCGCGAAATAATCCCCCGGGATTTCCCCAGAGAACTGATTCTGCGACAGGACAAGCGATCTCAGGCCGCTGAGTCTGTTAAACTCCGGCAAGCTCCCCGAGAAGAAATTACCCGAGAGGTCCAGGGATTGGAGTCCGTTCAGGTTACGAAGCGCATCAATGTTGATCCGCCCCGACAGGGCCATGTTAGATAAATGGATGCCGGTGACGACCCCGTCAAAGCAATAAATCCCAAGCCACCCGCTACAGGGTGACGTCCCGGGGACCCATGAATCCAGAACCGCGCTACTGTCGAGGGACGACTTGAACGCAAGGAGCATGTCCCCGCCCTGGGCCATCCCCAGGGAAGTCCCCACGAGGGAAGATAACATTAGGATCGACGTCATGAAGAGGCGAACGCGAATGGCCCCCATCGCCATTCCCGCGGAAGACGCACCCCTCCGTTCGCCAAGCCTGCTCCTAGGAAAGTAATGCCGGTTTTCGTTACGGACCACGGTTTTGCCGTGGAGGGTGGTGGGAGGTATCGCTTATCGTGGTCTCGGGAACAAGAGTTGGGGGATTGACATTGTTTGGAGGACAACAATGGGATGAAGATGATGAAGGAGGGGATGGCGCGGAGGGGTTCGTTTTTCGGTTCTATGAATAGAAAACGGGACAACAGGGAAGAAAGAGGGGAAAGGGAAAGACAGTGGAAGGAAGAGGTTATCTGTCTTGTCCTAAACTTCTTAAATGACAAGAGGCAATCACATCATCCAAGGTTTAGGAGATTTGCCTGGACATGACAAAATTGACAGAACATGGACTTTTCCTTCGCATCCTCTAAATCATGTCATACTCGAAGGATATATCACAGCGAGGAAGTCATGATTTCTACGCGTATCATTCGACTGTATTCTGCAACTAGTTTCTTTTGTCAATGTGGGGTAGGAGATGGGCTCGGGCCATATTTAGGCCGGTCAATGGGCCAGGAAACCCGCACACGCAGCCCAAAATGGAAATGGGCTTGGATTTGTGTGCGTAACGGGCTTCACAGAATCAGCAGCAGCTTCCCATTTTTTTTTTTTGGTTGGAATCTTCCAAATTTAAATGTCCGGTCGGTGGATATACCAATTTTTTGGCAGGGCGGAAACGTTCCGCATAATTTGTTGCAAAAGGCTTATCAATAAGTGACATATTTGGGTTTATTAGTTGTAGTACTAACACTAACAAACCTTATAATTCGAAACTATAACCTCATGACAAATCTTGGGTTGGTTAGGCAGGCGGGTTTAATAATCACTCCCCGGTATTAAAATTATTAGGACCATACCAGTTTGGAAAAGGAGTGGAACATTGCTGACCATTCCATTTTTAATGTTTTAATTAACCTCCAAACGAGAAAAAAAAAGAAGTAGTAGATGCCACCTATTCTCTTGTCACGTGCAATAGTCAATTAATGAATGTCATTTCACACTAAATTAATTTAACCAAGGTTCGTATTTTAATTGACAAAATTAATTTTTAGGTGGGATCAATAGATTAGCCTAGTCGTTCGTTGCCCACAATTTATTTATTTATTTTTTCCAGAAGTTAGTGGTATGAAGTTTGTCATGGCCACAAGAGAGGGAGTAGGAACCTTCGACGTAACATTGGGAAACATGAAAGTTTTTTCTAATCGAATGGTAATGAGGCGTCGGATGTTATTCAGATTTACATCAGGCCACATTTTCCATTCATATAATAGTTTGCATCGGGTGTTATTCCGAGAACTAAAAAAAAAAAATATTGTATTGGGACCCCCCCTTCCATAAAAAAAATAAATAAATATACATGCAATAAAATCAAGCTGTAGTTATGGGGATGGTGGTGAAGCCACAGCCACAGCCACAGCCACCGCCACCGCCACCCACATATTCCCCCTCGTGCTGAAAATACACTTGTTATATCCTCTCAGACCAAACCAACATCAACTTCACCACTTCTTCTCCCTCCTCCTCTAGAAGAACGACAACATCATCATCACCATGTCCAGCTTCAACTGCAAGTGCACTCTCCTTACTCGGTACCTTAAGGAGAATGGCGGTTTCGGCATTCCCACCCTTACTCCTACTCCCCAAGGTTCCTTTTTTTATTTTTCGTATTTAACTGCCGGTCGAAAGTTGCTTTAATTTCCCCCTGTTGGTTAATATCCAGGTGGTGGTGGTGGTGTTGTTGGGTCGGCTGTTTTACCTCGGACGGTCAAGTCCATGGATCTGTTCCCTCAAGGAGTCGGGTTCTGTTCCCACAAGGAAGATGTCCCCAGCTTCCTCCTTGCCGATTACACCAGGTGGGTATTATCCCAGGTAGTCTCCCTCCTTGCCGATTAAGGCTTTAATTATGGTTATGGAGTTAAAATGTCGATGCTTGGCTTTGAAAGTAATCGATGGGGTTGTCTCCTGATTTTAGGTAATCGTGCTTTCGATCGAGCCCCTGTTAAAATGATGGTTCTGTTGTTTTTCCGGTCATGCAGCTGCGGCCCACACAAGGCTGAGACCACCCCGATGACGATCTTCTACGCCGGGCAAGTCCTCGTGTTCGACGACTTCCCGGCCGACAAGGCGAAGGAGGTCATGCTCCTTGCCGGAAGGAGCTGCCCACATCATTACCCTGCATCCGCACCCCACGCAAAAGTCGAGGCTTGTGATGAACCGGGCCGCATAGTTCTCCCCATTCAACAAACCCCGGGTAATTAACCGAGCCGTCACGCCCATCCATATCGATTTCTCGTCGTACCGTCCTTTGACTTTTGTCCCGAACATGTTGGTCGTTGATCTGCCAGTCGCCTGGAGGGACTCCCTCCTCCGGTTCCTGGAGAAGAGAAAGGACAGGTAGGGGAGCAGATACCGTAGCTCGTGTACACATATGATTATGGTTGAATGTGTGCATGTATTGTAGGATAACAGCAAGGGCATCGCCATACCCACAAGTGAAGGGAAGAAGGAGAAGAAGTGATGGGGAATCAACTCCTCACCCAGATCCAGCGGAGAGCATCATCGAGGAGAGGTCGTCATGGCTAAGTTTGAGATCATGAACATGAACATATGATGGATTGGACGAGCAGTCATTGATCGCATGTTATTTAAATCTCTTCTTCTTCTTCTTCTTTTTAAACTATAGCGAAAAACCTCAGTGTTGTCATGATTATCATTACTGACTCCACTGCTGCTGCTTCCCTTAGTTATTGTATTTTTGTGAACAATGATATTCCACTTTGTTATTCGAGTGACTAATGTTAGTGTATTAAAATAGAGCAATATATGTTTTTCTTTCTTTTTTTTTGTGGGGGGGGGGGGGGGGGGGCGGGGAGGCGGCATCGAATAATAATAATAATACGTCTTCATGGGACAGGAAGACCGTAGTTATTAACTTAGAAAGAAGAAGATTATTGATGCGGGGGGGAGTCGATGTAATAATCATCGTCGGTGGGTTGGTCAAAAAGGGCGAAGAGTTCGTGCGCAGCGAAAAGGACACAAAGTTCAGCTGCGTATTCCGATATTAACAGTCCGTTGGCTCAATGCGATGCTGAATGATGTGTCCTTAGGTGCGTAAAATGGCTTCATTACACGTACACGTAAATAATAATAATAATAGTAGTAGTAGTAGTAATATTAATGTGACACGTTGTTCATGCACGTACTAAAGAAAGAGGGTGGGGGGATAACGTGTTTGTGTTTGGAGGGGTGGGTGATGAGTCGTTTTCTTTCGTTCTTTATTTTTCCTTCTCTGGCAGGGCAGGGCACTTTTGCCCATAGAAATATCGGTGGAGTCGACACCAACGTGTGTTTGGATTCCTCACTGCCGTGTTTGGTTGTTCGGGGGATAATCCATGAAAGCAGCAAGTATTCCTCTTTTCAGCCACCCACTGGATTATTTTTCACAACATACGTGCTCTTAATTAACATTTTATTTTATTTTTTATTTTTATAAATTGACGCTCATTTGATATCCGATAGTTAAATTAATCATTCAAATTCATTAATAATAAGACACAGCTTGTTCGGTTGGTATGTATAAGCAGGGGGTGTTGTGGGCCTACGTTTCGGCCCGTGATAAAATGTTTGATAAAGCCCACCCAACTACTATATTTCGGCCCATTTACTTGGAAGGGCGATGTAGAACATGAAATATCTATACTGTTCTTTCAATAATAATCTATTTGTTTTCCCTATCAAAAGTGTTCATGGGAGGGTAATTAAATGGCCGACGATACAATTATATCAAGGGCCACCGAGATAACTAACATTCATTTTATATATAATACATAGGTCATCAACGAAGGTGGGGGTAATTTGCATGAGGAGGGGAGAGTGTTGGGTTGGGGTTTTCTAGAATCATCCTTGTATTGAATTGTATCCCACTCCGTATTAAAACCCTCCTCCGCTAGGGTTTTCTCTGAGCTCTCACCTCATCCTCTCACCAAGTTACGTCCTTTCTCACCCCACCCTCTCCCTCTCCCTCTCCCTCTCCCTCTCCCTTCGTAATCCTTCAGGTGCTTCGATTGGACCTTCACCCGCTTCCTTCAGTTGTTGGTGGGTTTCTTAGTGTTTTCTTGGGTTGTCAGGGGAAAATGACGAGCGCTCAGCTGTCTTTGCCCACGTTCTCCGTCAGGCTGCTGCCGGCTTTCGAAGGGCTGAGGCCGTCTTCGTCGTCGTCATCCACTGTTAGGTTGGCGTCGTTCGGGAGTAGACCGGTCAGGAGCCTCGTCGTCAAGGCTGCCGCTGTCGTCGCTCCCAAGGTTGATTCTTTGAAATTGATGAAATTGGTTGTCATTAGTTGCTTTAGTAATGGGTTTGTGGATTATTCGTTGTTGTCGGTTTTGGCAATTTTCTTTGTGGTGTTGGTCGGGATGGGATTGGGTTAAATATGTTGCTTGATTGTCTAGCGATACTTTTGGATTGGATTAGTTTAAGGCAATTCTAGTTCTTGCAGTTAGTTTTACGGTCGTCTGGTGAATGTGGAAATATTTGCCAACAAATGGCAGAGACTGTAGCTTTTGATGTCATGGGGCTGATTATTGTTGCAGTACACTTCTCTTAAGCCGCTCGGCGATAGAGTCCTGGTGAAGATCAAGACTGCTGAGGAAAAGACGGAGGGTGGCATTTTGCTTCCTACGACGGCGCAGACGAAGCCCCATGGAGGTGAAGTTGTTGCTGTTGGAGAGGGAAGGACTATTGGCAAGAATAAAATTGATATTAGCATCAAGGTGATCTTGGTTCTGTGAGATTGGGCTGTGCTACCCGTTTGGTTTGTTTGATCCAACTCTGACGTGCTGGGATCTGTTTTTCCTTTTGATTGGCTGTTTCAGGCTGGTGCTCAGATTATATACTCCAAGTATGCGGGCACTGAGTTGGAGTTCAATGGGTCGAACCATCTTTTGCTTAAGGAAGACGACATTCTTGGTGTTCTTGAAACTAGCGATGTGAAAGACCTTCAGCCCCTCAATGAAAGAGTCCTAATCAAGGTTTGCAGTCGAAAATTTCAGCATCCCCATCTTGCTTGAGATGATTGTCGATGGACTGACCTACATGTGACTGTTAATTTGGTTTGTTTAAGGTTGCCGAGGCCGAGGAGAAAACTGCCGGAGGCCTTCTACTGACGGAAGCAACTAAAGAGAAACCTTCTGTTGGCACGGTATTGTGTCCGCTTCTTATCTTGGGTTATAGCCTTCACCGGTTTCATTGAGTGTCGAGTGGCTAATGAGCTCTTACTGATGGTGGGGCAGATAATTGCGGTTGGGCCTGGTCCCCTCGATGACGAAGGCAACAGGAAACCGCTCTCTGTGGCTCCTGGGAACACAGTCATGTACTCCAAGTACGCAGGGAACGACTTCAAGGGAAGCGACGGCTCGAACTACATTGTGTTGAGGGCATCCGACGTGATGGCAGTGCTCTCCTAGTTTCGTCATCCTATAATGGATTTAGGTTCCATTTAGAATTGTCGTTTGGCCCTTCTGCTGGAAATGGCAACAATTTAGTTCAGGAGTTTCGAAGTTTCGAGACCTGCACACCTTTCCTTGTTGGGCATGCTTGGGATTAATCGGGGATGTCGGCTCGGGCAATCATACGATACTACATACTCAATACGATTGTTATTGGGCCTAATCTCTAGTTCCACTATCCTACTGACACAAGCAATGCTACAATGTACAACCATTCTTCTCTTCGGGTTCTCCCTACATAGCTTGGGGTGCAATGTAAAAAGGACTGTCAAAAGCGGCAGCAGGCCTTTATCATTCAAGGCTCACAGGAATCGTTTTCTGCCGATGTTACGTGACTGGAGTTGAATGTACAAGTGCTCATCGGTTAAACGAAGCGGCAGAGGTATTGTCGAACTGACCTCTCCATGCATTTTCGCCATCTGTGCCACTACAAGTCGGGTTCACCATGGGAACGTTACCACCAAGGCTTCCATCCAAGCTGATTTGTTGTACTTCTGCCGCGGAGAGTATCTTTATGCTTTGGACACAACTCACAAATTCGCTGCAGAAAAGAACGAAGATGACAGTGAGGGTTAGCCTAAAAATGGTACAAATGGACTGTGATTGTAGTAACGGGTTTTCAGACTTACTCCCAAGGATCATCCCCGACAAGCAGTATATCGTTCTCATGATCCATGTAAACGAGTTTCCAGTCTGTCCTCTGGGGATCCTCCAACTGCCCTTCAATGCCGAACATCCTAGCCAGGTCCCGTCGGAGTTCATCATAGTCTCTATAGCGGGTTATATCGATTGACCTCCCAACAGAACCGCGCTTTTGAACCTTCACACATTCAGCAGGCATAGACTTAGCAGGGAAGATCAACACACCAGATGATTCTTACATTCATGCATATACCTTTGTATATGTTCTCATTCGCTGAGTTTGGTTGCTGTTAGACCAAATCCCGCCACCATTTATAGCCCCCGGATCATTGATGGCGATGTCGTTTGCACACCCGGTCTTGAAAGTCATAGTCGGTACTCCAAATGCTTGCGAGCTGATTGCAGCACTGGACAACTCAGTCTCCATCTCTCTTTGAGTGGCTCCATAGTCTGAAAGCAAATTCTGCAGGTCCTTGGGAGAGTCAAATCCCCTCGACAGCAAGGTATCAGGAGCCAAACTGTCCATGTTGGCAGCAAAGGGTGAGGTCTGTCGAGGTTGCAATTGGACATCATTGTCCAAACAGAAGTTGGGGATCATGAAATTCTGCTGAACAATGCTCGCATCTAAACAATACGATGTTGGAGACGAAGAAACTTCCATCTGATCAGTCACCGACTTGTGCTTGAGTTGGTCAGGTCCTCTGGACCTCTGCATTTCTTGCTTTACACAAAGGTCGGGTTTTACCTGGTAGTCTCCAAGAATGTTGTTGGCAGGCTCGATTACAGGACCGGCCATCAAGACGGGATGTGGAGATTGGCTCTTGTTGCAGAAGTTAGAGGACGGGACATGGCAGTTGTCAGTGGAAGGAGAGACTGAGCATGAGGGAGCATCTCCTTCTGTAAGTACGGAAAGAGCTCTAATGGTAGTTGTTGGTTTCTGCTGCCCGTGAATGTTATTGGCTGGCAAGAATTGTTGTGAAGGAATGCTGGCTGACATGGAGTGGGCGTTGCAGTTCATTTGTTGTGGGTGATGCTGAGGTGTCAGTATTTGCAGCTGCTGAATATGATGGTTCTGCGGAAGTGCCCGATGCTGAGGCAACTGGACTTGCATGATTTGGCTAGACGAGGTCGGCAATAACTGTTGATGAGGTTGTTGCTGAAGCTGCTGATTTTGTTGTTGCAATTTCTGTAGTAATTGCAGCTGAAGCTGCTGCTCCGATAAACTCTCCGGCAAAACTGGCAGAACCTGAGGCTGCAGTTGTGGCTGTGGCAGTGCCGTCTGCGGCCAGCTTTGATGAAATTGTGTCTGTTGTTGTTGCTGCCTCTGCAAGAGACCAGATTGGTGCTGTTCAGTTTTTGATGGCATTTTCACCTCCGTGGATGACAACGTTGGCTGGACAGTACTTTTAGGAGATCCAGGTATGGTAGGCTGCATCTGGGGGCTGCTGCTATTAATCATCGGTGGCTGTTGCTGCTGAAATTGTGAGTATAGAGCTGATTGCTGCACCACCGGACTCAGCAACTGATTGGATGATGGCAAGATTCCATTTCCAAGTGATGGCTGCACATTTTGTGAAGGAACCTGTTGAGGCAGTTGAGACAGTTGTTGTGGCTGTTGCATTGCTCGTAGCTGCCTTTGTGGAGCTTGCAGTTGCGGATGTTGGTTTGACTGATTCTGCAGTAACTGCGGGAGCTGCTGATGTTGCCGAGGCCACGCGGCGGAAGACTGGAGGACCTGGCCTTGACCGATTTGGTTTTGTGGAGTCTTGCCAAATTGTATGTTCTGAGCAGGTAACACTGGGGATTGGAAACTGAGCATTTTGGATGAGTCGTTGACGGTGAAATTACTAGGAAGACTGGACGTAGACCACATTTGCGGTAGCAGCACTGATTGAGCAGCAGCTTGAAGTGGATTATTCTGCAGCATGCTCATCCACTGGACCAGACTCAAACCGGGAAAGATTGAACTCTTCGTATCTTTCATGCCAAACTCGTCTCCCATCCACGGCATGGCTCTCTTAAACGGGTTCTCGACACCCATTTCATCCTCTGATAAATGAGATCAGATTAGCAAGACTTAGATAGCAACAGGCAATTACCTAAGAATAGGAACCAGGGGGAACTACCCAGAACTCCAGGGTGTCGTGGAAACTTCGGTTGAAAGAGTGGAGGTGGGCATATGTAGAACGGAGTAATAACAGGCTCTATTTCCCAAATTGACACTCTGCCCGGTCTTTCCCCGGTGGTCGATTCGTCCCAACCAACCTGTCATTTCAACATCAGCCCTTTCAACCGACGGAGCATAGTCGAAATAAAGATAAGGCCATCATGGCAGGTGCAATATACCTGAAGATTTCGCCACTGTGAACCTTTCCATCTTGCGGGATCTAAATCACTTACGCCGGTGACTGTGCCCATGTATCTTCGTATGGTTGACTCCTCTGTCTCGAACATCATTCTGAACCTCAAACCAGGGGAAACTTGAGTGTACATTGCTTTGTTATATTTCGCAAGAGGTATCACAAACTCGGCAGGACTCGCCCTAAGGACGTCAGAATGAAGTAACTGTTACAGGTCGAAAGTGCTGTAATGCTCCATAAGCGTCCGAAAGGCAACAACCAAAAGCTGATTGGTACCTCGGATTATAGAAGATGGTAAAGGGACTATTATTTGCAGCCGCATGAGCTGCAGCGGCTAGGATTCCTATATGCATGCTATCACTGGAAATGACCGATGAAGAGAGTGCTGGTTGCTGCCTGGTAGCACATCGTGTGCCTAATAAGAGTTGCATCTTCTCATCCCTGAGTAGAGCAAAGTATGTGAAAATTGGAAAATTATGCAGACATGCATCTTTGTTCTGTCGAGTATTTGTAAACAATCAGCTGATTAAGAACTGATATTTTGAGTATAGGAATAGAGAAAACTAACACCAATGTAGCTTCTCGATTATAACATGATAAGTTAGTCAAATATCGACTACAAACCATGATATTCACCTAAGAATTCCCTCGAGGATGCAAAGACAGGCATACCTTATGAAAAGAACTGAATCACCAGCAAAAAGCCTTTTGGTGCTGACAAAAGCACTCCATCCCGTTGTGAGCAGGTGTCGTTTCGGTTGGCCTGTTCAATACATCCATTTCACTAGTCACATCTTCACTTTCATCTAACTGTCTGAAAACAGATTCTTGCATTGACAGGAATATTACCTCGATAAATATGCCTGAATGTCCACGAGTTGTCGTGCAAGTCTCTAGCTGTGAGCTCCTGAGCTGGTGGTTGCAATGAGAAGTCCTGGAGAACACATTTCCTCGTAATCATCTCGAGACGCTCAACAAAAACAGGTTAGGAACTATCCAGAAACAAGCAGGAACTCACGAGAGGAGGGAATATTTTCTCCGCCGCTCTTCGAGGAACCGAGAATCCACCATGGGTACTTGTATCGCTTGCCGTCAGAGTCTTGCAGAAGAATTCGGCAGGCTGCCTACTGTGCTTGAGGCCCATATCAGATATGAGCAAAGCCGTCTGGTCGTACTGTAAAAACACAATTGGGTAATCACATAAGAAGGAATCGGACAAGGGGATACGAATCAGCCGTATAAGTAAATGCAGACCTACTTTGCTAACAGGTTGAAGCGTCATCTGAGCATAAACTTCGTCTGTCTCAGGGTCCACCTGTCAAAATTGATATCACAGGAAATCACAACAGTTCTATATTTTCTCTCCATATTTGGACTCTCGATGATCAAGCAATAACATCACTTACGTGCAACATGACGTTGTGTAGGAGACAAATCAACTTGGAAGGAAGATTTGGGTAGCTCGGAACACAAGTCGTCTCCTTCTGCATGGATGCTGCAACCTGATAAGGCCCAAGGGAAACCAAGACAAAGATGAAGTTGATTCATAAAACAATGCTCTGGCACCACAGGCAAATAATTCATTAAAGCAGCGAAGGCGAAGGCGAAGGCGAATGCACCTGCTCGCTGTGGCCTTGTGGGAAGTAGACGACAAGACTGCCCACCGGAGGTAGAGAAACTAATGGCCCCGCGCAGGCATGCCATAGCTCCGAGCTTACGGCCTTCTTCTCCCCTGTTTGAGAAAGTCCCCAAGTCCTCAGAAACCATTCCGAATAACATGGAAAGCTCTATTAAAATCTCTACAGATGGTCGAAAATCGACCACATCACGTCATAGCACCCGCTGTATGTAAGAACGTCCATCTTTTGGCCAACATCTCATCACTAGAAACGATATGAACAGTCACTAGAATTAAGCCTCCTGTAGCGAATTCGATGGACTGCTAGCCATAGGAGTTTGTTATCTGGGGTCGGGCTGGAGAAATCGGCACAGGAGCTCGACAAATCAAAGCGAAACCAATTTACTCGTACCCAACATTGAACAGGAAAATGGGATGAAATAGGGAATACGGCCCAGATGATAACTCCAAAAACTCAAATGCACTCCACCCAACTACACACCCCCAAAACAATCAATCACAAAAAAAAAAAACTCAGTACGAGGAATCGAGAGCAACAGACCTTCTCCGGCTTCCGTCATAAACCCAGTAGTAGGAGGAGGAGGAGCCTTCATACTTTTCACCAATCTCCCACCCCCAAACAACAAATCCAACCCCCGCAAAGGAAACCTCGGACAACTTCACCAGGAAACGAAATCCCAAGTTCGACCCATGTCGTTCAAGGACTCTTTCAGAATTTCAGCTGCCAACTAAAATAAAAAACCAATCTTGGGGGCCAAATGCAGGAGGACAAACCGCCTCCTTCACAAGAGAACTACAACACAAAAAGAATCCACTGGGATCCCTTGCTTCCACACTTTCTTCGGACCAAGATCACAAAATCAACAGCAGCAGCAGCAGCTCAGACACAATCCCATGCCGTTGTAGTCGTGTTGTTGTTCCATCATCCCAGCCGGGAAGGAATCACGAAGTACGGAAAGGAAGCAACTTTTGGGGGACCAAAAAGGAGAGGGGGAAGGAGGGGCTGACTGAGTTGTCAGCTCCAGGGAAAATATTAAAAAAAAAGAAGGAGAAAGAGATGTAAGAGACGGAAAGAGGAGAGGAGGCAGAAGAAGATGATGAAGGGGTCGAAGGGCGGAGTGAAACAAAGACCGAAGAAGTGAAAGCCAAAGACTTTTAAACTATTAAATTAAAAAAGAAAACAAAAAGAACAGCAAAGGGACATCTTTTTTTCTGGGCAAAATATACAATAATATCATAAACTATACTCTATACAATAATATCATAAACTATACTCAAACTTTCTGCTTTGTCAAAATCTTTTTTGGCTATACGATATTATCACTATCTTTAGTGTTGTAATTTTTTTTGTTAAATCTTGAATTTTACTCTGAGAAAACCAAACACGGCCTTAATACTGTCTAACAGTTATTCTATAATAGTTGACTTTTAACCTCTCATTGCATCATTTTGCAATCCAGTTTATGCGTAGTAGTAACCTCACAATAAATCCATCATTCGTTCTTCATCGATTTTACAGGTTCTTAACAGCATCAATAACTACAGTCCAACTTTGACTTCCAAATTACTTAATTTAACTATTAAAATTATATAATAAATAACACATGAAATTGTTTAATATTATTATCCATTTTTTCACTTTTTTTAGTCAATAATTGAAATTTAAAGATTAGAACATGTTTGGTTTTCTAATAATAAAATCCAAAATTGGCCACAAAAAATTACAACGATAGTGATAATATCGTATAGCCAAAAAAGATTTTGACAAAATAGAAAGTTTGAGCATAGTTTATGATATTATCGTATATTTTGCCTTTTTTATTTGTAGATTTTTTTTTCAAAAGATGATGATTATTTAATTAATAAAAAATTCCCATTTGCACTTCACAACAAGTAATTAGGTATTTACTTTGGTCTTGTCATGTGATAATCATTTCTGAATTTTTATTCACTTCCACTAGAATGCTAGTGGGTTCCTTTTACATTAATAATTACTCCAAATGTTTTGTTTTACCAAAAATAAATTGATCCCAAAACTATATAAACTCATAGATTAGAAACATGAACTGAGATGCATTTCACTATGTTTTTCTTTTTGGAAATTTTATGAATTGTATCTAGAAACTTTTACGGGTCGATTAGTCTTAAACCAAGAAGAAATATGTGTGGTCGATTAGTGATCAAAGGTTAAAAATAATAAAAAGAAGGCCAAATAAATTATTCTCTGCAATAAAAAAAAAATCGAATCTTAGAATATTGATTTCTTTGAAATAGTTGGAGGTGATTCACATTACTTTTAGTGCGTCGACCTTGTAAAAATTTCAAAAAAGTTGGAGGTGAATTTTGGGACCCCCCAATCAGATCAACGTGCACGTTTCATAAAAATAAAATAAAGGCAAATGTCACGTTATTCTTATTCTTATTATTATATTATTATTATTATTATAAAAGAAGGGAGAGTCGGTAAAGTAGCCGCCAAAAGTTGTTTTTTTATTATTTATTTTAACTTTATTTTTTTTTTCTTTTCTTCTATTCAACACATTTGGCAATCATGTGCTCTGTAATGCTAGGTCATGGCCATCTGTAAGTATTATAATTGGAGATTCAAATTAATTAAGGATGTGTTTGGGTGATTTCCGGAATAGGAGGAAAATACTCCCATTAAAATTTCACTATTTTTTTAATTTTATTTTTCCTTTCAGAATAATAATAATAAAAGTCCGGAACACATATATAAACTAACTTAATTAGAATAAATAATTAATGCACTTAACAATTTAATAGAAAGATTGTCCCCTTCAAAAGGATGTCGGCAATCATAATGTTTGAGGGAAGCTATTTGTTTATTAAATTTCGTATACTTTCTTTGAATTTCTTTTTTATATTCAATTAGTCGATGGTGGCCAAGTTTTGTTCTTTTAAAATTAGACATATACGATATTTAGATTCCTTTCTTTCGAGTCTTGTACGGAAATATAATTAGTTTTAGAAAAAATTTACAAAATACGATTCGAATTTCGTAAAATACGATTTTACCAAAACACGCCCCTTAAAATACAAGGACGGGTTTTCAAAACCCGTATCTCATGTAAATAGAAAAAATCGCCCCTTTAACTAAATAAAGAAGAGGCGGGTTTTTAAAACATGCCTTTGACGTCTCGCAATTTATTTACGCAAGTATGGTGACCAACTCGGTTAGAAGGGCGAGTTTTGAAAACCTGTCCTCTTTGCATTTTAAGGGACGAATTTTAAAAACATGCCTTTGCCTATTTACATGGAAAGTGAGTTTTGAAAATCTGTCATCTTTGCATTTTAAGGGACGAATTTTAAAAACATGCCCTTGCCTATTTACATGGAAAGTGAGTTTTGAAAACCTGCCCTCTTTGCATTTTAAGGATCGCGTTAAAATTGTATTTTACGAAACTCAAATCGTATTTCATAAATTTTTTTAAATTTAACTATATTTTGGGTACAAATCTTCCTTTTTCTTGTTATAAAGAATTACGTTGGGACAGGTCTGACGCACCGCGAACGGGCATTGGACTGACAAAACCGCCAGACTCTTGCCCCGTCAACTGACAATAATAATTCAACCAAACAAACCCTAAAGACATTGCTATGTCCCACTTTCTTTATATACACATTATATGCTCGACACAGCCTAAAAGTGTTTTATTTCTAATACGATTTCTTTGTATTTTTTTGACGGTGTCGTTACCAGTTGAATGCTAATATACAAGGAGAAATAAACGCCCATCGTGCGACGAATAAAATGTGTTGTGCTTAGAATTACTTCCGATCATGCCACTTTTTTTTAAAAAAAAAAAACTGCATTTTTTTATTTGAATTATATAGTTTCGTAGATGTTCAAAACAGTTAGGTTGAATGTGGCATGTTGAATTGTTATGTAAACAAGATATCTCGTGTTTGTCTAATGTGCTGTTGCAAACGAGTTTAATTTTTGCCATATTTATATAATAGAGCGTTAGGCAATACTTTATCAAAATAATTTTTACGCCCTCATCTGCCGGAACAAACTCGATGTTACTAAACAACGAGTTCAATTCCAAAAGGAAACTCGTCGTACGAGAAAGCGAGTTAATGCGGGAAGAACAATAAACTCGATGATGTATCCGAATTTAGATGTTCACCAAACCCTTGCTCCGCATATATGTGGCACAAACGAAAAGGGCAATTGTTGCAATGAGACCAATCGAGTCCAATAGAAAATATAATAGCCACTATATATGTATTCCCTTCGCATTAAAATTACAAGAGACAAAAGAAAAGAAACAGAGCAAAAGGCCAAGGCACGACTCCTTGTTTCAAATGATGGAGCCTGGTGCAGTTTTCCACGTCACAAATAAATCATATTTCCATATGCCCCAAAACCAACACTCAAAGATCAAAATAAATAAGTTGGACACGACACAACTGAAAATCCACCAAAATGGCAGGAAATTCGGGGGAAATGTCACGTCTATCGAGTGTTTTTGCTACTTTGACACGAATTGGTGTAAAATCTAAATCGAGATCAGCTTTCTGTTTACTACTCATAGCACTCTTTACAAAAAACCTCATATTAAAAAGTTCAGCGTTAAATTAATTTACAGTTTTACGTGCCCCCTTTATTTATTTTTATTTATTTTTATTTATTTATTTATTTTATTTTTTGTGGTTTGACGATATATAGTGAAATCTGGTGACGACGATCCCACCCAAGATCACGCCAATCTTGTCCTAAACCTACCACATCATAAAAATATATTCAACACGTCAGTTTTAGGTCGTCTTTTTCAACTTCATTTTCAAAATAGTATACGTGTGAGAGAGTCATTTAGGTAGGTAGTACTTGAGATGAAAAGCACTAAAATTCCTTTCTTGACTAATAGCTTTACGACTAATATATTCACTCTTTACAAACACACGTCTTAATCATTGAGTTGGTTTGGATCACCCAACAATTTAAAAGTTTTATATTAAATATTTTTTTAACACGATTTAATTGAGTTAATAAGGTTTCTCCTTGATCCCCCCCCCCCATCACGAGACATTTTGTATGACGAAATTATTTTCCCAAATCATTGATTGAAGAAACAGTGAGAGAGAGAGAGAGGTGTAATTATTAATTAATGAGGGTCCCAAATTCACCGAAAACTGGGGGGGCATTAATAATTAATCAAAGTTTGAGAGTGTCATTATCGGAGATATTCTCTTCTCTTAATTGTGCTCCTATGTAATGGGGATTTGACTTAGACTTACTCGATATAAGATGTCCGTCCCCATTAATAAACAAATCATTCGATTTGTTTGCTCGAGAACATCGCAATGGCGTTACTTTCCTAATATTCTTGAACAGGGTCATTGGAATAAAACCATTTTAAAAAATATGCACGAAGGGAGACAGCTTTGGGAATAATAAGCCGACCACTGATCCATGTTAGGATTTTTAAATCTTCTGGGAGAGATCAATATGTGTTTCCACCGCCCGAATTAAGACAAACAGGATTAATCATCGAGAGCTTCTAAAAGATTTGAAATATCGATTATAAATGTTTCTTTAAAGCTTATTGTTTGAATAGTTAGTACCAAATGGGGAGGGGGTGATGAGGGATTCGATTAGATTTAGTAAGAATATGAAAAAGAAGAAGAAGAAGAAAAATATGAAAAGACATCAACATCTTATCCCCCTCCCTCTTTGTGGATCCAACCCAACCACCGAAATTGAACGAATGATGTTTTTTTTTTTTTATCTCTAACCAATTCCACTGAACTTATCCATCAAATTGGAGATAAAAGAACCAAAGTAAAGTAAAAAAAAAAAAAGTTGATGTTGATAAGAATGGAGTCACTTAGGTCCCCATCAAACTCGATTCACTCGACACAACGTCATATTCTCCAAAGGTTGGAGCCATTATTTTATTTAGATCCACGGCATCAATATTTAAGAAAAAGTCTCCTAATCTTGGGTGCACCCCCCCTTTCTTCTAAGTGCACTAATTTGAAGTGAAAGGGGTGGGGTTGGATCAGATCAAGTCAAATCAATTCATTCAATCAATCAAATCTCCACCCCATTTTTATCCCACCAAACAAGTTTTTTCTTGGGAGATAAGATTCTATTATTTTGGGGGATTGAGTGCAACATTTTTGCAATCGAAAAAAATGGCTCTCCAAATACCACTAAATAATATGAAACCGCAACTAGGGAAACTTTTACCTCGTTACGTGTCCAAACCATGAGTTAAGGTCGTCTGTGATCTAATCCTCCCTCCTGCACCATTTGCAAAGCCCCACGCTTTTTTATCTCGATCTGTTTGGGCAGCCACGTCTGGCACACATTCAATGAACGAATCCTGAATTTACATCAACAATAAATTCAGGTAATTCGAGGTGTCGCTATGAAAATAACAATACCCCCCCAAGATTGATTTTTCAGCAAAGCAGGTTATGGGGACGACACTACAAATCATTATTAATCATTGCAAGGGACGAAACAAAATGATTACGAGTTCATTAAACGAGACCCACAAAAGAGACGGCAAAAGTGCCGATATTCACGCCAACATGTCTTTTATTTTTGTGCGTGTGCGTGAGAGGAAGTAATAATAATTTATGATCATGGGATTGGGTGTAAGAAAATTATTGTCGTGAGTAAAAATTATTTGAGTACACTACAAACGTGTCTAACGGGGGGGGGGGGGGGGGGGACTCTGGGTAAATATTTTCTATGGGCATAATTTATGACGCGTAAATAATCGATCATTCAAGTCTTCGTGGTGTACATTTTAACTGCGACGAGAAAATATTTGCCCACACCGACAGAATCAAACGATAATAATAATTTTGTTTTTCTGTTTCTCACCTTTAATAATTCATATTATTATTTTGTTGTCTTGCAATGCCCCTGATTTGCTGACATTACTTGTCTTCCCACGTGGGGGGAGGTTACGATTTTTTTTAATAATAATAATTTTATATTAGCATGCTGCATGAATTATTGTTATTAGGGGGCCCACTTATGGATTTCCCCGTCTAATTGGGACAAAAATTCTTCACCAAGTTCTGCAAACAACTCCTTTTTCTAACATTCAATTCCGTAACATAAGTTTTGCAATATGCAAATCACGAATGCCGCCGGAATGTCCTCATTATATATTTGGTTTGGTTTACATTGGATTTTCATAATGTTGGATTAGGGAACCTCGTAACGCTTAAGCCAATGACAACATGTATAGTGTTACGCCCGTCCATGTCACAAAAGAAAAGCAAATAAATCCATGATTTAGGGTTTGAACGTAACAAGAAAAGCAAACCAAGGATTGTCAATTTCGATGAAAGTTAAGGGTTGGGACAACACACAATGTTGACGGGTCTTCTTTGTTTCTAAAAGTACTGTCGAACTCGCCAGTCGCAATGCAGCCGCCCCTTGAATTGTAGTTTTCTTACTGTTTCTTTTCTCTTCTTCTTCTTCTTTGGACAGACAACAGTTCATAATTTGAAGAAGCACAGCGTAAATGTCTGAGACAATATATTGATGATGACGAGGTTAAATCAATTCAATATGCATGTTTTGTTTAACTCTTACTTTTTTTTTTTGGGGGGTGTGGTGGTGCTGATTATAATTTTCTTGGGGAAACTTTGAGGAGAAGGGAAAAGGGAAAATGGGTGGTGTTCATTCAAAATCTCAATCACTTAAGTTTCTAATGGGTGGCTGAATGCATACACTCAGCACCAATGACTTAGTTTGTTTTTTCTAGTTCTTTACCTCTTTTGTGAGTAGATCCGAATCAGACTCAAAACACCCGAGTATATACACATCAATAAGGCGCATCTTGGTCAATGCTTAACCTGGATTGAGCCCCACTAACAAACAAGTTATCGAGTTATCTAAATCAAAATGCATCATCATCATTTATCATATGGGCTCCGCAAATGGCGACGGTGATAATAATAATAATATTAAATCAAAATTTCCGACAACAGGTGAGGAGGGGAGGTGGGCCCAAAAGGACAGGAGGATGATGGGCCTCAGGTGGAGTTAAACCACCTGGGCCTACTTCGTCAACGTCAAAGTGGGCCCGATCGTTCCTGTAAATTAAAAAGAAAAGGACAGGACCGAAACCATTAGCTGGAATGTCGCATCCCAGGATTCTGCTATAAAATGCATGAATGCGTGCATATCTTTTTGTGGGTGTCAGTTCCTTTCTCTTCCTGTTGGTCTTGTAATTTGACGAGCGTCACAAATCTTAATACCACCACCACCAGCCCCCCCATCCCATGTGCATTCGGATGTTGACCGACTACCTTCCTAACAATAAGACAAACCACCAGGGGAAGACGACCAGACTCCCCCTCCTTTCTTTTATTATTAATAATTGATATCAGAGGGGCGTGTGAGGTACGTCATAACACTCTACACATTGATACGACATGGTTCCGGTTTCGCCACAGGGAATTTCTCTTGTGGAGGAGATGGAATCGGCGATGAATGTCTCCCCCCCCCCCCCCTAATTGCAGACGAATGTGTGGATGGAAAAGGAGCAACGGGTTGATGCAATGAATCGTCAATTCTCCCCCTGCCTGCCCACTTCATTATTCATTGCCAACTAGAGGTGTTAATATGTCTGGTGGGCTTGCGAATCACTGTTCGGCTCGTCTCCTGATTCGAACCCGTCTCGATAAAAATCAGAACTCAACGAATTCGAGCTCGAGCCTTAATTTTTGATAGTTAAATCGGGCTCGGACTGACTTGCTGACCCGATAAACAGTCTCACCAGTCTAATAAATTTAATAATAAATAAAATATAAAATAAAAATATATATTTGAAGCTTAGACTAAACTTAAAGAAAAAATGTGTGAATATGACTTTGGAGAGGTTCGGGCTCAGGCCGACCTCAATCTCAAGCTCGGCCTAATAATTTTTTAACGGATTTGAGCTCGGGCTTGATTAAACAGAGCCCAATCAAGTTCGATCTGGGCTCCGACCCCGTATTTTTTGTTCGGATAAGGGGTGTCGGAACCGGGACGACTTATTAACACTTCACAGCCCCTAATGCGAACGCGTCTTATCCTCTTGCATTGAATGTCTCACATGCAGCCTGTTAATTGGCTAAGATGCACAAAACTTTCAGGATATCACATAACTCAAGAAAGATTACATCATTTTCTTCTTTTGGATGGCCTGGGAGGGACAAAATCAGCACCTCAGGAAAAACCTAGTATCTATCTATCATTGGAATCACCACCGCCACCCCCGACCCATGTGAAACTACAATGGGCCGACCCATTTTTGAAGCCACTAAAAGTCGTGTCCTTGCTTTCCCTCTTGCTGGGAGATGCGTTCCTTGCTTCCCCAGCTTCGACAAGAAGGAACATATCCGTCTTCTCTTCAGGTCTCCCCTGTGGGCTGCGTATGCACAGACCCAATAACAAATACGCATTCTTCGCGAGCATATGTATGCTCGGCTGCATGCAGAAAAGACAGACAGTTTACCTTATTAACTCGCCGGCAGACAACTTCTTGAAACCCACCGCACTTTTGCCGACGGACTTACCTCACTCACCTATAGGATCAAAGGATGCAAATCCAAAGAGACAAATCCTTTGCTGCTACCCTTCCGACCAAAGACGACAAAACCGTCGAGTGGGAGATAGTCGATCTCTGCTGGTTGCAAGAATGACCAGGCCTCCCATATTTTGTCCAACCGGGAAGTTCTACCGACCCTGTGGAATCAATATCAGAGCATATCAATCCATATCACCATAAAATGTGTAAGCTGCACCCCTTTTGTCGTGTTTTTTAAACTCATTCTTGAATCTTCTACAAGTGCTCCCAGGGCTAATTCTAGTTCAATTTTGGTATTTAGAGAAAAACATTCCCCATGACGTCCTAACTGTGAAAAAGGATTTTCGTTTCTAGATAAGATCGTGAAACTGAATAAACCAACTAAGACTCCGCGTCAACATTTAACTTAATGCCTTTCATTGCATAATTAGTGATATAATCATATAAAAAAAATATTGACAAAATAAAAAATTAGCTCAAATTCAGGCTGATAAAAATTTGATGACTAAAAAAAACTGTTTTCATAATGAAAAAATATATCTGTTTTTTGTGTACATGTTTTTAATTAACATATATATATATATGTTAATAAAATACATCCGCTATTAATATTGACATCACATATTACATTCCTTCCAAAAAAACGTCGACGTTTGTGAAGAAACCCTAATTGATAGCACGGGGATGGGGAGGGAAGCCGAGCCGCCGCCGCCGCAGCAACTGGAGGAGAACACCGTCGAACAGCTCGTCGCCGTCAATCCCTACAACCCCGACATCCTTCCCGACCTCGAGAACTATGTCAACGAGCAGGTCTGGTGTTTGTTGGCGTCTCGCGTTCTTCTTCTTCTTCTTCGATGTTTCCGGATAGGTTTTGATGGACTGCTTTTACGACTTGCCAAATCTAGGTTTCCTCGAGAACGTACAGCTTGGAAGCGAATCTTTGCCTTCTGCGCTTCTATCAGGTGATGGATTGGTCTTAGGTTAATCTGTCTGATCGATGAATTCGTTGATAGTTCTTTTGACGGTGTTCTTTTTGGGTTTCAGTTCGAGCCTGATCGGATGAGCGTGCAGATTGTCGCCCGTATTCTGATTAAGGTGCAGTTATGCGGGGTTGATTGATTTGTTTGCTATCGTGATATCCGTGTGATATGTTTTGTGGTCAGTCTGATTACTTCAAGGTCTTTTTTTATTGGATTTGTTTCCAGGCACTGATGGCAATGCCGGCTCCGGATTTCAGCCTCTGCTTGTTCTTGGTGCCTGAGAGAGTGGTACTCCTCTAATTTAATCCCCTGATTCATCTTCCGGCTAGATACTGCGGCATTATACTTTGTGTATGTGGGTTTTAGCTGTCATCCAAACAAAGTATTTACTTGTTCTTTTGTCCCATGTGAATTGCGAGCCGTTGGGTCTCAATATCGAGAATGTTCAAGGTCGCCGATTAAAGTTCTGGGACAAATTTAAAATTTGAACGAGTTTTACTTGATGAAAATGAGAGCCGTTGTTTCTTGTCGATGTTGCTGATAATCAGACTCCAATAAACTGATGATTTTGCTTTCTTTTGCATCGTTGGGTAATTAGCAAATGGAGGAACCTTTCAAGACGCTTATTGTGCTCTCACATTTTCTGGAGGTAATTTGTCACATTGATAGTTCTTTTTATTTCGTTCTTGGCTTTGATAAACCCTTGATCTCTTATTACTTGTTCACAGACTGGAAGGTTCCGGCAGTTCTGGGAGGATTTGGCTAAAAATCGTCATCTGGTTGAAGCTGTGCCTGGTAAGTTTTGCATTTCTGGTGCCAATTACTACTTATCTGGTTGAGAAATTGCAGGTTCCTGATCAATAAAGGAGAGTAGATATATCCAATCAGTTGATTTTACGGACTATCCTTAGTTACAGAAAAATGGGTATGTGATTGTCGGAATTAATTTCGCAGGGTTTGATCAAGCGATGCAATCATATGCCATACACGTCCTTTCATTGACATACCAAAAGGTACCCCGGACCGTGCTTGCCGAGGCTATTAACGTGGAAGGTCCGTCACTGGACAAACTCATTGATCATCAAGTTGTCAACTCTGGCTGGACTTTGGAAAAGGTGCAGGGAAGGGGCCAACTCATCGTTATTCCACCAAATGAGTTCAATCATCCGGAGTCAAAGAAGAACTCTGCAGAGAGCATTCCTTTGGATCACATAACAAGGATCTTCCCCATCCTTGGCTAAATCCGGGTCTACTTGTTTGCTCCTAGGACGAAATTCCTGAATTGTGCACGGCCTGCTATGTCGTTGAATTCCTTTTGTATCTTTTTGTTATCCTGACTGATACGGAATCCACTAGACATCCTTGCCCAACGATCACATTTGAAGAAAAGTCCCTGGCTGGTTGAGTATGGAGCACAAAATGTGCACTCTTTGGAGCCTGAATACATGATGCATTTTGATCTCTTGGGAGCCTGAATGCAGAATGCATATTGCGAAGTGATGGAATTTCAATTGGGAGTATATGCGAATGCTCTAAGCCGTTGAAAATATCGATTGGCTCCAGGGCCGGCTGGATAAGACAGGAATTCAGCCGAATCAGATAAAGGAGATCAAAAGATTGTTGCGGAAGCTACAAGAAATGCAGGAGACTCTGTGATAGAATTCATGCGCTACAGAACACACTGGTATGAAGAGACATAGATTCACCAGTTTGGAATCCACGCATGCACACGGAATTAGGGGTGAGCAAAAAGTTCGGAATTCAAAATACCCGATTTGATAATTATAAAACTAAGCGGTATTTGATTCGATTTCGGGTTTTTAGAAAAAAAATTTGATATCTCAAACAAATCGTTCAGATCGTTTTTTGGGTTTTGGCCCATTTGCCTGTCTTTTTCAACCTCTTCCAATACTAGGATAATTATGAATTTTTTTTCTAAGTGTCTAAATGACACCATTAGGAACCTCGAGACACTAGTTTAAGTGTCCATGACGCTACTTCCAACCGCTCACACATACGACGAGCTAATATCGTAGTAGAAAATCATATTTTCTTTATAGTTCGCGCCCAAAAACAAAACATAGTACCTTATCTACTAAATTTTACAAAATTTTCAACTAGCGGTACAATCGTCGACGTAACTTCACCCCTCGATAAATTTGGAAAACAAACCGTCGAATAAAAATTTGTCAAAATCAGCGTGACAAGGGTCAATTTTTCATTGACAATGAAAAGGAAGAAGAAGCGGAAGAATAAAAATTGATGCGGTGCGTTTAACAACAGACAAACCCGAAAAACCGGGAATTATGAAAAACGAAACGAAAGGCAACTTGGGGAGCAAGAGGAAAAAAGGGTTCTTCCTTTCCCCCACGCCCCACGCGATATTCGTGAATCCCCTCAATCGTCGTCCCCCATTTCATGTCAAGATTCGATCTTTTATGCGTTGAATGCCAAACCCAGTTCTTGATTATTCGGTTTTCTAACAAAACGCAAGAGGGGGCAGCGGATTATGAGAAACGTGTGTCTGCGTGTGTTCTTTTTCTTCCGTTTGTTTTTTCTGCCGCGTTTTGTTGCGTCGCGATTGAATGCTTTCACGTAATCACGCGTTTTGGTTTTAAAAGCAAACCCAGAAAAGTTGTGTGTACGACTTAGGGGTGGGGTTGCAAATTGGTCTGATTGGAAGGTTAGGATTTTTAGTAGTTTCTTTTTTTTTGTGTGTTTGGGGGGAGGGGGTTGGGGGAGGAGGGAAGAGTCGCTGGTGACACTAGTTTGTTTATCGGGATATACATTGGGGGATGGTGTTGATATAGGGGACTGAATTGCTTTTGTTTGAGGACTTCCCACTTTTTTGTGGGGTTTTGGGTTTTCTTTTGGATTTTCTGGTGATGAGATAAGTGAGGATGGATGATTGTGTTGTTAGTTTGCTGAATGTAGATGTATTGGTGGATTGTGTTAACTCGGGGGTATTGTCATTGTTGAGGGAAACCCAGATTCTGGGTGGGGTTTTGAGTTTGTTTTGGATTTACTTGTGATGAGATGAGTGAGGGTGAGTGTAGTAGGGGTGGTGTATTTTTGGTTCGAACTCGATGATGTTGTCGTCTTGAGTTCGTCATTCGTAGTTGGGGATTAAAATGGGGGAATGATAATGTTCATGTGTGGCTTAACTGTTAATGAGAATGTTCATGTGTGGTTTAACTGTTTATTTGACAGGCATTTGGCTGAGGTGTTCAGTTGGCGGTGTTGTGTAGTATTTGAAGTTGGCAAATGAAAACATCAGTATGAGGGGGTTGGGCTGGGAAGTTGTTGATGGGCAACCCCGACAACAAACTATCAGAGCTAGTTGACCTGGTGAAATCCTGGATCCCTCGGAGAGTCGAGCCGGTGAAGCTGTCCAGGGACTTCTGGATGCCCGACAGGAGCTGTCGGGTATGTTATGAGTGTGATTCCCAGTTCAATGTGTTTAATCGTAGGCATCACTGCCGGCTATGTGGAAGAGTCTTCTGTGCCCGGTGCACATCGAATTCTATACCCGCTAAAGCCGATGAGCAGAAGGCTGATAGAGATGAGCGGGAAAGGATTAGGGTGTGTAACTACTGCTTGAAGCAATGGGAGCAAAGAATCGTGAACGCTGACCATGGAAGCAATGATCCCATGCCTGGGCTGAGTCCATCACCATCGGCGGCAAGTTTGACTAGCACAAAGTCAAGCTGCACATGTAACAGCGACAGCAGTACCGCTGGTTCGATTCCTTACTCGACAGGGCCTTATCAGCATGTGCCATATTGTGGCAGTATCAGTCCTCATGGATCAGTTGCACCAGTGGACTCTATCGTTTTTGACCAAGACAATGGGACATCTGAGAGAGGTCCAGCGAGTGGAGCTGGAGACGCGAGGGACCAACCTTCAAACCAGTACAACTTCTGCCTCAACAGGTAGCAGACATCCTCCATTTTGATGATGGCATAGTGTGCTAAGTAAGGTGCTAACGTTTAGTTTTCTTTGTTCAGGAGTGATGATGAAGATGACGACTATGGCCTCTATCACTCAGACTCAGAATCCAGGCATTATGGCAGCCCCATTAATAGTGACATGGAGCAGTTCTACGGACCATTTCAAGTACACCATGAAGTTCGTACTGATTCAAATATTGCCACCGGCGGTCCATTACAGGATTCTTTTGACATTCACAGGACCGATATCAGTAAAGAAAGGGTAGAAAAGGTCGATGCTGAGTATGGATTTTGTGGTAATTCTCTTGAGCATGATTCAGAAGGACCAGATGCCGAACCTGTGGATTTCGAGAATAATGGGCTGCTTTGGCTACCTCCTGATCCAGAAGATGAAGAGGATGAAAGAACAGCAATCTTATTTGATGATGACGATGGCGACGGTGAAACTGGTGAGTGGGGTTATTCGCCATCGGACAGTTTTGGGAGGGGCGAGTTTCGTAATCGAGAAAGGTCAGGCGAGGAGCACAGGAAAGCCATGAAAAATGTAGTTGATGGGCATTTTAGAGCATTAATATCCCAGCTTTTACAGGTAGAAAACTTGCCTGCTGATAGTGACGATGGGAATGAAAGTTGGTTGGAGATAATTTCATCACTCTCTTGGGAGGCTGCTACCCTTCTTAAGCCAGATATGAGCAAAGGCGGAGGGATGGATCCGGGTGGCTATGTGAAGGTTAAGTGCATTGCTTGTGGGCGGCGCTGTGAGAGGTATATTTCGTCTGGAAATTGCAACTCAGTGATTTTTCTAGTACTTAATGAAGAACGGCTTTTTCTGAATGTTGTCTGGAATCCGTGAAACGAGCAAATATCAGAATAAATTTAGTATGGTTTTATGATTCAAAATCTTCCTTGTAGAATTGTTTTGAGACAAGAAGTTATGGGTTCTCTAATGAGGTATTTGGTATTCAGATTGGGAGGGGGAGTAGAATGAAATGATGGAACGGAATGGAATGCAATGACATTCTTTCCCCTCCAAATGAAAAGCCATTCCTTCTAATCATGAAGAAATATAATAGTTTTCATTCCCTTCTAGTTGATTCTTCCGTTTGTTTGACTTGAATGAAATTCTCCAACCCTTAAACCAACACTCCATAAGCACTTAGTTGAGTTAGGAGATTGAACTCAATTAAATTAATCAACCTCCATATTGTGGCTATTCTTTCTTCAGGATGTGGTGGTTTTAGTTGGTTCATTCTTTGGCTTGCTTATTTCCAGTGCCCCACATCCGTATTCTAATTATGGGACATCATGTCCACTTACTTTGTGTAGCGAGATTGTCAAGGGAGTTGTTTGCAAGAAAAATGTGTCTCATCGACGTATGGCATCGAGAATTGATAGAACACAGTTAATGATTCTTGGAGGAGCTCTTGAATATCATAGAGTTACTAATCACCTCTCAAGCTTTGACACCTTGCTGCAGCAGGTATGCATAGTTTCCCATTGCGTATCAATCATAAAGTTGGCAAAAGGTAGATGAACATGTCAAGATGATTGATTAATGCGAAGCTTCATTCGACCAGGAGATGGACCACTTGAAGATGGCGGTTGCAAAGATTGACGCACATCATCCAGATGTACTCTTGGTGGAGAAATCTGTGTCTCGTCGTGCCCAAGAGTATCTTCTGGCCAAAGACATATCCCTCGTGTTGAATGTTAAGAGATCATTGTTAGAACGTATAGCTCGGTGCACAGGTGCACAAATAGTGCCTTCGATTGATCATCTTACATCACCCGAGCTGGGATATTGTGAATCTTTTCATGTCGATAAGTTCATGGAAGAGCATGGCACCACAGGGCAAGGGAGGAAAAAAATGGCAAAGACATTGATGTTTTTCGAGGGTTGCCCAAAACCCTTTGGTTGTACTGTAAGTAATGTGCATGAACTTTATCTTGTCCTTTTGAATTGTTTCATTGGATTGATAGATATTTTCACCAATTGTACGTGACACCAATGAAGTCCTTGTTGTTGTCAAGAATAAGGTAATGTCTCTTCTTTTCACAGGTATTGCTCAAAGGGGCCAATGAAGACGAACTAAAGAAGGTGAAACACATCGTCCAGTATGGAGTTTTTGCGGCTTACCACCTGGCTCTCGAAACATCTTTTCTGGCTGATGAAGGTGCTACGCTGCCAGAGCTCCCCCTCAAATCTCCGTTAACCGTGGCCTTACCGGATACACCATCAACAATCGAGAGGTCCATTTCCACCATTCCTGGTTTTGCGACGACTACTCCTGCACAGCTGCCACATTCACAACAACTTGCTGAAGTAGAAACTAACGGCTCAACAGTGGAAGTGTCTGCATGTGTCAATAACATGCCTGCCGCAGAAGTGGAAGGGCTAATGTCAACGGCTTTGTCTAAAGTTACTTGCCGTCATTATGTGTACATGGATGCGGACACTACAGAGCATCAGGGTCTACATTTCCAACTTTCAGAGGATTATAAGCACACACCTTCTCAGGATTCTTTCTTAAGGTCCATTATTCATACCCATAAGGAAAACTCTGGTCCTACTGCTCCTATTTCAAATGAAGCTGGGCCAGCCTCGGAGAGTGCTGGGGGTAATTTGCAGCTGGGTGCTGCTGAAGATGGAGAAGATTGTCGAGGGGAGCTGAGTTCTTCCAAGGAAGAGTTTCCTCCTTCGCCTTCTGATCCCCAGAGCATTATAGTTTCATTATCCACTCGTTGTGTTTGGAAAGGAACAGTTTGTGAAAGGTCCCACCTCCTTCGTATAAAATACTATGGAAACTTCGACAGGCCTTTAGGTAGATTTCTACGCGATCATTTATTTGACAAGGTACTCATTTTTTTTCATCTAATTGAGTTACAGCTAATAGTGTTTGTTAAATGATACAGTTGTGACATTTTATGACATTTTCATGTAGAATTATTGGTGTCGCTCCTGTGACATGCCATCGGAAGCTCATGTTCATTGTTACACTCACCGGCAAGGTAGCCTTACAATATCCGTCAGGAAACTTGCAGAGCATCTATCGGGAGAAGAGGAAGGAAAAATTTGGATGTGGCATAGGTGCTTGAAATGTCCTCGGAAGGACGGGTTCCCTCTGGCGACTCGAAGAGTAGTGATGTCAGATGCTGCGTGGGGGTTATCATTTGGAAAATTCTTGGAGCTCAGCTTTTCTAATCATGCAGCTGCAAGCCGGGTTGCCAGCTGTGGCCATTCGCTTCACAGGGATTGTCTCCGCTTTTACGGGTGAATATTCGTTCCCTTCTTGGGCATGGTTATGTAACGACTTTCTGCTTGAGCCTGCTGATCCTTATCGACTTGGGGATGCTGTACTAAATTTGGCGAGATACTGACATAATTTTTCATGTTTTTGTTTTCTGAATATCTGCAGCTTTGGTAGAATGGTTGCTTGCTTCCGCTATGCTTTGATTCATGTTCACTCTGTTTATCTTCCACCTCTCAAAGTCGACTTCAACTTCGGCAATATGGAGTGGCTACAAAATGAAGCAAATGAGGTGCCATGTCCATCTTGTACCATTCTGAGTTTGATGATTAGGGATTAACCATCAGGACTAACCTCTCCTCACATTGTTCTTGCTTTTCTTCCTTACAAAATAGTTGCGGGATCGAGTGGATCTCTTATTCACAGAAGTACACGATGTCCTTGACCGATCGTTGGAGAAATCTGTGGGTTCTCCGTCTGAAGAGGGATTGGAAAGGATGCTGCTGAAGCAGAGAGAGGAATTCAAGGTAGTTAACATGTTCGGATTCATGTTTAGGTCGTTTGCTGAATCATAAGGAGAATCATCTCTCGTTGTCCATAGATTTCCCCTTTCTCGGATGAACCCATCTTTTCCATTTTCAGGAATCACTGAGAAGAACCCTGTCGAGAGAGTCGACACACGGTAGTCCAATCGACATTCTGTTGATCAACAAATTGAGGCGACGGTTACTTTGCTATTCTTACAATTGGGACCAATGCCTGATCAGTGCCCTTAGACCAAGTGACCCCCTGGACTGGTCAGCGGCATCTTCATTCAAACTTGCTGAGAAGGTTGCAGAAGCTAAATCGCCTTCTGACGATGTTACAAGTTCCAAATATAGAAGTTGTGACTCCATTCTTCCAAGTGGATTGTCGGGAAAGGAGTCTTGTGAGGATTTGGGCAGCAGAATGTTGACAGAGTCTGATCCCTTGGAGTCGGGGAGAACCGTGCGCAGGGTTTTTTCAGAGGGGGAACTAATGACACATGCAAGCTGTGGCAATACCATTGCAGGAGATGTCGATTTGTCTGTGGCAGGTCCACCTTCTGTGACAAACGTCGTCTCAGGAGTTCAGTTTGAGAATCCGGGCATCGGTGAGTATAATCCTACCTACCTAAGATCATTTTGGGAGCTCGAGCGCAGGACCGGTGCCCGGTTGTTGCTTCCAGTTGGTGGGAATGAAACTATTGTTCCGGTGTATGATGACGAGCCTACAAGCATCATAGCCCATGCGCTCGTCTCTTCGGGTTATCAAGCTCAACTGTCTGACTCGGAGAAAGCAAACGATGGTCTGAGCACTTCCGTGTCACTGCCCCTCTTGGACCCGGTAGATATACTCTCGCTGAATTCATTGAGCGAATCGGCCTGGGATAGCCTTAAGACTATCGGCTCGTATGACGAGACCATCATGGCCTCATCCAGTACTGCGTTATCAATGAGGGATGTGCATGCCCGGGTAACTTTCACGGATAACGGTCCCCAAGGTAAAACCAAGTATGCTGTGACTTGTTACTATGCGGAGCAATTTGAGGCTCTGAGGAAGATTTGTTGTCCCTCGGAGGTGGACTACATTCGATCCCTCAGCCGTTGTAGAAAATGGGGGGCACAAGGCGGGAAGAGCAATGTGTTCTTCGCCAAAACCCTGGACGACCGCTTCATAATCAAACAGGTCACTAAGACAGAGCTTGAATCTTTCATCGAGTTTGGTCCGGCTTACTTCAAGTACCTTTCTGAGTCAATCAACACCAGAAGCCCGACTTGCTTGGCAAAAATCCTTGGCATATATCAGGTACTTACTACACCACTCCCGTTGTTCGGTATTTTCACTGCTCTGGGGATGAAAAATGATTAAATAGTCGTCCTGCCTGTGCAGGTTTCGGCCAAGAACATGAAAGGTGGAAAGGAGTCGAAAATGGACGTCCTTGTGATGGAAAACCTCCTCTTCAGACGTAACCTTACCCGGCTCTACGACCTTAAAGGGTCTTCTCGGGCTCGGTACAACCCTGATACGAGCGGAAGCAACAAGGTGCTGCTGGACCAGAACCTAATTGAAGCCATGCCGACTTCTCCAATATTTGTCGGGAACAAAGCCAAGCGCTTGCTTGAAAGAGCCGTCTGGAACGACACCGCGTTTCTCGCCGTAAGTTGTTTTCAAGCTCGAACACATCCAAATGTTTGCCACTTTTATGGGCTCGCGAGCTCACGTCCAACCTTGTCTCCGCAGTCGATCGATGTGATGGACTACTCGTTACTGGTCGGGGTGGACGAGGAGAACCATGAGCTGGTGCTGGGCATCATCGACTTCATGCGGCAGTACACGTGGGACAAGCACCTCGAGACGTGGGTGAAGACGACGGGGATACTGGGCGGGCCCAAGAACACATCGCCCACGGTGGTGTCACCGCAGATATACAAGAAGAGGTTTAGGAAGGCCATGACCGGGTACTTCCTCATGGTCCCTGATCAATGGTCTACGAATCCCTCGGACACTCGATGACGTCTTTTTGTCAGTAAAAAAATAAGTAGTTAGAGATAGTGTAACATATTAATCAACGGATGAGATCAATATCATCGATCTCAACAATTCTAATTCGGCCTGATCATGACCATCAAACATCAAGAGATAAAACGTATTGTGCATGACTGACTTGTCATGGGGAAAATAATAGGAATCGAAACATAATTCATGGGATGAGGATGTAATAAAGCAGTCTTAGGAATATTATCTTAACTATTATTGCTCGTGTTCTTTTCATCATGCGAGTTAAAGTAAAAGGTAGCGCAGTCTCCTTAGTTCTGCACGGGGTACGCGTCCACACGATCAAGCCAAGGGTTCTCGGCTGGCTTCCTCACACGGCGCATTGACCGCCAGACCAGGCTGTTGCACTTGAAACCTGACCCGAACGCGATCTGCCAGATGCGATCCCCTTTCCTGACCTTACCCTTAGCCTCGAGGTACGCCAGCTCGTACCATATGCTGCTGCTGGAGGTGTTCCCGAACCTGTGGAGTGTCATCCTCGACGCCTCCATGTTCTCGTCGCTGAGTTCGAGGTTCCACTGGAGCTCGTCGAGGATGACCTTGCTCGCTGCATGGATGCAGAAGTGCTCGAAAGCGAGCTTGTAGTCTGGGATGTAGGGTTTCGTGGCCTCGGCCGACTTTGCAGGGGAAGGGGATCGTCCACGACGGAGTAGGGTAGCAAAGAAGAGGAGCTGCTCTGAGAATGGCAGGACTAGCGGCCCGAGGGTCGTTATGTTGGTCTTTAGGGCCTCACCTCCGATCTCGATCAAGTCCTTGCTCACTCGTAGCCCCTTGTTCCGTTCCTCGTCTTCCTCCTGGTAAACGCACCTGCACTAACGTATATTACGTATTGATCGAACATGCGTGTCGACGACATTTACATTAATGTAAACCATGCAAATGATTTAGCAAATTTTATGAACTTCATTTTTCACGTAACATGGACTACTAAATAATACAAGAATTAATTATACGCGTGGTGGACCAAAGATAGGAAAAAAATATAAAATCTAGACATATCATTAAATAAGTTTAGTCGATCGATGAGAAATCAATTTTCCAACTACTACCAGAACACATTAATTGCACTTGTACCCAAATTGAATCCTCCTATTTTAATACGTTGAAGGGGAAAACATATAAAAAGCTTTTATTTTATACTATCAATGGAATTTCTTAATAATTAAAAGTTAAATTAATAGTATCAGAAGACGGTCGAGGTTCGAGTAGGTGAAGAGAACAAGTTTTAACCTGAAGCTGCGATCATCGGATCCCTTGTGAGTCCTCACGACGTGCTCGAGCCGATACTTGGCCCTGCGGAAGTCCCTCCGCCGATTTGAGAGCAACACGGCGCTGCAGCCCATCCTGAAGAAGCAGTTCGGCACGACCATCTCCCTAACCTTTCCCTTGTACCAGTTAAAACCCACCATCTCGGTGCTAACGACGACCGCGTAGCTGTTCCCATTGGCCTCGAGTATGTCCCTCGCGAGGTCGATGGCTATGACCCCCGCGCTGCAACCCATCCCTCCGAGGTTGTAGCTCAGGATGTTCCCCCTCATCTTGTAGTGGTTTATGATCATCGCTGAGAGGGATGGAGTCGGGTTGAATATGCTGCAGTTGACGACGAGGACCGACACGTCCTTCGGCTTGACCTTGGTCTTGCGGAAGAGCTCATCGAGCGCACCGAACATAACGAGCGATGCCTCTGCCCTACCCTCCTTCATCGTCGAGCAGTTCACGGGAGGGTTTGCAAGGAGAGGCTTCGGGATGTAGGTCTCGTCGCCGATCCCTGAGGTCTCAAGGATCCGTCGGTGGAACCCGAGGAGCGCCTCATCGTATTTCCCTGTCGAGCGGAGGTGGCTCAGGAGTTGTTCCTTCGATACCTTGAGGTCGTTGCTCGGCTTATAACACGCAAAGTCGATGAGAAAAATCGACCGGGGGCGTGTCATGAAGTACACCGACAGGGTCAGGACAAAGACCGCTAAGAACGAGAGCACGGTCGCGAGGTCATAGCAAGCTTCCTCCCAGAGCTTCCTCCACAGCTCCTCACGGCTGAGGCTCCCGACCTCGGCGCCGAACACGAGGACGAAAACCGGGATGGTTGCAAGGTAGATCCCATGGTTAATGAGGTAGTGGTAGCCGAGCTTAACATACTTGAGGTTCACGGACTGAACGAAGTCGGGGAGGCGTCTCCGGACCCTGACGGAGAACGTCGGAGAACCCGCGTTCGGGCCAGTAGACTCGATGCCACGGTCCACTATCTCCGTTGAGAGGAGGTGTCGCTCGTCGGCCATCACTTTCTTCTACAAGAGAAATGATATTATTATGTGAGGGATTGGAGTGGGCAAAAGATTGAATGGGTTTTATGGAGATTGAGTGTGTGTGTGTGTGTGAATACATTTTTTTTTAATCTGTCTGTATCATGTAACATTAATTTGATATTACATAATGTAATGACAATCTTTTCATTTTCATAGAATACAATTATAGTGGGTAGGTGGAGGTGGAGTTAATGTTATCACCGAGATGTGTTGGTGTGCAGTTGAAGGGACTTTAATTCTCCATTGAATGAGTGAGTTGGGAAGAGAGCAAGTCCTCTCTTCCTTTTAGGAGATAATTCTCATTGCTCTTTCTTGGATTTTCTCTAGCGGTCCAAATTGAATATATTTTTCTTTTGTCATTTTTCCTCTGCGATCGATTCGTGTCGATTAATTTGAAATTTGGAAAGGAAATCGTTTTGGGGCGTGACCCATTTTGGGAATTGATTTGTCCTATCTCTCAATTATTAAGCCACACCACCTACTGAAAATCTTGTTCCATTAAAGTCACTTAACTCAAAACCATATTAAGATCTCAAACTAGTCTTCTTGTTTGTAGTAGTAATCTTTTACCAGCTAAAAAATCTCTTTCCATTTATTATTAGTCCCCCAATGATCTTATGGAAAACGAGTCGAGGGAACGGATGAAACAACCCAAACTTCTTGAGGAATAATTGAACGAAAAGTAGAAGAAGTTGACATTGAAACGATGAGGGGTTCATTTATTTGGGTGGCTGAGAAGTTTGCGTTTGGATGAAATTAAATGATTCGGGAGGGAGGGAATGGGATGATTTTTCCTCATTACATGTATTATTATTATGATTATTTATTCATACAATATGGTTGAGCGACCACCTAATTCGATCCCCCATCTGTTCCTTAGTTGTCACAAGAGAAAGAAGAAGATCATAAGTTAATAATAATACCCACGCAATCGACTATGCTATTCTATGCTGGATGTGGAGCCACCATGCGACGTGTTTTGTTTGCTCAAGTGATCGATGGACAAGCGGATCCAAATACGTCAGAAATCTCTGGAACTACGAGTAACTGGTACTCGAAGGTTCATTGTGTGGTTGTCGAATGATTAAAGAAAGAGATGAGAAGACAGCGAACAGACACCCTTAAGCGGAAGCATTATACATATATTACACGTCTTTGTTATCAGTATTCATGGAATATCTCATTTCTATTTGAGCAATCTTGGCAATAATTCTCTTCCATGATCGTCCGAAATCCTCCGATAATAGCTATTAATCGACCGGATCGCCCACTAACCTTCGCCACTGAGTTTCCCCGCTCGTCCAGTTGATTGTCGCTTGATCACCTCATTGGCTCTTGTCGCCTGGTAGCCCCGTCGCTTGGTAACTGCTTCGTCCGCAAATCTTCTTCTGATGTATTTCCACAGCTGCCTCCTTACTGGGTTCTCATACTTCGGACCTACGTTCTGAACCATTAATCCACACCTGTCTTCGAGAGACGTGGCTATGCAGTGTTCATTGAATAAAAAAAAAGCTATGGCTAGCAATCGATTGTTTTTTAAAACACAAAAAAAAAAAAAAAACCCATTTACGTGATTCATCCTAAACGTAAGGAAAGAGACGTGTCCGTTGCCTGTTTCGTTGACCACCGTTTATCTTGTTCACCCTAATAATTTAATTTAAGTATATTAAGATAACGAAATCCCGAACCAACTACCGTTTGTAGGGTTTTCATCTCATTTTTTTGTTTGATAAGTAGTTTTCATCTCATTTTTAAGGTAGAATTAATGGGCGTAGTCTAATGGATTTGATTTTTGACACAATAATTGTACAACCACGTCTCGCCACCCAACTTTCTTTTTGGGGTTTGGTTTGTGCTATTGATTTGAATTTCTATTATTTTCAATTTATACTTAGGGAGTGTAATTTCGAAAGTTATTTTACCAGAGAAGCTAAGAGAACACCTTGCTCAAAGCACCCCATGGTTAAGACAAACATCGAATGATTTGTTTTAAAAAGGAGAACCCTCTTATTTAACTAAACGTAAGGTCTGCCTGCGGTTTTACTTAATGTGAGAATGTACATGTACAACTTTTACAATACATATACGATAATTATCGTTTTACATAGTCTAAAGTTCCTTTTTCTTGCATTGATTTTACGGCCGACCACATCCGATGCGGAACCATCATGATATTCCCTGTACAAAAATATTATGAGCGTGACAACATGTTGCCACATTGAAACAGGTCTCGTCCTAACCAAAATCACACCTCCAAATCACTCTCGTGTCTGGGAACAATGATCGATTAGTAAGGTATCGGCCCATACATACATGGGCCTGCATCCGGCCCATTACCTCAAAATATACCAAACCCATGATGACGGCGGGGTGTGTGGCGGCGGCGGCGTTGTAATATGGCAATATTTTCCCAAAAAAGAGCGATCCGTACTGAGGAAAAACAAACAAACATAAATATATGATTAACAACGACGTTAGATGAACCAAGGTCAAGGTGTACAAATCCACGAATTCTTACGTATTTTCTTTCGTTTTGGGTGGTTATTGTTATTATAGAAGTTTGACTTTTCCCGAATGTCAAATGTCGGAAGTTTAGTCGGAGGTATGAACGGTTGAAGTCCAACACGAATTTCATTTTCTTTAATTTTTGGTTCATTTTGTTGGAGGAACATGTTTTACGTACCTTGAAAACGCATCGAACTCAAACCTATGAAATGTGTGTCGTCAACATAACCGGATTTACCTAATCGACCCCCCGTATGAAAGGGGGAGTCTGGATTCCCGAAGTCAATCTGCACATTATTTTATTTGTAATCGTCAATTCAAAAAGTTCAGGTTTCAATCTTAATAAAATAAACACATCCTTAGACCTTATTGGCCGGTGATCACGATCATCCTGTTGAATTCGCTTCAAAAGAAACTTTCTATTTAATTTGGTATCTAATTTAATTTTATATGGGTCAAACTTTTGTGCTTCGTGTCATTAGCACGACATTTTTCCAGGTTCTAATATTTTACTCGGGGTCAATTAATTGACCAACACACTCACACTCCGAGTTAAACCAAAGGGGACGTACCCCAAATTCGTGTGACCATTTTATTTGAATCGGAAATCAGTCCCTTTGCGACCTCAAACACTTGTATTAAAGAAAGAAAAAACGAATATTGGATGGATACACTTGGGGCACAGGACGAAGTGGAGAGGAATTAGGGTCGTAAGAACATGCCATCCCATCCCATCCCTCAATGTTATGGACTGTGGAATTAATATTTACGTAATATGAAATCAGAAAGGCAGGGGCGTTGGCGGGTAGTGATGATGATCATTCTGGTCTCCTCCACGATTCTGATCACATGCGGACTTCCGCATCGATTTCTGTCAATGTCCCGTTGGTCGCCGACAATTTTTTTGTCACTTTTCAGCGTCGAAATGAATCACAGCGAAAGAGACGGTCTGGGGCCTTTTGGCCATGTCTTTTTCTAACCCCATGCTTAATTAGATACAAACTCACCCATAAGAACAATCTTTTATGGGGTTCATTTTTTCCCATGAAAGAAAAAAAAAAAGAAATGGAGATTTACCGGGCACAATAAATTTTTGTTTTCCTCCTTAACAAAAAATGGAGTTTCCAAAACAAATGGGAAAGAAAACATTGGAGAAAAAAAAAGGGTAAGAAAGTATGATCGCACGAGGGTGTAATAATGAGGATCACGAGGCTTACAAAGTGAAAATTAGTCGTACATAAAATTCCGATGCATGAACGAAGAAGCGTGTTCAAAGCGGTCGACCGTCGTCCAGTCTTTTTTATGTGTTTTCCTTTTCCTTTTACAGACCTTGCGAGTATTTGGTCGGAAGAACAGAAAATAATACACAACTTTTTGATCACTTACAATTTTCTTAAGAGAAAAAGTGTGAACTGGGTGGGGGATGTGTTACTAAAAAGGAAAAAAGCTTGGGGTTGAAAAAACAAAAAAGAAATCATCGTCTGATGTTGTGACTCGGTCAGTTTTCCTCCTCGTCCTTCTTGGGATGGCCGGTACTTCGCCGCGTTCCCAATATAAAAACAAAAATAACCCCGAAAAGAGAATTTCCTTTTTGCTATCTGTTTACTGGGTTTCGTCCAAACCAAAGTTATGTAATATCTCCAACGGCTGTTGATAAAGCGTCTGCCATTTGATTCGCTGCTTATAATCGAGAGCAGCACCCACGTCCCACGTTCCCGAAAGAATGTAAAATGCGGACGTGTTCAGGCTTAACCTAACATTGTTAATGTATTTTAAAACTGAAATATTAGTGACCCTCTTTTTCTAGGGAATTATGCTTTAATGATGGTGGATTTAGGGTTTTTTTGTTTTGTTTTTTGAACTAAGTCAAAACTCGATGGATACGCATTAACATTACATATCTCTGTCTGATATATTAAGAGTGTTGTTGAATAGTCTTTGTCTAGTTTATTAAACTTTAAAAAGCGCTACTCAACGCGGCCAGAAGTACAGACCATGAAAAGAAAGCCACCCCCCCCCCCCCAGGGTGTTCCAGGAGGGGATGACGATAGTCGTGACGTCATGGAACCTTCGAATTGAAGCACGTGGTGGCATGGCATTCACCTTCGCACTTATGTCACAAGTAAGTTATCTGCGGCACGACGTGGATTTTCATTACACACAGGGCGAAGAAATAATTTTGATTTTATATCAATATTTTTGCACATACTAATCAGACGAGTGAGATTTGAAGGGACCGCTTGGCTTTCCGACTGATTTCTTTTTTTTTTATTATGAGTTCGAAATTTCGTTATAACTAATCTAAATTCGATATTTAATTATAGTAAATAGGCCTTCTAACAAAAGTGATTACATACCGTTCTTAAACGAATTTAAACTTACTAACACGTAAAAGCAATCTTATTACCCGTAATTTTTCCAATGTTTTGCTTCTTTTAGATATGTTTATCTTTTTTGGCGTTTTCTGCCAGGTGTTCAGGTCCACGTGTGTATCGCTCAAGCCCTCCGACCAAAAAATAAAATGAACACGTACGTCCGATCTTCCCATAGTTTGAAAGTGGGCCCCCTCGCCCCAAAACCCTTCAACATCTCTAGTTTACTCGGTGTTTTGATTCACCTTGTCAAGGGACCAGCTAAGACAAAGACCCCCCAAGAAACGCATCCCACGCCCTGAATATTTTAATTAGTTTGTTGTCGTTACTTTATTATATCTATGGGCTTATATATTTTGGATGTTTCGTACAATCTTTACAACTATATAAACTGACCTCGGGATCATTTCATCACCTCAGTCGTCCAAAACATATTTCCAAACTTCATGGATCCCTACGTCCTGCCGAATCCCGATGGTTGCATCACGCCCACGTCGAACAGTTCCGGAGATCGCGAGCACCACCCCAAGTACAGGGGAGTTAGGAAGCGCAAGTGGGGGAAGTGGGTGGCCGAGATCCGTCTCCCCAACTGCAGGGAACGTATCTGGCTCGGGTCCTACGATACCCCTGAGAAGGCTGCCAGGGCGTTTGACGCTGCCCTGTACTGTCTCCGCGGCAGGGACGCACAGTTCAACCTCCCCGACAGCCCCCCGGATATCACAGTCCCGTCCTGCCTGTCCCCGAGGGAAATCCGAGAAGTTGCAGAGAAGTTCGCCAACGAGCACGAGCACAGAGAAGGGCTGATCACCACTCAGCATGATGTCGTGGAAGGGCAGACATTGTATGAGGGGGGCGAAGGGAGCAGTGAATGTGGGAACATGGGCTGGCCATTTCAGGACAAGTGGTTCTACGACGACAGAATCTATGGCGGGATGGGTTATGTGGGCAACCAGGTGCAGCCTTCTGATCATCAGGTTAATGCATTTGCCGAGGGTAACAAGCAAGGGGGCGGGGACGCAGACGTTGAATATGGCAATCTGCATGACCCATACGGCCTCTGGAACTTCTTGAGTTAGGTTTTTTAAAGCCCTTGATGGAAAAATAATTGCACCACGAAATGAAAATTTAAATATAAAATTATTAATTGCATGTATAATCATAAATAAACCGATTGCTTTCTTCTTCTGTCGTGTACTTCGGGTGCATGTATTAACGTACGAAAATCAAGGGAAGTTAGACTGTTTTGTGTGGTTATAAGAATTTGCATGTTATTTCAGCTTCATTTACTTCTATCATGATGTAACTCTCTTTTATATATTTCGCTTTCGCATGTCACCTTCCCGTCGCTAAAGGCTTGATGTTTAGCTTCCGATTAGCAGATGGCCAGCGAGTCGAAATTGCGCGCATCTACATGAGTTGTTGTTGTTGCCTGCACTGCGCAGTTTGCAGCCAGCCTTACGACTTGCTGAAATTCCGCTTCGCATATCCTCCTTCCCCCTATTTAGACCTTAATGCTGTGTGGAGGCGTTCTTCAGCGTTAGCCAGAATTCGTCCATGGTTTTGTAAGAATAATCAGAAAAGTGATCGACGAGGACTCCAAATGGTCCTTAGTCAAAGTACACCTCCTTACAGTTATAAAATTTGTTCGAAATCCTCCTTCTTTAAGTTTCCTACGAAAGTTTCCAAATGTCTCCTCTAATTGCACGCAATTCCAATTTCCATTAAGTAATACATATAATTAAGTCTCGTTATATGTTGATATATTAAATTGAGATTTATAATTTAAATAATAATTAGATCATATTTTTATAAATTTGTTAGAATATTGGTTATATAGATCCCTAAAAAGAAACTATACTAAAGAAAAAAATAAGGAAAACGAGATATGAAGAAAATAGAGTAAGAGTCAGTATTCCTCCTATGTAATCTTGAGCTACGATTGAACTCCCTAACAAAAAATTCCCTAATATTTCTCAAAATAATTTTATTAAATTAATCCAAAAAATTAAAAGACTTAATTTTTCATCTTCCTCATGATCAAATAGCCGGGCTCATCCATCAACTTGAGTACAGACAATGAGTTTTGTCTTCACCATCTTTGTTTGAGATCCTACTTCCCCATTAACTTGTCATATCACAAATTAAAATATTAAATCAAACAAAATAATAAATTTCTATAAATATATAATGATTGAACTAACTAAAGAAAAATAGTTATGTATATTTATTTTATAAAAACGGATAAATAAAAGGGCTACGTGTATATTAAGAAAATAGCTTTATATGTAATATTTTTGGCATCTTCCCTTAAAATTTAAAATTCAATTTTAAAAATTTCCTATATTTATCATAAATCAAATCATCTGTCAAATATTTTAATTAAACCGTATTAAAAAATACACAGTATCTCACGTCTAATTCGAGCTTTAAAGTTGAACGTAAGGTGTTTAAGGTTTGCCCGCCCACAAAACAAGAGCTCGTTGCCCGACTCGATTATCGGCCTCGTCTTCTCCTACCTTGCCATCACAGAAATACCGACGTCTAGTCACATTTCGAGAGGGTGGCGACGGTTGTGGACAAAGAACCCGGCAATCTGTCGTGCGTCAACCTTTGGAGGAAAAGTTCAAGACTTCGAGGGGTTTGCCTCGTGTCGTGCGTCAACATTGGAAGAAAACGTTCCCGGGTTCGACTTCGAGGTGTTCTCCGCGAACCTCTTTCGTGCGTCAACCTTGGAGGAAAACGTCCCCAGGTTCGACTTCTAGGGGTTCGCCTCGTCCCTCTGTCGTGCGTCAACCTTGGAGGAAAACGTCCCCGGGTTCGATTTCGAGGGGTTCGCCTCGTCCCTCTGTCGTGCATGTCAACCTCGGAGGAAAACGTCCCTGGGTTCAACTTCGAGGGGTTCGCCTCATCCTCGAACAGCGCATTCCCGCTCTGTTCAAAGATTACGCCTCGAGATCAGGAAGGGCATGCACCAAGTCGTGGATTTAGCCATAGATGTCGGCTGGCGATATTCTCATACCGCTCTACTTATGTCTTACCCGAGTTTCTCTTCAGTTATCCGGTTCTGACGACCTTACATTCGCGTTGCTGTAAGTTCACTGCCAGAGTGAGTTGGAAATCCTCAGGATCTGGCATATGAATAGCAATACAATTGATGAGATCTTGAGAGGGCATCGGAGCATCTATGGTTAGAGTGGTGTTGGGGAATGAATCGTGTTGAGATTGGCTCGAGACAGATAAGGGAGCTGGTGATAGATGGTTGTCCCAATCCGAAGCTGTACCATAGCCTCCAAGGCGAAGATGCTGAAGAGGAGGGTTTCTCGTTGGAAGTTACCGTGCCACATCTAGTATCATTACAATTACTTGGCGAATGGAGAGATCCAACTGAACGAAGTGTCTTCCCTGGAAGAAGTTAAATTGGATTTTGCCCTTCGAACATGTAGATACCATCAGATGGATGTTTTGGAGATGTTCAGGGGACTGCTCGACCGGTTGACTTGTGTCAGCAGCCTTACAGTCTGAAACCGAACCACCAAGTCCGGGATGATGAAAGTGATTTCCCTTTGTTTCCAGTGTTGCACGCTGGTATTACAAGCCTTTGATGACAAATCCGAAAGCCTGGAATCAACTGCACTGTCGGGATCTACTTGGAATGACAAGAGATTGGACAGCATGTCGAATTCTGAGCAGCCGTTCCTTGACATTCCTCTTGGTTAAACATAAAACTTGCAGACAAGGTTCGGCCATCATGATCTTAGAGATATGTTTGGTTTTCACCGTCCCCAAAAGGGAGACGCTGAAGCGCTTGGCAGCACGTTTCCACTTCATCAAGATTAATGGGTTCCGAGCAATGCCAGGCATCTTATCCAAGCATTACTGTTCCCTCGTGAAATTTTTGATCAGAAATGCAAACAAGCTGGAAAAGATGATTATCAATGCCAAAGACGAGCCAGGACAGAGAGGCAGCTGCGGGCAATGATCATCCGGCGGGATGCTTCAAAATTCGAAAGGGTTTCCAATGTGGTGTTCTCTGCATTCCCATTTTCTCGCTGTTTCAACAACTGCGAGTTCCAATTTTTTTTTCTGAACTCTGTTAATAACAGCAAATTCAGGACGATAAACGAGAAAATTTAAGCAACAAAATAATTTACTAACTAAGGGGGTCATCTCCCAGTCAAGAGAATTCCATAACTGCTTGTTATGTACAAAGCAGTACCAAGATACTTGTGTCCGCGACTACTACAACAGAAACTACCGTATAACAACATATATACAAGACTGAAAGGACGAGCGAGACCAAGTGCAGAGCCCTTAACGGCTAAAATGAATTGGGTATTCTAAATCTACGACAACAATGAGTTGACTACAACAATTATCGCTGAGAGTAACCTAAACCACTGGACTATCTTACTGCCGATTGAGTTTGATTCATCTGTCCCAGCCGCTATTAAACCTGGAGAACCAATGCGGCTTTATGATACCACACCTGCTTCCTTCTGTGGCTGGACCAGAAATTGTGCACAAGAGTGCGCAGACAAGCAACCCGGCAGGGTGATATCCGAAGGGTTGATGACGGGGATCGCCATGTCGATATCTTCCGTTGAAAACGGAATGCTGCAAGAGGCGGTTTCGAATTAGGGATTAGAATGAACATGAGTCACAATTCTATGGAATATGTTGACGGCATTAAGCGTTGGAGACTTACCTAAGATCGTCGTCTAATAAAAACGAGTTGGAGCCCACATTTTGGTTATCCTTGTTGAGTATCTCTCGCATTTGTGCAACCACCTGCTCAGGCAATCATATGTCAAAGCTAAATAATATTTTAAACACATTTCGACGTCGACTAAAATAAAGGGATGATGAAACTAGCCTCGTTTGAGACACTTTGTGTCCCGTACTTGTCGTCCCAATACATTGTGCTAATTCGATAAATCTGTCTAACAGTCAATGCCTAGACAAAGACACCACATTATTTGTCAAATTCTCAAACCACGCTTCAGGATCAACAGCACCAAGAAGATGCTCCCACAAGAAATTAAGAGAGACTCACTGGACAGAGATCCTGCCTGATTTCTTCAAGTGACTTCCTCCTCTTCTGATGTATCACCTGGAATGTAATGGAACGCATGAAATAAGAGGGCTAACTCACCCGCCAATAACTTTGGATGAGTGATAGTACGTACTAAGAACCCAACAGCTTGTCGGATGTAATTTAGTTCATGCCATGATGTGCCTGCAAACTGCAAACCCAACAAATTAAAACCAGAGGCAAGGAATTCCGAATAAGAAAATAAAAGAATGATATGCACCTCCTCCGTGGCATTTACAATCCACTTCTCCAATTCTGCAAGACCAGACTTGACATATTCCCCATTCGAAAAAGTACAGCATTCACGCCGTAGAAGAAGACTAGAAATGACAAGTCACAAATCAGGGACAGGAATCCAAAGCAGACACATGAGCAACAACGTTTACTGAATTATTGGACACAAGGAAACAAATTACCTGTTGAAAAGCTGTATATTGATGAAAGAAAAGACTTGAGTAATCAGCTTACGTATAAAGAAAGAAGGTACCTGCACATTCACTTCCGAGGTGAGACAACTAAATTACTCCAGCAAGGTACAAGATAAAAGGTCTAATCCACATTAGATTCTTCCAAATAGAAACAATGTGTTGAAATGCATAAAACTAATTCACACAATCTGTTCTTTCATCAAGGTCGGTGCTATGTACTGCAGTTTGTTTCACAAACTCATACTGAGTGCAAAAAAAGGTAAATGCATACATGATTTGCTCGAAGCCGACTGAGAAGGGAGTCCAAAAATTTGATTATGCTGTCCCATTGATTACAGAGTACTTGCTGGGAAACACTGCCCGGTGATCTTGAAGATTTGTTTGCCCCTCTTGCAATTTTCGGAGCCTGAACTCAAAGTATGACGATTTAGGAAGCAGATGTTATTGTTAACTATCAAAGACTAAAATGGTGATCTCAACAAAGCCCATATTGATGATCAAATCAAATTAAAGAATGCCACTTTCAAAACATTCTTCTAAACTCTGGTGAAAAGAAACAAGTATAATACAGACGCAGCATAACTAAACTAATCCAAAATCTGTGGTTAGAGGAACAAAACTTTGTTTAGCAATGGTCCAAGCATGCAACAAGCAGAAACAGTTATCCTCCGAAGTGCTTTGGAACTCCAAGCAGAGCTGGGGAAAAGAAGGACAGAAAAACAGCAAGGGCAGGCAATCACCAAATGGAAACCAGCTGAGGAACCTATACCCCCAACACCAAAGCAGCTACAAGAAATATCCGAATGGTTAACGAATTTAGGGAGTACTTCGGGACAAGAAAGACGATGGATCAGAGGCTTCATCAGGAGAATCCCTTCAGTAAACAACCCGTTGGAAGCGTCCCATGTGCTACAGAAAGCCTACTACTGGCACTATCTCAAAACATAAAAGAATTAGCTGTTCAAGTCGATGCAGAGGCCCTGGTCAAGAAACTGTCTGACCACTCCAAGAGTACTCAACCTTTTGAACATTTGCAGGTCTCTCTTGGATAGTTTCAAGAAGGTTATGATCTTTCATGTGGGAAGAGAAGTGAACAGGGTCGCAGATGGACTAGCGAGCGAGCAACAACAGGATGAAAACTATATCACTTTCTGTTTTCATCCGGATATTGTAATAAGACACCTTACATGGGGATTTCCTATGTTCAATCCAGTAGAATATTCAGTGTAGGCATGAATTTTGCCAACAAAACTCCTATTTCTACCAAAACATAAACTAATCCAAAATCACAGCACCCATAAAAATTCAGCAGTCCTCATTTTGGCTACACAATAGAAAGTATTCCTGCTAGCATAAAACCAACTGAACTGGTGAGCGACAGAGCAGTACCTGAATGCATGAATTCAGGAGAGGGGACAGCTCCTTCTTCATGTTATCACGAATTAAACCAAAGACCTTCTCAACACATGCAGTCAATTGCTGCTTGAAGAGAATGGCTGGATATCTTGCCTCCATATGAGAGACCCCATCATCAAAAGTCGTGTGCTTGAGCGGAGACTTTATGCTCTGTGAATCAATTCAGCGAGCTTAGCAATAATCACATGGTCAAGATAACTGACATCCCAGCAGACCAAGCATCAAATGCATGTGCACCATATTCACTGCATGACTACAAATGAACGGGTGATATAGGCTTCAAAAGAGGAGTCTTGTTTATTCATAGCCCTCTGGAAAATTGTATCATAAAGGAATAATTAACACGTTAGAGCATGCAAGGTAACTAGACATTAAAAACCAAATCACTGGCAGAATAGACATCAACAGAGATCAAAGTTTGGAGGAGGTACAAGTCCCAAGAACTTCATTTACTAGAAAACAAAATCATAATTAAATGGTAAAACCCACATGCACGATTCTTGCTGCAAATCCAGAAGCCCCAGCAGAACGCTGACTAGCAGCAATCAGAAAACCACTGGATCGCAGATTCCTCTGGAGAAGGCATAGAAGTGCAGATGTATTGGACAACCAGTAAGGAAGAGTGATCGTTTCATCTCCAACCTGGAATTAAATGTACTTAACAAACGATTTCACACCATGGGGATCCTCAAATCGTTTATAAATGAAAAAAAAATGGGAAAACGAAAGGATGACTCATAAATCACCTTTAAGACATCATTGATTCCTTCAATAATGTAATCAAAAATCGCTGTCCTCTCTGATTCAAATGAATGCCAGTGAAGCAGACAGTTATATATGATACAAGCAGCCAATGGTTTACCATCCTTGAACCCCAAATCTTCTCTTATACACTTGGACAGAAACTCATAGTTTTCCTGAATCAAATCAAGAAAAGATACTTTCAAGTTTCAAGACCATTATATAATTTATAAGGTACTGCAACATTTATAAGACATGTAAACCTTCATATAATGTGCAATATTAGGAAAGAAAAGAGAACCTGTTGCCTCTCTGCAGTAAACTTAGTTCGGCGTGATTCAGAAATGCTGTGAGAAAATGGTACCATGACTTTTGTAGGTGTCGGTGATTCCTATATTTCAAATTCAGTAGTTACAAAAATCAGAGCCTTGTTACCATAAAAACTGATGAGTTGCACAAATCAACAGAAGAAAGCTGTATCTTACATAAGCAAGTTTGCCATTACTGTTAGAAAGAGCCAGTGAATTGGAGTACTTCTGAAATATTAGCCAAAAGGTGAGAACTCGCACATACAACCATCACAAATGAAATATTACAAGTTGAAAGCTAAGTAATCCACATATTCACCAAAGCAATGTCAAAGACAAGCGTTATATTGTATATCTATATCACTTTTGATCCAATTCTTTGCCAGACGTTAAATTTAGGTGACAATGTTATTAAGATGAAAAAAAGACAAGCAATTCCATCATAACTTCGTGGATTTACCTTAACCACCTCCTGTTGATGTTGTTCCAGCATGGAAAAGTCAATCTTAAAAACATCTCTTATCACATAATTTCAAAACTTTTCCATTCCAATGCTTCTATCATTTTCCTTTTCCTAGCTGTGGAACCACATGTTCTGTAAATTTTTTTGCTTTGCACACCGTTTCCCTATCCATAACATATTCGCATATCCAAGGAGACAAATAGTTTTCTAGGGGAGAAAATGAGCATATGGAACATGGAATCCGATCAGAACAAGCTCTTGGGAAAAAAGAACATCTTACTTCTGAGAATGCCTTCACAAGTCCAGGGCGGCTGCTTTTTGGAGACCCAGTCAAAGCTTTTTGACGTAAGACGTGGTTTTCATTCTCCAGATTAGAGAGCTTAGCTTCAAGACTGCCAAAAGGTCACAGTATTAGAACAAATAGCTACCAGTACAACAGAAACAAAAGCAAGTGACCCTAGGGTGTGATAGGGCATTTTCCCCATGGAAAGAAAATGGGGTGAAACAGTTGCAAAAATGTAGAGAGAATTATGTGGACCCCGTGAGAAAATAGTGGATGTGATTGGAAAGTGGGACAGAGAAGTGACGAAATTTCGTGAGAATGAGAGAGTTTTCCCTCCTATTCCTTCTGGGTGGAAATCACCCAAACACAACCTAAAGGAAAGGATAAAAAGTACCTTTTCACATTTTCTTGCAGCAAAGATGACTTTTCTTCCACTTCACATATCTTCGCCAAAGAATCCTCAGTTTCCTTCCTGGAAGTTTTCAAAGCAAGTTCCAAGGCTGCATTCTTACTTTCCATTGCACCCAAGGAGCTCTATCCCAGGCAACAAAGAAAACAAAGCACAAAACAACAGTAACAGATCAGCTATTACAATGTTAAAGCCAGTTGAAGTGACCCCACTCATAAGCCAATTATTGCACACTATCTAGTGTACCAACATATCAACAAAATATTCTCACCTTCAACTGCATATTTTCCCTCCTGAGTTCGGCAATCAAGCCCAGCTCTCTCTCCAAAGCAGATTTTTCTTTCATCAACAACTCTAGTTGAGTTTGAAGCACCTCATTCTTGTTACATTCATTTATTGTGGCCAACTTAGCCGCGTCCAACTCAAGGTTAAGAGATTCCACTGTCTTTTGAAGCTTCGATGCCTCAACCACTTTAGCTTCTTCGTTAGATACCTACAAGAGAAAAGACAGCCACTCAAAAAGTTGGCGAATTTTTTTAAGCGAGAAGGAGGTCTGAAAGGAAGTGACACTTAAATGCAAGCACAATACCCTTAATCTCCTCTCCAACTGTAAACGCCACGTCAGATCCTCCAACTGCTTCTCAAGCTTATTCTTGGCCAAACGCAACGCACCAGCTTCATTGGCCTCCTATGAAAATAAGTGAAGAAGAAAAGGCGTTAGATGCCCCAAAACACACAAGCAAAAGCAAAATGCAGATTCTGATATGCACGCACCTTTCTAAGCCTTTTCAGCTCTCTCTTTGCAAGTTTCCGCCTCCACAGACACTGTATAGCAATTACTGAGGCCTGATGATGCCTGAAAGCTTTGCGGAATCTGTGCACCCTCCATTGGGCCTGGGGATTGTTTCGAAGTAAGGCAGGCACATTTGTTTAATGTCTTAGAAAACTTGTAGATAATAGTAGAATTCCCAGAAGTATAGCATTATAAGCTATAAGTGATAAAGATATGCAAAATGTTTGGAGAACATAAACTGGCTGAAAATAGGATATGATCTCCAGACACTATTAGAGCATAATAAGCAACAAAGACTTGCACAATGTATGATAGTTTCTACTGAACATGTTAACAAACTTCAAAAAGAAACAAAAGAAACTCATGTTATTCCATGCTCATGAGAAAATGCCAACAAAGAGGCAAATACCACAAGGCTCCGTATCTAACATCAATTCTCATAAAGAATCAGCTCACTTCCTCATATCACAGATCCAATATGTCACTAAAACTTTCTATATATCATCCGAAATACTAAATTTTTGTCAACATGCTCACTTAGATAAGTCCATTCAATTATTTGTCTAAAATGAACACACTTTGTCAACGCTATACATTTTCTGATCGCAAAACAATAAAAAGCAAGTCCACTGTAAATTAGCACCAAGATTTCAATATCCTTTGAGAAATAGAAAAAGATCCTCGACATTTACCTGAATCAAAGAAGCAGCCCTATGCTTCTTTCGGTGCACAAACTTCTGGCGCACCAAAAATCCACGGATGCATGACTGCAGGACAGAGGCGGCCTTTAGCTCCTTCATGTAAGCAAGCCTCAACCGCCAGCCTCGGACATACTTTTGAATCAAAATAGCAGCTGCTGTCATGCGTTTTACTTCAAAGACTTTCCTTGCAAGACATCCTGTCAATGATAGAGAGCATTAATATACCAAGCTAGCATGTATGTGAGCATTGGCTGGCCTGTGTTCATAATTATTCATTCCTCAATTTTTCAAGCCAAGTAACCGCTTCAAACAGTCAAATAAAAAGAAGAATCGTTATTGTAACTTGGTAAGTTTCTTATTACAGTCTCCAAGGGGACACCCAGTGGTTAGGGCACAAAGGTTTTCCTTGGAGATCCCAATTTCAAATTTACGCAGTTGCATTGAGTATTATTACTTACCAAAAGCAAAAAAGTTTCCTATTAAACAATATTCTCATGTTGGAGGAAGTATTTGTGCAGAAGTCCACAAGCACTTTGGCAAAATGAGAATAAACACTAAAATATGACTGTAATATGGTCCCTACGTTTACATACCTCGGCAGCATGCTTGGAGAACAATAGACGCAGCCCGAGCAGCCAAGAAGTCTCTCCGTGCTATAAACGACCGCAATTTTCGTTGTATACATTTTGCGGATAAGTCTAGTACCTCTGACCGCCGAGCATCTAAAACACCAATCTGACCAGCCCGGAGGAAAACTTTTGTCTTCCCAAGCTGTTAGAAAAGCATAAGTTTTAACCTGTGCAACTAGACTCATAGAATCCACAATAATCTCTACCATACAAAGAAGGGTACCTGGAAATTATCGAGCTTCAATTTCTGCAGAATTTTCTCTGTAATCGACCTTTCATCTTGACTGAAAAACAGAGTGAATTACTTCATTAGCATTCGACAAGGACTGTCTAGAAGAGCCTATCAGGACCAATCATAAGCCCTGAACTGGCAACTGTAAATCTTGATCTAATTGATCAAAAGCCATTTACCATCATTTTTATGATAATAAGAATCAAGAACTATTGGCAGCTGGCAGCAATCACAGATACTTAGAGCAGAAACTTTGGGAACACAAAATATTTGGCACAATAAAGGTACTCGAAGAAACAATAAAAATTAATGTGTAGAGTTATGATACGAGAGCAAGACCTAGAAGCGCACCTTCCATCCAAGAGATCCAGAGATAATATTCCAAAACGGTCGACAAACTCTGTATATGACCTTCTAGTAGGATAACCAGCTAAACTAATACGAACAGCCTCTAGAACACCCTGTGGAGTTCATAAGATATGAGAAACAGCACTCTTAGTGTTGTAATTTAAAGATAATCAATCATCACAAGCATTCTGTTGATCTAGGCAATTTTTTTCTGGTTTTCATCAGATGTACTCATTAGTGTGAAAAAAAGGCAAGCAAACAAGAGAAGATGCATGATAATATGCAAGCATCAAGATTGCATAAGGTACCTGCCAGGATATCCCACTCCAGGCCAGAAAACAAAACCATAACAAAGTCCGCAGCAGAATCCAAGGAACAAAAGATAAAAGTATAGCTTTGTCAAGGTTGGAGTATCTCCAACAAGTGACAGAAATATATTTATTACTCAACTATCAATAAGCAAGATTTCTGAAAAATGTTCTTATCTAAAAGTTTAGGGATCTTTCCTATTTATACCACCATATTAAATCACCTCCCCATCAGAAAAAAATTATATACGATGAAATACAATAGCAGCCTTCACTGGCCACAACATTGACAGGAAACTTGAGACCACTAACCCCACATCGTAGCTGGTGCAAGATACTTGGTTTTTCAAATTTCTGCGGCCGATTTTGCGAGTTGGGTTTTATGCATCGAACATAATGAGGTTCTGTAAGGTTGAGTGTCTCCATGAGAGCCTGAAGTTGTTGCTGTGGACAAAGAATGGTGCAAATGTAATGAATGATTAAGTCAAATAGAATTCAATCAAAGCCTAGTGCTATTGCATATCCATACATTTACACAAAAACATGGCTGTGGGAACATTCAAAATCCCTCTAATAAGAATAATGGATGCAACAACTGCATGTGAAATCAATATAAAGGTAGAATGGCACTTAAGCAGTTTCTCAAAAGATGCACCCTTTCCACTCCTCTCCTTGTTTCAAGAAAATAAAGAGCACATGCTGTAAAATGATAGGTTGTATTACCTTGAACCTAGATGAGACTGATGAAAACTTATAGGATGACCTTGAAGATTCCTCGGGCATAATTGGAAAGAGACCAGAAATGAAGGGGCATGTGGAAGAGGACAAAAGATTACAATGTTCCATGACAACATAATCACGATTCTTCTCTATGAATGACTGTGTCTGATATGTGACCTGCAACATGACAGGCAAATCAGCTTCTTATCATCATGTAGGAAGGCCCAAAGGATTCATCAATCATATTATTTTATCAATCCATTCCTTTTACAGATAAATTATGCAAGTCAAACCTAGAGTGAAACTTCTTCCAATCAATGACACACCTTTCCTGCATAGTGGGCAATAGTAAAATCTGTTTCAGAGAACTTTGTCTTTTCCAATCTTGGATGTTTACGAAAATTATGAAAGAGCTTCATAGACAGAGTTTCGTGAGTTGATTTGGGAAACATACTGCAAAGACATTCATGGAAATCATTAGGAGAAAGAAAAAGCCAAATAGCAATAGTAATCTAAGTCGGAAAACTTAACCATACCAAGCTTCATCCAACAAAGCAATGATTCCAATGGGCTTCTGCAGCATGAGAAGAAAAAAACGTGATTCCATGCAGGATCCGCAAGCACTAGCACTAATAGTAGTCAGAATAGAAGCCACAGAGGAATAAGTGCAAAAGCCTTTTTGACTTGACAATCAAATGTCTAAACAATCAATCAGGTGTCCCTCCCTGTCCCGGATGAGGATCCTTGGCTTCTTTTAAATCCTCCATTATCACAGACATTCAAGCGCCCACACAACATATGCCTGATATTCACACAAAAAATCCATTCATACTGCAGGCCTTTGTGATTGAAGATCCCATTATTCCTTTCTAGACAAAATACACAAGGACAGCAGGTTCCAAAATATTTTGTCAATAAAACTAGGGATAACCCTTCTCCATTAGCAGAAGATGCCTCACAGTTCCACCATGTTGGCCACCATCACACAATGAACATTAAACTTCATGAAATGGAACAATAGGACGAGTATTACTATGATCGAGCAATCTATGCAAGCAATGCAAATAAGTGACATGTTATTGCAGATAAGAGAATAGTGTACATGAAAGCCGTGTACTACAACTTCTATCGAGGAAATCATCAATAGTAATGGGTTTCATGAGAATGAAAGATATATGCAGTTAAGTACTTCACAAAAAAATTGCTGCTTTCAACTCTTTCTGTAAATATCACGAAAATGAAAAAGAGACTGCCTCCGCACAAATAATAGTCTTGATGATGATGATGATAAATAAATACCTTCTCGATCAAGTCCAAAACATCTTGGTTGTCTATGAACTCAATATAGCTCCAGTTGATTTCTTCTTTGCTGTATTCTTCCTGCTCCATCTTAAAAACATGCTGAGCTCACAGAAGCACATAAGGTCAGTCAATAGATTCCCAAAAACATCCACTCCCCCCCAAAACAAAGAAAACAAAAAGAAAAACAAGAGAAAGAATAATAATTAACAGGGACAGAATTTACAGGTGCTCAAACGATGTATGCCCACCTCATTGAAGTGCTGCTGAAGCTTTTCGTTGGCAAAATTGATGCAAAATTGCTCAAAACTGTAGATCAAAATTGCCAGAATATTAAAAAGCAAAACAGATAAAATTCAAAGAAGCAATTATAGAAAACATTATGCCAAAGAAAACAAAAAGGGACTATAATCATAGAGGGATCGGCACCTAAAAGTAAAAGTAGTGAAAGGGGCCCTTCTTCAGGCAGTATTGTAAGATAGAAAGCGAGCGGTCCTTCATTGACATTAATGCCTTTATATCTATGTTTTGGCATGGTGTGGGATGGCCAGGAAGGACAGAAGAGGTCTAGCTGGTTAAACATGTGACTACCCTACTAAACTAAATAAAACTTTGTAGAATACAGGATTTGTAAAAGTGGAATTAGCTAGCAGGTTATAAATAAAAAAAATAAGATAAATACACAAAATCCATGAAAATGAGCAACAATCCTGAAAGTAGTTTTCAAGCTATGCAGTCATACACTTAATGGAATCACAATTATTTATTACAAGTTACCTATTCTGCTGGAAGCACTCAAACCCATAGATATCTAGAACCCCAATCTGCATCCGAGAATTCGGGTCTTGACCAACAGATCTATTAATCTTATCAACCAGCCTGTATGAACAAAATGCCCAAAACTCATCAAAATTCATTGCAATCGTAGCTAGTTTAGCAAGGCCAATTCTATACCAGTCAAACAAACGTGCATAGACAGTCTTTGCCAATGCATCCCTGCTAGCCACAGCAGCATTACAGTCCAGGGCTTTTACTATATTCCCTTCACGTGTTTGTATTGTCCGGGTACAAAGGGTATCCACCAAGAGTTGCACATCGCACCTGACCAGGCCATTATTGCATTGTTTTAGATTTAGCCCAAGAGAAGGCTTAAAAAAGAAGGTAAATTTCAGGTAGCACTATGAAGGTGACAGAATGGAAACAAAAAGGTACAGTCCATGGCTCATAAGATCACTATGTTGCTTGGGACAACAGCCTAATGCTGCTATTGCCTAAACATTGCCCTTGAACTGTAATTACAAGTTAAAGTACATTAAAGAGGATTGCATAAGGAATTCAAATTCACCTACATAAAGAGATCAGCAGCCACCTGCAAATGAAAGCAGGATTTCTCATCTTTCAAGGCAGATGAGTCATGCTCCTTTCCTGGAGAGAAATCTATGTTTCCCAAATGTAGAATTGCAGCCAATGTGCGAAATATGGCTTCCTGGTCAAGAAAAGAACAACTTATGAGTAACCAAAAAAAAAAAATGAGAAGGCAATTATATAATTAAAAAAAGGTGCAATGGATTACTTGACCTGGTCCTCAGAACAAATCCCAACAATATCCATGGCTCTCCTTGTCTTCAAATATTCCTCAGCATTGCTTACTCCTTCAAGATCAAAGGTTTTACTTTGGTTTAAGTAGAAGAAGGTGCTGGCATGTCCTAATTTAAATTTTTCTGCGTCCTGCACATAACGGAATCAATATTACACCAAAAACATCTGCTCAGGACTATACAAGAGTGCCACTCAATTTTATGTTGTATGTAGAAATGCGAATTGCAAAGAGAGGGAATACCCTTCCAGATGCGCATAGTTGGTAAAAGCAGTGATAGTTCCTTTCTGGATCGGTTATCTGAACTACACGTGATCTTTCTAAGAGATAGGTTCTAATTGCCGCGCCGGAAATTCTACCATTCCCATCAAACTGGATCTCCACAAATTTTCCAAATCGACTACACAAAGGCAGTAAAATACATAATTAAGTGGAGATTATGACATCTATAGTTGCATAATATGGAATTACAGGTACACATATTACAAGTAAAATTATGTTATTATCCTAGCTTCTGGTAATATAACTTGCATTTCTAGATGGACGAGTAAATCAACCAAAAGAAAACGTACTATAAAGTTGACTTATGTTAAACTTGCTTAGAGTTGTAAGAATTCCACCAAATCTCATTTAATGGCAATGCAACATCAAATTCTCTATGTGAAATTCTGCAGTAAAGCAGAGAAACCTAACCCTTATAATTCTTCATAGCACACACATAAAATAATATAAGCTGTACATGGGAAGGTCCAAAATCAACCATGTCTCACAAAATATGATAAAGAATCCAAAACTGAAGACATTAGTTTGTCACTCTGTTCATTAGCATAACAAAAAAAACAGATGGCTATCAATAACTAAGCCCACTTCACTGGCTATGATACAAGGCCGAAGTGCCAATCAGATTACTACCAGTTAGGACTTGGAAGCATGCCTACCTGGAATTATCATTTCGGACAGTCCTTGCATTACCAAATGCCTCCAACAAAGGATTTGACTGAAGACACGAAGCACAGAAAGAAAAAGCTTATCTCAAAAGGAAGACATAACTTGTACAGATAATTTTTAACAGCTGTCGATATGATTTATCCAAATGTTAGAATATGAAGAGTCCAGATGTGCTGAAAATCATATCTCATTAACCCTATGGGACATTTTAAGGCCTACTGAGTAAAGATGTGAATTGCATTCCAGCAAATTGTGGACTTCCATCAAACAGGAATGAGCAAATCTTACTTCAAGAACTTGCTGCTCCACAGTTCTGTCATCTCCAGCAGCACGGCCACCAACATAAGTGAGGTACTGCATGATAAGCTTTGTTGTCTCAGTTTTTCCAGCTCCACTTTCTCCACTAACTAGAATAGACTGACTCTTGCCCTCGCTTATCATAGCCCTGCAGAAATAACAGGCAAGGGAACATATAGTTGCCCAATAAAAATTGCATAATCCAATTTCTGCAAAGACGAAATGTCCACACCTGTACGAAGCATCAGCCACAGCAAATACGTGTGGACTAAGTTCACCAAAAGGAGCTCCTTTGTATTGCTCCATCATATGTACATTATAGAGATGAGGAAGCTTCGTAAATGGATTCACAGCTATCAAGATGCTACCCGTATATGTCTTGAAGGAAGAAAGAAAAATCCAAGTATCAACAGCAAGCTCAAATATCCAAAGCTGTAGTATGATCAGAAAACACCAACTTACAGTGCTGGATACTGAATTGGTTATTTGACCAAACAATTTTACCTCCAGCGCATTGTTTATTACTTATTATTTATTTTGTTCTTGATAGTTTCCAATTGTAAATTATTATCTGAAAATTGAAGGAAGCTATTACAAAATTACTGAACTTTCAAATATCCAGTGATTACTACCAAAAAAAAAAAAAAATATCCAGTGATTAATAGCCGAAAAGGGAACTGATACGGTTTCAGGCAGCATTTGAATAATTTCAAACAAGTTAATGGGGTGAACTGGCAAGGGTGACAACGAAAAATCAGTAAATTTCCCTCATAGAAATTTCAAATAGATTACAAAAGCTTTAAACTGTTTCATTTTTTGAAAATTAATATAATTTCCAACAAAAGAAGAAACAACTTGGCACGTGAGGACATTCCTAAAGCATATCGAGTTAACGAAAACTCTGACTATGTTAAAGAGCTTACAAACACAATCAAGCAAAATTGATAAGCCCATAAAACCAAAAAGACCCTACCTGGAGCTACAAAATACGTCAAGCAACTGTTTCAAACAAATCATAAACCTCGACAGTAATCTTTCATGTGTATTGTCCAGTATGTGTCAATGAACCACATAAAACTGTGGAATTGATTAACTGATGCCACTAGGTAACCAACAACTACAACCACTGGTCTTCAAAGCATGCAGTCTGAAGTAACTATCAGCAGAACTAGTATTCTAATACCCAATAACCCACACTCATTCAGCAGGAACACCTGGGGCACGACAACGAAAAAGATTGCCTTAATGAAGGCAAAATTTTTTAAAGAAAATATAATAATTTTTATTCGCCAGATTTCGCAAACCCACTTCCTTGGCACAATAAATATACAATCATCAAATTAGAAAATTGATAAGGGGACTGATGACTAACAGGCCAGAATGTTCTGGTTCAGCATGATGCACATTGAAACATTCCAAAACCGGGCACACCCCAGCCGCAACTCCAGAAACAAGAAGAAAAAACCAACACGGCACACAGTCCTTCGAACTCACGTATATTTCGTTCAGGGCATATCGCCTCTCGAGGTTATAAAGGACTCCCGGCTCATTCAAGTAGGTAAGCTTGGTCATGTCATCCACTCCCCCATGATCATCCTCATCGGCATCCCTCAAACTCACCTTCTCCCCAGCAACAACGGCCTAACCAACAACAACAACAACAAAATCCAAGTTCAACCCCTTCCCCCAGCACAAAAAGCCCTCCCAAGATCAAACCTTCCCGACGACCCAGTTCCCCAGTCCCTTCATCTCCCTCTTTACCTTCTTTCCAGTAACAGTCGAGACATGAACCTTGTTACCGTTAACCTCGGTGACGTCACCCGCCACCCAGGCCAACTCCTTGTCCTCGATCCAAACCTTTGCTCCCTTCCTGAAATTCATCCTCCTCTCCTCCTGCAGTTCCGAAAATCCCCCAACAAATCAAAAACCCACAGAAACAAAAAAAAACCCCACCAACCCTAGGAAGTAATCACACGCATCAGCAAGGAACCTCCCCCCAACCCAACACTGACCCACCAGACAAAAACGCAAAATTAAAGGAAGAAAATTACTGGGATGTCCTTCCTCTTCTTTTCCTTTTCTGGGTCTTGGTGGGAATTCATCATCCCCTTCGATGGAGGAGTTCAAAGTGAGTCTTCTTGGAACCGTAAGCAAGCCAAGGTTAGATTTTTCTTTTCTTTTTTTTTTTGGGTTCCCGCCCTTTGCTTTACAGGGGGGGGGGGGGGGGAGACTTGGGCTTTTCTATTTTATTTTCCTTTTTAAATATTTTTTATATGGAATTTTATTTATTTTGCTGTCACATGAAATGGACTACGTGCCTCTAGAGGATTAAGAAAAATGCTGATATTAAAGAATTATTGGGACTTCTCAAATTGGGGATGGAAAATGGCCTGTAATTTTGAAAGCATAATATATTTTTTTAAAACAAAATCAAATGACAATTTTGACCTAAAAATTGGCGAGATTGGTTTGACAAGCAGTGATATTGACCCCTTTATTAGGTATCTTGGGATGGTGTGAAATGCTCATGAACTTATGCTAAAAAGGCTAGAATGTCTGAAAATTGATCGACCAAAGTTTGAATTTGGGAGGTAAGATTTCAAAAAATAAAAATACAAAAAAATGGATGGGATGGGATGGGATGGACAGGGAGTTGATGGAGACTCGACTTTGTTTGAAGGATAAGTTGTGGTTTTCTATTAGAAATCCTTGTCTTTCCTTTTCCAATATCAAAATTCAAAGACAAACCAATGGCCTAAAAATTATTTTTTTTTTCATACGAAGAGAATAAGAGAAATGCAAATTAATTGATTTTTCCCGGTTACCATAACCGGGTGAATTCTTACAGCTCGTGTTCTCTTTTCATACATTTGTATTTTCTTGGCACAAAAAGCTAATTCAGGCTACACACCAAAACCCACCTCTTTCCTCCCACCTTGTTTTAAAAATGGGATTTTCTTTCCTTTCCTTTTGTGATAAGTCAAGAAAAATAACCAATGGGATAATAATTCGCCTCGTCAATATTTTATATTTTTCTTTTCTCATGTACTTAGACTCGTAGTAAAAGAAATACTTTATTCTGACCAAAAAGTCCAAGGTCGGTTTGGCTTTATTTCCGGAAGATTTATATAAAAAAATAGAATCAACTAAGAAACTCGTTTTTTATAGTATTAAATTTTTATATTTTTACCGCACAAAAACAAAATGAAGTTCTTTAAGAAATTAACCTCGACTTTTCTAAATACCGGACTCTAAAGCATTTATATAAAAAAAATTTAAGAAAAATACTCCGTTTTTAAGGACCTACTACCGGTCGTTTATGGACCGACAGAGAGATGGGGGTCAAAAATTTGAATGCAACGTAGATTTTTTAATCGAATTGAAGTTTCCCCGATTTGACATTGGGTTTTGTGCCGGGATTTGCTTGCACGTCATGTGATGTCTGTCGGCCTGAAATTGCCGCGATATATTGTTGTCTTGAATCACGAAACCTTTGTAACACTTTCCTCGTGTTCTAAGTCGCGCAACTGTTTTAATTATCTGTCGTTAGTTACCCATGAAAGTGGAATTTTATGAAATTTAATAAAAAAAATTTTCGAGATTTACCTGTCATGTAGTTTTTCTTCCACGAATCATCGTAGCTAAATTAAACGGCTATACAATGAGAAATTATTATTTTAAATTCTTAAATAAAACGAATCTAGATTTTTAAATTCTTGGAATGAGATAAATTTGATGGGTACAATATCAATGTGCAATTTTTATTCGTAGAATGCCTTTCAAGAATATCTATAATATCTACGTTATTTACGTATGAAAAAAAGTATAAAATAATAATATATTTGACGAATAAAATCTCTTCAATTTAAATTAAAATTTAAATTATGAGACAAGCTGTTCTGCCATAATTCTTAACGGATAAGCCTATCGCAGCCCTTGCTTTTTCATATGGAACTCTAGGTTGATGAGTTGCTCGTTTACTACTTAATTTGTATGATAGAGGTGGTGTATGTAAAAAAAAATGTATATCATAGTTAATATCGCTTTATATGTTTATGCCAAAATTACATGCAAGTATGTATTACGTAAATGTAATTCGTAATGTACATAGACTGTTATGTAAGTTTAAAATAATATATTGTTTCCAAACAGGTAAAAGGGATAGGAGATAAGGACATACAAAATGGTCAGAGGGTACGAAGATCGGAGGAGTCTCTCGCCGTCGTTACAACTAAATGACCTTGAGGTGTGTTCATATGCAGCCGTTGGGCAGTTACTGGGAGTGAACAATACTCTCTACACTCGATCCTCAATGAGAACGGTAGCCTTTTTGTGATAGGATGGACGAGTTCGCGAAAAGGATGATCAGGGGAACACGTGGGGAGGAATGGCGCGGCAGTTCACCTAGTGTATGCAAAATAAAACCACTAAAAAGTATCGCCAACATGGGCATTAACAATAGGATCGCGTTCGGTTATCAAAGCATTCCGAACCAGATAAGTTATTACCAATTATAATTGATTTAATATATTTTATTTAGACTTTCAACAAGGTCGTTGTAGTATAGTGGTGAGTATCCTCGCCTGTCACGCGAGAGACCCGGGTTCGATCCCCGGCAACGGCGCCTAGTTTGTTTCATAATTCTTCTTCTTTTAATTGGGCCAGGGCCCATTAGGACAGGACATTGAACCCCCTAGATAATCCTCCCGCCGTCTTCCTCGGACCCCTCAATATGCTGCTCGGTCGTTCGTGTGGTCAGTCGGGCCGGCTTCTCTTCTCTCTCTCTCTCTCTCACTCTCAAATGATGGACTTGTGAGCTTCTGGTTTGGAATGATCTCTTCTTACATTCATGTATTTGTTCCCCTTCTCATTATACGGCTCACGTAAGCCCAAATCAGGCTAAATTATCCATATCTTTCTTAGCTGGAAGAAAACAACTATTCCGACAGACGGCGGCATCAAACTAAATCCCCTTTACCAACATCTGTTGGCAAACTTACCAATAAACAAATGAAAGCAATCAAACAAACCGACCTTATATAAGTCTACTCTCTTTTTTTGGGTTGTCATTATTTCTTTTGTTGCATCTAATCATGCGAGTGGATGGTTAGACGTGCTGAAGTTTGACCCCATAAGACGTGACTCTTCGGGAGCACGTACTAGAAACTATAAAAAAACTTTGGTAAGGATAGCATTCCCCTCACGTTGGGTCCAATGATTAGTGCCATTTTCTTCACCCACTAAATTTCCACTTCCTCACTCGTTTTCCCTTTTTCGGGGTGAGCATATTTAATTAGCTAGTTTTGAGAGATTTGTACAAATTTACTTTTAATTTAGAAAAAACTACCAAGGTCGTAATTTGAGAAATTACTGATTTTATGTACTTGTTCAGAAATGTGACACTTCGTCAATCAAAAAAATATATTTCTAAGTTATCCAAAATCGTTGTTTGGAATCACGACTTTCCTTAATTATTGCGATTTCGAATCGTGATTTTAAAAAAATTATTTTATCGAAAAAAGAAATTATTTTGGTTCCGCGATTTTGGATAACTTAGAAATAATTTTATGCTGATTGATTAAATGTCGTGAACCCTTCAAAATCGCGATAATATAAGAACAGTAAATTAGGAATTTCCCTAATTATAACCGTATTTAACATTTTTTTAAAACGAATAGTAAAACCATACAATCCTTCTAGCTTTGATTCCAGTTGGATAATGTCATATGTAAGTAATAAAATTGTACTTTACCAAAGTTTTGATATTCTCGGGTGTCGCAGTTATCTATCCGTTTAAAATATTTTTTTCTAAATGTTTGAGTGTTGGGAATCTCAACACTAATATAGTGTCACGACTAAGAACATTGACACTTTGACAATTATTAAAGCACAGACCTCCTTCGAGTTAGTATCGCGATCGAGTTTTATTTTTATATTAAGTGTGTATAAAACAATTATAATTTTTTAAAAAACTAATGATATTTTCGTAAAAACTTGCTTTTAAGAAAGTTCTCGGACTGGAGCCTTCAAACATCGTTATCTGGTAACGAGGGATTCGATGGGCTCCCGTCGTGAACAATAGCATTCTATTCAAATCCCTCCTACTTGTTAATAACATATTCATTTCCTCGTAAAAAGATTCCTCCCTAACTCGACTTCCTTAGACGTGTTTATTATTAACCCCCTTGTTCTCTAGTTTTTCCCTTATGAAATACAATCGCTTTTTTCTACCAACCCCACCCACCCACAACACAACCACCACAATTTCGAAAATAATTTTATTCGCCCGATAATTATTACCGCCCGCTCGTTTAAAAACATTCGGAACTCTAAAATTGCAAGCAAACTGGAGATTACACGATCACCCCACTCGCGATGGCACAGTTGGTGCCGATGTGGGTGGTTTCGTACACCGGCAATTCCTCGCAGTACATGTCACCGCTTAGCAACTCTAGGTGATCTAGCTCGAACAAATCCGAGCTTGTGCAGCTCTCTGTGTCATGGTCGCATCCCACCTGGTACTTGCTACTTCCCGTGGTTATACCGGCGACTTTGGCTGTTTTCTCGACCTTGTTCTGGTTTCTGCGGTAGTTCTGCAAAAACTCGATGGCCGATCCCGGCCCTCGGCTCCGCCTATCCGCCGGTGGATTGTATCGAGTCTTGTCAACACTCTTCCTGTGTGCGTCCATGCACGAGTCCTGTATGGTCCGATTGGTGGCGTTTTCTCTTGCAGACCCGTTGCCTTCCAGATACAATGGTTTCTGGGCACACGGTCGAGAATTCTCGTCCAAAATCACGCTGATGGGAAAAAACCTGACCGTCCTCTTTGCCCCGTCCCGCAACTTCTCCCTAGTCTTGGGAGAATACTTGCTTAGACACGACCGGGTAAAGGAAGAAGCAGATGAGCAAGCAGATGAATCCCCTGATTTCACTTCGGTTGTTGCAGATAGCTTTGGCTTCCTTCCGTTGATGTTTGCCGTGAAAATGGAGTTGATGAAACTCGCCAATTTTGCCCCCGGGGAAACCGGATGTTTTACCTTCTTCAAACTTGAGTAGAAACTAGGCACTCTTGATTTCGTCCTGATGATCCCTTCATCACCATCCAACCCCGGCAGCTTCCTGTGCTCATGGAACAGGGCAGAGTCCCCCTTCACCCCTGTTTCCAGCGACATGCTCGACCTAACTGCTTTCAGCCTCGGAGGCGCAACAGAGGACCTTCTGTTATTTGCACCACCAGACATGGACGCTGAATCTGATGAAGAGAACCCGTTCGAGCTCGAATCTGAACAGCTCGACATGGAACCGAAAAGCAATGCATGGCGATCGAAACCCCGGGAAACCCTCCAATCCAGGACCTCGACTTCCCCCGCCCACTCGTCGCATTTGCTACCTTTCCTCTCTCTGGCCAAGCACTCACGAAACCTTGGATCCCGCGTCAGGTCCGCACCCACTTCTTCATCTATCGAGCGGTAAATCTCGTTGAGGAGTGAGGACGAGAAGGATGGGGTGTCCCTCGTGGTCCTCTCCCGCTTGTACATTGTGGGAAAGCCCTCCCTCCCTGCTGCCTTACTCAAAGTTGAGGTCGAGTAGGAGGGAAAAGGCAGGGGAGGGAAAAAGGGGAAGTTTGGTGGGGAGATCTTTCTCCTGCGATGATTGGAATGTTGCAATGATGGTAGGGAGGGCAGGAGAAGGCGTTCAGTGAAGTTTCTGGGTGAATGAATTTATACAAATCGGAGTTCAGTTCGATTAGGATTTTTATTTATTAAACATTTTTTTTTGTTTTGAATTTTTAGGATTCCTAAATACAATACCCACAGAAAGGCCTTTTCATCGACTTCAAACCAAGTCCATCGTTCTAATCTTATCTTATGCACCTCTCGAGAATTGAGTGAATACGTGATTTTGGATTTCTTTTTTGATAAAATCCCGAATCTTGCTCACGTCGAGTTGAGGGACTCAATTTATTACTATTATTTTATATTGTTTGTATTTCGTCTTTGGATGCTTAAACACTGCCATTTATTGATCTCAAATGTTTATTAGTAGTAGTTAGTGGGTAATAATTGTGAGGGAGCCTGCCTGTCCAGCAATCCCATTGTTTGAACTTCAAAATCAAAACCAACGGAGTTGGTAAAAAGAAAATAAAGGTAATACGAGATGGAGGAGCCTTCTTTCTTATGGAGTTCTTCCTTTTAACCTTCCGTTCAAAACCTTATTCTTAACCACCTCCCCTGTCTATTTGCCATAAAGCTGTATGAAGGTAAAACCAACAACTTTCAATTTCTTTTTTTAATAAACAAATCATGGATTAAAAGAGGGACGGACTATGTAATAAAGTTGGAATGCGTTGGACTATTCTAGTGCAAATAAAAAAAAAAAAACAAAATGATTTTTAAAGAGTTGTCTTTAATTCGATTAATGAATTTCTCTATTTTTGCCGGAATTAATTGATATTCACGGACAATGATAGCCTTGGTTGGAAACTAAAATTTTGACCACCAAACCCCATCTACCGAGGGAGTCAAATTTACCACGGGATTCGAAAAATTAAGCCCAATTAATGATTTCGATATCCAGTTCGGTAATGTTCTGATCTTACTAATAAGCAACACGAATTTGAGCATGGTAATTTAGGGTCAGCTTCTTTCGAATTGACTAATAGTCAGGAATTCGATTTTTATGATTTCTTTCTCTTTAAAAAAAACAACAACAGAAGAGTTGTAATTCTGATATCATTAAGAAAGAAAGAAAACGACGTGGAGTCTATGTCCATCCATACTTTGAAAACGACATTGAGGTCGGGCGGGTGGAATGGGCCTATAGTTGGGTAAGAAAGGGCCCAAAGGCCCATCCAGACAGAACAACCTTTTAGGACCGGACTCGTCCGAGGAAGTTCAAATCCGGTTAAATCCGATAACAGTCCGACCAAGTTAACAATTTTGTTCTGTTACACTCCCTCCTCCCCCCTTCCCAAAACCCAAGAGCTCAGTCTCTCCCGTACCCAACCCTTTTTTTCCCTCCTTTCACCCTCCCACTCCGTTTCGAGACCCCCGGGAAAGACGAACGCCTCATCGATTCCTCCTTGGGGAATCTCTTCCATGGACAGCGGCGCTCTCTACAACCCGCGGACCGTCGAGGAGGTGTTTAGGGATTTCAGGGGCCGTCGTGCCGGGATGATTAAGGCCCTCACCACTGGTAACTGTCGTTTCTATTTTTTTTTTCTTCCGTTTTCCGTTCTTTTATATTTCGTTTGGGGGTGAGGAAAGTTTGAATCTTGCTTACGTTGGTTTTGTGGGTTTCTGTTTTTGTTGGCGTGCAGATGTTGATGAGTTCCATCAGCAGTGCGATCCTGGTGAGCTTTTAATGTTTGGAATTTGGGTTTCTTCGTCTTTAGTTATAGAATTGGGTTCTGCTCGACTTAAGTTGATGTTTTCTGGCTGAAGGTAGTTGGGGGAAATTAGTGTTTAATCGAACTCTTCGCCTGTGATGTTATGCCCGTTCAATTTTTTTTGGGTGTTTGGTTACTGTTGGCGTCGATAGGACAATGGACGCTGTGTTTTCTTCCGTTTTCCTGTTGCAGCACAGCTTGAATTGGATTCACAGTGTTTTCTTCTGTAAAACTCACTGTAAACTTGTCCAGATGATTTTGGTTTCATCTATGCATGTCTCCGGGTAGTAATGTCATTAAGGTATAAACTGTAGTGTATGAGACCAGCTATTGTGGAATGTGTGTCAACCGACTAAGTTAAGTGGCCTAGGACAGTTGAAAATGCGAGAAATATTGGACCATTCATGAATAATTGAAATTGACTAGATGAAGAATAGATTAACTTTGCATAGGTGCTACAAGTGTAAGAGAAATACTACCTCAATATCTGTAGCACTACTTTATTGTGATGGCTTTTCCATGACAATAAATTATGTTTGTGTTCTTGAAGCCCGAGATTAGGATGATGGTATTGGGCAGATACCAGGAATCCACAGCTCATCTTGCTTTTACATTTCTGATAGCATTTTATTTTTCTGGATCATGCTTGTTGTGTATATTAGTGAATAATACTGATATATGGTGATTATAAGAGTGACGGGTCAGAATTTGAACCGGAGTTATTTTCATTAAAAAGTATGCTTCTTCTAATTTGACTGTGAAGACTAGTCATGAATATTGAAATGCCAAAGACACTGGTAATTTCATGGAAGATGCTTGCGTTTTACACTTTGATCGGCAATATACTCGCTGTTATTAAAGGCGCTCGCCTCGTGTGCCTAGGCGGCGAGGCGCAAAAGGCACTCGCTTGCCGTCTTTAAGCAATACGGAGTCTCCTCTCTCCTTCAATCAGTCCAACCCTGACTACACTATACTCTGCGCCTAGGCGACGAGGCGCAAAAGGCACTCGCTTGCCGTCTTTAAGGAATACGGAGTCTCCTCTCTCCTTCAATCAGTCCAACCCTGACTACACTATACCGTGCACCTAGGCGGCGAGGCGCAAAAGGCACTCGCATGCCGTCTTTAAGCAATACGGAGTCTCCTCTCTCCTTCAATCAGTCCAACCCTGACGACACTATACCGTGCGCCTGTAGTGTTACTTGAACCTATCACCTATCAAATGCCACTTAAACATTCTGCATACAACTATGCTATCCTTAAGCGCCTTAACACTGAATATATTATACTGTATCTGTAGTGGGACTTGAATCTATTACCTATCAAATGTCACTTAAATATTCTGCATACAACTATCACATCCTTGAATTTCCGAGTGTGTAATTGACATAAAGTTAGCTGCAGCGGTCAGTGTTGTTAAAGGCACCTCGGGTGGTTGGTTAGGCGGGGAGAGGCCCCCTCGCCCTAAACAAGCCGGGCAAGCGCCATCAATAAGGCGTTGCTGAGCGAGCGCCTTGGTCAGGGGCAGCCGGGTGCTATAACACGCTATTTAGGGTGCCTCAGACCTAATAACCCTTCTACTCCTAAAAAACAAGACCTAATTCCCCAGTCCCAGCCTAGTCTTCGCCCCCCACCTCCCAACCAGAGCCCTGGCTGAATCTCCCCTCCTAGGTTTTTAAGGAAAATGTCACGAAACAGATTGTCGAGGAAGGAAACAGATTGAAGTGGGATTGTATGCAGCTTAGCTGGATTGAATTGGGATTGTATTATAGACAACTTATGAAGATATTGTGTGGTGTATGAATTATAAAAATATTGTTTTGTACGTGGGCTCCTTAAAACAGTAAGGCCAGCACCTCGTGTAGTGCCTCTCGCCTCGGGCGATTAGATATGTCGGTGCCTTAGCGTCTTAACAAACTGGCAGTGGTGTGCCGTGATATATAGGAAAGTAAGGGTGTATCCTTTAAATAACCCAGTAATTTTCTTACTGCAGAGAAGGAGAATTTATGCCTGTATGGATTTCCCAGTGAACAATGGGAAGTCAATTTACCAGCTGAAGAGGTGCCTCCTGAGCTCCCGGAACCTGCACTAGGTATCAACTTTGCAAGAGATGGAATGCAAGAGAAAGACTGGTTATCGTTGGTTGCTGTCCACAGCGATGCCTGGCTTCTTGCTGTGGCATTCTATTTTGGTGCAAGATTCGGATTCGACAAAAATGACAGGTAGCCTTCTGCTTTTCCCCATCTATGTAGTTCAAACTGGATACTTGAATGTTAATCAGCATGCTGGATGATAGAGTCAGTTTAAGTATTCAACGGAAACTTTTTGCTTATATCTCGTGATCTCATTATGCTTGTTGGGGCTTTCTCAGTTGCTTTATCAATGACTGGAAGCATCTGTTGATCTAAAGTGTTACAATAATTTGTGTGCGTAAATAAGTGCTAATCATGTTTTAAGGTTGCCTTTTGTGACAATTATACTTCAATACTTGTAAAGCCTTGTTTGACCTAGTGTAGCCTATGCTGTGATTTTGGCCATGCAGAAAACGTCTTTTCAACATGATCAACGAGCTCCCCACAGTATTTGAGGTTGTTACGGGGACTGCGAAGAAACAGGTCAAAGAAAAATCACCAAACACAAATCACAGTAGCAGCAAATCAAAGTCAAACTCTAAGGTGAGAATGCAATTAACATTACATATCAGAAAGAAGTATATGCGCCCTCGCTATTCACTTAGTGGTTGTTATGCCTGTGACAGCTGCTTCAACAAATGAAATTATCCAAATCTTGACGTTCCTTGAGCACTTTTATTTGTGCATTTTGCTATGAATTTTATGGACTGGCTTTGTCGTCAATGGTTTCTGTTGAAAGCAGTTTCATTTCACCCTGGATTCTTGTTGCCTGGTGCAGAAAGGAGGGGAATCCCAACCCAAGTACTCAAAGGTTGCCCAGCCAAAGGATGAGGACGAAGAAGGATTGGAGGAGGAAGATGAAGAGGAGCATGGCGAGACACTCTGTGGGGCATGCGGAGAAAACTACGCCTCAGATGAGTTCTGGATATGCTGTGACATTTGCGAGAAATGGTTCCATGGCAAGTGTGTCAAGATAACTCCTGCCAGGGCTGAGCACATCAAGCAATACAAATGCCCGTCCTGCAGCAACAAAAGAGCACGGCCTTGATGGTTTCTCGGATTCAAAAGTTGATCTCCGTTTCTCGTGACAGCTTCTCTAATTGTCTAGTTGGTCGATCCTTTTCCTCCCCTTGTTCTTAGCCCTCGTCTTTCCTCGATTTAGAGATGTTCCAGAATTTCTTTAGGTGCAAATCTTGTCTATTACTATGAGCATCTCCATGTCGATTGGGTAAGGTTTGAGCAGTTGTAGGCGGAAGGAACTTCTTTTAAGTTTTTGTCAACTCAACTCTATGCTTCCTTTCCTTGTTCTAATCCTTCCTACGGTCTGTAGAGTTTAATGCGAGTGATGGAGATGGTCGGCCATCCGAATCTTTTTTGTCAGAGCACATGCGGTTCATATGATCTTGGGACATTTTGCTTGAGGGGTGGGTCTGGTTCGTGTCTTTTAAGAGTAGTGGTCCAACTGTGGGCACGATAATTGGTACACCAGAGGTGCGTTCTTTCCGGGTTCGAAGCAAAGCGAGGAACCTTATCAGGGCTTGACATGTCGCGAAAATGCTGATTTGAAGAACGAGTGATTAAATTTTCTTTCTCTCAAAAAAGATTAAATTTTCTCAGGTTTTTCATGTGGACGTGAATAGCCATATGAAATAAAATTATAATTTACGATGAATAATCAATTTTTCAAAAATAATTTGTGATAGAAATTGTCTTTTCACCGCCACCACAACCCCATACACAGCCCTAACGTGTCGTGCGACGAACAAGAGCGCCGATATTTTCTACATCGGGGCGGGTAAAAAATTCACTGGGCTCAAGCCCAGAAAACGGTTTCTGGAGCCCATTTAGTAGGCCCAACCAAAAATGGCAACATTGAAATGTTCGGTGAGCCCATTTCTTACCACAAACCTCAGACCACCCGGGGTGGGGATCCCCCACCCATCCTATCGCTGCGGTAGCTTCAAGCAAGAAAAGCGCAGCGCTGTGACGGTGGGTTGCCATTCCCCGGGATTCTCCCTCGTAACATAACTTCGCCTAACGGTTTTCGTGTCAGTTGGGGTTTTGAAAAAGGTATGTCTTGTTTCTCCGTCTGTCCCAATTTCATTGTTGGGGTAGTATTTCGCTTGTGTTCGGGGACGGGGGTTCTTTCTTTTTCTTGTGGCTGTCGTTGGCAAGATTTAATGGCCGTTAGTTCGAAGAAAGGACGAGGGAAGGCGGGGGATTAGGGGGTGATTATTCATGTGTAGTTGAAATTCGGCGGTACTCTCCGTTTGATTGATGGGTACAAACAACGAGAGGCCGGCATGTTTCGATTCGTGTGTGTAGTCCACGACTTGAGTCTGGTGTTGTTCACTATCCAATCGAAAACAAGCTATTGTTGTCACGGCTAAGGGATAAGAACATTGCCTTCTGCTTATCATTCAATCTTTGTACTTATGATGCCCTTTCCGGTGATTGGTGCCGGTGAAATTGAGTTGGACAGGTATGCTACACTCATTCGCAGGCGCTGTAATGTCCTCTTTGTTCCACTCCGCGGTCTTATTTTGAGTTGCTTACCAGGACTAGTCGTCTTGCAGCAATTCAGGTTGTTAAAAACTAACCCTTCCAGAACTCAGTGATCTTGATGGGGATTGAGCGATCGGATCCCTCGAGTTCACCCCCGGAGGCATCAACGTCCACCGGATCCAGGGGTGAGATGCCCAATGTCCTGCAGCGTTTCCCAAGGGCAGCTCATCCAGAGATTATGAGAGCTGCTGAGAAGGATGATCAGTATGCATCCTTCCTCTTTGACGCTTGCCGCGATGCCATTCGTCACCTATTTGGTATCTTGCTCCGTTCGTCCTTTGTGTTGTTTGTCTTGCTACGTTCTTCCTTTGTGTTGTTTGCCCTCCTTAAGTTTGGTGTAGTGCTCTCTTACTAAACTCGATCATATTCATCCTTAGGCACAAGAGTTGCCGTAGCTTATCAAAATGAGGTAAATCTTCTTGATCCGCTGCATATTTTACAGGAAATTTTTGTTTATTCGGTTGAATCTCTTTGTTCAGACACAACTTCTGGGGCAAATGCTGTATTATGCATTGACCACTGGCTCCGGACAGCAGACACTGGGCGAAGAGTACTGTGATATTATTCAGGTTTTGTTTTCATCCACCTTTCAGAAATGCAATTAATGAGTCGTTATGCAGAAAATTTCTCACAGTGCTTTTGGTCATTTAAAATGAAATTAGTTAAACATAGTCGAGAATTAGCAGGTTATTGATTTTTCTTGTATGTGTCCTGCTAAATTAGGTTGCTGGGACTTATGGCCTACCACCAACACCAGCAAGACGCGCCCTTTTTATCGTGTATCAAACTGCATTTCCTTATCTTCTAGAAAGACTGAGGTCTTGTTCCTTTGCTTATCTATTATTTGTTTTGTAATTCATAGATTTTTCCCTTTGCTTAATGCGTGTTTTGTCAAGCAATAGAATTAATAATATAAATAAAGTCAAGTTCCCGAATGTTCTTTTCTGTTAGATGGGATATAGGTTTGTAGCAATTTTCTAATGTCAATGCTTTGAGATGCAGCTCTAGAGTTGCTTCCCGTGGATTGACACTTGATGAGGGGCAGTTTGAGGAACCAAACCTTTATACCGTTGTTGAGGGCAATGAAGGTGGAGATGGCGAGACTTCTACATCAAACACTGGGTCAAGAACTCGGACATCTTTCTTTTCAAGGTGGAGAAGAAGAGTCGTGGAGTGGTGGTTGAATACGGCCAGGAGGTGGCCAGCGGTAATAGTAGTTCAATCCTTCCTGTTGTGCTGCTAACTTCTCTCCTTTTTCCCCTTTTCTCTTTGTTGAAGCACTGCCAATTTAGAAATGGTTATGTAATTTGTTTTGCATTCAGGCACTTCCTTTTGCCAGAGAGATCCTTCAAATCATTCTTCGAACTAATCTCATGTTTTTCTATTTCGAAGGTGATTCCTCTTTCGCTAGGTCTGACACATACATTGTTCTTCCATCGATCATATGTTCCCTGAAGTTTCTATATGCTTCCTTTCCAGGTCTATATTATCACATATCCAAACGTGCTGCCGGCATTAGCTACGTATTCATTGGCAAACCATCTAATCAAAGACCAAGGCAGGTTTCCCTTTCTGGGTTTCGTGTAGAAATTCATTAAAATGCAACATGCTACCCCCAATGTCTACGGTTGTTTTACAACCTTAGTTCCTTGCAGGTACCAAATCTTAGGCATATTCCTTTTGATACAGCTCTGCATCCTTGCAGCCGAAGGGCTCAGACGGAGCAATTTATCATCTATCACGAGTTCGGTTCATACAACATCCTTTGGGATGCACCAATCTTCTGCAGGTACTATTTCACTGTCCTTAGATAACTTGTTTTCTGGTTGTCCAGAGTCCCATGTCTGGTGAAGTTAGATTTGATACTCCTAAATGCTGTGTATTCTTCATTTCTAATTGCGCTTATTGGGATAAAAGTGGGAACACTGTCATTCAAGCTTCTTGATTCAATCGTTAATTTTCGTCTCTTAGGACGAAATATACCGGTCCTCAATGAGGAGGGAGGTGTGATAACTGCTGATCACGAAAAAGGGCATTTGGTGAATGACCCGTCAGAGGTAAACCCAAGTTTGTACTTTTCTTTTCCGATACATTGAAATGGTAGTTCTTGGAAGTCGCAAAAGTTAGTGACCAGTCTTCCTTGCAGGGTGGTGGGACGAGCAAGTGTACATTGTGCTTGAGCCACCGTCAACATCCGACGGCCACACCTTGTGGTCACGTTTTCTGCTGGTAAGCCTTTTCTCCGCCAGGTCGTGGATGTGCCATAGCAACTTCTCTTTTCTGTTTCTTGCTTCAAAGTCTCCATTGTTTGCCCAAACACCTAAAAATTTTCTTGAGAATTTGCTCTCTGCTGCACGTGTAGGAATTGCATCATGGAGTGGTGCAACGAGAAGCCTGAGTGCCCTCTGTGCCGCACTCCGATGACTCATTCAAGCCTGGTCTGTTTATACCACTCCGACTTTTGACGCAATTAATTCTGCATGCACATTTTCACCGGCCACTGGGTGAAAAGGACTACGCTACTTTCTGTCATTAGCATTGGCCTTAGAATTGATTCCTTAGGCATATGTAAAAGCAACTTTACCAAAGGTAGTCCTAGTGGGCCATTATGAGTTGGGCTTTAAAACGAATGCTTTAGTCGTTACAATGTATATTGAGAATCCGAACAATTTCGCTTAAATTATTGTGTTGGCCGACGTGGAGACATTCGTAGTCTTGTTCCACGTCGTGATTGGCAATTAATAAAAGATAGGTCCTGTTTACAGGAAACATGTTCGGTTTTTTTTGTATTTTGGAAAACACGAAATAAATACTGGAAACTCCAAAAACTTCACAAAAATATTTTATTTAGAAACATGTTTTCTTAGTTTTATAGAAAACGAAAACAAAAAACGAAGTACCTAACATGGCCTAAAGTTGCTATTCTTCGTGAAAAATTTCGAATAACTTGAGTTGCTTTATTTGTTATTTATTATCGGAGATCATACTTTTTTTTCTTTCCAACTTGATTTCGAACTTTTACTTATACGTAAAGAGAGTATATAATACGAATACCGTATATTCTTTTTAAGTATTTTATCGTAATATTTCAAATTTAAAGTTAGTACTTTATAAACATTATAAATTTTTACTTAAATATGATGAATTGTGTTAGTATCAACGCTAATATGGTACGGTGATGTTCAATTGACCATGATAAATTCATGCTTATCCGGGTAATGTGTCGGTTGACGGTCAACGCGGTCAGAAGATGACGTGGCCCGTGATCCTCGGATTTGAAGAACTAGAAATGGCATGAACATGCTAGAAGCTTCCGCCATCAGTACCTCCGGAACCAGAACCTTCTCCTCCTCCCGCCTATATAATCCCCGGTCACATTTCTCCACAAAATCCATCAATCCAAGATTTCCCCGACGACAAACGCAACGACCTCGGAAATTACCTAACCGACTACGATGGATGCTCGCGTATTCACGCCCTTCGACGGCCACCTCCTGGCGGCACTCCACAATGTCCTCGATTCTGCCCCCGACGGCTCCTCTCATCAGTCGCCGCAGACCCACACCTACGTCCGGGACGCCAAGGCGATGGCCTCCACCCCCGCCGACGTCATCGAGACCCCCGCTGCCTACTCCTTCGTGATCGACATGCCAGGGCTCAAGGTTGGGGACATCAAGGTCCAGGTGGAGGACGACAACCTCCTCGTCATCAGCGGTGAGAGGAGGAGGGAGTGGGAGGACGGTAAGGACGGAAAATCGGCCGCGGACGTGAAGTACCTTAGGATGGAGAGGAGGGTGGGGAAATTCATGAGGAAGTTCGTCCTGCCGGAGAATGCAGACAAGGACAAAGTGACGGCTGTGTGCCGCGATGGCGTGTTGACGGTCAGTGTCCCCAAGCTTCCCCCACCTGAGCCGAAGAAGCCTCGCACCATCGAGGTGAAGGTGGCCTGAGTTGAACAGCTGCAATGTGATGAGATCGAATCGGAGTGTTAGTTATGATCTATTATGAGCAAATCTCGTGTGCTTGCTTCTGAAGAGGGCCGAATAATGTAACGAAGTTGATCGTGAATGGGTTATGGGGATTAGTGTTTTTGCCATGAACGCCGAACGAAGTTTCTACGAGTCCACATGCGAATGATTCCTCCTGTTGGTTTTTCAACAGAAATTTAGTTCTCCACTTTTGACAATCAATGATTAGGATCTGTAATGGCTCCTTAGGGTACGTTTTGGTCTTGGGCAACTGGGTTTTATAAATGATAAGTAGTATGACGGCATGTTGTAGTGCTGTCAAAGTACTCAGCTAATGAAGCATTGATCAAATCCTTTTCTGTCCACTAGCTGTCATGGAGATGGTGTTTTTGTTGATAAGTGCCGGATTTGAATTGATTGCTGTGATATTACTCTGCTGTGCTAGTGGTTTTAAACTGTTCTTCTGCTGTCCATTTTGTGTTAAATGCTCGAGGTTTGCATCTGCCTGTTTCTCTTTGCTCACCCAAATCACTCCAGCTTTTGGTATATAACAATGTAGAGAGGCATGGCTCACTGGAATTCTTTGGAGTCTTTGATCCTATAAACTATCATCATGAGTACTTGAAGATGCCTATTTCATATTGTGATGTGCAGAGTCGTCTGTCTATTGAAAAGTAAACGCGTAAGATGCAAGTGCAGCATGGGCTGATCAGGTCTAGTTAGTTTTAGAAAGGTTCATATGTTCAAGTTCTTTGCTTCCTACTTTTCCATAACTGGAGGAGCAATCTGCATGCTTGGGACACCTCTTCACATTACACTGGCGTGGTCATGTGCAATGACTACTTCAATTTTCTCTTGGAATTTATCTTACCTTAGTTGTTTCTTCTATCCATGCATTTTAAGTTTTGGTGGAAGTGTACTTTGTAGCCTTTTCTTGCAATTTCACTGTCTTTATCTATGCGTCCTTTTAATTTGTTATATACCCAAATGGACTAGATATAATTGTGATTTGCAAATGAGTCTTTCCATTCAACTGAATGCTTACCCTGTTGCCAATTCTTAATATTTTGGTAACAGTATGCCATGATGCTTGGAACAATCTTACACGGGTTTGAAGGTTACTTCCATTGCTCCATGAAAACGCACAAATTTAGTTTCTACCTCTTGACAATGTTCAGCCTCAACCATATTTGATTTCGGTTGTAGGGGCGTCTCCAATTAGTTGTCCAAGAATACGGATACAGGTTTTGAGAACTTTCAGGTATGTTCTACCAATTACTTGTGCATGTCGATGGCCTCCTTGCTTTTGGATTTTGTTATTATACTGATGCGCTTATTATAGGTAGGGTCTTACATTCACATTGCTAGGATCCTCCCCCTGCCACCAGGAAGATGTCGCTCCCGCGTCTGTTCTACTGGAACATCTACCTCTAAGTTTTCATGAATGGTTAGGGGTGGAAACCACATGACGATCAGTTACTGTAAAATTAGAAATGGTTTTCCAAATAGCCTCCCATGAGGTACACTGCGGCTGCTTAACTTCCGGCTTGTTACGGTTTCTCTGCCGTGACGGATGAATGAGCTCCTTCATCCTTGTGTCCCACGTAGCTAGAATTGTGTAGATTTAGCTCAGGAGCTAATAAAGGGATTGTGAGCTGTTCCCATTATCAGCTGAGATGCTTCAGGACAGCGACTATCTCCCAGATGTTCTATCGATTGTCTGAGCGGAGTGTTGTCAAAGGACCAATGTGTAAAGGTCGTGAAATATTGAAGGTTAAATTGTAAATTAAATTTAGCCAACTTTTTCCGCCGTTCGTCTGCTCCGTTTGTTCCCTAAACGGCGAAAGCCATGAATTCAAAACCCTACGGCATCTCCCATCTTCTTCATCTCATCCCGACGACAGCCGTACCTCGGAGACATAACTCCGCCGCCATAATGTCTTCGTCCGAGGAAGCTCAGCTCAGCTCCGACAGCCTCAACGCCGCCCCGAGGCTGCAGATATACCCCCAGAAGAACTCCGGGGTGTCACCTTTCTGGAGAGGTGATTGGGATTGGTTTGTGTGGATTGTTTTTATGCTTAGGTGGTGTTCTAGAGACGTTATTTGTTCGTTATCTTATTGTATTTTATTGTTTTGCAGAGAAGTACGAGAGGGAAGCCAGGAGATATTGGGACATGTTCTACAAGCGACATCAGGACAAGGTTCGTACAAAAATTGAATCTTTGTGGGAATTGTGTTGTGTTGCTTCAGTGGCATATTTGTGGCGGGTAAAATTTAGGATGAAGCGGTTTGTGTGGTAGTTTGGTATGCCGGAACGGTCGGACTGTACATGGAGACAGGAAGAAAATCAGTGTTTATGTCAAAATGTTAGTTAGTAGAAGTGCTGATTTTGCATTTTATTTATTTTTTGTTTGAATTCAGTATCAACTAGTCAAAGTAGAAGCTGTTCTGTGTTTTCCATGACCAGTGTGGGCTAGGGGGAGGATGGGTGTATATGTATACATTACCTTGTCCCATCGTCTCTGAGTGGCGGAACTGTAGGACTCTATAGGATATTCTTGGTGCTGCCGTTGCTTGTTTTGCCGCTGAAGTTACTCATGATTCTCTGTCTGTTGGGCAGTTTTTCAAGGATAGGCATTACCTGGACAAGGAATGGGGACATTACTTTGATGTGAGTTTGTGAACCGGTGGCTTTGAATTAGACTGGGCCTTTCACATTTTTTTCATGATTCCAAGTCTTGGAAAAGCTCCTTATTTTTTATTCTTGATGTTTCAGGGTTCATGGCAGAAGCATGTTTTGGAGGTGAGATAGTGACAAGTATTCTGTATCCAACAATGGGTAACTTTCTTTTGTATTTTAAGCAGTTATAGAGGTGTGATTCATGTCTTTCATCATCTTTAGGTTGGTTGTGGAGCCGGGAACACGATATACCCTTTGATTGCTACCTACCCCAACGTTTTTGTTCATGCCTGCGATTTTTCCTCACGTGCTGTCGACTTGGTTAAGGTCTGATTTCTTTCCTATAATGTTTGATGATGTGCATTTTCAAGGTTTAAATTTAAGAAAGCAATCGGGATGTAAAGCCCACATACTCTGTTTTATTTTGAGCAGACACACAAAGATTTCACCGAGAATCGCATTGATGCATTTGTATGTGATTTGACGGCGGATGATCTGAGCCAGTTTGTCCCTCCAGCTTCAGTTGATATTGTTACCATGGTACTTCAATAGAGCGCTATACCTTTTGGATTTTGTAGTTGCATTGTACTTTTCATGTATAGTTTTTGTCCATATACATTTATTTCGTGTTTTGAAATGGCTAACTTGTTAAGCAGATATTTGTGTTATCTGCAGTTTCTCCTGAGAAGATGCCCCTTGTGTTGAGTAATATAAGAAAAGTCATCAAAGTGAGAATTTCCCCCTTCTTTCTAAACGTGTGTTCATATTTGGAGATAATACTTGGATGTGGTTCTGATGTTATTTGCTTGTTTCTCAGCCGAATGGCCGTGTGCTACTTCGGGACTACGCTACTGGTGATCTTGCTCAGGTTATTGTGATTATTTATTCCTAGTAGCATTTCAGCTCATCTTATCATATTTGACGCCTCTGTTTTTTTTTCAGGAAAGGTTTACAGGCAAGGATCAGATGATTAGCGAGAACTTTTACGTCCGGGGTGATGGGACAGTGAGTTGTGTGGTATCCATTTGTTATTGATCATTCTGGATAGACCTATCCTATCTATAACACGCATCTCTCATTGACAGCGGGCGTTCTATTTCTCAAACGAGTTCTTGACTAACCTGTTCCAAGAAAATGATTTTGAAGTTGAGGAGATAGGCGTTTGTTGTAAACAAGTTGAGAATCGGTCGAGAGAGTTACTGATGAATAGGTAAGGTTAGCGCTCAAATTTGCCATGTCTTCTTTAACTTCACATAGGGCGAGTTTCGTCTGCACCACAACAGAGGAATAAAATTGTGAGAATCACATATCTTACACTCTGGTTTTCAGGCGTTGGGTTCAAGCTGTATTTCGTGCTTCGGTTAATGTTGAATCCGTGAGTAGTCCAAGCGTGGTCGAACCCCATTGTGACGAAATAATTGACCACAAAACTCAGGATAATCGGAACAAGTTGGGGAATGATCCTGCATTGATGGAAAACTCTGAGGTCGATATATCAGATGGCATAGGGCTTGACATGTTCGGTGTTTCCTCTTCCATGGATAACACGGTAGGTGAACTTTATGCACTTACTGTTGGTAAAATCTAAGTTTTATGCTTACATTTGTTTATCTGATTTTGTTTAGGTTCTCCCAGTGAATGTTTCTGGTTCCCACTTTGTGATCAGGGTACTATCCAAAGAATACCAGCACACGTGCAAGTCGACCGGTCTAATGCTTTGGGAATCAGCTAGATTGATGGCTTCCATCCTAGTACGAAACCCTGCCATTGTTTCTGGAAAGCGGGTACTAGAGTTGGGTTGCGGTTGCAGCGGGATATGTTCTATGGTCGCAGCACAATCAGCTAATGTTGTTGTCGCTACGGATGGAGACACAAAAGCCCTCGACCTCCTGATGCTGAACGTATCTTCGAACCTTGCCTCACCTCTTCTCGACAAATTCGTCGTCAAGCGACTGGAATGGGGAAACAACAGCCATATAGAGGCCGTGAAGAGAGTTTCGCCGGAGGATGGTTTCGATGTTATAATTGGTACGGATGTAACGTACATCCCTGAGGCTATCTCTCCCCTGTTTTCAACCGCGAGGCAACTCATTTCAGCTCAAGGGCATTCTGGGAAGGATTCTCAGGACCCTGGACTTATTCTCTGCCACATCTTGCGTCGAGTGGATGAGGAGTCCATACTCTCTGCCGCATCCCAGTGTGGTTTCGTGCTGGTCGAACGATGGCCATCGGAGAGCTCGCCGCCCGGAATCATAAGCTCTTGGTTTGCAGGAAACGGAGACGAGGATGTAGTCAGCTCTGCTTTGAGTATTATGTATTTTAGAAGTGGGCATTAGTTAACTTGGATCTTAAAAGAAACACGATGAATAACTTTATATTATTATCTTCCTCATGGCTTGTGGCTGGGCTGTGCCGTTAGTTTCTAAGGTATGTCCGTAAGTGAATTCTCATGGTTTTGCGAAGTTTCACCTTTCTTCATTCGTAGTCATTTTGGGTACAATTTTATACAGAATTTAGAGAGGAGTCTAAAAATATGCTTGGGGGAAATTTTAAATGGGAAGAACAGTGTAAATTTTACCTGATATCAATTCCTTCGTTCAAAAAAGCGACGGGTTGGCAGGGGACAAGGGTATCAGAGATCAAAGCTCCAAAATCCCTTGGCCATCATACACTGCAGGTCATATGTGGCCTCTCCCTATTTAATACCTGGGGTAAGAGAATGAATGCACTGACAATTGGGTGGGAAAGGAAGGAACATGGACCCTCTAAAACTTGAGACATCCATTTCAATCTGGGTGTGTAGTAGTGATCATGAAGAGCAGGATGGTGGTAGTAGTAAAGAGAGGTGTTTCGCTGAGTTCGGTGATGATCCAGAGAGATTGATGATGAACATTTAGTTGGCACAACCCACCACCCACCCCATCATCTCAGAGAGCAACAATAACAAAAATTGAATTTGCAACAACTGATGTCAGATACGAGATGTCTCTCTCTCTCTCTCTCTCAATGCAGAGACAATCATCGGCCTCTCTTGGTCTTTACACGCTAAGAAGAAGAACAGAGAGGACGCGTGAGTTCTGATGCCAAACACGATTGACACGTGTAACGCGAGGGCCACTGAGTACTTTCTCAGTAGTAGTAAATTGTTCTCGAGGTTCAAAAACAGTTTTGGTTTTTTCCAATCTTATGCAGTGAGTTGAATGATGCATACGAATATGAGCCAATCACATTATCTCTTTACGTAAGAAGTAACTGGGCAACCCAACATCCATTGTACCTATTGTGTTGGATACAATTGTTTCGATGACAAAACCCGATTCACATTGGGCATTGGCAAGACATATCACCAAACTTAACAGTGCACTAAAAATCTGGAATCCAAAAAACTCGGATCACAAACAAAGGGAAGACGAGGCAAGTAGTGAGTGACACAACCCAACAATCGTTTCTTCTTCCCTTTTCCTGGGCACTGAAGTTTGAATTGGATATATATATATATATATATATCTTTTGTCACTTTCTCCTTTTGTTCCCCATTACCCAATACAAATCACAAATCAAATCCTTTTTGGCTTAGACGAAGGCTAAAGAAGAAAATATCACTCGCTTTCAATTTTAACCTTTATGGATCCCCCCCCCCCCTTCTTGGTTTCTTTCTATATTATAATCACCCATCTTTTAGTAAAGTTAAACATTTTTATGTTCGAACGTATCCCCTACTTTTTTGAAATTTTTTTTTACGTAAGCAAATATGTGTACGAAATCATTTTGTTCTGTTAGCACATCAGCCATTCGATTTCTTAGTGTATGATATTGGCAGGGTTGGATGATTAGAACTTGAGATGTGATTTTAGAGGTTTTTGAAGTTTACAAAATCTGGGTTTTAGGTTATAAACACATTTGCCTGCCTTGAATGGAAGCCGAGAGGACACAAGTAGTCCCTTGTCTTTTTACCAGTTCAACGCGTCCCCAAAACCATGTTCTTGTCCTTTTTGGGATGGTCAGATCAGAACACCAAACCCGTATTTCCCAACTCCCCAAAAACTCCCACTCATTTTTTTGAATTTCAAACCCCCCCTCCACACACAAACACCCAAAATAAACCAAAAAACAAAGACAGTCCAGACCAGACCAGAGACCCAGAACAAAACAACAAACACCCCCCAAAGTCACCAATTCCCCCCCCCCCCCCCCCCCCCGCCCCCATCTTTCCTTGGATTTTGGGGGACTCTCCTTACTAAAAAGACTTTGGTCAAGTGCCGCACGCTTCACGTTATCCAACCCCCACATTAACTAAATATTCATCTGGAACAGCATATACATGTACCCGAGTTTGATCTTGATCTGAGTGCCATGTATATAACTAGTAGTTGTATTACTAGTTTTTTCCTCTTAAAACTGATCAGATATTATATGATGATATCACTAAACTAAATAAGCCAAAACCCAGTTCGAGATTTGTTCCCTTTAATACCATAATTAGTGGTATTAATGAAATACCCTCCTTAGACAGACATTGGATGCTTTTGTCTGTGTCTCGAGGGGGGTGGTGGTGGCTCCGGGGTCTGATCTGGTCTTGTTTCTTTCCCCCATCTGGGATTTTAAATGCCAACTGCACTCTTTTCCTTTCCTTTTGTTTTTTAACACTAATCAAAGCCAACATGCTTTCTCCTCCCCAAAGATCTCTTTTCTGTCCGTATCTCTCGTCCCTCTCTCTGTCTCTTCTTACAACCTCTGCTCTCTTTTGACTAATGCCTTGCTCCCTATAAAGTTTTGATCTTTGGGCGGATTCAACCGATATTAGAATTGGGTTTTGATAGCCTAAAGGTTTTGAGGTCTCCGGCGTTGATGGGTGCTTCCGGGAAATGGATTCGAGCTCTCACCGGCCACAAGAAGGCCGAGAAAGATTGTTCTGTGGGTTTATCTTCCTCCGACGGTGCGCATATAGTTCTGTCTGACGAGGTTGTCTGAAATGCATCGTTTTGTTTGATTCAGGAGAAGTCTAGCGGTGGGGGGAAGGTCAGGAAGTGGAAGCTGTGGAGGAGCTCTTCTGGGGATGTGTCGCCAAGGAGTGGCTCCCGAGGGAGCGATGGTCCCGCGTCGCCTGCTCTGGATGCATACTCGGCTGCCGTGGCTGCAGTAGTCCGTGCCCCGCCTAAGAACTTCAGGGCTGTTAAGAAGGAATGGGCCGCTATCCGGATTCAGACCGCATTCCGTGGATTTCTGGTAAGCACACTGTGTTAAGGATGGTTTGTGTGTGTTTAGGCCTGTGACGCGATGAGTTTTGTGTAGGCCCGGAGGGCTTTGAAGGCGTTGAAGGGGATTGTGAGGGTTCAAGCACTGGTTCGAGGAAGGAAGGTGAGGAAGCAGGCGGCAGTGACTCTCCGCTGCATGCAGGCGCTCGTTCGTGTTCAGGCACGGGTTCGGGCTCGTCAAGTTAGGATGTCCGTCGAAGGACAGGCGGTTCAGAGGATGCTCACCGAGCATCGTACGAAGGCCGACCTTTTAAAACAGGCCGAGGAAGGTTGGTGTGACAGCAAAGGAACCCTCATGGACGTAAAGACGAAGCTGCAGATGCGGCAGGAAGGGGCTTTCAAGAGAGAACGAGCGATTGCCTATGCGCTTGCTCAAAAGGTGAGAGGATTTCTGCTTTTTAATTGGGAATAAGGTGTTGATCCTGATGATGAATTCTGAAGTTCGATCGTTTCTGCAGTGGAAACAAGGCGTCGACCTGAATTCAAGGCCCTTTATTGCGGCCCCGCCTTCTCTGAGAAGCCAGGAGTTAGATAAAGGCAACTGGAGTTGGTTGGAGCGGTGGATGGCCGCGAAGCCGTGGGAGTCGCGGTTGATAGAACAACATTCCAACGACAGGACCGTCATCCACCCGAAGCTGCAGCTGAACTCTCCCTTGTCGGGCCCGTCCTCAGTTAGAGTCCGAAAGACAAATGTGTCGACAAGAGTCTCCGCGAAGCCTCCTCCATTATCGGGCCGCGGCACTCGCTCATCCTCCAGCCCAAGTTCGGACTACTACCTCCACGACGAGAGCTCGGCCTCTTCCTCCTTCTGCACTTCAGGGACGCCAATCCCAGGCAACAACATGTGTGCTCCTTCGGATGACATGCCACACGTCCGTCCGAGTTACATGAACCTGACGGAGTCAACCAAGGCGAAGCAGAAACCTGCTAGCAATCTCTCGCGAAGGGTCCTCAGGCCATCCATGGACGAGTCTCAGTTCATCAAACTAACCTCCGGTCTCGGGGACGTGGCAGACTCATTTACCACCGGGCTCGCCAACAACTCCTCGGATTACTTCTCGAAGCCGCTTGGCCTTCCTGTCTGCGTCCTCAAGGCAAATGATCCCGACAACATCGGCGTGTACTATTAGTCGAATCACAAACGTAATGTCATTTTATCATTCCCACTCGTAAAAAACTTGGAACTTCACCCTTGGTCCGAAACTACCGTTGCCCAAGCCGGTCGGTCGAAGAGGCCGACGGGACGATCATAGGGCAAGTGACAGTCGCTAACCACCGTAGCCCGCGGGGCTTGTGTGAGGTGGGCCAGGGGAATCAGTTTGGTTGTGTAATGGGCTGACGTGGCTCAGTGGTCTTAGCCCACTACACCAAGCAAATCTTGCCTTGGATGTCAACGTGGTTGCTGCACTGACGGGACTAGGAATTTGTACTTCATTGTCCCATCAATGATGAAAACATAATATGATTGTTAATTTACTACATCTTGTTGTTCATTATTTTTTTAAAAAGAATTTCTAATCTGAGTGATTGCTTTCCAAGGATAGAAAAGAGGGGGCGGACGTCATGATGGGTCTGGTTTGGGCCCAACCAGGGAAGTGGGCACGGAAACAACATTTCGGCCCATAATTGCAGTAATGGGCCTTTCTGTAAGCTCAAGCATAAAAAGAAGCGTTACCGAGCAGAAGCAACTTTTTCTTGAACCAAACGGCATATATGATTGAACGGATAGGATCAAAAAATATTTAGATGGGAGGGGTGTAACGACTCGACTTTTTGTGGTTTAAAACTATGCATATGACATGTATTTGAAGGTGGAATGAGCATTGTATATGAGTATTTAAGTATAAGCGATGTGTGAGTAGGAGTATATACGGTAGGGTATAGTGCGGACCAAGTAGGGGTGCTTCGGACACCAAAATCGGAGGTTCTCGGATCAACGTGGGACTTACACGGGGTGATAGATGGCGTAAAATGAGGCTTAAAGTGGGTGTCGGAATTTGGATATCCTCTCTAGATCGGGTCGTCTGAGGGTCGGCACCGGTGGAAGTTGAGGTGACGGCCGTTGACCCAAAGAGCTGCGGCCGCTGACCATGGTAAAGAGAGAGAAGCGTCTCGACCCTCAATCGTGAAGAGAGAGAAACACGATCCTGGGGTGCTTTCGGAGGGTCGAGGGGGGGCACTCCCCAATGCTTGGGGACGATGGAGGGTCGATAAAGAGCGACGGCCGCTGCCCCTAGGCATGCCGACCACTCTACGGAGGCAGCCTCAAGAGTCGTTTTGGCCGAAAATGGCCCGACCCGGAATTGAAATTAAACGTTTTGTGAGTCTTAATTAGGTCATTAGGAGGTGTTTAGTGGTGATTAGTTTTTCAAGATGACCCTTAGTTCATAAGATAATCGCGGCCGAAGGCGGTAGCGGCGAGACATGTAAGGGTTGACGCGGATTGAGCTGGGGTCGACGGCCGCTGACCTCCACACACCAAGATGGCCATCCGTAAAGAGAGAGAAGCGATCCAAGGCCAAACCGTGAAGAGAGAGACCATCTCTAGATAGGCTTATGTGTCCCTTAAAACCCTCTCCACCCTTGATCTTGATGACATGGAAGGATACTCAAACATCATTCTTGGCCTTTGGATCTAGATGAAGGAAGGAATAAAGACACTTGGATGAGTCTATCCATGATTTAATATGGACCTTAGGATGAGGAAGGTCATGGATAAAACTCCACCATTGGATCAAGATCGACTAGTCAGTCAAGGGGACACACTCCCTTAAATCATTCACATGGGGAATTAATTAAAAGGAATGACATAAGGGGATGGAAGTGACTTAAAACTTAATAAAATATGGGAAATAATCCCATCCCCTTCCCCAAGGAGGCTGGTCAGACTCCCCATTACACACCCACACTCATTCCACCACCATCACGAAGGGAAGAAAAGGGAGGAAGGGCGGCGACCGGAGGAAACACCCGTGGACGAGGAAAAGAAAAGAACGCCACCATGGATTCCCGAACGAGGAGAGCTCGACGCCGTTTTAGCCAAAGGTTAAGGACCAAGGGAGGGCAGCCTTCAAGTGCAGAGATCGTCCGACGGAGAAAGGAACTAGCCCAGTTGTGCTTGGAAGCTAATGGGAGGTATGCTCCGCAACCCTTCTCCGATTCTTCTCCATTTTGCACCTTATTTATTGAGATTTTGCTGCTGTGAATGTGATGCTCTTGGTGAGTTCAAATGGGTCAAGGGGGTGGCCGGACCTTGGGGAAGGAAAGGGAAGCCGCCCCGGACCCATCTCGGTTAGTGTTCGTAGTTATATTTCTTGGATCGTCGTTATAACGGGATGTTCGATTAGATAAGTGTAAGGTCGACCCTTGGAGGTCGAAACTCGGTTCTTCGGGGCTGAAAACAATGGAACCAAAGATGGAAAGAGGAGTGTCGGACCTCATAATGGTTGCACTTCGTTACCGCGCTCCTTGAGCGGAATTACGAGATTTACATCTTGAAATTTGATCGGCCAAGTAGCTGGAACGTGGGGACTGAATTGGAATCTTTTGTTGGCCTAGAGAGGCCTGTCCATCGTGCGAAATGATGCACGGAAGTCATGCTCAGGAGTGGTTGGGAGGTGAGATCGAACTAGACAAAGTTCGGTTGAAACGAGCAAATGTAATTGGATGTTATCGCCGATGGAGTGCTGTCTTATGTTGTGCGAGTATGAGGGTTGGGATATCTAATCCCCTTTCTTGGAATTGATTAATTGACGGCCGAGGAAGGCTGGAACAAGGCTGGTGATGTCCGGCCATCCGAGAGCGTTTCCGTAACAACAGTAGTAATGCATGATTTGCACACGATGCTTGCGATGGTCCAAATAGAGGACGTTTCCTTGTCGTTGCTACATACTTAGACAATTCTCTAACATTTTTCAAGTCCCTCGCAGGCCTTAGGAACTTCTCATATATCGAATGTTGTAGGCAAAGTTGACATGATGAGTTTGAATTATAATAAACTTGTACCGAATTCCGACGATAATTGAGAGGTTACTTTTTTTTTAATTCATAAAATTCATGATCCTTTCAGGGGAGGTCGTGATGAGCACGTGCAATGCATGCATGGAACGTGAATATGTTTGAATATGTTAATAACAGAGATTCTTTCCCAAACATATTTGGAAATGGGGTCAATCGGAAACATCATCATAAAATAGATTCATTTTAATGGGATTAAGATTAGACCTCGGGCGGCCCCCCCACTTGAAACGAACATTCAAATTCTCGAATTTTATATAATTGAAATAAAATATTTATATCCGCATTAAATATTTAAAACAGTGACGTAAGTACTCACGCTCGATGCTCCAAAAAAAATAATAAAATTAATGAATTATATGAACTGTCCCGGCCACTGAAATTAAATAGTTTGATCCGGAATTTGGGGAAACATGCGATGCATCTGCTGATCATGACATAAATGAAATGCATATGATTTGGTGCAAAATTACATTAAAATAAACCCCAACTGTTACATTTATATGTATGTGACAACTATATTATACATAAAATTTTTGAAACATTAAATATTTATAAAATCCCATGAAAGTACATAAATATTTGTAATTTGTTTTCTATTTATTTAATTTTGTCTTGATCTCTTCTCTCCATCGTCGGAACGCCGATTAGAAAATGGACCCGAGTTCGAGTCCCCCACCGCAAGGACTCACCCAACAGGAGTACGCCGACCTCCGCCACGTCATCGACACTTACCACAAGTTCGACCGTCCCTCTTCCGCCGCCGCCGCCACCACCACCTCCCTCATCACCCAGCGTATCGACGCCCCCGCAGCCCAGGTCTGGCCGTTTGTCCGCGGCTTCGACTGCCCCCAGAGGTACAAGCACTTCATCAAGAGCTGCGAGATGAGGGGAGATGGGGAGGTGAGGGTCGGGTGCGTGAGGGACGTCACCGTCGTCTCGGGCCTCCCCGCGTCGACGAGCACGGAGAGGCTCGAGCTCCTGGACGACACGAACCGCATCCTCAGCTTTAGGGTCGTCGGCGGGGAGCACAGGCTCAACAACTACAAGTCGGTGACGTCGGTCAATGAGTTCGCCCCGGGCAACGGGGGTCCGGCTTACACGGTCGTGCTGGAGTCGTACATAGTGGACGTCCCGGAAGGGAACACGGCCGAGGACACGAAGATGTTCGTCGACACCGTGGTGAAGCTCAACCTCCAGAAGCTCGCGGTCGTGTCGGTGTCCTCATTCCACAGCCACGATCATCGCGGTTGAACTCTCGAATTGGAACTCAACAAATCCCGCTTCTTGATTTTCATTTCACAACCGAGTCTGAGGTCGATGTGCTTATCTCTTCTTCCATCTTTCTTGTTTAATTTCATCAGGAAGAGTCTGTGAATTGTGAATCTTTTATTTTTGCTTTCCTCAGAAAATAATAAAAATGGACGGGATTGTGACATAAAATGATTTGTTTAGTAGTAATCTAAATTGGTAAGGGATGGGGTGGACTGAAGTCAGATAGCATTAGATGGATGTGAGGTGGTTCCCCAAAATTCAAAGCATTGACTCTTTTATCACACCCACCAAATGTATATATGGTATAGTCTAAGATTTAAGTGTAACGAAACAACTCATCACCATGTACTATATGATATGATCTTTCTTCCATTTATTGCACACACAAAATGTATTTTGGTATTTCAACGCCAGAAAAGAAAATTGGGGTACCAAAAGCAAATATTTCAACCAAAACTTTAAGGTGAGCCCGGAAATTTTTTGGGGAGGGGGGAGGAAACTCGTGATCCATTCACACGAGACATGTGATTTTCTATTGTTTCATCTTCAGCTTTTTATTTCATTTGTTAGCTGGAGATGGACATGTCCTTCTTGCTCCCGCCACCTAATTTGTAAGAACTACCCAACATAAGCCTTTTGGTACGGACGATTAGAGGAATGAGGCAGGCCATCCCCAAAACAGCTTGACAACCACAACTCTTGCAATCCCATCATCCCACAACCTTTTGTGTTCTACTCAGCTACGCTTTTTTATTCTCAAGACCATCTTATTCCTTAGATTTACAGGCCCTTTACTAATCACTTACAAGGCGCCTATATATGATCAAAGAATTTTGAACCGCTCGAGTTCCTCCTCTATCTATGATCCTATCGCAAATATGCTGAAACAAACGCCCGGGGAGTGAGTATACACGGAAAGAAAGCTTTCCACAGGGAATTCCCCCTCTTTCTTATTAGGAGATCCGTGTTTTGATCGGTTTCAACTTCAACCCCATGCTTTCCGGTGACAAGAGTTCCGGGGAAATGAAGGAGGGACTCAGGGGACTCCTTGGGCTGACGTTGAATCTCGAGGGCTTGTACATGCCGTACCCCATTATGAAGTACTCGAGGGGCGTCGACATGGCATGAGGCTGCTCCTCCGTCACCAATGTTCCACAAGCTTGAACCTGCAGGGGATTGCGGATAATACTTGCAGGTTCATCAAGTTCATAGAAAACTTCGCGGCACCATAGGATGTGGGTATTGCATACGTACCTCTACCAAGGCACTATGTCTTCTGTCCATTTTCGAAGTCATGTAGACGGCCTCGGAGTGAAAGGGTGAATGTTCTCCAACAAAAATTAGGGATCGACATTGCAATTTCCACAATCCTTCGCTAATGTCAGGCCTCCTGGAGTAAATGCAAAATTAATCTCATCAAATATACCGCAAAGACGAATAAGCTTTTGGTGAGAGAACCTAATATTCCATTTCAGAAAGATCCTAACCTGTTGATCGCCTCCAGAAAGCGCCAAATGTTCAATCCCTGCCGCTCGTCAAGGAACTGCACAAAAGAAAATAATACCATTGATCACAAAAGGCCTTGTAGCTTTGAACCAAGATAAACAAACAGTTCATAGACCCTAATGACGTTGTATAAAAGACCGACCCTCCTGCATGATTGTACAATATCAGACTCCGGTGTTCGCGCGCAGCCCCGTAATTCCTGTCTCCAGAGATTATGCAATTATCATGGTCACAATGGATTCCGTTGGGCTTGATGACTTCTCGTCATAGAACAAAGATGAAAAATACCTTGCTGAAGTACCGCGTAAGCAGAATTTCTTTGACCAACCCACACATGCCATAGAAATACAACAAATTTGATATGACCTGAGCGATGAGAAAACTCTTAGGAAGTAAAACAGCAACATTAGAGCAAGAGAAAATGGCAAGGTGAGATAAAAGATTCAAACAGGAAAAAACCTTATTCAATAACCATTCTGTCCATGATGGAGCTCCGCACAAGGGGGACACGAGTATCAAACCAGTAACCCGCTGCCTGTATTTTATCTGTCAACAGAAGTTAAAGGGTGATTGAATAAGTAAGGAGGATATAATACAAACATGTTCGTAGAGCATAAACATCGCGTTACTTACTGCGAAAAGGGTCAAGATGTAAGCTCCGGCTGTTACTCCCATGCACATTACCACTCCGAGTCTACAATAACATGGGACAAAAAGTTATACTTATAATAGCACCTGGTTAAACATTTTATTTGCAGAGACCAAAAAGTGAAGTTCAGTCATTAGATCAGAGCTTCCACAACCCTTGATCAGATATAACTCTTGTACGCATGGCTTCCTAAACATTTGTCATCGAATTACATGGATGCCATGCGGTGGCACGGTAATCGCACACGGCTGTTGCTTTTTGCAGGTAATGGACAATATTGACAGACGTTTACCCAAAAAAATTTAGAATCTCTAGAATCTGATCTGTCAAGTCATCAACGGTGAGCACAGGATTATCAGGGCCAGATGAAGGAGCTCCTACCTGGAAAACCACAAACGAGTTCCGAAATAAGAAGCGGGAAACCAGTGGCATACCGTAAAATTTTAAAAAACTGAATGGTGTACGACAAACCTCGTGCCCTGGAGGACTTATATGATAGATGCAGAAGTTATGGATGAGTAAAGAATAGGTTTCTTGACAAAAGAATAATCCTTGGAAACATGAATTATCTGTAAGATTACAACATAAAGTCAATGAGCTTGGTCATGGGTTAGATGACCCCACAATGACTAAGATTTCCAAGGGTCTTGTTGCAGTTAAAAGGAAGAGAAAAAGGGAGTATTGTGGAGAAGAATTAATTTCGACTTTGACTTACAATTCAGTGCCAGATCAGGATAGGTCACAAGCGCTGGCTTGTCAGGATCCCCAAACACGGCAACGGACACGATACCCTTGTTAGTTCTTACCAGGTGCTCCTGAAATAAGAGATCCACGCAGTTAGCGATAATAGTAGCCTAGAAAAGATCAAAAGCCTGCATCGCCATATATGAATTTCTACAAGCACGGATGAATCCTCGTGAATTCTCCAGAGAACAATTGCAGATGCTGCCCGCATTCATTCATCAAGGCTATACCTAATTCCTCCGTGACAACAAACAACTCCCATATCCCCTTATCCCTTCCTCCCGGGGAAAATCCAGGAACCGAGAACAGTAGTCCGGTCCACACCCATCTCCCAAACTGAAAAGCGATTGAACAAATCCAAACCCATCTCAGGAAACCTCAATGCCGTGCCGGAATCAACAACAGTTCAATCAATGGAAGACCAAACCCAGCAAACAACAATCACGACCTCAAAGACAAAAATTAAAAACAAAAGAAAACAATAATCCCTGCACACCCCACCCCCAGCCCCCAAGAGCAATCAATTTGGTGAGGCCACATATGGCCAATGACCCACAAACAGAACAACGGCGAATCACACCCGAAAACCAGCAAGGACCCAGGTCAAGAAAATCCCGGAGGAATGGGGGTGGGGAATACCTTCGGGCACAAGTCTATGTCCACGGACACCGAATCGCTCGAATTCGAGTCGCCCATAATATTTCCCTCTCACAATCCCTGCCTTTCACACACAAAACCCGAATCCCTTTTTCTAAACAATCAATGCAGCATCGTCCCCGCAGGAGAGTCGGAGGGAGATCGAGTCGCATTCGTCTCGAGAATGGGAAGGAATCCTGAGGGGTCGGCCGCGCGCCTTTATATTTTTATATAGGAAAAAGCTAATAAGGGAAAGCTTGGATTGAATGTAGGTAATATGCATGTGTGCGTGCGTGATGTGTAGATACGATTTCTAGGGTCCTATTGATCTTCGTGTTTCCTTTTCCGGGCTCGAACGCTGCGGCATTTTGCTTGCGATTTTTTAATGTTGTGGGAGTTGTGAGAGGGAGGAAGAAGACGGTGGGGAGGGGACCGACCCCAGTCAACGACGATTCTCCTGACCATATTATATGGTTACACTTAACCATGGTTTGTTGCTCCGACAGCCGGACTTTATACCATTTTAACGAGAAAAAAAATTTACATGACTTCGAAATTTTAATAATAATGTTATTGGATTTTTTTTGGGCTTACAAAGTTTAATTTAAGAATATTTTTTTTAAGTCGGAGTTATAATTATTATTTTCGAAATTTTGAAATTATTTTAAATTATATAAAAATAGCATTAGTAAATAACGGGAACAAAAGAAAGGAAGAAAATTTGGTGGAGAGGGTGATAGGATGTGTTGGGGCATCTTCAATCGAGTAAAATGGAAGCAGTCAAAGCCAGAACATCTAAAAAACGTGTATTTTTTTTATGTTGGGTAGGGGAAAGTGAGATCTCAGCAGATCATCTTGAAATTATTTGATTAAATTAACCGGCCAGTAGTTGTTGCTATATCGGCTGAAAAACTTTTGATTCAATATTATGTATTTTAGTAATTTTAGTCATACCATTTCCTAATCGTAAAAAAAAAAAAAACCATGGTCCAAACACCCCGGTGTTATCATTCATAAAGGAGATGAAATGAATAGAATATCTATTATATCCATAAAAATGAGTATTGTTTTATTTTGTTTGAAAAGAACTATATAAAGAATGGTGGAAAGAATGTCCCAAAAAAATCATTTGTTTAATTAAATATTCAAAAATATATTAGAACGAATATGTTGATTTGAATATAAAAAAAAAGAAAGTAAAAGAAATTATGGTATTTCGATAAACATAAACCAAAAACTAACCGTCCTTGATTGATTTCAAACTCACTGACTTGGGTCTAACTTCATGGGCTTAAATTTAATGTGTAATCAGAAACGACGTGTGATTGATAAATCTCAATTACACACTAGTGTTCTCTTTTTAGTTCATTTTCGGATTGGCAGATGTATGAATTTGTCTCTTTCCGGTATAATTTATCTAACCGACGACTACACACGGTAAGGCCGTGCACCGGCGCCACACATAATCCCAACCACAAACCCTCTCAAGAATCTCATCCCCTCACCCTCACTCCCCCTATATAAAACCCTCCACTCGTAACTGCCACGAGGTTTTCTGCCCTATGCACCCGCCTCCCCCGTCGTTGACCCGCGATTTCTAGGGTTTACTACCACCTTACCTATCACTCCGATCGATCACCTTACCTCGTCCCCTCGTCATGGCGGAAGAGGCCCACTACTCCACCGCCGACGACACTCCTCCGTCCAACAAGCGCAAGTACGAGGAGCCCACTGAGACGACGCCTCCCCCATCCTCTGGCCGCCGCACTGGGTTCTCCTCTGGCCCGATCTCGCCAGACTCGGCCTCGGCTCCCCCTTCTCATTATCCCCCTTCGTACAACAGTGTTCCTCCCCCGCCTGCTGCGGATGACGTCCAGGCTCAGGTCCAGAATGCCAAGCTCCGCGCTCAAGAGATTGCGTCAAGGCTCCTATCTGGCGGCTCCGTTGGCGGAGGCGGAGTTGGAGGCGGAGGCGTAGGTGGTGGAGGCGTTGGGGGATTCGATGCTAAACGCGCTAGGGTTGAGAACGGTGGTGGATTCGACTCTTCCGGTGAGGATTTCTTGATTTTGGCTGTTTTTGCATCTACTATCGTTTCTTGATTAACGATGCTTGGCTTAATTATTTTTGTGCGCTTCTGGAGTACTGTATTTGGGACTTCTTCTGGCATTATGGAAGTGTCTTCATGCGTTCGAGTGATATGAATATTTGTGACTAAAGGGATGACTTATAGAGGATGGCTGAATTACATGCTTGGTTATTTCAAAGAAGAAATGTTTGTTAGCAGCTGTTTAGTGGCAGAATTTTACAGAGCCTACCTAGGTGTATGATAATATCGGAATGCATTTCCAATGAGCTTAGATTTCTTGTTTCTCCATTTAAATCTAGAACAAATTTATGACCTATTGATGGTTTACTCACACTCAGAGCATGTCTGTTGATGATTTATTTTTCATCCAGACTACATTTTTCCTACATTTTGCTGGAGTTTTTGTTTTTTTCCTATATTCAGTATCTGTGTTGAAAATGACATGTGCTAATTTTGCTGGACTTATGTAATTATCTAGACGGGAAGCCTGCGGTCAACTCAGCTTCGTCGATTCCCCTATCGTATGGTTATGGCCAGGGTACGAGCAAAAAGATTGATATACCAAATGGCAGAGTCGGCGTTGTCATTGGAAAAGGTGGGGAGACTATTAAGTATCTGCAGCTCCAGTCCGGTGCCAAAATTCAGGTTACTCGCGACATGGATAGTGATCCTAACTTGCCCACAAGGACGGTGGAGCTTATGGGCACACCTGAGCAGATTGCAAAGGCAGAGCAATTGATAAATGACGTGCTTGCTGAGGTTAATCTAATAATTGTTTTTAATCATTTTCTTTATCTGGTATAAATGTCTGGAAGAAAATTTTTTGACAGGTTTTCTGATAATGATGGGAATCTCCATAGCCTTTGCCTATGTTTTCTTGACACCTATATTGGACTGCTGTATAAGTAATATTTATGGTTGCATTTGATTTGGACAGGCTGAAGCAGGAGGATCTGCGATGGTTTCCAGGAGGGTAACTGGCCAATCTGGATCTGGTGACCAATATGTGATGAAAGTACCCAACAACAAGGTGTGTTGTTTGGTTAATTCCTTTAACCTGCAGGGGTGGTCTCTCATGGGGAAAGATTGCAGGTAGGACTTGTCATTGGCAAGGGAGGTGAAACAATAAAAAACATGCAAGCAAGGACCGGTGCTCGTATTCAGGTTGCACACTTTTTAATAAGCAAACTAATTTCTTATGTTGTATCCATTCTATCTCCAGTGAATATTAGGATTGTTCTGGTAATTTTTTTGTTCTCTACAGGTGATACCTTTGCACCTTCCTCCGGGGGATAACTCGAGTGACAGGAATATACACATAGATGGAACACCTGAGCAGATTGAGGCTGCAAAGCAATTGATTTATGAAGTTACCAGTGAGGTATGTTGGGTCCACCATTGTTGGTGGGAAGAATTTTTCTACTGTTGCATTCCATGGCTTCCTGGTTGTTGAGAAGTGGGCATCTTCTTGATGAATAATTAGCGTGTCATTGGTGAGAAGCGGGTGAAGGTGCTACTTGTGAATTGTCATCTGAGAAAGATTAAATATGCATTCCCTGCTTGTTTTGTCGATGAGGTGGATGAAAGAAGTTTTAGAACTCAGGAAATCGCTATGGCAACAGAAGTATCTCCTGAAATTGTATCATTTATGTGACGACATCGGATCGGTCTTCTTCCCTTGATGTTTCAGCCATATTTGCCTAAATACTATTGCAATTTTCTGGATCCAAATGTTTCCATTTTCCATTAGAACAATAGGCAGTGTTGGAGTTGTCAGCTATGTGATAATGCGGGTGCTAGCTTGTTTGATTGCTCATTCTGTTAAATTTCATTTTGTCCTCTCCATGGTAGCTTGCTTTAATTTGTTGTTGTGATTCTTGAGGATGTGATGTTTTTGGCCTTGACCGTTAATTTATCCTGTTAGATGATGGACCCACCTCATTCATTATCCTGTAGAATTATAAAATTGGAATATGCCGTGTTTACTTGTACTTGTCGTTTCTTGTTCGGATGCTCTTTAAGATTGTGAAGAACGATATTGGTTTGACTGGCTTACCCGGCACATTGTTCGAGGTGGGTTTATAGTTACAATACTGTAAAATGTTAGTATTCTGTGAACGGTGACATCTCTTGTTCAGTTGTTCTCAAGTGCTTTCCAGAGGGCCATTTTCTCGTCTGGTCAAGTGATTGCTAAACGTTTTCCATCCTGCAAGGTCCCAAAATTTTAGTTGTTCTATTAATAAGAACTGTCCATATAATCATTTCTGAGGTATTAGTAACTGGATAACATTTCCTGCTCAAGTAGCTTTTACCACATTTGTATATATATATATATTTTTTCTGATTTTATTGTTGAAAACTGTTGTAGGGTTTAGGATCTACCGAACTGTTGCTGACACCAACATGGAGTTCTATGTTGGTGTTCTGTCAACATGGCTCTGGTATGGTTCCAAATCCCATTTTACAAAAATATCTGCTGTTGGAGAAGCTTTAGCATTCTGCTTTAAAGCAACCATAGATCTCCTTGATATCATTCTCAGTAGAAGAGAGCCTAGTGCAGGGTTAGTTGCTCTTATGGGCATTTGTAGGAGGATTATAATATTTCTGTATGCAAGGTTCAATTGCTTTTTTCGCAGATTTCTTTCTGGCACCCTCCATGCTTCGAAGGTGGCGGTCTGTTCTGTCACAAGTCAAGATGCATTAGTCTTTGTTTTATATCTTCCAAATTATATCTCGATAGGATTTCATTATTTTCATGGGTTCATTCTTGATTCAACATCCGGCAGAAGTGATTGGTCATGTCTCTCCATTCTTGAAATAATACACAGCCTATGCCCTTCTGGTACTATACAAGCTGTATATGAAAGTCTTGTCCTGTCTTTATAATGTTGATGCCTGTAGTCGTATAGTTTGGTTTTGGCAATTTGTTTTTGTACCCATTCACTTTAATTAGGGTGAGGACCGACCTCTGCTGAAGTAATTCGATTACTACCACCACAAGTACGGTATGTGGGTGTCTACTACTCTCTTAATATGAAGCGATATAAATCCTTCTGGGTAGGTTTTGACTACTTTGTGGTATTTTCAATCTGCTTCTTTATTTGTTCCATTATGTGTATTTTATCTGCTGTTGTTACTTTTTCCATGTTTTATGATCTGCTTTATGTTTATCTTTGTGTCACTGGTGTCCCTCAAATTCATTTTGTGAAAGAAAAACTGTGCATTTGGGTTTACATGAGCTACTCCTTTCCTGCAGAACCGCATGAGAAACCAAGGCATGACTGGAGGATATCCTCCGCACAATTATCAAGCTCGGCCCCCTTCAAGTTGGGGTGCTCCTGGGGGCCCTCCAATGCAGCAACCGGGCTATGGCTATGGTCAACCAGGGATGTATTCCGGTCCACCATCCCAGTATGACATGGGTCAGCCTCAATATGGAAATTATCCTCCACAGTCATCTGGGGGTTACGGTTCTGGCTGGGACCAATCTGGTGCCCCACCATCCCAGCATGGCAGTCAAGGGGGTGGTTATGACTATTACGGCCAGCAACCCCCTCAGCAGCAGCAGCAGCAGCAGCAGCAGACTGGTGGTTCTGGTGGTGCAGCAGACAGCTCCGGCTATGGCTACAGTCAGCCTCCTCCTTCCTATGGTCAACCGGGACAGGGGTATTCTCAGGATGCGTACGGGGGTTACCCTGGGCACCCTTCATCTGGTTATGGCCAGCCACCTCATTACGACCAACAACAAGGTTACAACACTTCTACTGGGTACAATACTGCCGCCTCCTATGGAGCACAAGGGGACTTTACCCAAGCTGCGCCACCTGGTCAACCTACCTCGGCAGGGCAACAGGGTTATGGTGCTGCTGGGTATCCTCAAGCGGGTGGTGGTCAGCCTGGCTACGGGATCCCTCCAGGTTCCCAGGCTGGGTACGGCAGCCAGCCACCCCAACATGCTGGATATGGGTCATATGGACCACCTCAAGGTAAGGCTCCAGGTAATCCACCTTCTTATGGACAAACCCAGCAGTCTCCAAGCGCTGCTGGTGGTTATGGTCAGCCGCCTGCAGCCTATGCCCAGCCAGATGCGGCCACTTCCCAGCGTGCTCCTCCCCCATCTGGATATTCTGTAGGTGCTGCTCAGACTGCCTATGGATCCGCTTATGGTGCTGCACCCCCTACTTCTCAGCCAGGTTATGGCCAGCCGCCACCTTCTTACAGTGCTTATGGAGGGGGCTACCAACAGCCTCCCCCTGCTGCCGCCACCGCCGCTTATCCCACCGATGGCAGCAGTGCACCCCAACCGACCACTCAAGCTGCTGCACCCGCAGGGGCCGCCAAAGCTTCACCTCCTCCTAGTTAGGTCTCAGCAGCAGGTTGGTAGGTGTAAGCGTACCTTTTTCCTTAGTACTGTAGTATGGTTTGCTGCGTTTTGGGGAGACGGGACGTTTGGGAACGACCGGTAGCAGTGTTTTGAACATCGACTTTGGGGCTGGTGTTTCTTAACGTAAGTTTTAGTTCTGTTTACTTGCCGTGGATGATTGGGTCGGTTGCAGCGCATTTGGTTCCTCTAAATTATGTCGATTTCTCTTTTGGGATTTTGTTTTATAAATATTAACATTCCGCGATTCTAATTTTTCTGAAAGAAAAAAAATCAATGGCAAATGGAAGATAAATCGCCAATATTAAAAAAAAAACTAAGAGCACAAATAACAAAATAAAATATGATAAAATTATTATCAATATATGTGAATATCATTATGACTTCGAGATATAACTGCCGTCATTAAGTTGTAACGAAATTTTTGGAATCAATAAGAAAATTCTACCCATTTTCCTCTTCATTGTGTTTTCTCGTTTTCTTTTTTCCTTGTTGCGTTACTAGTTTTATAACACGTTATCACGAGTCTCTATCAGAAAGCGAGGAGAGAAAGAAAAACGACGATCATCTCTAGGATTCTTCACGAATTGAAATTCCGTGGAGTTTGTAAATGGTAATCCTGTACGCTATTTCAATATTTTACTACATTTATCGAAAAATTTATTAGTAGCAAATTTTGATCCCCCGAAGTGGATCTACGATTACCAGAAGCGGATCGATCGTCCCTAAAAGTTGATCCCCTATTGCTAGAAGCATATCATCGATCATCATTTCCCAAAAGCGAATACTCGATTCTCAGAAGAGAATTCTCGATTTACTCGATCCCTAGAAAGGCAAGACATTGTGTGCAATTAGTAAAAAAAATGGAGGTTCTCGGAAGCGAATCCTCGTAGACAGTGTCAAAACATACTATTTTACAAAGCAAATTTTTCCTCTTGGTAATGAATGAAACAAGTGTGAATATGATATTTGAAAGTACGAAAATCATTGAGAGCTCCGGAAGAGCAAATATCTTATTATCCAGAGGAACAAATATTTGTATCGATAATGCGTTGTATTTCTCTAAGTCTCGGATAAATTTGTTGAGTTTTAAAGATATCAGCGTAAATGGAAATCATATTGAGACTTTGAATGAAAATGACAAAGAATATTTGCGCATTACAAGTCTCGTCTCGGGTAAAAAATGTATCTTAGAAATGTTACCCGCATTTTACTCTGGACTATATTTCACAAATATAAGGGTTGGCGAAGTACATGTTGTAACAAACCAAAAGTTTGCTGATCAAAATAATTTTATTACATGGAAAAGTAAAAAAGTCTTGTATTCCAGCTGCAAATACTCCAATAAGAATTGATATCCCTAAAGGATAACCTAGTATTGCTAATGAGCCTAAAATGCAAGTGAAGCGTGGTAGGCCTGTCGGTTCCACAATCCTCGGAAAAGAAAAGAAGTAATGGCTCAAACTGAATATGCAATTGCTTTTGAAAAACCTTTAGTCAATGAGAATATGATTCTTGAAGAGTCACATGTATCTAAAAATAAAGAGACCTCTATCAATTATGTTTTGACTGAAAATAGATAGAATCGAGAAAAATCAATGTCGATGAAATTTTGTATATGCTATAGCATGTGATATTGTAAATGAAAATGAGGATCTTGAACCAGAGTCTATTGAAGAATGCAGACGAAGGAATGATTGGCCAAAATGAAAAGATACAATTGAAGCAGAATTAAAATCACATGCAAAACATAACGTTTTGGACCTATCGTCCGTACACCTTAAGGTATAAAACCGATCGGTTATAAATGGGTATTCGTGCGAAAAATAAATGAGATTTTCAGATATAAGGCACGACTTGTTGCCCAGGAATTCTCGCAGATACATGATATTGATTATGAGGAGACATATTCTCCTGTGGTGGACACAACAACAGTTTGATATTTGATATGTTTATCAATTAATGAGAAATTGGAGATGCGATTGATGGATGTCGTTACAACATATTTATATGGCTCTCTTGAGAATGCTATATACATGAAACTCCCTAAATGATTCAAATGTCGGAAGCATATAATTCAGATCGTCGTGACCTGTATTCGGTCAAAGTATGTAGATCTCTATGTGGATTGAAACAATCTGGACGTATGTGGTATAAATGTCTCAATGAATATTTATTGAAAAATGGATATCAAATGAACCAATATGCTCATGTGTGTTTATTAAGAGATATGTATCACAATTTGTAATAATTGCAATTTACGTTGACGATATGAATATTATTGAAACTACTGATGAATTGCCTGAAACAGTTGATTATCTCAAGAAAGAATTTGAAATAAAATATTTCGGGAAAACAAAGTTATGGCTTGGCTTGCAGGTTGAGCATTTAGTAAATGAAATTTTCGTCTATCAATCAAATGTGTTAAAATGATTTTATATGGATAAAGCGCATCCCTTGAGTAGTCCAATGGTCGTGAGATCGCTTGATGTAAACAGAGACCCATTTCGACTTCGAATGAATGATGAAGAATTAATTGGTCTTGAAGTACCATATCTTAGTGCTATTGGAACATTAATGTATCTTGCTACTCATACTAGACCTGATATATCATTTGTTGTAAATTTATTAGCAAGATATGGCTCATCTCCTGCAAGGAGACATTGGAATGTTCTAAAACACATATTTAGATATCTTCGAGGTACAATAGATATGAGTTTATATTATCCTTATATTGAATCAAAGTTGATAGGATATGCAGATGCGAGATATTAATGAGATCCTCATAATAGTAAATTTCTATCAGGTTATGTATTTGCATGTGATGATACAACTATATCTTGGAGATCTATGAAATAGACTATTACTGCCATATCTACTAATCATTATGAGATTATAGCGATTCATAAAGCAAGCAAAGAATGTCTATGGTTTAGATATGTTATACATCACATTCGAGAATCATGTGATTTACATGTAATAAGAATATCCCCGACGACATTATATGATGATAATGCTACTTGCATTGCTCAACTGAAAGTAGGATATATCAAAGGCGATAGAACGAAACACATATCACCAAAATTCTTTTTTACACATGATCTCTAGAATAGTGGTGATATTGATATTCAACAAATTCATTCTTCAGATAATCTGACAGATTTATTTACAAAGGCTTTGCCTACCACGACCTTTGAAAAGCTAGACATAAGATTGATACGCGTAGACTTGGATATCTATGATGAGGTTATAAAGAGGGAGAGTAAAAATACTATACTCATTTTTTTCCGTGACCACGATTTTTTCCCTACATGGTTTTCCGGGTAAGGTTTTAACGAGACAATATCACAATGATCATTCAAGGAGGAGTATTATGAATATTTGTGAATGTCATTATGACTCCGAGAAGTAATTGCTGAAACTCTTCGCATATCGAAACTTTTCATTTACCGAGACGTTTCATCTATCAAGACATTTCGTCTACGAGGACGTTCCATTTATTTATACTATAAATAAAAATAAAGGACTTTGTAATTTAGTTATAAAGCTTTTGAATTTAATAAAAAAATTCTCCCTATTTTCTTTCTCATTGTGTTGTCTCGTTTTCTTTTTTCGTCTTTCCGTTCTTAGTTTTATAACAAAAATCAGTTATTAATGATTGTTTTATATCAATCACTCCTTTAATTTTATATTCGATGAATAATTATTGTACGAATTTAGTCAATAATTTACACGAATTTAATGGTCGTCAGCCACCCAACGTTACACCAAAATCGTAATTTCACGCATCACCCTAGGGTTTTCGGGAATTCGGACGAGCTATATAAGCAGCCCCCAACTCCCCTCTCCCCCACCTTCTTCTGTATCTCCCGCCGCCCCACCCCCAATTCATCCATCCATCGATCCGTCTTCTGTGCGACGAAATGGTGAAGGGGAGGCAAGGAGAGAGAGTGAGGCTGTACGTGAGGGGGACGATCCTCGGGTACAAGAGATCCAAGTCCAACCAGTACCCAAACACTTCGCTCATCCAGATCGAGGGGGTGAACACCAAGGAGGAGGTTTCCTGGTACGCCGGAAAGAGGATGGCTTACATCTACAAGGCCAAGGTCAAGAAGAACGGCTCCCACTACCGTTGTATATGGGGGAAGGTCACCAGGCCCCACGGCAACAGCGGCGTCGTCAGGGCTAAGTTCAAGTCTAACCTTCCCCCTAAGTCCATGGGCAATAGGGTTAGGGTTTTCATGTACCCCAGCAACATTTAAACATTTAGGAAATTGTCCGCGTAAACTCTATGCCTTTTGTCATCCGTCGTCGACCTTCGAATGTGTTTTTGAAATCTGGTTTTGGATTGTTTATCCAGTGGCGTGATTTGTTGCTTCGGATTCCGCTGTTTGTTTCGAATTGCATAATCAGGATTGACTCTAGGACTCTCTGTTGTGGAATGTGATGCTGTTTGTCGTCTCTTGTTGGTAGATGGATGTGTGGTTGTAGGGTTTCTGCCCGCATCTGTTAGTTTTTGTTCAAGGGTTCAGATCACAGGATCGATGATTGTTTCTCCCAGTGTCTCGCAGAATGAATGTCTTCTTCTTTTTTTAGGTGGACACAAAGGGCTCAAGTTTGTGAAACTTGAATGATTGCATGACTCATCGGCTCTGAGCTCTTTGGCTTTTTCGATTTTATGGGTTGGGGAAATGGCACTCAGTCAGACACGGGTTGTTTGCTGATTCTACTAGAAAAGCAAGCTGCCTTTTGCATGGTGCCTACAGATGAATGGCTCTCTGCAGACCGGATTAGGACGAACTCATGTATTCCTCTTGGTTAGAGTGAATTTTGTTTTCTCCATGTCTGTAGCAGCTAAATCTGTGATGTGAATCATCATCACCACCTTTTTCACTTAGCTATTGCTGATCGTTTCTTGTTTTTATTTTTCTGATTTGGATTTATGGTTGCATGCCCTCATGATTCCCATGTCAAACTCCTAGGACGTGCTTAAACATTAGCCGAGTTAACCCCATATATGTTTTAGTTGGGATTGAACAATATAGCTTCTTCAAGTCCTTTCTCCTGAGATTTGATTGATAGTTTGTTTGGCTGGTGGAAACGAGTTGTTATTTTCCTTTCGTGAGCAGAGTTGATTCCATTACTTATATTTTCTGCCCAGTGTCATTACTTCCACTTTGGTTTGCCGAATTGGAAAAGGAACAGAATGAAAGGGGAAATGAAACAGAAGAGGAAGAAATGCCTATTGCCTTCCCTTTAAGGAATGACCGTGATAATCACTGTGATCTTGTTATCAAAACTACCCGCAGACAAACGGAGGTGTAAGGCATATCTACTATATAAATTATATCTACATACGTTACTGGAGGACTCCATTTCTTGGTCATAATATTTAAAAGTCGTTTTAATAAAATTAAAGGTAAACAATTATTTATAGAACTATTGTTATTTGTAATTCATCCGTCAAGAAATACGAGTAAGATTTTAAAAATTGGAGCACGGCCAATTATTAAAGGTGTTAAATAGATTATTAAAAATATGGTTATTGAATAATAAATCATTCTAAATCTAATAAAAATTTGAATAATTGTAAAAATATTTAGCAAGTAACATTAGAACTAAAATCTAATGATTTTTAGTTGCTATTGGGAGTTAAAACAAAAACAAAATCTAGGAAAAGAATATCATGGCTTAATTTGGAAAAGGAAAAACAAATAGAAAACAGTTTTTTTTAAAAGGAAGCTACTTGGAGTCGCATCCTACTCCGGCGCACAGCTGATCACAACTCCCCACGAGAAAATCATAGGGTTCCTTCTTCTTCTTGCCCCCGTTTTTTTCCTCCGCCGCCGCTGCCGCCTTGCTTCCAACGGTCTGGTGGTTCACCAGTTGCCGATCGGCATTAGCAGTCAAAGCAGCGGGTATTAATCGGTCTCACTTGATCTCTTCCTCCCGATCGGTTTATTCTCTCGCCCGCCTTTGGTTTTGCATAGCTTCTCGATTGGCGATGCATTCTATCGTTGCTTTTTGGAGCGGTTAATGTTTGGACCTGGGGTTTGTTTTTTTTGCTTTCGGGGTGATATCTGTGAGAACTGATGTAATCCCTAGGGCGCAGCAACGATTCGTGCATCCTTTGTGTTCTGCCTGCTCTTGCAGAATCTTATAGGTTATGAGAATTACACGCTGCGTCTGATTCCAGTAGGAACACAAACCTAAGGCGGCTCTGTTCGTTTTTTCTTGGGTTACGACAGGGAGAATCTGGCGTTGTGTTAGGATTAGCTTATCCATGATGAATTCCGGGGTTGCACAGGGCGTTTTGGCGGTGGATGGAAGTTTCTGCCTTGTTAAACCTTCGAGTAATTGTGAGGCAGCGTCTTCTGCTTTGTAGAATTTGAACTCGAAAGCTTACAGTTTCGTGCTACGATTTTAGCTTACACTGATGCCGAAAAAAGGATATGCGAGTGCTTCTCAAGGTGGGGCTGTTGCCAAGGAGAAGAAATTATCCTCTACCACTAAGAAGAAACCCAATGACGAGATCGATGTGATATTTGCATCCAAGAAGGTGGCGAAGGGTGACCGAGATGAAACGAATCCCGATAAGCGTGGAGATGCTTTGAGTGTCAAACCGAAGGAAATGAAGAAGAAAAAGAAGAATGATAGGAAGGGTAAAGGCGGGGATAAATTAAACAGCATGGACACCAAATGGGGTTCTCAACCCAGAAAGAAAACAGGTGATGGTCTCGCCATTTACACACAGGACGAGTTGGGCATCAACAAAGGGGATGCTGGGGGTACGCCTCTGTGTCCATTTGATTGTTCTTGTTGCTTTTGACAAGGGTCGATGCTTGCTTAGAGAGAAGGAGAACGCATTCTTTACCTCACTGTAACTTTATCTGCATACTTTAGATTTATCTGTATACTTTAGATTTGTGAAGGAGTTTGCTGTTTCTCTATTTGAGACGCATTTTGGGGTCCTTTGAAAAGGAGGCTGGCCTACTTAACCAGATAGTCAGATTCGAAGTCACTCTGTGTGTTTAAGAACACGAACATGTAAAGCTGGAACTCTGAGAATGAAAACCAAGAAGATGAAGTCTCTGGAATTCTACACGGAGTTGTGTTGCTTCCTTTCTTCTTGTATGGACCTGAATATCCGAGCTGCAGATTCCATCACATATTGAGGGAATGCAGGTACAGGGTCCACTGGGAAAGTCGCAAGAGCCTCCGTCTAATCTGTCAGACTGCTCCACAAGCTGCCCTGCAATTCGCCGTCGTTAGATGGCTGGACCCTGCTTCTCCATGGGGATGCTCCCCCAATAACTCTGGTGCTGAAGCACTTTCGCATCCTCCCTAGATGCTTGGCCAGTAAGACCACAAGAAACAGGAGCAGAGAACTAGTTTGCTTGCTCCACGGTTGAACTTAGACACAGCTCATTGCTATGCTGCATGAAGGGAAGTAACAAGGACCGTCAAACTGGTGAATTGGGAATCCATCCATGGGATTCGGGAGGTTTCCCATGAAAGGAGGAAAGTAAGGTCCGTTCCCTCCGCAAACTGGCCCAGGATATCCAGGCACGGGAAAGGGCTTATAGATAAGTCCCTCCAAAGGAGACAACACGGGTATAAGCCATTGATGCTCTGGTGTTCGTGGGTAACTCCAACGACCAATGCCTGTGTTGGATGGCTTGGGATCAACTGGAAAATCCCCCATATTAGGTCCCAGGATCTGCAAGCTGGTGTCTTCACAACTGCACTCTCAGCTGAACATTCCATGTGACGCAAACTCTGCCTTTCATTCTCTGCTTTTTCCTTGGTGACAGAAGAGGGACGTTTTGGGACGCATTTCACTTTCCCAAAAACAGGCATATCTTTGACGGGAACATGAGGTGATTCCGCGATTAACTTCTGCACCTGTTGTGCCAAGTAGACAATCTAATTCATTAGCAACGCAAGGCTGCTTAACCAGATACCAGATAATGTGAGATCTGAATGACCGTCACCTTTATCAACTTATGTAATTCAAATACTTCCCTGTCAAACGCCAACCGCTGACTGAAAGGAGGGATACAGCATTGGCATCATCATTTACAGAAAAAAATGAAACTCGGAGCCACAGTAGAAATCTTTGGCATGGTTAAGCAAAATGCAGCAAGGACAACATTCACAGGACAAATCACCAACCAGCTCTCTAGACAACAACTACCAAAAGAAACGGTAGTGAAGTTGATTTGAGACTGCAAAAATTCAGGTCCCACAGAAAAACTATGAGCTTCCAACCTAGTATATAACTCAAGCGGGCCAATTAGTTTTAAAGTGGAACACGTTGGTCTTGTACAATTGATAAACTAAACATGGCCAACTCTTTGGGGTACTAGTCGTGTGGCTGATCCACAACCAGATAATACCTGTCCTTGGACCAGATCGTTTTGATCTTCGCTGCAGCTGTAGGCATATGCTAATTCTCTCAACTTATCTCATAAGATGATTATGCTCGAAGGTGCGAAAGCTACAGTGGAGACTGTGGATGCGTTGAGGACGGTTGCCGCGATGATGAAGGCCTTGCACAAGACCATGTATGTGCACCTACTTTGCTCTAGCATCGAACACAGTGATCCCTTACACGTGTCATGATTTGATTGATTGCCTCTGTGTGCAGGAATGTGGACATCTTGGATCAACGAGGAGACCAACAAATGCGAAATTAAGGATACTGGATTTTTCCTGGGATGAGCTGGAAGCAGAGCTTGAAGAATTGGAAGGCGCAGAGTCAGAACTGCTGCATCCCAAGACAACGAAAAGAACCGAGCCGGTGGCTAACATCGAAAGGCCAACACCGCAACCCTCTTTGGCTTAGAATGTGAAGGAAGACGAAGATGAGATTGCTTCTTTTGCAAGCGGAGATGGCTCTATAAGAGTAGATAATGTCCTTGTATGACGCATCTCCCGTGTACATATATTACCTCTATATGTTCTAGTAAAGTTGCTGCTCTGGCTAGTCCGAGCTTTTGGATCGGATCACGACGTATAACCAAGCATCGCATCTTGGTGACGATGACCCGCTGCATATGTATTGGTGGAAAGATGGGAATTCATGCAACCTTCATGAATTAACTTTTTTACTCGTGACACCAAACATCTGAACACTGCCCCCAAAACAACCAAGAACATGGCAGACGACAACATCCCTCTAAAGTCACATCCAAACACGCATGCATGCATGTAAGAACCAGCCTTTTCGGACCAATTCAAACACTCACACTCACGCACGCGTGGAATCATTTGAAGAAATGAGAGAAATTGAACCGGGTTTTAAATTTTGGTGGGCTTTATTTAAAAAAATCAGCATTCGAGAAAAAGTTCTAGATAAATTAAATGAATCAATATAATTCATTATTAATCTAGCTCAAGTTAGCCCTCCTCCAGGCTTCGCTGGTTCTAGTCCATGTATGCGCGCTCGATTTGGGCCGTAAATTATAGGTTCATCGGCCAATTTACAAAGGATTGGAGATCAGTGGTCGGAAAACTCGGTTGGTCGAACCTCGGGGTCTCGTCTTCGACTAGCAGCTCATTGATGAAGTCCCATACGAGCTGCACCCCGTGATCTGTGCAGAAGCTCCCCTCTCCCATGCTCCCGCAGAAGGAAGTGGTGGATTTACAGTCCACGGAGGTGATCGCAGGTGAAGAATTAGAGATGCTAGTAATGGAACACATCTCTGGCTGGACATCGTTCCTGGTTCGACGGTAATAAGGAAGAGCCTGGTGAGTGTCGTATTTGTTATGAAATTGTTGTGTTTGATTTGCCGTCATTTCTTGCAGCTTGAGATCAACCGGAACACACGGTCCTTCGGCAAGATAACCACGGTCGTAGTTACTCGATAAAATATTAGGATTTGTCATTGTTGTCGTCTTCCTGCTACTGAAAAGCTTTTTCTTTAGTTTTGTGTTCCAATAATTCTTGACATCGTTGTCCGTACGTCCCGGCAGCCGAGACGCAATCACCGACCACCTGAACAAACATTCATAATGGAGGAATCTATAAGCTCCTTACGAAAGGGTTAAGAAAACCAGAACCAATCAATTTCTTACCTGGTCCCTATTTCATTATACAGACTGTAAATGACCTCGTCTTCCTCCTCCGTGAACCCTCCGTGCTTGATATCGGGCCTCAAGTAATTCAACCACCTCAACCGACAACTCTTCCCACAGCGCCGGAGACCTGTCACCATTCCGAGAGCAACGACTTGTAAAGGAAAGGAAAACAAGCAAACTCTGCTCATCATCACGAAACACTAAAATGAAACGGAGAGGCCAAGTCTAGGTAGTCGTACCTGCTTTCTTGGGGAGGGTGATCCAGTTACCGCCAGTTCCGTAGGTCTCGATGTACGACTTGAGGACGGAGTCTTCATCGGGCGACCACGGGCCTCTCTTGACATTGTTCTTATCACAACACGGTGCTCTTCCCATGCTCTCCTTGTTTCTTTCCGTTAGGTAGGAATGAAAAAGTGGGAGATAAATAAAAGAACCCAATTTTGGTTATATATATATATAGATAGATAGATATAATATAATGAGCAAAAGGTAGCTTTGACTCTGTAAGACCTTTTTTTTTTCATAGTTATAAATTTATGTTGATGTGGGGTAATTTTTTTTTTTTATTTTCTTTGTTTATATATGGAAACAGTCAATTACTCACATGGTCACGAAAGACTCATGCTTGGGAGATGACTGCCGCCTTTGCGTTAGGCTTTTATTTCCATGGTGAAATGCTTATAATATGCTCTTGCTCATACGTGATTAGATAGACTTCATGATGTATCAAATCATTTTGTCATGAAGCATTTGAAGGATCTCAACACTACGCCGTGTTGATATTTTCCACCGAGCCGTGATCATATTGTCCAGTGAGGGCAGGCACCGCGGTGAGGATCGATTCCATGTGATTCCGTTTCGTTCTCAAGACTTTTCACGAGCCTCACTCCAAACTCCCCGGAAAATAAAATGAACAACAACAAACCAAATGTTTTAACGTTTCATGGGTGCACAATATGTAGTTCTCATGGACTACAGCATGCATCTTTCCCAACATTTGCTCCAGATTAAGACATTGTATAATCAAAGATAAGGGTTCGCCGCCGGAATCCTTTATGCACCTCGCCGACAATGTCCAATAAATAGGGTTTTACCTCATCATTTCAACTCGTCCTAGTTCTGTTTGGACAAGTTATTTAACCAGGTCATGGTCCTCGAATACGTCCAAATATACCGCGTATCCCCGCAAGAGGGTTATGTCTTTCTGAAGGTGAGAGGAAGACGCCGGGCTTTCTTGTTTGATTAGGTTGCCGAGTTAAAGGTGACTGCGTCACCTTCACACTGAGTCGTTCGATTGGAAGATTGAGGAAGAAGGACAAGAAGGAGAAAGAATTGTCTGATGTTTGGGTCAAACTCGTTGAACAGATCCACGGGAAACAATTTTCAGGCCAAACAATATGGTTGATTTTCACATTACTTGTGTAAGAGATTACTTGTTCACTTGGGTGTGTGCGACTCTTTGTCTTTTCTTTGGTTCTTGTCATACATTTTTTGTTTCTTGTAATCTCATGGAAGCTTCCCGCATAGCAAGAGCACGAAGTGAAATTATAGTATTGTAAGTTCACTGCGTCATAATTCAATTAAACCAAATGAATCCAAAGAGCATCGCGAATTCACTCGATATCTCATACCCGTACTCAACTACTGTCCGTACCCAAATCATGACTACTAACGCTCCAAAAATAGGATGGGCCATAATGGGCCGACACAAGACAAAGTACGAGGCTTATGTCTTAGCCCAATCCACAATGTAGGGCGTTAGCATCCTCAAATTCACGTAACGATACCAAGAAACGAGGAGAAAGAAGCGGGGGATCAAAGGGGTAGTTTAGGGTCCACCCTTTTTCGTATGTGGGGGTTTGTTCACATGGTTAATTCTTATCCATTCAGCGGCGGAAGTCAAGGACACAACATTTAGGACCGTACCAAGTAAGTGGTCAGATCACGTGGCTATCGACGAACGTACTATAATATTACGATGCGAGTGTATAGTTGCATTTGCAAAAAAGGAGAGGAGGCCCGCCCAAGCACGTGCAAAAGCTATGTGACGTGGGTGAAAGAATAATGCGATGGGTAGGGATGGAGGGATGGGGAGTGTGTGTGTGTGTGGGGTGATGTAGAAGCAGAAGATGTGTGGTTGAGATCTTTCGTTGGTTTGTGGATGATCATTGCATGGGGATAAGGAAGAATGTCGGGGAAGTCGGGAACATTCAATATTATATAGGAGAGGGGAGTAAGCTTGAAGCTCAGAGAAAGCGAGATTATTCATTTTCCCCATTTTGGTGGCACATTAACATAATCTTACTACAGTTGTTTTTTGGCGAACGGCCCGTATCTTCATGTAATAATATTATAACAGAAACATAATCACTCAGTTGTTGATGAGGGAACGTAGTATGGGTCTTATTGATCAGATACTTAAAAAGAGAAGCAGCTGAACAACCACATGGCACGAATTCTGGTGTTGTAAGATGGGAACTCTCCAAAATAGGGGAACAAAAGAGAAAGAATTCCCCAAAATCAAATTTCAATTATTACATGAATTATTCATTCATCTTTTGGTCCCCACACAACCCCCAGTCAAACTCTACGAGGTGCCTTGCTTGACCACATCCTCCCCCCTTCACTTTTGTCCTTTTGCTTAACTTTAACAACATCTGGGGGTGACTGGGCTGCGGATTTCCCAATGGATTTGAATAAAAATCACATTAAATTAACTTTATAGCCAAAATCCCAAACATCTGCATATCTAATCTTCCACGTTATGTACCCTTTGCTTGTAAAGATGTTAATAATTAATTAAAGATTTGGATAACCGAGTCACATCACATCATATTCCCAAGGGAACTAATTCATTTTTTTTTAAAATAAAGATAAAAAAAAACATGTAATACCTTTTGTTTAATATCCACATTCTTAGATTATTATTATTATATTCCTTCGCCCTGTCACAAAAGTCAACCGGATCTTCACTTGACCAGCTCGGAGACCCAACCCACGTCTGGCCCTGCCTCTCCCCTGGCACGCTCCAGAGAGTTATCTTTGCTAAGCTTTGCGTAGATCCTCGCCCTCAGGTCCCTCCCCGACTCCACCCTCTCCATCTGGATCTCCTCGTCCTCCTCCACGCCGGCGGTGTACGTTGCCACGCCGTCCCATGCGTCGAACGCCGCCGCGAGTCTGTATTCTCGTGACTCAATCCGGGCTTTGGATGTCAATGCATAATGACCAGGCCTTGGGATTGACAACCCGTGGCTCATGTTCATCTTGTTGATCTGTACGTTCCTCATGGAGGCGAGGATGTCATTGACCGAGCAGCCCATGCCAAAACTGCTCGGGGACATCGGCGGGGACTCGGCAGGAGGAGAAATCGGTGGGGACATTGGGATTGAGCTCTGTGAGGACATGAAGGACCTGGCCGCCTTAGCGAGGTAAGAGTCAAAGCCGTGCCTCATCGGAGACCCACTGTAGTCCGACTCGCAGGACTTGGCGCTACGGGGGCTGGCCATGCGGAGCTGCTCGGGAGTGTGGGCGAAGAAGCAGACACGTCGGCAGCAGTTCAGGCCGTCCTTGCAGGGACGAGTGCGGTAGCGCTCGGGGTGGAGCCAGCACTCAAAGACGCCATGGGCAAACTCGCACGAGTCGCCCTTCTCACAGCCGCCTGCCTCAGGCTATCAAAATCAGGGACAATGTCCAAACCGTAACCGGCCGAATTAAAACGTTTACCTTTACGGAAATCTGGACAGGCGGTGCCTGAGTAGCAGAAGCAGCGAGGATCCCTCCGACGGGCCTTCTCTCCGGGGTGAGCAAAGGGGCAATCGGTCCAGTCATGCGACCGGCCGCGCGCGCACTTCCGGACCTTGAACTCATACATCCTGAACTGGTCGCAAGAGAAGATATCGACAGGGGGGACGTCGTCCTCTCCACAGAGGGCTTCCGCATCGGCCTCTTCGGAATGTAGGTAACCCTTCAGCGCCGTTAGTTTGTCAAGGAGGAGGGGGGAGTGTATTCCGCAGTCCCACGTGGGAGGGATCTGGACGGTCGGATTTGGGCGGATCGCGGTCATCATTTTGTATCGCGAGAGGGGAAGTGCTCAGGTGGCTGTCGCGTCTCCGGGCTGTGAAGGGAAGATGGGAATGGGGAATGGGGACTGGGGAGTGGTCCTTTTAACGGGAGGAGTGGGTTGGATCAAGTCAAGTAACCCTGGTTAAAGCAAAGGGTGGGTTACCGGGAGAAGAAAAATAAATAATTAAAATATATTAAAAAAGTATTACTATTTATTAAAAAGGCAAAATAGCCCGACCATTTTTATGTTTTGGTATATCGTTTAAAAAATTTTAAATTTGACCTTATTTCGATTTGGACTTATCACTAACGGACGTTACTATTAACCGATGTGTCTCTAACATCTCTTTTCTCTTTCTCACGTGGTTTAACGTCTCTTCAACGTGTTTTTTTTCCTTTGTTTTTCCTACGTGACAATCTACTCCGTCCACCCCAGCCAACGTCGTCTCCTCCTCCCCCTTCTCCTTAGTCAGATTTCTGACTTTGGACTGACCCCGGCCAATTCCCCTCCATCACCCTCACCCAAACCACAGCCTCTGCCGACTCTAGGTGCTTCAAGCACTTCCTCTACCGGAGCTCCAAGTCTGCCAACGCCACCCTCTCCTCCTCTTCCGATTCTTCCCCCCCCTCCTCAACCATTCCGATTCCCCCGATTTCTCCATCTCCACCTCCTCCCGCCCCTCCCTTTCTTCTTCCTCATCTCAGGCCCACCCTCGGATTCCCCTCTTCCATCGACTCGGGTGCGAGTATCTCGTTTTCTCCGTCGCTGCGCGAAGGACAGACGGGCTTGCTACTCGAAGAAGGAGGCACCGTGCGGGTCTGGGGGAAAACGTCACGTGCAGGAGAAATAGACACGATCCACTTAACCGGGAGGAAAAATGATGTCGGAATCAAGGAACAACAACCGAGACGGCCCGGAATTGAAGCACAGATGATTAATCCCAAATCCCGATTCGAAGAACAGACGAAGAACCTTAACCCTAACCCTCTTCTTGATTTATTTCGTTGCTGATAGTTGACGTAAGAAAAAAAAAATTTTTAAGACACGTCGAATAATCTAAGGGTTTACTGTTGAAATTATAATGACCGTTAGAAATAACGCCAAATCAAAAACTAAAATCGAAATAAGGCCAAATTTAAAAATTTTTAAACAATACGCCAAAATGTAAAATTAGCCAGTTTCGAGTATTAAACATAGACGGTGGGGGGTTGAATTGAATGGAAAGGATAAGGGACAGTGTCCCCGGGAGGGTGTGTTCAGTTCAAAAACAGCGTTTGCGATTTAGCGTTGTCGTGGTCGTAGGTGGCAACGGAGGCTTTTGTCCCCCACCCCACCCGCGGACGAACGACAATCACTTCAGCCCCTCTGACATTGGGATGGGATAGGATCGGATGGCATCGGGTTGGTTCTCTTCTTCCTGTTAAAATTATACTAATTTTTTTTTTATTTTAAAATTTTAGAAAAAGATTCGCCAAAACCTGACCGACGCGGTCCGGACGAATACACATACATGCTTTTTACTTGAATTTTTCGCGTAAGATATTCGGGCAGTGTGATACTTAAAAGATCCATCCAAATGTTACGAGACTTGTCATATTATTATTATTATTATTATTATCGTCATCGTGGTTTCGTTTGGCGCATTGAATGTTGTGGTTGGAAGGCAGCAGGAGGGAATAAATAAAAATGGACCCGGGAGAAATGAATGATCCTGAATATGAGGGGCACTCCGTGCACATCCCATTTCATGAGATTTCAATAAATGGGAGGAGGACTGTTCCATTTCTTTTTGGCCCTCGTTATTTAGGAATGGGGAGTGGTGGTGGAGGGTCAAATCAAATACACATTTAGGGGTTGTGACACCACAATTCCAACCACATCATTACTCTCATTTCCCCCACCCCGGTCCACCATTTCTTACTGGAGCGCAACATAAATTTTATCGTGAATAGAGAAAAAGAAATTTGGAGTGGCCTGAATTTAATAGTTGAGAGTGATAGATTTGTTTTTACGGGGCGAATGAAATGAAATGTGTAAAGATGGAGACTTGTGATGAAAAAGGGGAATGGGTCACGTAAAACAGTCCAAATTGTTGTTATTCCCCCCACAATAGTAACAGCAAAATGGGGTTCGATGCCGACTCATTTCATGTTTATCCCCTGTTTGTTTAATACGTGGGCAAACAATGGAACTCCATTATATATGAGCAGAGCTCACTATTCGAACAATGAGTTGAAAGAAGAATTAGGCTGCCTAACCTTAACCTAACACTAGCCCCTGATTTCATCCATACTCACGACAAGTTTAAAAAAAAATCATGCAATGAAATCTTTAAATCAGTCCATAGCATCACATACTAGAACGTACTAGTTTCATGGTTAAAAGTTCTTTAAAATGTTAATCGAATCTCAAATAATCTAATTATTACCTTATGATGATGAAGGTGTATATATGAATTTTTCTAGAGTATTTTTTTTTAAATATACGACAGAATTAACTAAAAGATATATTACGTGGTATAACCATTAAAAGTCAGTGTTGAGCTTTGGATTTTTTTGGTATGTGTTTAATGATAAATTAATTATCAAAATTATAAAAGATTATTAAAGAGTGTTTGTTTTATATATATATACATCACTTCCGTTCGATAGAGCTCGAACGTTGACTTTGACCGTTGTACAACAGCGGTATCGGTACAAAAAGTTATTATCGAGAATCAAATATCAATTTTTGGATAGAAATTGCAATTATTACCAAAAAAATTGCGACTAAAGAAAACAAAAAAACCCTAAAATCTTATTCTAACAATTTTAATTAAAATTTAATATATTAGAAGAAATTCCAATTTTGTTTACAGCTTCAATATTTGTATACCGCTTCTTTCGTTCATACCACGATAAATTTGAAGAATATCCGTAGTGGGAGAGGACAATTGAACGATCTCAGCCGTCGGTAGAGAGACGGACAGGATGGGATGTTCATCCTAAAGACAAAATACACGACAAAAGACTTGTCGGTCCAAAGCCGAAGCCGAAGTTGGATTTTGAACAGTATCCACCCGCTTCTTCTCTCTCCCTGTGATTGTGGGGTGGGGCTGTCCGTACTGTCCCTCCCCCTCCCTGAATAACAATAAATAAAGTTAGCTCTTCAAATTAAAAAAAAAGTTACTTAAAACACTTTTCTGCATATATAAAAAAGCCCACTATTTTGAAAACCCATTCAAAATTTCACCATACTTTTTTTCTGTGTCTATTTCGGGGAATGTATTGTTCACAAATTTTAATGCAATTTCTCATATATATTATAAGTTTAAAATTTGTCTCGAAGATGCATAAAGTGAGTACATGATTATTTTAAAAAAAAAAATTGGTGTCTTGTCTAATGTTTAAGTAAAATCGAGGTTGATCTAACTTGAAAACGTTGGAAATTGAATCATATAATGTTCGTATCAATGTTGTTTGTGTTCCAAATAGTTAATTATGTGTTAACATAATTATTTAAGTTTAGAAAGGGTAAAGCTAGCAAATCTTCCTATCACAGAGAGAAATCTCTGTTACAAACACCCAGAAATCAATCTTCATGACGGACAACGTCGAATGCAGAATTGGGTTCAAATGAAATGAATTGATGGGGGTAAGCGTTGTGGTTCACTGATGCTGTATAACCCCGGGGGAGTTGTCCCCATCCATGTGCCCAAATTATCGGCAAGCAATCGTCTCATGTACTGTCTTTGCTCAACGATTGAGACTCTCAGCGTTACAATGTCCCCCTGCTCTAAGGATTGTGCAAGCGGTTTGAAGTTCCCTTCCAAACCAATCGTCTCTACTGCTGCCAAAAATCTCATTAGCCAGGTTTTGGTATTCTATTCCACTTCTTGCTCCAAGGCACCTCCATTGTCGTTTCAACGTCAGCGTTTCTAATTTTCTGACTCATTGGAAATGTTGATATGGACATGCTTGTCAAGGCAAGGACTCTTCCAAGCGGCTTCCGTTACACAAGCTTCTCGAGCATCCGTTGATTGTTCATAATGCAGAACCATCTGGCATCTACACCAAATTCATTATTTGATAATCCACCTAGGCCAAATCTAATGATCCAAAAGCGTTGCCTGTATCAACCAACAGGGAACTCAATGACCGAAGCACAACAAGCCTAATAGTAAAAGGTGATAAGGTTAGCTGCAATTTAATCGGCTTTTTTTTCTGTTCCAGCACGAGTGCCGGTCTCGTCACCATTCTTTCCATCAACCGACGGCCTAGGCGACTCTTTGTCTTCAGCTACGTCGTAGAAGCTCGGCTGATTTGTCGAGGACAGAAGCCTAGCCCACATTCTGTCAGTTATAACTAACTACCTTATTCTGCGTCTCCGCTGCAAACAGACAGAATTTTATTGATAAAGGTTCCTATTTACGCACAGAGCACAGGTTTTGTCAGCACTCACATAGAAAGGAATGCAGGCATGTCGCCCATTGACAGGTCCCACGGTGAAGCCTGTAAATCCAGCCATTGCACCATGAATCGCACTTTGCGCCAGAAGCATGCAATAGACATTATCGGAAGCGTTGCTTGGAATCGCTCTGATCATGTAAGTTGGATCTGCGGAATAGCAACAGAGAACTTTAGAGTTTATCTGCATGGGACCAATAAGCATCGAGTCCCAACAAGTTTCTTCCACCGACCTATGTACTTGATGTTAATTGGCATCTTATGCAGACTGGCAAAATGGTCCTGCGACGAGAAGCAATGAGAAGTCCGAGCAATCAATCAACGAGAGAGATCCACCTGCCATCAAGAGCCTACCTTGATCCCGTGAGATATCCACAGACCCACATCCTGAAGTAGCTTGTTTCCAGAAGCGTCCTTCTGGCTCATGGATTCCAAGCTCGCATTCACCAAGTCCTGCCAGCACCCTCTGCTATGACGATGACCATGTGTCCATTTTCTTTAAGCCGCTTCTCAACAAATTCGAAGAGCCCACCCTTCCCTTCGAGATAAAATGGCTACTCCGAAATCAAACAACAGTCGACGTCACGGCTAGCGAGGGTAGCATGCATAGCGATGAATCCTGAACAAGCAATACCCAACAAACTTAGTAAATGCTGAAGCCGAACGCTGTCTTGATACTGGTATGAAGCTTACCACTATATCGGCCCATCAACTTCACACACCAATTCCGTCCTCAATGCTTTCGACTTCGACATGAGCAGCATTTATTGCGCATTGGGCTTCTTCGACCGCAGTATCAAAGCCAAATACTGTCAATTACCCGAGTCAACACAAGGAAATGATCCACAGTTACATGAATGGCGATTTAGAGCTTTAACCACATCAAATACAAATTCAAGAGCAGGGCCTAAAGGAAGTACAGGGATGTCATTGTCTATTGTTTTGGGGATACCAACAACGGAAACTTTGAGGCCACGACGTCTGATCTCCTAAGTGACAGAAAAGAACAATATTAGACAGAATATGAACTAATTCCTCAAGCCAAATCACCAGAGAAGATGTCGAATGACTCCAGTTTCTGGATAAATTGAGAAAGACGAAAGATTGATCCCGTTTTCTCTCACTACCTCATAGATTACGCCTGCTCCCCTTTGAGTTCCATCTTATGAAAACATTGACAAGCAGCAAGTGACATTAATTATCACAAATGCAAAAGATCTTGGACAAAATAAATACTGCACAAGAGACAATGTTTGAACAGCCTAATGAGTTTCTGTAATTTAAATAGGCCAACATCACTACACCTGGTTAATTCCATGCTCCTGAATGCTGTCAACTATCTTCATCGTATCATGACCTCCTCGCGATGTTCCAAGAATGGTACCTCCTCGCTTGTGTATGTCGTTGAAAACCTTAGGAGTTAAATTGACCGTGTTTTTGGCGTAGAAGCCCCTGTATTCTCCCTGACAAAGTGTGACAGAATATTACGTGCCCCATAGACAAACCCAAGAATGCATCATCAATTTCATTTACAAACAACATGAAGACAATATTTTAGTCAGATTTAGAAAGAAAGTAGAAATAAGTTAGGAACGAAATAACTTACATCAATCCCCGGAATCTTGGACACGCCGTACATATGATAGACGCCGCAGACAATTTCCCGAATAACGGTATTCAGTCCTGGGCAGAGACCACCACACGTTACAATACATGCATGTACTTCATCCCGTTCAAAGTAGACCTATTACACGAAAATTTGTGAGATGATTCACAAAGTACTCAACAATCAGCAATTATGCACAAGCACAAACCTTTTGACGAGGTCCAGCATGGCGAAAGTGGATTCCTCGAGGTCCATCCTTGTGAACAACAACCTGTAGCAGCCAGCTAAGGTCAGTTGAGAGAGAATGAATGAGCAAGCGGCAACACATCCCTCCACAAATAGAATATCATGAGTCACTCACAATTCAATGCTAGGAAAACAAGAGATTTACCTTCTGAGCAACGGTATCCTCCATATTTACAAAATATTGCCCGGGCAAAGAAGAAGAAGCAGCCATAATTACGTGGAATTCCAAAGGTGATCCAAATATGTATATGTTGAACAAGAAAAGCCATAGGAAGTATGCAAGACCATTACTCACTTAACCACGGAATATGCAGGATTAGACCGAAGGGGATTGGGATACGTCTGCCACCAAAAGGAAAAGAGTAGGAAAATCAAACCAGGTCAACAACAACAATGAACATTTCAAAATCATAACGTTACACTTCCTTATGAAGCAAAACATAGCCAAGCTACATCCAAATAGCCAGGCAAACCAAACTCAAAATCGAGCAGACGGAGCGCCCCATTCTGATAAAAACCCTCCTTTTAATACCAAACCTAACCAAATCACCCCCAAATCGATCAAAACAAGGATCCAACTTCATGACCCAGAAATCCAACCGAACTGCAAACTTCGACCAGATCAAGCACCAAATAAAAAACTCAAACGAACAGTAACTAAAATGAGAAAAAAAAAGAACCACATACTGGGAGATCGCCGATGTAGTCCGAAAAGTGGGGAACGTCCTCGAGGACGTACCCCGCGACTCCGTCCGCTATCTTCCTCCGCACCCCATTACCATCATTGCTACTGCCCGAAATCTCCATTACCCTTATGCCCCGACTGGGAATCCTTTGGGAAACACTCCAAAGTTGGCTCCTTTACTAAGCCAACAGGAGGCTAGGACGACGGTTTCTAATTCCCCCAAAGTGGGAGACTCTGTTTTTTGACAAGCGAGGGAAAAGGGCAGGCAGGCAGGCCTCTGTCAGATAGTTCCCTGTAGTCGGACCAAAGCGGCGTCGATGTTTTAAATGTCTTTTAAATTTCCTTCCCTTTACTTATTTACTACTACTGCTACTACTACTCGGGATCGGATTCCAACTTATTTCATGCCCTCCAATCTATGGTGACATAATTTTCAATATTCGTTCCTAGGAATGTCGGGTCAATAGTAATACACAAACCAAACGAGTCATCATCCGCACAAACAGGTGGCTTAGAAAAACATTTATACATGAATCGCTTTTGGCAAAAATTTTCACATCACAAGGCAACTGCGGACAACCTAAAGCTTACTTCCCCCTCGATATGCTTTTTAACACAAGGATTACGACACAGGGCAAGGCGGAACCGGATACATTCGTTCATTCACTTCGATTTCGCTTAGACTATCCAAATCGTGCATCCTTAATCGAAACAAGCAACGTCCTCGAAGTTGCAGACTCCTGTTTTGAGATCGTGCCGCGTCATCTTCCTTCCTCCACGCACAAGCTCTTCAAGACACGGAGCTTCCTCGCCGAGGACACAAACATGCTGCATAGAATTGAAGCCAAGGGCGCCTTAGATTCGTTTTAACTTATGAATTTTCACTAAACAGGGGCTAGATTTTCCATACTTCCATGGGACATCGCCTACTAGGATCTGATCGCCTTCATTGTCCTCATAAACCAAAGTGTGTTCCCCCTTTGAAGCACACAAATCGGGTCCGTCAAACGGCGCCCTGTCCGAGTCATCGTCGTCTATTAGGAAAACGAGGAGGAAGCGGATTTCGTTAATGCTTCACAATCACTTGACTCAGGACTAAATTAAACCCGGGATCGGGATCATTACCAGCAAGTAGGCCTTTGAAAAGATCGTTCATGGCGAATGACAGCTTCTCGTAGCCATCATAGGCACGTAAATCTATCTTCCGACCAATGGGGTAGCCATCCATGTAAACCTTCACGAACGCGTAATCCGAACCATTCCCTGGTCCTTCCCCGATTTCCTCCTTAAAGGACGATCCTTCCGGTTCGGAAGGCTGCCGTCTTTGCGAGCGGCCACAGGCGACGTTCTTCCTGAAGGAAGCAACGGGAGGCCACCCGACAGTCGAAGCGCCACAAGTCTTTGTCCTACAGAAAACCAAGCGTTGACAAAAATTATGGGCGATATCATAACTCGGATTCAATTACTAATCCCGAAAGGATGATGCTCAAACCTTTTGTGATCCCATGCCACAAAATCAAATCCCGGAGGACCGAGCCTCAGCTCCAGGCTATTAACACCCTTCCGGCCTTGTAACTCTACCTCTTTCCCACGAAAACAATCCATGCCCCCGAAACCAAAGGAGACGAAATGATCTGGGCACAGACAAACTAAGTAACTGCAGAGAACGCTTAACCTAGGATGAAGTTAATATATTATATAGCGACGGGGAATAAAAACTGTTTTTTTTCCCGGAAGTGGGATGACTGGATGGTGGTGCTGGTTTTCCTTTCAACCATTCCATCATTACAACCTAGTCAAGTTGAAAGAAAAGCATTCGCGAGAGTTTGTTGCCCAGAACTGAAAACGCTCAACTCAGATCAACATAAAGGGTTGAGACTTGAGGAGAATCGGGAGATCACATCACACGTCTTATCATCTAATCATCCCGCATCTTTCGCGCCTGCTCGTGTCCGTCACCTTCCGACCCAATACTGCCACGATTACGCCTTTAGAGCCATGGTAAACATTATGCATGTGTCGTGATAGAAATGTTTTCAATGCAGTGATTCTTCCACCGATGATGGCATGATGGAAACAACCCAATCAGGTTCAGAATTTTGACAACTCAAACTTCAATAATATTGTAAATGCTAGGCAAGTCAATTACTTGGGGGGGGGGGGGGACTGTTAGTAGTCATTCACAGCAGGGAAATGCCACTATCTTCTTCGCGGGCGTGCTGGAAGGGGGTCCGCATTTCTAGGGGTAGTGCACTCGCTGCCAACTATCATCATCTTCGTCAACGACATAAGGGAGAACCAATCCATAACACCGACGACGATCGAGGGTCGACACATCACAAATGCCAGAGAAGAATATTTTTAAGAGAATCTAGTCCAGTCAGGTGATTCCACGTGTCAAAAGTAAAACCTTTGCCCTTCCGTCCCCACTAAATACTGATGTGATTGGTGGATGATAAATACCATTTCCCATCTTCCACTTTTTCCCTGATGTGCTTCTCCAATCTCACTTTTTCTATGCTTTTCCACATTTTGCTTGGAAAATTGAGTAGATTACAATGAGCCCATTCGTAGTTGCATTCCATTTTAAGCTTACAATAAGGCCGACGACCTCGTTGGTGCCGGTTAATGGCTGGTCAACGCCGGATTCCGACACCTTTTCTGCCTACTGCTCGTCGGGTCCCATGGGCCTTGTTTTGCAGACTTACACCTTTCTAGACTTCTCGGGCCTTTTATTCGTTTATGTCTGGGCTTGCAAGGAGGTCATAGACTTGGAGGAGGTAGAAGAAATTGGAGGTCCAACTTTTTTAAATCAAACAAGAAAACTCTCACAACTTTCTTTTTTTTTTTTCTAATTAAATAAAATTGTAACTATTTTTTTATTCGTCTTTAAAAAGTAATAATTAAGTAAATGTGAAAAGTAAACCTTTTTATTTACAATTAGTATTTTGGGTGTCGTGTATGATTAAATTAATTATTAGATTTATTAAGATGAATAAAAATAGTATTAATTTCAACATGTGTGTGTGTGTGTCACTATGTTTTGTATACAATTGAATTGAATTCATTGTTATGTCCTGTTCGAGTACAAATTTTTAGTAAAGTTTCTCGTACTCCGTCTTCCCGTCGTTTTCCTTTGGCCGTCAACAAATGGGATGGGCAGTGTGTGTGTGTGTCAATGGTGCAGCCTTTCAATTTTTTCGAATTCCCCTATTCCACCACTTTTTGGCGTCTTCGCGTTTCTGGTTTTTTCGGTCAGACCCCGATCAAATCACACGGGGAATCCAAAAATGGATCGTTTGAGGCCAAGACGAAGGCAATCCTTTTCTGGGTTTGTCAACGGCGAGGTAAATGGGTCATCTTTCGGGGTTCATCAACTTTGTTTATGCATTTCTGATCGACTTTTATTGTAAGTGCGGAATATCTCTCTCTGGTAAAGGTCTGCTTTGTCGGGGACGTTTAATATCCCCGTCAGGAGTTTCTGCACTAGGTTTTGTTTTGTTAAGATTGCAGTGGTTGATGGATGTAGGGAGGGATGGTGTATGAGGAGGTGATTTCGTTGAGCACTTATTTTCCCAGTTCGTAGGAGTGTTTGGATTGGGTATGGGGCAGGAGGTAGGATCGCAAATATGCGCGAAAAACTTGTTTCTAGTATTTGTAACCAGCGAGTCTCGAAAGGAGAACTTTCGCGCTCGGAATGCTTGCCTCTATGTCCCCAGTTTGGCTAGGAAATTTAGTAGATTTTGGGAGGTAGGATGATTAGGCCTCTTTCATCATCTTCGTGGTGTTAGCGGCATTATGTGCGTCCTAGTTTTCTAGCTTCCTGATCAGTAACCTGATCTCGTACTTCATCTTGTTTGATCAGGTGGATAAGTTAGAGAGGTTGTTTGGAAAATCGGGGGACGAAACTCTTACCCGGGGGTTTTGCCGAAAAGTTGCATTGTCTTTTAAGTGAGTTACCCATCAGAATATTTCGCTTCTATTCCGAATGCTGTAAGAGGACCGACAATGTGTGCCGCTTAAGACATTGTGATTCTCGGATTTCTAGCATCTATCACTGTTCTGGTAAACGTTCCGTTTGTTTTCTCATTCTTGACAGTCAGCCGGTCATGCTGGAAAGCCTACAATAAAGTGGGATGAGGTTTGGATAAAATTGCCCTCGATGATCTTCTATTATGCTCCCTCTTGTTGTCCCCTCGGATGCCGATAAATGCTTCCATGCTTATCTACGCCGCCTAACCTGTTCTAGATCCAAAGCTGGTTCCGGAAAAGAAAAGAAGAGGGCCCCGGGATTGTTCCGTCTAGTGGCTCTCCCAAGAATGATGTGGTGATGCCAGGTGCTTCAAATAATGCAAATGATGATTTGAACACACCCGAAGGTAGTGAGCAGTGATTCCAAACTTTGGTGTCCTTTCTTTCGTCATTCGAGTTACTAGAACTGTGCACTGCCTTCAGTTATACCGTAGCTGAGAAATAGGAGTGGTAGTGTCAAAGATTCGACCTTCATAATCTTTTCGAAACATATATATTATCTTTTACACCTTTTATGATTAATTCCCTACTTCCAATGAACGTATTGACTTTGGAAAGAGACTTTTTTCTGCACAGAAGTTGACCACTTTATGTGCCCTTTAAGGATTCCGTCATGTAAAGAGACTGTTTTCTCCACTTAACTTTAACTGTTCACTCACATCCTATTTGCATAACTTCTTATACTTTGGCATGATCTGATGCTACATGTCGCAGCCAAAAGCTATCGTGGCTGTTATTGTTATTTCCCGAGCTGATTTATGGATCTCATCCACTTAAAGACAGCACCTTCCGACACAGTATTGTCCTATTGTAGGTCAAACAGATGACTTCACACAATTGTATTTTGAGGTGAAGTCATCTAAAAATGGGGCATGGTAAGAATTAAAGATCAACTTCTTTCCTCAGTATAAATGGGAGAGCTATGGCTGCTCGGTTGCTTGTGATAATACCTTATTATTGCAGGCACTTGAAACTTGTCTTGCACTGATGTTCTGATGCTCACACTTTTTCTGCTAATGAAGGTCACAGGTTTCTCAACGATGGTGATATTGTAAGTACTGTTCAAATTTGTTCATGAGCTCTGCTGTTCTTTTCCTGGCTGCTTAAATTTACTTCCCCATGTGCATGTTGTAAAGAATGTACACGTTAGATTCGTTGGGTTTGGGTCCGAGGAAGATGAGTGGGTTAATTTGAAAACGTCTGTCAGAGAGCGGTCAATCCCGTTGGAAAACTCAGACTGTAAGAAAGTGAAGCCCGGGGACCACGTCCTCTGCTTCCAGGTGATGATGGTTCAGAAACATTGTTTCCCACTTCCTTTCCATTTGACCTAAAAGGCTTTCTTTAATATACCAGGAGAGGAGGGATCTGGCGAGATACTACGACGCCTGTATCGTGGAAATCCAAAGAAGGGTACATGATATAAGAGGCTGCCGGTGTCTTTTGTTAATCCGTTACGATCTGGCGAGAAACTACGTATTGGTGTCATTGTATCCCGTCTTCTCATCATGGCTAAGGAAGTCATGGGCCTATGTTTCTCATTACTCTGCCTAATTGCAGGAGAGGTTTGCCTGAGGAGATTATGCTGGTGAAGGTCGTAGGGTGGGTTTCCTTCTTCGATCCATATCTTTTTTTTTTGGGGGCAGTTTCGAAGGACTATCCGCCCGTATATAAGCAGAAAGCAGTGTTAGTATGCAGGCTTGCCGTTGCTTTGTGGGGGAATATTAGGAAATATGTTGTGCAGGGTTAGATCAGATCAACTTCTTATAGTGTGTCGAAGTAATGAGAAGGCAAGTGAATATGTTGTAGGCTTATATGACACAACTAATTGTTGTTTAGTGAATGTATTAATGTCACATTCTTTAATTCAATTGGAATCCTTTCTGCAATATCAAAGGCATTAACGGCACTTTGATTCCCACCATGATATTTGTGCTGTTCATGTGGTAGTTGGGTCATTCAAGTGGTTCTTACCAGATCTTTTCTTTATTTATGAAATTCGAATCCATGTAGCACAGATTATACATCAACTATTTATGATTCCCATTGCAGTTAGTAGGATTATTCTTTGTTCTCATCCATTGATGATGACCACTAGAAACTAATGGAGTAGGCAAAGGCTCTTACAAGGTGGGAAGCCAAGGTCTCAACCAAGATCCCCGAGGACTCCTCAGACCAGATATGACCCCTCATCGCCGACTTCTTCAACTTCCACAAGTGGTTCCCTGGTCTGCCCACGTGTTACGGCATCCGCTGCAGTAACGGCGATCCAGGTTGTGTCCGGTACTGCATCGGGTTCTCCCTCACAGCAACCAACCACGACAAGCCGGAGGTTGGCGAAGGAGAAGCTCACCGTCATGGACCACACGAGAAGGAGCCTCAATTGCGGCCGATGACAACGGGGGTTGTTTTCGGGAGGGGTCGTTCGCGGTGGATCCAGTGGTGTGGGAGGGTGGTCGTTGGAGGATATGGTCAAGTAAGAAGTGGGGTTGGAGGGCATGGCAAGGAAAATTGGAGGCAAACCCCTTCAATTTGAACGCAAACGTAAAAATTTTTCACTAATATATTTATACTGGCAGGTTGCGGAGGAGATAGGAACGGTTAAATTCTCAACGGGCTCGACCCGATTGGTTAATCCGTTGGTTTTGGGCCATATGTTGGAAATTAGGGCCCAACTGACAGTCGTCCATGATCCGTTACATTTGGGGACTTAATGGGCTACAATAAGCCCAATAAGGCCCAATCATTTTGAGCAACAATTGATTGGACATTTTACGAGTAATAATAATTGAATTATTTTAAATGATGGAACGTGTTTTCTTAAATTTTGGAACGTGTCGGCCAGCGTAATTAGAATCTCAAGAAAAAGGATGACGGAATAGAGAGCATGCTGAATATGTAAACAGCGTTTTCTTTTGGGGGGTGGGGTGTGGTCCAAATTTAGGGCATGCTTATTCTATTTACCCCTCCCAAAAAAAAAAAAAAAACTCGGGCTTTATCTTATTAAATCATTTAAGTTTTTGAACGTCATGATTGGATAAGATCGGGGGGGGGGGGTCCTAAACTGTAAGATTTTTCTGGCCTTCAATGGCAACAAAGCAGGAGAGTTTGCTCGTATACTAAAATACAAGAATCTCACTGTTTTGTGTTCCACGGGTTCAAGTCATGAGACATAAATAGGATTGAGATTGATTAACTCCCAATAACAAAAATAAATCACTTATCACTCGAACACTTCTTACACCAAGCACTTGTCGAATTTATGCCATGGTATCCCAAAACTGAGATCCTCTTCCTTTTTTTCTTAACTGCTTACTCCCTCAATGCGACACGTGTGACTACATTAACTAATGGATAATAATAATAATAAATAAATAAAACAAAATTGGATACTCCGACCCACGAAACAAAAGATCGTGCGCATGCCATGCTCCCACTAATTCTTAATTTTATCCGTGTGATTATTTTTTTTAACACCCCCAACACCAACTTTATGCTGTGAATATCCTTGTCGACCTTTTATAATCCATCCTCCAACTATTGACGACCTTCGGGTTAGGCACAACCCACATCCAGACATTATATATAAATAGGACAGACGACACATTATTACTACGTTTCCGAGTTAAGTGCCGACGTGAATCGCCGGTCCCATGAGCAAGTTAAACGAGCACTAATAGAGGCTTAGTCATATGTTCCGGATATGAAATGGATACCGCAATTACTCAATGACAAAACCATTTCACAAACATCTTGTTTAACTCTACTCAAATGGAGCAATCGATATAAACAGTACCTGAAATGAATGTGTGTTTAATGACGAAACGTACAATAATAACTTTTTAAGGGCATATAATATATAAATAATAATATAGACCATAGTGCGCTATCCCAACCCAATGGCAGTAGTACTATTAGTGCCCCACTTACCATCATTTTTCTTTTGTTTAAATATTTGTACACTAAGAATAATTAAAAAAAAACATTATTTTACTGGTAAAGTACACCAATCCCGAAAAAGGTGAATAAATATTTACTTTATAACCGAAAAGAAAATAAAAGAAATTATAGAATAATGGCAAGAGGAAGAATATATGACCGACAGATTGCCGTAAATTAATTAGGGGAAAGGACGACTTGCAAATATAAGATTAAACAATGAAGACGGACGGTCTCGTGCATATTATCATGATTGATAACCCTCCAAAAACACGGTCTTGTTCGTTGTTGTATGCTAGTGCTTTGTTCAGCATGAAGTTGGAAATAATTCAACTTTTCGACATTAATTAGGGTTCGATGTCGGATAGTTTTTTAAACGGCTTTTCAAGCCATGGGAATGTGGTGGTACCATGAGTCGTCTTTCATGATTCATGAGGAGGGTCAGAACTTGGGGGGTGTAATGATGATGTTTAGGACCACATTTCCACCCCCCACGATTACTTTATATCTCCTCCTTGATTCATTATTTCGTTTTTTTTTCACTCACGACTCATAGTTGTGTTCCTGGGAAATTCATTCCCTAATCCAAAAATATAAGAAAAATAGCTAGTAGTTAATACATAATTAGGAGGAATTATATGAATATTGTCGAGCATAAACAAGTATGTAAATCATGTATGAAGCCACCCGTTTCTTACGAAGCACAAAAGAGGAAGAGTGCGGAGGAATGAAACAAGGGAGTGGTTTGACAATGACTAGTCAAAAACTCACTCACTGTACATTCTCTTCCTCAAAAGAATTCATATAACAACGACTAAAGAGAGGATGCGCACGAGAACAGGATATAGGAAGAAAGATTTGCCCTTTTACAAATAATTCACTCACTAAACAGTTTTCCCTTAATTTTAATTATTAATCTCATTCCCTCCCCCTCCCATCCCACTAAATACTTATACATAAATAAAAAAAGTTATATTTTCATGCTGTTGTCTCCCATGATTTCCATCCCCTCCCTTTTTAGCCTTTAGCTTTTATCTTTTTCTTCCTCCCCACACACACCAATGAATCTCTTTCTCTTTATTGCCATTTTTTCTCGACTCCCAATCTGTTCCCATATGAATCCCTCTTTTGCCATTTCCCGACTCATTTGAATGAATGCCCATATTTTTCTTGTAGAAAGCCAGATTTATTTTGGTGTACTATTCCTAATTTACAACACCCGAAAGGTGACAACAATGATTTCGGGCATGGTTTCATCATGAATTGCAGCTGTTTATATATGCTTGAACAAACATATGGCTGTTCAAAAACAAGTGTCCGAGATGATTCTTGGCAAATGATTTTGGTTTCTTTTAGGGTTACTTTGGATGGTTGCTACTTTTCTCCCTACCACCGATTTGTTCATCTGACAAAGAATCTAAGACAATCATATAGTCCAAAAAATAAAGTGGTCTCAAGATGAGAATGGAATAGAAGTTCTCGTGCCCCAATTCCCCCCCAATTTTTGAAAAAAAAACAAAAAAGCTGCAATCCAATGTAAAAATGATGGTAAAATTTGTAACAAAAAAGAGAGAAAAGAATAAATAAGTAAAGTGGGGGGGGGGGGATTGTGCCTCGAAATACCACCATTGTTTGTCCACATAAGATTGGATCTTTTATCTGGCTACCAAAAAATTACAAATAGAAAAGGTCAAATCGGCTTCGGCACATCCCCAAATCAAGCTCAATTACTGGCCCCAAAAGGTAACTTTTCTTTGTGGGGATTTTAATCCACTAAGTACACTTCTCCATGAATGTTTTCCCAGCTCACAACTTTTGAAGATTTGAAGATCAACCCCCCCCCCCCCCCCCCCCAAAAAAAAAAAATCAGAGTCCGAGCTCAATTGATGGTTAAAAGTATGTATAATAATAGTACTATCTACTACTAAATGATCATAATGTACATGGTTACCAAAGGGGGGAGATTCGTAAAATGGGGTGATCAAAAGCAAATCCCCCTCCTTAAAAAAGGGGAAAAGAAAAAGGGAAGAACTTGATTGTGGAGCTTTTCAAAAATCCTGTTTAGTGAAAGATCCCTCTCAATCTCACCATCATCGAAGCTACACTTCAGTCAAAAAGTACTTCTTTTGTTCTTATCATACATTCCCCCACCCCCAAAACATCGTGTCCCTCTTTCGCTATTAGCCTTTCGTTCCCGAAATGTTAATCGCCATTGCTCGAAAACTTTGATGAGAGGTGGTGGAATTGGAGGTAAAACTGTAATTTCCATCCAATCTTATGGTCAATTTCTTAGCACCCCCCACCACCCATTAAAATCACCCCCCCCCCCCCCATCTATTTAAACACCTAACTCCTTTACTACTCCTACTATCACTACACATCCCCAAATAGTTTCACACCCATATTTCTTCCAAAACACTCGATCTCTTCTCATGCACCTCGGATTTCTCAAAATTGGGGTAAGTTGGGAAAATTAGAAGTCCTAAACATACTTAAATTGAATTGATTCCCTATGTTGATACCATCATTGCCCCCCTTTTCCCCCAATTGAGGTGTATCATTAATCACTTTGATTAGTATTACTACTTAACTTATTCATATGCTTGTGTTGTTGTAATCTTGATTTGTTTACCCTTTTGTTCATGCAGAGTTTCCGTCGACCATGTTGCTCTCCATTTCGTTCATCTTGGTCTTGCTGAATTCCCAGCCTTGTCATGGAGGAGCCTCTCCGGAGACTGACATCGACTTGCTCCTTTCCTTTGCAATGTCTGTAGACGACCTGTCACGGTCGCTTTCTGGCTGGAACTTGCACAACGGCGACTTCTGCAAGTGGAGTGGCATTGTGTGCAAGGATGGAGTGTCTCGTGTCTCCGAGATCGTGTTACCGGGAAAGAACATGACCGGAGAGCTTCCCGGGGCTGTATTCGAGCTCGGTTACATCGAGGCGATCGACCTCTCGGATAACCGGCTATCTGGCGTGATCCCCCGGGAAGTCTTTGTGTGCTCGTCACTCCGGCACCTTAACCTTAGCAACAACAATCTCACAGGTCCTTTCCCGTCGGGGTACATCTCGGGGCTTGAGACCTTGGACTTATCCAACAACATGCTGTCAGGGAGGATACCACAGGGAATCGGGATGTTTTACGGCCTGAAGTTCCTTGATCTCGGAGGAAATCTTCTGGCAGGCGAGCTTCCATTCTCCATATCGAATATCACAGGTCTGGAAACACTGACCCTGGCCTCAAACCAACTGACGGGTACAATCCCCGGAGAGATTGGTCACCTCAAGAGCCTGAAATGGATGTACCTGGGATACAACAACCTCTCAGGGGAGATACCGGTGGGGATCGGCGAGCTGACCTCGCTGACACACCTCGACCTCGTCTACAACAATCTTACTGGCAAAATGCCGTCGTCGCTGGGAAATCTCAGCAACCTCGAGTACATGTTCCTCTACCAGAACGGGCTCTCGGGCCAGATTCCCAAACCTATTTTCGGCCTGAAAAGGTTGGTTTCTCTTGACCTGAGCGAAAACTCACTCTCAGGAGAAATCCCAGAGCGCATCATCGACATGGAGAGCTTGGAAATCCTCCATCTCTTCTCGAACAAGCTCACCGGTAAGATACCGGTAGCTTTATCTTCTCTGCCAAAGCTTCAGGTCCTTCAACTTTGGTCGAACAAGTTCACTGGCCCGATTCCAAGTAATCTCGGACTGAAAGGCAACCTCACTCTCATCGACTTGTCGACGAATTCCCTCAGGGGCAAGATCCCAGAGACTCTCTGCCGATCCGGGAGCCTCTCAAAGCTCATCCTCTTCTCAAACGCACTTGAGGGCGAATTACCGAGCAGTCTAGGTTCCTGCAAGAGCCTCCGTCGTGTCCGTCTCCAAAACAACCTCCTCTCTGGAGAATTGCCAATCGGTGTCACCCGGCTCCCGCTTGTCTACTACCTCGACATGTCCAGCAACAACCTCTCTGGGAGGATTGGAGAGCAGGAGTGGGACATGCCATCGCTCCAGATGCTGAACTTCGCGATGAACCATTTTTCGGGGAGCCTGCCGGGGCTGTTCGGTGCAAACAGCAGACTTGAGAACCTCGACCTGTCCAGGAACGGTTTTTCGGGAACAGTCCCAGGGAGTTTTGGGATGCTGTCGGAACTGATGCAACTGAAACTGAGCGACAATGAACTCTCGGGGAACATCCCACTCGAGTTATCATCATGCAAGAAGCTCGTAACATTAGACCTTAGCAAGAACCATCTTACCGGCCGAATCCCAGAGAGCTTGTCTGATATGCCCATCCTTGGCAGCTTAGATCTCTCGGAAAACAACCTATCTGGGGAAATTCCCGCCAACTTGGGCAAGGTAGAGTCCCTCATTCAAGTGAATATATCCCATAATAAACTGCAAGGAAGGTTGCCCCTGACCGCGGCGTTCTTAGCCATCAATGGGAGTTCAGTCATTGGCAACGATCTTTGCGGTGGTAGTTCGGCGTCAGGTTTGCCACCATGCAGAAAGAGCTCCAATTATATCACGTGGCTATCAATTGTGTGCTCGTTGGGTGCGGTAATTTTAGTCTGCACGGCTTGTTTCGGGGTAATTACGCTCATTCGACAGAAAGGCACGCCCGAAGAGATCGAGAGAACAGAAACTGGGAACGACACAGTGTGGGAGTTGAGGTTCTTTGACTCCAAGTTCTCGAGATCGGTGACTCTCGCCGACATCCTTGCTACAGCAGGCAACGACAACGTGGTATCCCGAACAAAAACAGGGATTTCTTATGTGGGCAAATCGAACGGGGCCAAGATAACCCAATTTTTCCTCGTGGAGAAGAACGGTCTCACTTCTGCTATCAACAATTCCCCAAGCCTCGAATCGCAGCTGGCCGAGTACGGAAAAATGAGGCATCCCAACTTAGTGAGGCTGCTCGGGTCCTGTCTATCCAAAAGGAATGGATTCTTGATCTACGAGCACGTCGATGGGAGGAGACTGAGCGAGATCCTCAGCAAGCTGAGCTGGGATCGGAGGGCGAAAATAGCAATAGGGATTGCTAAGGCCATCAAGTTCCTGCACAGTTACCCCTCGCATTGCGTCGCTCTTGGCAACCTCTCCACGCGGAAAATACTAGTCGACAAAAGGGACGAGCCACGCCTGCGTTTGAAGATCCCTGGCCTAGTTTGCTTGGATCCCAAGTCATTTGTTTCCTCAGTCTACGGCGCTCCCGGTAACTACATCCCTACGTCGCCATTTAATCGTTCTTATACTGTAGATAATAAAATTATTAACTGCCGGTATCCTAATAATTGATCCACCCTCAACAGAAACAGAAGAAGGATGGGAGATGGGCGAGAAAAGCGACATCCACGGATTCGGCCTCATCCTTATCGAGCTACTTACAGGGAAGACTCCCGTCGACCCGGAATTCGGCCTGCATGAGAGCATTGTGGAGTGGGCAAGGTATTGCTACTCCGACCGCCACCTCGACACGTGGATAGACCCGAACATCCAAGGGACGTTGGAGTCCTCCACGACCGATCACAATCACATGGTGGAGACCATGAACTTGGCCCTACGATGCACCACGACAGACATCGCTGCAAGGCCTAGCGCAAGCGATGTGGTCAAAACCCTAGCGTCCATCCTGAGGACGGGGTCATGCATTTCTCCTACGATGGTTTGAACTTTAAGGTTGCTTTGATTCTATCTTTTTCCTTTTCTAATCTTTTGGAGTCCTTATTTTGCTCTCGAGGAACGACTTGATATCATTAATATATGCTACTATAGTAAAGTATTGTACAACCAGGGAGTGAGTTTTTCTAAATTTTCTTACTCTTTGTAAAAGGGATGATGATGATGACATGGCTTGACGACACATATTTATGTTAATGCAGATGACGATGTTGTGTTGTTGTTACTCACTTGGATACATTAAATATTCCGAGAAAGTAGAAGAGAATAGCCTCAAAATTCAACTAGACGAGTTTGTTTTCTCTTCGAAAACAAAGTTAGCTGGGGGAGGAGGGAAAAGGGACTGAGGGGCGTTGTCGGGAATTCGAAGGGGAGGGCGTGGTGGGGGGTGGGGACAAAAGCAAAAGATGGAAGAAGAGTGGGGGAATTGAGTAGTCAAAATCCGAAGGGGAGGGGGGGGAACAAAAAGAAAAAGAAACTCAACGGGTGGGCAGTGTCGTGTGGAGTTGGACCAAACTATCAATAATCTCCTCCAAACCCTAACTCAATGGTCTGTTTTTATGCAATAATTCTTTGGTTCACGGGCATCATTGTCTCATGTCAATGATGCGTGCTTTTCTTAAATTGGAAAAAAAAAAAAGCATTCCCTCTTGCAATTTTCTCTTCACAGGTCTAAAAAAAAACCTTTCGCTCTTGAGCAATTCGATTGGGAATCATGTCTCCAAATGTTGGTTCTGATTTGACGGAGGAATAAAGAAATTTTAAGTTTGTCCGGAAGATATCGATGCAATGATGTGGTCAAAAAGAGACGGATGGTCCGAGTTTGAATGGGGTGGGGGAGAGCACAGAAGCATGCATTCCTTTCCAAACACGGGGATAAAAAAATTTTACTTTTTTTTCTTCCGACTTCAATTCCACGATGATTAGTCGCCTTTTAGGCCACCGTCAACGTCTCTTGCCATGATTTGAAATATTTAAATACGTGTGATTTTTACGGATCATTACATACAAACACAGTTTCATGTAAGAACAAATCGAGAGTTGGAAACTTTTACATTGAAACCAGATCATTGTTAAAGAAGAAAATGGCTAACGTGAATGGGTGGGGACGAGGTAGAATTACAAAACTTACTCCAAATATTAACGAACACAGATAAACCCTAAGATCTGGTGTCATGATTCCTGATGGGAACGTTCTTTTTGCTTTCATGTTCATCTCAAAAGAATAATAAGACCTCAATCATGTCCCTCGGAGACCATGCACATTTATATAAAGAAGACGACGACGATGATGATCCGAAAATTCCATGATGGCTTTTTTACTTCAAAGTGTAGGCTAGTGGGGGTGACATGATTATCCTAAAGATACCATACAGTTTCTTAAATACACAAATGATGTGGATATCAAATCCCATTTCGATTTCTCTGTTTCTTTCTCTTTTGAAAAAAAAAGTATATATTATGACAAAGCTATGGTAATAATGTCTTCTTAAGCGAGATGAAAATCTCAATCCCCTCATAGATCATAATTGGCACACGTGAGGTTGCCCCCACCATAAAATAAAAGCCAAACATTAGAGATTTGACCATCTGTCATGATCGCATTCGATTCGACTCGTTACATTAAAATTTTTAATTTTATTTTGGAAAACGAGACGATTTGTTTGGGTTTGAGTCAGAAATACTTGACTTCGTGCCAGTTCGACCACTATGACATAAGAGGTTCACAGGGGTTATTTTCTCGATTGTTCCAAGTAACCAAAAATACACCGTTCGATGTGTTGTTTTATTTATTCAATGATTGATTTATCTTGGGGTTTAGTAAATATCCTCAATCTTCGGACATGATAATTTCGAATGTGCTTTCTTACCCACAACCTTTTTTTTATCAGAAAGTGTTCCCCTGCCTTTTACCTTCCCCAATTTGTTATTTTTTCAGATTTTCAAATTTTCAGACAAGGTAATTTCAGTTCGATCTGCTTTCTTTCTTACCCACAACTTTTATCATAAAGGGTTTTCCCTTTTACTTGTCTTATCTCTTTTATATATATACATAGAAAATTTCTTCATAGTGCATGCCAGTGTAAGGAGGTCGGAACTTTTTTATTTTTCTTATTCTTTTCTCCTTTTGTTTAACAAAAAAAAGGTCGTAAAGTTGTTAAGTCCCCAAGAAAATGTGTTGTCCATCTGCAATAATGCAGCCCAAACCCCCCCTAAACAATGGAAACGTGTTTATCATCTGACTCTTTTCTGTAATTTCACCACCTTCCTCTCTTGTGTCCAAAGTAATTCAAGAAGTCGAATATTCTGATTCTTTTTTTTTTTTGTGTTTCGTGCATTTATAATGTATCGATAATAATGTAGAGCTTTTTTGGAGGAAAATGGCCGCTAATAATGTTGCAGCTTATGATTTAATTCGAAGAAAAATATGATTTAATTCAGAAGAAAAGTTAAAATGAAATAGTTAGTAGAATAATTAGCAAAACGTTATAGGAGACGTGGTTAGATATATATCGACTTCACAGTACATGATGTTAGTCCAAAACGCACTGGGAAAGAATTCAAAGTCTCGTGGTCCATTCATTACATGGGCTTTCGCCGCCCAAAATGGTATTACTGGGCCGAAAGGTAAAAAAAGGGGGAAACATTTGCAAGAAGAGTTTGCGATTTATTTAGTGGATCATCATCATCAACCACCCAATCACACCATACTGTCGGTATTAGATAACTCAACTTGACTTGTGTTTGTATATGTTTCGCATTTGGACCGACCCGGAACACCCCCCCCTCCCCCTCACCCATTTAAATTTGGGTTTGGGGGGGAATCATGTCCAAAACACAAATGGACAAGACATGGGGGACACCAAGATGCTCCAAATTTCACCATATTAAACCCCAAACAAAGACAAAATTTGATAATAAAAAGTCAAATTTTGAACCCCATCCTCTCTCTTTAACAAAAGAAAAATCTTAATATCATCATCATCATCATTAGCTAGCTACCAACAAAGATTAGGGAGAACAACCCTCATGAATCTTCAATCCCCATGTTCGTTACTAATCATAGTCTCCCTCTCCCTAAACGAGGTCGTCTTGGCTCAACAGAACAGTTCCGCTCATGCCTCCACGGACCATCAGGACTCTTACCACCCGGGCATCACGTTCATTGTGGGCATCCTCTCCGTCATGCTCTCCATCGTGTTCCTCGTCCTCGCTTATGCAAAGTTCTGCTACGGGAGTTATAGTTACATGAACGGGATTGCTCCACGACACGGGGCCGACGCTCAAGGAGGTGTGAGGATCGATTCCAGTTCCAGGTTCTCGGGGATCGACCGCAAGGCCATCGAGCTGTTGCCGCTTTTCAGGTTCGAGTCGGTCGGGGGATCGAGGGAAGGACTAGAGTGTGTGGTTTGCATCAACAGGTTCGAGGATTCGGAGACGCTGAGGCTTTTGCCCAAGTGCAAGCATGCTTTCCATGCTTCCTGCATAGATAAGTGGCTTGAGAGCCATTCCACGTGCCCGCTCTGTCGGTACAGGGTCGACCCTAAGGACATCGCAAGCTTCAGGTACTCAACCAGCGCGAGAGCCTTGCGGAACCCATCGGGGTTGTCCTCGGAGGATATTGAAGTCGGAATTTACGTGGAGAGGGAGGAGGATCTTGACCGTAGGAAAGATACGAGTTTGCTGGGAGATGAGAGAGGAGGGAAAGTGCCGTCTTTTCACAAGTTCCGTCACCGAATCATGGTCTCCGAGTTGATAGATAGGAGTAGGTGGAGCGACGTGAATTCCTCCGACTTGCTGTTTCTGCAATCAGAGATGATTGGCAGCATCTCGAGCAGGAGATTAACAAGCAAACAACATGATAATGTACTCAAGATCAAGGAGGATATCAAGAGGAAGCGATTCTTCGAGTCGATCAAACTGGTAGACCGAGCCAAAGATGTAAATGTTCCGTCGTCCTCTACCTGTGGAGAGAACAACCCTAACACCTGGGCAAACCTTGCTACAAAGAAGAGGTGCATGTCCGAAATCTCTGGGGTGCCTAGATTTGCATTCAGGAGCAAGGACAGGGAGTTAGTAGCAGTCGACCGCACTCATGATAAAGATATGTGGTCCGTAATTTAATCCGATGGATGACCCAATTCATCTATTAAGCAGCAATGAACCAGATATATATCAAATTAATGCCGCCGGTTGATACGACACACATGAGATGCTGGTTGTTGCATGGTTTTTTAATATCCCGACTACTTTTGCACACGATCATCTTTAACGCCCAAAGGTTAATAACCTATGCTCAGGTCAATTAGGTGTTTTTACGGGCAATAGTCCTGGGTGAATTTTTCTTACATGATGACAAACAAGTCAACGGGATTGTGGTGAACTAAGGTTGAGTTATATACTATTAACTAACTCTCGCTTAATAATGGTAAGTTTTTTATATGATATTTAATAAGGTTTCTAAATGGCATCTGAAACGCATCCATGGACGGGGTCGGCTATTTCTGGTAATTGTCCCAAGTGTCTCTTACTGATTAGGACACATCCCATGCACACATAAAACTTCAGATGTCATGTAATAAATCTAAGAAGGAATGGAATCGTTTATTTACATCGAACTGATATTGTAAGCACATGAGGACGAACATAAGGGAATGTTTTTAAAGCCATTCCCCTTGTAACTATTGCCTCTTTCGGACATATAAATTATCTTGCCGTTGTTCTATGAGGGTGTAGTAACACAGTTACATCCAGTTCCCGTGGATCCAAGTTGGAAATTTCTACAATTGAAACAAATGCTACAAGGACGGGATTTTATTCCATTGCCGTTACCCCTATAACCCTGGAGGTCTCAGGAAGGGAACCAAGTTGAACGCCCCGTCCACGTCGAGCGGGATATTTAATGCACGGCTGAGGAGTTCTGGCGTGGTCGCGGATCCCTTCCATGTATTAAACCACGGTCCTCCTCCGACTTCTACCGCGGCCATGTTGCTCGTAACATCCAAAATCACCTGCAGACATATTTGTATATTTACGAGTGTTATGGAAGAGGAGGAGATCTCCTGGAAGAGGCTGACCATCGTGGTCTAGGAAAAGGCAAAGATGGTGGACAGACCTTTCCCTTACTTCCGGCAGAACCCCGCTCTGAAATCTTCAGTTTTAGCTCCCCGAAGCAAGTGTCCTTGCAAGCCGGAGCTAGGCCAGCTTCTAGTGTCGGAGCACGTAATGTTACTCCTGGGTCTTTTGTGGTCGCCTCCAAAACAACCTGCAGAATTAAGCCTTTTGAGGATTGCTTCAGCAAGCATTAAGCCTGCGATATAAACAAGAACAGCACAAACTTTATGAGTTTCGCTCTCCGCTTCCATGTGCCAGAAGCCCCAGGGTGCAACTTCCCAGTTGATAACCGCATTCCAGGGAACAAATTCGTAGAAAACTCCATCATAATGAACTCCAATCTACAGAATAAGGCCAAACAGAAAATCAAAACAAAACATGTCAATAGGTTTACCGATACTGGCAAACAATGGAAAAAAGAAAGTTCATACGAGAAGTTCAACTTACCAATCCAGCATTTTCATATGTTACGGCCAATCCAGGTAATTCCCTCAATCCGGCAGCAGCAGTCAAGGCAACTTCTCCACTTGCTCCTTCAAATACGTTGCACTGAACCTATAAGAACAAATTACAAATTGAAAGTGTGAATTCTCATGCTTGACTCCTTTTGACAAATTCTGAAAGGCAAAGCAAAGACAAACATATCAATTCCATTTTTAATATCTTCCGTCCAACGCTTCACCACAAAGGGCATACAGTCTTCCCTTAAGTGCTTGTTGCTTACTCTTTTGCAGCAAACAAAGACTGTCAATCACGAGATGAAAAATAAAAGAAAGGTCATCATAATCATTAAAACCGCATCATCTAATCAGCTGTTGTAACTAATCACATTCGTCTAAGGTGGTCCTTTATCACGGTCTATCTCCAAAAGACATTCAGAAGATAGTCTCCCTACAAGTTCCTCTCTTGAGAGTTACAACATAACGATGGAAATCCATAAATGAAGGACTAGCAAATGATAGACAATAATGAACAAAATCCAAAAGGCATCATGCATACCCAGAACCACTTTCTGGGGAATGCTGCACCCCAGTTCTTCTCCGAGTAGGAAGGGGCGTTCCGAAACTCAAACCTTTCCCCTTCCCATTCAATCCAACCTGGAAGCATTGCGAGAAAGATTTATAAAATAGTAAGAATAGCTTGTCTAATGGAGACTGACTCAGCAATTAATTCATGACTCAACACAAGCAAAGGCCTGACATGTTTGAATAATGGATATAATGGACAGACCGAAAAATATGGATATAATGGACAGAAGATCTGAGCAAATACCTGTAGAGAGTCCGCCTGCCAAGCAGATTTGCCAATGAGGTTCAAACACAGGGAAGGCTGCAAGCCAACCAGCCGTTGACTTCTGGGCAGACCCAACATTGCCCCATCCATATACAGGCAGAGTACTATATTCCCAACGTGCATTTTCCACAATTGGTAAATAGTCAGTCCTGCCATCCAATTATTATGCATACTAAGTTTCCAACAATGCAAAGCAAAAAAAATCTATTCAAAATTGTTAGGATTTTATGGCCCGAAATCAGATATATTGCTACTTAGAGAATATTAGATTCGCTTTGAAATATAGAGAATATATCGTTTGGGAGAGATATATTGGATAATATTTGATTATATCACGAATATATTTACATGATAGATTTTCGATATATGTGGAGCCATATATTCTATAAATAGGTGACGAAGCGAATAGAAAGAAGAGAGATAGAGAGCAAATTCTGAGGGCATGGAAGAAACCACGTAAATTTTTTGTCTCCTTATTTTTCGTTAACTTCCGAACAAGAACCGGATCCGGGCTTCCGCGTGCGCCAACAAAAGTAAATATCATGCTCGTGGAAGAGGTGATGCACCGTTAAAGCACTTAATCATCGCATGAAACTCTTGTATAAGTTTCATTGAGCAAAACCAGAAGCTAACCTGCCATCATCACATATAAAGCCTTGATGCCAGAGTGGGGTGACCTGAAAGCCTTCAGATACCCGTTGATTGAAATCCTGGATAACCATCGATAGAAGAGCCAAAGTTTAAGAAACAACCCCTTAATTAACTCCTTCAAGACGTCAATCCAACTGTGTACATAGAATTAGACAATAAGAACCCAACTTCAAGTTACCAGTGGTGGAACCTCATTCTTAGGTGGCCTGGCTTTGTCCTTGGCCAGAAAAGTATTTCCCAGCATCAGCTCATGCCTACCTAAGCATCAGAGACTACTGAATAAGCCATGGATGAAACGTGTTATCCAATGCCAAATCAAACACTGATATCGTGCAGGCGGCATACAGAGCCGCAGTGATCAAATCATGGAGTTACATGCATGATCCTAAGACAGTCAATCCACTCAATTTTGCGAAGCTACAATCAATGGAATCAAGAAGGGCGAGGGAGACGAGAGAGCGATTCGCATACTTCCCCAGAAATTCCAGGACTCTTCGCTATACTGGCAAATGTACTTATCATCGGGCCCAAGGATCTGCGCCCCGACGCCGGTGGACCTGGTCCCAAACCTAGCAAGCTCCAATGCGGTCAGCTTCCTAGGGAAGGCGGGGTTCTCGATAGTGTACATGAAGCAGAAGCTCTGGCGCTTCTCCGGGATCGAAACCTTGAAATACCATCCCTCGAAGAACACCCGCGGGCTCCCATCAAAGTGATACCTGCAAGAATCCCAAGAACGCCCCCGCCCCCCAAACACACAGAAAAAAGTTAATATGAAAAAACACCACCTAGTCAAACTCACGGAGTGATGGAGGACTCCTCCATACCCGCTGTGAGGAGTCCGGAGAGGCCGATCGGAGGGGGTGGGGGCGTAGACGGGAGAAACGGGGGATAAATTGGAAGGAGAGGAAGGAGCGGCGGAGGCTTCGTCGATAGCGGAGGGGGAGGAGGTTCGGCCGGAGCAAGAAAAGGACGGGACGGGGAAGCGCCGGGGTGGAGGGGGGGAGAGGAGGAGGCGGCTGCGGTTGGGGGAAGAAGGGAGTGAGGAGAGGTTGAGGGGAACAACGGTGGTTTCCATTTGTGGGAGGTAATCCAGGGTGGACTGCGGTGGTGTTACGTGGCCTTTTAGAGGAGATGTGTAACCACGGAGAGAAAGTGTTGCAGGTCTTTCTTGGGGAAGGCGAGCTTCCCTGTCGGTCATCAAAACTAACCACGTGCTTCTTCTTCCCTCGTTTTACTTAAACAAAAAATTCTTGTCTCTTCTCCCTCTTTAACTACTACTATTAGTGCAGTGCCACCTAATCAAGAAACGGAGTAACCCTCCAGTAACTTCTTCTTTTTAGTTAAATTTCATTACTACCAAAATAATTATTATAAACACACGAATATGTTTCCCACACGTACGTACATCATCGAGCACAACAACAGAACAAGTATCATCGCCAGACTCCAGAATCGATTGTGGAAGAAGGAGCAAACCTCTGCAGTTTTGCCCAGCATTCTGTACCGGTTTGAACAAACTATCCACAGGTCAAAGTCCTACATCATTCGTTCTATACGCTTTTATTACAATCATCAGCCACCCAAGAAGAAAAACGGATTTAAGCTACTTTCGGGGTAATTCCACATGTTCCTTCTAAATGTCAAGCCTCCAACATCCCGCCTCGGAAAGGTTCTCTTCTCTTTGGATAAATTTGACAAGGATCACTCTAATCAAGCACACGGTGACCTCTAATGATATCAGAAAGTCTTCCCACAAACTCGGGACTTTGGTATGTCAAAAACTAACCTCGCGTCATGTCGAAGTAGCTGCTCTCTTGGACTCCTAGGAAATTCAGATGATTCTTCGCAGCAGATTGGTGATATGTATGATTTTGATAAGTAAAATCAGAATTTTTAAGTCAAAGAGATCGAGCAAATAACAGCGTGCCTGAGATGATTCAGTCAGGCGATTTGAGGCTGGTTTTGGCGCCCACCAGCAGCGCGCTTCTCCTTCACCATTTTCTTTCCCACACGACAACGTGCCTGAGATGATTCGGGCTTGTTCCTAACCCTCTTCACAAGTTTCAAGTCATCACGCCCAATCGAGTAGACATTACCTTCCTCTGGCACACTGAATTCAGCAGGATTTCTGTTCAGTGTACATATCGCAGCATCAGAACCGCTTCTCGGAGGCTGAATCACATGAATGCCATTATGGGCTTCATTTGTCCCCCTTTCTGACATTCTCACGTACGGCAAAATGAATCTAGCCTCTGATGAGCTGGGGACATTTCTTTCTGTGCTATGGTAGGGCTTAAAGCCATAACTCGTCGCCAGACCGGCACTATCAGCAAGAAATGAGAGTACCCTGGATTTCCCGATGGGTCGGCCTATCTCGAAACACTTTCCCTTTCCTTTGTCATTCACATCAAGAGGCACGTAAGATTTATCATCACTCCCTGCCCTAAAAAGGTTTGTTGGAAGACTTGAGGAGGCTGATGGACTAAAGGCAGGAAGGACCTTTGCTTGATCGTAATCAAAAGGTGGATGTCTTAATGGGATGTTTCCCTTGCACATGCCCAAATGCAGCCCACAACCCTCCTTCAAATGACACTTACAAGTCAATGAAGGTCGTTTCGCAAGCCAAGCCTCCTCATCTCCGATCTTCTTCCCAGAATGTGCATCCATGAGGCTGAGTAAATGCATAGCCGGTATGGTTTCATTAGAAGAGATGTCTAAGGGAGCGGCCATGTGTTCATAGTCTGCTTCATTAGGCCTTGAGTTGTATGGATGCTTTGTTGCTCCTCGATATGCTTCGAAATTAAACTCCTTCTCTGCCATTTGGAGGCAGTTGGCTCTCAAGGGGAAAATCTTAGTATCCCGACTGCAATTCATTTCCGCCTTAGGCGGCGTTTTCGGCCCATGAGGCTGAAAATCTATGCCGTTAGAGTGAAGCCCGAAACTTTGAGGCATTATGCCGTAACCAAATGGCATACAATCTGGCCTCATGGATGAAAGGCAAGGAACCAGCGCTTCATTATGCTTAGGAGGATACCACGTTCCAGATACTCCCAGACTCAGAAAATTACCGTCCGAAGCTTTGATGCGGGAATAGTCCTCCTTCATCATACTTTTTGGAGTATTGGCAAGACTGGAACCACCAATAGGCTGAAACTTCAGCGGCAATCCTTGATCTTGGAAGAAAGTATGATGCACAGGAGGGTTGTGATATCTCTCCAGTTGGCTCATCTTATAGTTGCTTGCCCCCAAATCTGAAAATGTATCGAATGATTTCTGAGCTGACGGTCTAAAATCCTTCGAAGCCACATTGTAGTGTACATTTTCAGGGAACTTCATCTTCCGAGAGCTTTCCTCGTGCAATAGATTTGCCCCTCTTCTGTTATTATCCATTTCAGCATCCTGTAAACACCTTTCAAACTGATTCTTTGCCATGAGCTCCACAATTTCCATGGGGATATCATCGGGATTTCCTGGATCAGCCGATTTACCATGATGTTGAGACAATGCCGTTGTGTTTTCTTTATGTTTGACAGATTTTTTCTTTTTGGTTGCTCCTGAAATGCCCTGCACGACAACAGTACGAAGAAATGATCAAATTCTCAAATGTATCACATGTAAGCGATCAAATGTGACAAGAGATGAAGAGATCTGAAAGGTCAGCAAATTGGAAGAACAGCAAACCGTTGCTGCGATACATACAACATGCTAACCAAATTAAACAGGTAATAAATGGTAAGGAACGTAATAACACAAGCACTTACAGGGTTTTGTGCCCAAAGGCAACGTGAATCCAAGATAGTGGAAGTATATCGTTGTCTGTCACTGAGAAATGAGATTTTGTGATCAATTCCATCATTAAGTAAACCATGAACTCCAATGGACCAGAAAGCGTCTGATCCATGACGAGAAGGATCTTCCTCCATGTCGTGGAAGGAATAGCCTCCCCTCATATCTGAAGCGGGCCTATCTGCCTCAGAGGGTGCATTGGAACTGGTTTTTGAAAGTAGATATGCACCATTCACGGCAGATGAAGGTTTAGCTGACCAAAGTTGATCAGAGGCTGGATGATTTCCCCCCGCCTTGTTATCCATCCTAGCAAGTGGGTTGTCGTCTAGACAAGTACGAATATCCTGAGGAATGACGGGAACTTGGTTTGGTTGTATAGGAGGTAAGTCGGTCTTATCCTTTAAAAAGCAGGTATTCTTCCTTATCTCCAGTGCAGAAGAAAGTACAATACCATCTTCTCTGTCCTCTATCGCATTGGAGGAAGTGCAGGTGTATTTCGTCTCAGCACCAATGAGTTTCATTTCACATGAATCCACATTTACCTTGTTCTTCTTTTTCTTCTTCCTGACAGGATTAGTTGCTTCATCCACATGATGTTCTGGCAGGTTATTTTTCTTAGAATTGTGAGAATGTATTCTGGGAAATCTGTTGTCTTCAAGTTGAGAATCAAGGACATCGCCATTCTTAGCTATAGCAGAGAGAGCTGCTGGATTTCCTTCCTCCTGAATTTCGGGAACACCTTCAGAACACTTGATGGAATCTTCACAGGCCAACTTTCTCTTCCTTTTCAGACCTGCCTTCTTTATGTTTTCTCGATTTTCCATCTCTTCTTCTGCAACGATCTGATGTCTCATCTCTTGAGTCACATCACATATAGCAAGCAGAGGGGCATTATCTTTCCTGATGTGCTTGTTACCTGTATCATCAACTGCTGCTAGCAAGTCTGTAAGCAGACGCACCTTCCGAGCTTTTCTTCTGCGCAAGCCACCAGTCATATATGGACCGACTTCACTGCTGTCAGAAGACGGAGAGTCCCGTAAATCAGGTTCAGCAGGCGCAACCCCATTTTCCCCTCTGACAAAATTATCAAGCACGCCAGCTCCCTCATTTTGACATGCCTCCGTCGCCTTTCCATCAATATCCTTGTTCTCAACCTCTACAGTTTCTGAATCATTTTCAGCATTCGCAACTGTTAGACCACCAGTGCTTTTGTAGCCCAAGGATGGAAATTCTCGAAAGTTTGAGCCTCGAGTTTCTGATTAAAGTAACAAGAAAAAGAATGATGTAAAATACCATTCAAATTACAGTCATGGAAGCACGGGCAAATCATAGTCTGGATTCACAGATTCCATAAGGATTACCATACCAAATATATCTGCAGGTTCTCCCTTCCCATCATTAGCTTCAACATCTGCAAGAGAATGAAAATTAAGGGAAAAAACCACGTGTGAATACCTCTAGCGTTAGCTGTGTTGTGGTCGAAATTTGGAAACGTACTTCAATTGGCATGCAAAGTGTACCTTTGGCAATTTCCGAATGGTTCTGAACAATGTCATCTCCCTTATCAACAACACGTAATACTGAAGTATCGCCCCTCGTAGGACTGATTTGTGGTGAGGTACAAGGATTAGATTCTTTAACATCTGCTATATCCAGATTCAGCATTAGCTGAAAATTGGAAGCAACCGTAGCAGTTTCACTCGGAGTCATTGCATCAGCAAAAGGCCCCGTAAACTTGCATTTTCCGCAAGAGGTATTGGAGATAGCACCATTTTCTGTATCAGTAGCAGTGGCCCAAAACTCGGGAAGACAATGAGGACACCTCCACCATCTGTATTTCGGAACATCTAGTGGAGGAAGTACGTCCTTGGGCACTTGAGAGAGGATATTGTCCATATTGAATGGCCAACACTTAAGTGCATCTTTCTGTCGCATCTCGAAGACATATTTACTGTCCGCAGAATACAGCTTATGTCAGAATTCTAAGAACAAAAGACCACTTACATTAGAATAAGAGCTAATTGCTTAAAGCAGTGGATGTAGTGAGGCAGATATTAATTCGTACATTTAGAGAGGAAGCGAATTCTATCTATCTACTTGTGTGGAGACACTTTACTACAATTACAAGGTTTGAAAGTTCGATTCCATGGCTGCTTGCAGAAAAAGCAAGTCTCAAGAATGGTGATTCCATTTACTTTTAGCAGAGCAGAAGAAGTCTAAGCAACTTCACCCAGCATTACATCCACATGCACATTCAAAGTACAACAGCCTATACAAACATTTTTTTAGCAGATTGGAAGCAGCAGCATGAGAAACTTCACACACAAATACATCCACATGCGCATGCACATTACTGATAGTCTGTTAATCAACACATGGATGCAGGCAACCGGGGTGAAACGTCACTGGGCTCAAGCAGAGAAGAAAATGATGGCATTTTAAGGAAGTGAGCATTATGGCTAACCGCATCGAGAAATGCTTGCACTTTTCCTCAGAATTCTTCTCGGAAACACTATCTGGATCAGTTGGAATCTGATCGACTTGGGTTGAAGGCTCCATAGAGTAAGGAAATAGAGAAGCTGCAAACACAAATGATAAATTGAGAAGCATTTCTTAAGATAAAAAATATTTATGAGGTCATTACCGTAGGTCGACCTAAGAACTCGCTGAAAAAGAATATTTGGTTTGATCAACTAAGGTTGTAAACTAAGCTATGCAGATATCTGGGTCCAAACGGTTTCTTCTAATCTAAACATACTCACAAGGCCGCCATTGCAGAAAGAATGATCCTAGAAGTGACTCAAAACATAACATAGATCTGTCGCAACATGACACAACAAGACACTTCTCATAGGAAAAACCATAAACCCTAGCAACTCCAATCATCTTATAAGATGCAGTTTAGATTCTCGGCATCGCACTAACGGTAGATGATTACTCCATGTAAACTGCAACAAAGCGCGTTATGCCCGAGAAAGAGACATGAAATAACAGCCGGAAAAAAATTAGGGTTTCGCCACAAGAAAAGGAAGCTCGTGATCGGTCCCCACTCGAATAAATACGTCCACAATGAATCAAACGAAAATGAGAATCGCAGAAGACCCACAAACCATCTGGTCAAGACAAACAATCCATTAGCTCAGCAACAAACTCTCAGCATTCCAAATCAGTTATTCACTTAGGGTTTTTATTCCATGCTGGAATTCGATCCATCCCAGCACGCGACGACAAGCAAGACAGCAGAAAAAAATCCCCTGTCCATCTACGAGGGCGAAGGGAGAAGGGAACTAGGAAGAGAAATCGAGGTAGGGAAAACTTCTTCCCCAGCTGGGAAGGGGAATGCAAACAAAAAAGTCACCGCGCACAGTAACAAGTTAAAAAGAAACCCTCCGGGCGTCCCCCCCAAGCGCTTTTCATTTCGCCCCCGAGACCCAAAAACCGGAACTCGAAACAGATCCGAATCGATGAAGGGACGGCATAGAAAGTGGAATTCCAGCTGAGAACTGAACGAACCTTTCGGGGACAGCTACAGATGGACACACGGATCCTTCGCGGCCGACCGAGAAAGGCGTGGCGGCAGATAGAGGGAGGGGGTGGGGGGACGATGGGGAGGTTCTCAGGGGGAGTGGAGGGTTGGCGGGAGCACGATTCGAGCGCGCCTGAGTGAAGAAAACCCTAAAAAATGGCCTTTTTTTTAGCTTTATTTTTCTTTTCCTTCCTTTCTTTTTAGAGAGAGAAAGTGTGTGTGTGTGTTTGTGTCTGTTTTCTAGAGAGAACGAGAGACGGACAGAGCGGTTTGCGTCTGCCTGTAATAGAGAGAGAAAATATATATTTGAGACACCGTTCGCTTTTAATTTTGTTTGTTTGGTCCTGGTGTTGTGCTTTTAACTGAAGCACTTATTTTTAATTGCTTTATTTTTACATTATAACAGAGATATAAATAGTATTATTATTATAGTAAATACTATGACACCTTTATTTTGATTGGTAAAGTAAAAAAATGGGGGGTTTTCATGATGATATTTGGTGATTGTGGTGGTAGTATTAGCTAGCAGTACAGATCTAGAGGAATTTAAAATGATTCCCACAAGTGGATTTGGTGTTGCAAGTTCAAGGAAAGGGGAGCAAAATATGGGAATGAAATTGAAGTTAAAAAGTTTATTAATTTCGAGGGTTTTGGCCATGGATGAATTCACTTCTGCTGCGTGTAAGAAAGAAAGTAAAACAAATAGGGGGATGATTGGATTGATTTAGGAATTATATAAACTGAAATAAAAAAAAAAGTAGGTCCGAGGATGATTTTTATGGTGAAAATGATGGGTAATAATTTTTATTTGGGATGGTTGGCCGAAGAAAGAGGAAGGAAATGGGCTACTCGATGCGTTCTGCCAAATGAGAAGTCGACACGTGGCGGTTTCGCGGGGGTGGCATCTTATCGCTTTCCCATTTGATAACTCCAGGGGAGAAGAAAATTAAGAAAGAAGAAACCCTCGGATGAAGCAAAGCAACAGGAATCCCCCCAAAAAGAATAAATTAAAAAAACAACAAGGAAAAATGGAAGGGCCAAGCAGAGAGAGAGAGAGCGAGAGAGACAACACGTCCACGATCATCGGACGGAGCGTGAAGTTCCACGCGCCCCTCCGGTGAAGTACCTCTTCAACTCTCTCTCTATCTATCCCTAAATATCTAAGATTCATTTAGATTAACATAATTTTTAATTAATCTCATTCTTTTGGTCCGCTACAACTTGTTTTATATATTTATGCGACAATTGAATTTTTTCCAATGAGTTCGGTCCAATGATAAAAAGCGACTAGAGACTAACGTTATCATGATATAATAGAAATTTCTTTTTTCTTTTTTATTTTAGGTTTAGTGATGGCGAAACGTTCCTAACTAATATTATTATTTAGGTTGGAAACCAAAAAACCAAATGTTTGTTTGTTGTCGACGATGGACTTTTTCCATATATTCTCTCATGTCCTTTTTACCTTTTTTTCTTTTGGTTGGGGGGGGGGGGGTGACCCGACAGCGGTGCGTGGCCCGCACGTGACTATTGGGGGGGAGCGTAAAAGGTGAAAAAGGAAGTGTGGTGGGGAGTTAGTTCCCATTCTCAAACATTGAGCCCTAAAGCTTTCTTTCCAATCTGTTTTATTTCCATTAGAAAATAATAATAATAATAATAATAATAATTAATTGGTTGGTCAATCTCTAGCTTTTGGGAGTGCTTGTCGTTTGTTTGTTTCTTTCTCTCTTGGTTTAAGGGATTGATCTGTCCGTCCGCTTTTGTTGCTCTCGTTGTTGGGTTTGGGAAACCTAACCCCCCACGGTATCACCTAATCTATATACCACATAATTATTAAATGTAGATCTTGTTTATCCAAAAGCAATAATTAGATGCTTCTTAACTAGCTAGTTACCTTCCAAACACATTATCAAATTTACTAGCTACCTTCTTTTTCACATAGTAAAAGAAACCCTACTCACACACACACACAAAAGCCAGATCCAACGAGTAATGTGATATTTATTAGTTTAGTGGTCTAAATTTGGACCCCAATCTCAATTTGTGCATGTGATGGTAATAATGGTATGGTATGGATGTCATTGGTTATTCACTTTGGGTCTCGTTATCCCATTCCCCATCTGTTCGAAGAATACTCTGATATTTTTCAACTTTTTTTTTATTATTAGTAATAGTAGGGACCAAATGCATGCATGTGGTAAAATTGTACACAATATCGAACAGGTTTTGGAATCCTTTGAGAGGAAAGCTGAGATATCTGTGGGGTTTCCATGGGAAATTAATGAATGAATGATTTTCCATACAAACAAACAAACAAACAGAGATCGTGTGGCTGTGTTGTCTCCAAATTGGCTCCTCAATTATTCATATTACTTGAAAGCGTAGCGTAGCGTTCATGGGGAGGGGGGGTTTCCGGTTCTCCCTTGTGCTTCTGGGGCGCATCTGACTCCTTCTGAAACGTTTGTGTGTGTCGCATTCACGTACAACGTGCATTCAATCAGGAGGGAATGTGGGGGGGGGGGAAGGGATATTTTCGATTGCCTCTTTCTCTCTCGACTTGCTTCTCTAAATTTTCATAAAATTTTTTTAAAAAAATAAAACCTGGAGTTACCTTAATTAATTAAGAGTTAGGCAAGACCTGACTTCACGAAGAACTCTATCGAATGAACAATTTCCCCGTTCGAATTCAATCATTACAAGTAATAGCGGGAAAATCCCGGTATTGCGGGAGGGGGTCAGAGAGGGTTGAGGTTGGAAATTGAAATGTCATGAAGCACCCAAGAAAAAGAAGGGACGTCGTTGTCTCTTCCTTCCTATACATTCCTCGTGGTGGGAATGTTCAAATTGGTAGTTGCCACATTACCACCTAATAATGTAATCTACTTCTACTATTACTACTCTTTCTCTCTCTCGCCATCATTGTCCATCCAGCTTTGAGATCGCTACGTTTAGTCCGACCACCACCCACACACACGTCGAGAAAAAGTCCAAACACACGACATGCAATCGATCGTCATCATTAAAGTTCAAACGCATTTTTGTTTTGTATCTTTGATGATTTGTGTTTCCCCCTAGGTAGTGTGGTATCTAAAATCAACTCATTCGCATGATTTCTCTAATAAAACATACAAAACAAGGGGCGAAGTGATGATGATATATTGAAATCCCCCGGTGTGTGTACGTCCGTCTGGATGATGAGGATCACAAAAAACGAAAGACAGCGACGAAATTTGACTTAGGTTCCTGGCTGGCCTTATATTTTTATATATAGATGATGGCGAAGCCTAGATATACAACGTCTGGGGGGGTCCGGAAACAGAGACCACCGGGAGATTAGAAATAAAGGAAAAGGAGAAGAAACGACGACTCCAACCTCAAGGCAACTGTGTTCGACAGGCATTCATGTAATAACCAAATCTGACTGGGGATGATGATGCCGAGGCGACCCACCCGGCATCAGTTTCAGTAATAAGGAAACGCCCATTTCTCACCTTATGTGAAATATTTCCTTTTTCTTTATTTCAATTGGTTAATGAAGAGTATTCATATTTTCAGATTTTTCATATTTTCCTTTCTTTAATAATAATGGAGGATAATAAATCTAAGCGCTTTTAACTCACCCCCAAGGATTTTTTTTTTTGGGTAATTAATTACTCCTTTCGATGGTAAGAAAGCGTCTGCTGATTTTTTTAACCCTCGTCTTCCCATGGATTTCCCTTTGTTGGTTACTTACTTCAAATATTCATCCTTGGTAACACCAAGGCGGAAGATCTGGGATGTTCCCCGACTTCCACCGTCAAGCATACCGATTCTTTTTTCTTCTGTCCTTTCTGCTGGGTTTTTGCCGGTTTTCGGAGATAACGTTCTGGTTGTTTGACATCAACTATATCAATTCATTTTGACCGCGGATTGAGGGTCCTTACTGGCGGAAGCCGTCTTGTTTGCCAAATGCCTCATCTCCACGACAGGATCAGAATAGCGATATGGCAATCCGTTGTTTCTTCTCGTAGTTCTCGTACTGTGCAGCGTGACAAGGTTTTTGCTCGCGTGTTAATCCACGGATAATCGAAGCGATATACATGTTGTTCGGCACTTAAATCGAGCGGAGCACCGGCTATGAACTAATGTGTTAGAGAGAGTAAGCATGGGATCATTACAGGGGGAGAGGATTCGAAGATCGTCATTTGATCAATAGATTGCACAGGAAGTAACAAGAGAGCTCTCTACTCGGTTAGTAAGGGATCGGGATACGGACTGCTGACGGGCCTGATTTCATGTCCTCGATCACAGCTTCTAGCAGAGCTCGAGCAACAGGACCTTCTTTCCCTGCACAACAGTAGAATTCATTTCGTTAAATCAAGCGATTTTTATCCGGAGATAAGTACAAGTGACATCTCGGGTCCTTACCATCTCCGATGACCTGGTCATCCCACTGAACCGCTGCCTTAATGAGAACTCCACTGCCAATGAGCATCATCTCTTCCTCCGATTTACCTCCTCGACCTTAACGTCTCCAACCCTTATCCCCTTGAGTTTTCCCTCAAGAACCAGCTTTTCTGCTAGATTAAACGCCCTCTTTGCAGTGCACCCGCTCAGGATTTTATTAAAGCTTAGCATCGACAGCTCATTCTCCCCCGTGACGAATGCGACATGCATGTTAAGCCCTCCGGCATCCAACCAGATGGCTGCATACGCGGTGTTCTCCTCAGCCTCCATCTTGGAAAGCGCATTTGGGAGGTAATTCACACTCTTCATCGTGGCGAACTGCGGGGGTTTTATTTGGATCGGCGAGGTCACCACCTTTATCCCTCAAATTGAAAGGAGACTCGTCTTGGATCACGACTGCGTTCATAGCTGTTTCCTGGCCCAGCCGAGAGCCAGTACCGTAACAACCCCTTCCTACAGTTGGAGACACCTACAGTTTGCACGAGAATCCCCATGGATGCCGAAGTATAGCGGTCGTGTCAAAGACCCCGTGGCCACTGTGGACCATATGACCGTCCAGGGGTAGAGCCGCTGGATCAGTTACTGTCCCGCCGAACATGCTTGAGTACAAGGAAAGGTAGAGCTGCTTCCCGTTCCAGCTCTTCCTCTTGGCTTCTAGTCTTCCTATCACCAATTCCACAACACACTCACAAATCAAACTCACATTCCCAGTTCTCCAAACACTCTGAACCAAAAGGGACGACAATTCCCTCCCCTGCCATACCTCGGAGCAGGTATGAACAGGCAGTTCCAATGGTTGACCGCAAAAAACTGCCGGATCATATGACAACATGAGCCCCTAATTCCATCGAGATCAATCAATCATTGCCTTAGTAAGTTCACCAGAGAAGGGGCCGTGTAGAGAGCGGAAGAGCTTAGAGCGGGCATGTAGTCTCCCGGATAGGTTATGGCTAAAACGCAGACGATATTAGACGCTTACTAATCTCGGGTCAGAATCAGGAGGTCATCGCTGGGGTCTAGAACAAGACGAAGATCACGTCTGCAACCGGCCGGCTGCAGTCATCTCTGTCTCACTCGATTAAAATTAAAAATATTATATATTTTTTAAATGATAGAAAAAGCATTGAAGAAGCCACAGTCAAGTATAGACAGAAACCAGAAATGAAGCACATGGCGATTTATTTACACATTTACTCGGAACAAAACTACAGTAAAAAAATATGATTTTAGGTCCAAGTAGAGCCACTGAACTAGTGACCTAAAAACAAAACATTTAGTCGACACCAGAAGACTACGACTACCTCCTCCATAACAAGGACATTACTACTCCGTATGCAGGGCCCCACCCTCCTCTATTAGTGTACAAAGAGCGAAAATTTGCTCTTCCTCTTTCTCCCTCTCTACCTGCATCCTTTCAACAAATAGGCCGACGGGCTCGTGAAACTCATCGCCTTTCCGGATTTACCTTTCTGCCTCGATACTCCAGGGGTTTCGCATTCGCTGAAATCCAGGACACGACACTCCACCTGCAAATATTCAGAAACAGACATGATCAGAACTTCCATACAGATATTGTTTGCATTCTCGCCAAATAAATCCCAGTGCATAACCATGATGCTGCCATGTTCTCTAATCCAAGACCCTCTAATCAGTGCCATTTAGAATCGCGTCATTTATATCTTTCAAAGGCACTCACTCACTCACAACAGAAGACAAGCGTAATTTCAAGCTATGGACCAGAACAATTTAGTGGCATTTATATCACGTACCAAGGAATTTGAAGTCGAGAAAGAACAACTTCCATTCCTCTGACTTGATTTCCCGCAACTGGCACTCTTCTTCAAAATTGCTTCGGGAGTGTCTCCACCTAACACCTCTTGGGCATGGGCAAATGCAGCGGCAGAATGTTCACTCAAATGCTCTATTAGCCCAAGAGCGTCGTAGCTTTTATCTCCAGGACTCATGAAATATCCTATGTCCTGAATATGATAACATGAGACTCGTGAACTTTCACCGACCACTCTATCCATAATTACATAATTGCAAATATGAATGACATGTCAGTTTCAGAATACCTCAATTGTTATTTCTGTTTCGATTCGCGGTCCAGGGAGGAAGGAGTTCATAAACCAAGGAGATTTCCATGCCGTGGGGGATTCAATGGTTCTTCTAAATGGTGTGCCATCAAACCTGAGAAAATCACGCAATACATAAGGAAAAGAATGCTTAGCCTAAAAGAACAGGAAAATATGAATAATATGTGATCCCATATGAACCCAGCTTGGAGTACATACCCTGAACAATCTAAAAACTGATGCATCAAGCACCCAGGAACACTCATAAATGAATGAAATTTTCTTACATCGTTGAGGCATTCTCGACAGTGCCTTCTGCTGTTGAAGATGAAGGGATTGAAATTGCTGGCATTACCGCAACATTCTGACTTTCCTGCTTTCTTTCATCAATAGCAGGATCAGTTGACTGGATGAAGCTTGGTGAGACGGTAACATTAGATGCTGAAGACGCCAAATTCTTTAGGCACTGCTTTCGTGGAGTTGCAAAAGATGCAACCTGTCCTTTGTTTTGATGGCTGTTGGGAGAAAACAACAGGATGTCGTTGATGTCATGCTCACTCAGAATCCCAGCTAGTTGTGCCTGCAGGAGCAAAGAGATACTCTCAGAGAGGAAAAGCATAGACCACAAGAAGCTTACAGCTTCAAGGGGAATGGAATTGGCCAGAATGAGATATAGAAAAATGAAGAATCAGGCTCAGGTTATATGCGTAAATCAGGCTCAGCTTGATGAAATCTAGCTACCAGAATGTACTCACCGCTTCGGAAGCAGAATATACATTTGCAGCATTATTCCCTTTGGAATCCCCAGTAAGAACCCCTTGGTCATCCATTTTACTACGATCTCCCTGGCAAACATGGTCACCACCATCTTTTCTATTACCTGAAGATTCACAGCTGCCTGTATGTTGATGCCTGTTCTCAACATGTACATTGACATTTTCCTTGTCTTCTGATAACTTGCCCAAATTACTTTTATTCTTTGAAGAGGGTGAAAGTCGAGATGCACTCTGGACATCACCTTCCTTCAAAAAGCCCTCTATTTGTGAAAAGTCTCTACTCAAATTGACGGTAATGTCTGTTACCAGCTTTTTGTCAATTCTTCTGTCGGACAATGGAGACAATATCCCACGATGTCTTTTCTTTATGATGGATGGTGTACATTTGAAGGTCCTCGATGCACTCTTCAGAGGAGAATCAGGGATTTTGTCTAGTGAAGGTGAATCCCACAACCGGAATGGCGAAATGCATGTCATAGAAGACATCATGAGTTGTCGTATCCCAAGAGGACTATATTCTTGGTGCCCATCGTTGCTGGACTGTATGAGGTCGCAGCTGAAAAACGGAACATCAAACCTGGGAAAACGGGGAGGTTCATAGCACAGCAAACCTGAGTCATGCTTCTCAACCCTCGCATTTGGACTCTTCACCAAATAATACGTCCTTGGAGACTGTGATCCCGCGGAGAAAACATCAGCAGGGACTAACCTAGACTGATCATTGGAAAACTCAAACTGCTCATGCGCTCCAGAGTTACAATCCTTCTTAACAGGAGAACTGGCAGAGTCATTGACAAAAACAAATCTATCTAGTGTACTTCTTAAAGGGATCTCCTCCGTAACATCAAGGGAATCCTCAGCAGGTACGTTGTCTTTTCCACCAACTTGTCTGGCATAGACATCACCAAATTGTAACTGGGAAAATGAGGTGGAGGGTTCACCACAGGGAGCACCTGAAGCCACAAAACCTACAGGAAAATGCGCATGTAAAAATGAAGCACCAGAAACACCAGTTTCTGGATCCAAATTGTCCAAAGCAGCAGATTTATGATCTATGGACTCGGAGCATAACACGTCTGGTTCATCTGATGCTTGTGGGATTGCTGGATAAGAACCACCTGAGGGCCCACCAAGCTCAGAATCATCAGAAGGAAAGCACCTGTCTTCAATTGAATCAGAAAGTAAAATCCTACAGCATTCATCTTCAGAATTTAAAATCTGCTGCAAGAAGTCTGATCCAATGCCAAGATTGCCAACTTGAACATTTTGATCCAGAAAACTGAAGTTTCGATTGCTCTCTTCTGAATGTGTGGCCAATCCAGCAGATGAATGTCCCACTTCCAACGACGAGACATCAGGTAAATAACTTGTGTCAAGCTTATAACCATCAACAGCAGCATTTGCATCTGTATAAAAGTAATTTTGATGGGGTATGTCAGACGAGCCATTCATTTGCGATTTAACATCCCCAATCATAAGAGAGCCGTCTTCCATAACTGGATAATATCGATCTGAACATGATACTGGACTCGAACAGGTGTTTTCCTCATATGTTAAAGCGGTCTCATCACCTAATTCAAAGTTCTCTCTGTAAATATCAAGACAGGTCTCATAGGTCTCATTTGCAGACCGTGAACAATTCAATGCGGAACTCTGGCTGCATTCTGAAATTTCTTCAGCCTCCATCCCACCTTTTGCACAGTTGTCAGCTCCACTATTATGCAGCCTTAACGAGGAAGAGGGAACCGGCAGATTCTGAATTCCCACTTGGGGCAGAGCTGGGAAGTGGGCAAGTAAGCCAGAAGCCTGATAGGAATCTAGCTTCTTCTTCACAGAACTGTTCCAATGATTTTTTATGGCGTTGTCCGTCCTGTTCATTCAATAAACTTACAAAATTAATATACCAGAAGGACATAAGTAATTGATTCAAACAGCACAGGGAAATGACAAACCTGCCAGGCAAGAACTTTGTGAGCTCAGCCCATTTGTTTCCATGTACTTGGTGAGCCCGAATCAAAACAAGCTCCTCCTCCTGAGTCCATGCCTCTTTGTTTATAGCAGGATTAAGATGATTGTGCCACCTGAAATCAATTTGGATCTTCAACTTGGAAGAAAAATAATAATGGGGATTATGCTATGCGTCATTTTATCGGTATGTGAATGCTTCAAATACTGCTAACAGGTGCATCAGCAAGAGTAGTGCTAAAAGAGAATGTCATATGGTACTATCATTACACTAAGATCGAATAACAACCAAGTTATGTCCCAGTCAACAAGAAAGAGGATTAGAAATCAAAATCCAGGCATACCTTTCCCGACACTGCTTTCCAATTCGTCCATTTAAATGTTGAGCAATTGTGGACCATTTCTTTGGTCCATATTTTTTAACCAATTCAATAATCATCTCATCTTCCTATATCAAAGTAAAGAATGTATGCCAAGAATTAGCAATACTGTGATTTTCAGTAGGAAAAACAAACAGAATCACAATCTAACAGATCAAACTATATTGCAAGAAGGAAAAGTGAGTACAGTATACCTCTTTTGACCAAGGACCTTTCACAAGTTCAGGATTCAGAACCTTTTGCCATCTATGAAGGCATTGTACATCAGTCCGATCTTTGAAACATTCAGCTGCAAAGGGCATCATTTCCATCAGTATAAAGTGCAGTACACTTAACAGAACATTTTTCAAAGCAACCATTATTCGTGAGAGTTATCTTCTGACAACAAATTGTGCTAGTCCTGTTAGTACGAAGCATGATAAATTATGGTTTTTCTTGACAATCTATTGTCGAGGAAAGAGACTACAGCATACAGTTCCATGTACCCATATTGGTTATCTCTAGAGAGAAATTTTGCTGGCCCTTGTCACGACAAGAGATCATCACAAAAATCTTATCCCCGGAGTCCTCTGAAGGAAGAGAAACGGCCAATGTTAGGAACACGTACCGATTTTCTTCCAATTCTTCCCTTTGAAGCGCTCAACAGCTTGACATAATATTTCATCCTACAATAGAATACACTTCTCCAAATTAGTTAAATAAAGGTCTAAACGTTCATCTGAAGAAGACACATTTGACAACCCAGAAGGACGAGCAGCGAGAGGAAAATAGAAAAAACCTCCTCAGCTGTCCACTGCCCCTTGGTCGAACGCCTTGCAGGGCCCCTTGTCCTCCTACCAAAAGAAAATAGTTCTTTCTCATCCAAAATAGCAGATACAATTGGATATTCGTCCCGAACAAACGCATCTGGAGAACTAGAAGGAGCGGGGAGCCTAATTAAATCAGGAATCTATGATTACATTCTGAGTACCCATCATGAACATTTCAGAAAGCAATCAAGACACCCAGGCTTTCAGTTCGTGGGCATTACCCCTGTTGCGGCCGAGCACGCTGGACACCAGGCCCTGGCCCGTCAGAAGGAGCCGTGGATGGAGTTCCGCCTTCCATCTCTTCACATAAGCATAAACAATCTTCTCGGCAGATCCCAACTCCCTTGAAGATGCAGTCTCCAACCTACTCCACCCTGCCTCTTATTCAAACTTGCCTTTAAGGGAAAAAAAGGAGGGCACTGCTTCCTGACAAGATGCAACCAAAAACAAACGTTCATCGAACTGAACAAATCAAAGGCAATAAACCTCAATCCCTTAATACCTGTCTGAAACATTTCTCTCATCGAGACACCCTAACAGAGAGCTTAATGCAAATCGTAAACTTAGGAACAATTACTCAGTCCCATCGTAAGGCTACTTTACTGAAGTCGCTTATCATCTTCCCAGATCAACCTGAACCCTAAGAGGAAATGCCGCTCAAAAACAGAAATCAAGCCGAGCAAAACTCATAAACTTACGTTCCAGCTCTCAACCTCTATCATCCAAACTACATTCTCCTTTGTAGTCTCAGCACGATAATAACAAAATTTCAAAAATTAAAAATTAAAAAAAGAACCATGGCGGACGAATCAAACCCTACTAATCCACACGCACACCCACACAAATCAAGCCGTGCGCCCGACCAAATACCAAACCAGAAAAATAATAAAAAATCGAGAAAAAACCTAAGGAATTCCTCGTGGTTCCCTGAAGGAAAAACCAACCGGAGACCGAATCGACGAATCAGTCAAGGAATCCGTCGGCAGAAGGAATCCGATGAAAGCCCTAAGCGACGCGTAGTCGAGAAGGAAACGAGGAGATCTGCAGGGGGAGTGGGGTGGTCGTCGTCTGTTGTCGGAGAGAAATTTTGAATTGGATGCGGGAGGGGAGTGTTAAAAACGGTCCCCTTAAAAAAGTGAGCGATTTTATTCAAAATGGCAAAGCGGCGGACTTTCTGGTGAGTCGCTTTTATTACCCTACGATCGATGTCTTTGACCGGCCTCCCTCATCGACGGTTGAGGATGCGCCACGTCACTGATGGATGGGTCGGTTCACTTATATCATTCATTTACCCCCACCCCCCAACTCTTTTAAATTGATCACGTGCCTTCGCACAAAATGAATTTATCATTAAAAAAAATCGAAAAAAAATTAGGAATTTTCAATGTCTTTTGGTTTAGTTTGTGGTACATTTTAATAAGAAAAAATTGTATTAAAATTAAATTATTTGACTTAACTTTAAAAACTGATAGTTCCCATTCAAAATGAACAATTAACAAGCTATATAAATCTATGAGAATATTTGGTTATGATCTTCGGGGACGAGCCAATTCTGACCTATGTCAGTTTAGGGATACGACTGCTCACAGCTGCGTGGTGCCTAGGAAGCTCAACGACTGCTCACAGCTGCGTGGTGCCTAGGAAGCTCAACGACTGCCTCTGGCAGATGATGGGCGAACCAGGCCTAAGGAACTTATGCGCGTGCAAGAAGCTGAATGTTGACCTCGGCGCGAGGTATGGACGCTCCGGGGATGTTGCTTCATTTTCCCTGAACAACATAGCCCTGTGCTTTGTCGTGTGATAGTTTTGCTCCATGCCCGGTATCTGCAATATGCTGAAACGAGGCGCCTGGTTACACTGCATCACCGTCGGCCGGACTTCTTCTGGCTAGTCATAATTGGCCATGAGTTGGAGGACCTCCTCTGAGTTCCATGGTTTCTTCGCTTCTGCATGTCCCCCCACCCCCCATATGAGGTTTTGAAGGTTTGTATGTATCCTGCGGTCACACGTCTCGTCGAGAATCCCCTGCAGTAAACCGTCCGCTGATCACCGGTAGTGAATTTAATCGCATTGGGCAGAATGCCATAATCGATGAGGGACCTCAGAAGCTCTTCTGCTTTCAGAAGTTCTCTTGCCCGGACAAATCCCTTTTCGACAATGCTGAAAGCACGTGCATCCAGTTTTATGTCCGCTTAACCATGCCGTCGAAGACTTGCCGGTACTGCTCCAGATATTTGGCCGTGCTCCACACATTCATGATGGCGCTAAACCTCACAACATCGTGTTAGAAAATCCTCGGTAGGCAAAGACAGCTAGCGATCTTCAATGCCATACGATTGAAATTAATGTATGTATATATAGGACAACTCCAAATGCAAATATAACAACCCTTCTTTTGCAAGCAAAAACCTCAAAATACAAAAATATAAGCCTTCCAGCTTTAACCATATACAAAATATATACGTTAACGCGAAAAACTTTTTCTAACATACACCCCCTTTTTCCTACTCAACTTGTTGTTCCTAACCCTAAAGGGAATGATGAACTAGGGTTTGTAATAGAGTGCTACTAGTTGAGTTAGATGTTACCCCCAACAACAACAACAAAAATGAACTAAAAACCCAAATCAAACCCCACACCATGCTGAATAATAATCATCATCACCACCACCACCACCACCACAAACGCCACCAACCAATCCCCAACCCAAGAAAACCAAATTCAACTCCCCTTACACCTTCACTCTCATCGCATTCTCCATTTTTCTTTTCTTAATACATCCATCAATTTCTAGGGATGTCCCATGTCCCCCATTTTTTCAATTAAACTCTATGTTAAAAATAATATAATATAAAATTACGACGCACGCATTTTCATCAGAAAGATTTTTGTACAAATTAGAATGATGGCAGTGTGAGGTTTGAGTCCTAAAATCAAGATATGAAAAGAGTTCTTGCTCAGATAACATCCAATGGGCCATAAATATACATCGTTAATGCGTATTTTCCTCTCAGTATGCTTCTCTTTGTTTGTACCAACACACACTCACATGCTCCGGATATTGAAATGAAGGTCTTGTTGATTTTCTTTTTCGCCTAAGAGGCTTCGGCAACCATAGCCTAATTCGTCAGTCATTATGCTGCGGGTTTTTTTTCCCGAGTTGAATCAACATTGACGTAACAGGAACTCAAAAATATTTTTCCAATTGAGCTCAAGCATATTTTTTTAGGGAAAAAAAAAGGAATGGAACAAAGTAAATGGTTAAGATTAGATTGAAAAGGACGATGCCCAGTTCGTGGTGATAGATTGAAGAGCACACACAAGTGGTTGTTACATGCATGAATGTAGTGTATATGGGGGGCTTATTACATTTTCTGTCTATTCCATTCATTAATTGCTGATACGTAAGAAAACAAAAAAAAAAGTACCATTTATGATGGGAGGAGAGGGGAGGGCCCTTTGATCTCCACTCTTGTCCTAAATTTGTTGTCTCAGTTACTACTACCCACAATCTATGGCTGAAGGTGGTGTTTTCTTTTGATATTCATACGGAAATTCGTGAAAGTTTTTAACATTTTGACACCAAGATAGTGTTTGGATTGGATTGATCCAATCTTCTTCTTACAACTGGAATCATTTGAAACCGCATTAAGCGATTCATGAATAGTTTTGTCACGAGTTATTTCTGGAAACATTAGTTTCGACATCGACAACAAAACTTGGCAGTGGTGAGTGAACTTCGGATTCGTATTGTTGTCAATTTCTCTCTTGAAATCTGTCCATTTCATGTCTTTCCCATCCGCGAACTGTAATCTGGGTGACCGCCCGCCTCCAGGACACACCGCTACTTCCTCCCTGCCAAGCACGAACCATCCTTTGATTGATTGTCGTGGACATTACATCTGCGCCAGCTTGCAAACCCCCCCCCCCCCAAAAAAAAAAAAACAATAAATAAGTTAGTTGTTTGTTAGCAGCATGAACTGCAGGGCACACACGTCTCGATTTGAATGATTATCGATGAAAAAATGCAGCCTTGTCTCTGGAGCTCCTGTGCTCTACTGTAACATGGAAGAGAAGAACGAAGAAAAGGAAAAAAACTGTTGATTGTTGACTCGTGATTCATGATTCCATGTGACCCACCAGATTGTAAATGCAGAAGAAGTGGTTGTGGGTGAAATGCCAGGGACAGTTGAAGATCATTAAAACGTCCCTTTACAAATTTCCAAACACTGCACACTCCTGGGATCCATCTTATTTTCTTGGCAGTTCCTCCACTGTCCTAGAATTCAATCCCGTCTCCTCCTCCTGAAAGCTGGGAGAAACTTCAATCATGGAGCTCAAACTCCTCTCAGTAGCTCTAGTTTTGACAGTATGTTTTCTGACAACATCGGATGGTTGCCCTTCCACACATGTGAAGCTTATGGGAACTGGTTTTTCTCCCCGCAGGTGTCCTTGGCCTCGACTCAAGCTGCCGTTCCTCCGCAAGAGTACTGGAAGCAGGTTTTGCCGAGTACCCGGATGCCGAAAGCTATCAAAGACATCCTGTACCAGACATGTAAGCATCGCAATCTGCTTAAAAAAGTGACGTTTATGCACATAATGCTTTAAGTTGTTGTTCATGATTTTTCGGTATGATGTTGGTTCTTGTCTTACCTTTTTTTAAGTCACTACTGATGAAGATGGCACGGTGGACGGCGCCGGGACTGGAGTCGCCCCTGACGTTGGCAATGGACCCGGAACCTCTGTGGGCGTGGGCAAAGGTGGGGTATCCGTCTTCACTGGAACCAGGAAGGGAAGGCCCATATATGTCGGGGTCAGGCCAGGGTTCAACCCATTCAGTTATATCTATGCTGCTACTGAGACGCAACTGCACGATGACCCGAACACGGCCCTCTTTTTCCTCGAGAAGGATCTGAAACGAGGGAAGACCATGGAGCTGCACTTCACAAAGAGTTCGAACGAGGCTGCCTTCCTACCACGTGAAGTAGCAAACACGAAACAATTCTCGTCGAACAAATTGCCAGAGATTTACAGCATGTACTCAGTGAAACCAGATTCTGTGGAAGCAGAAACGATGAAGCAAACAATAAAGGAGTGCGAGGCTCCAGGCATCAAAGGTGAGGAGAAGTACTGCGCAACATCGCTGGAGTCCATGATCGACTTCACCAAATCCAAGCTCGGGAAAGACATCAAGGCTGTATCGACCGAAGTAAGAAAGCAAACTCCGAAGCAGAAGTACACCATCACGGGAGAAATTCGGAGGGTCGTGGTCAAGAAATCGGTGGTATGCCACAAGGAGAATTACCCATATGCAGTGTTCTACTGCCACAAGACCCAGGAGACGAGGTTCTACGTGGCCCCAATGGAAGGTTCGGACGGGACCGGAGTGAAGGCTGTAGTTGCCTGCCACACGGACACTTCCAAGTGGAACCCGAAGCACTTGGCATTCCAAGTCCTCAAGGTTCAGCCAGGGACTGTCCCCATCTGCCACTTCCTCCCCGAAGACCACATAGTTTGGTTCAGCAACTGAGCAACCACATGTGACCATACATATATATCCATGGATCCAGTTCCAGACATTATTGCATCATAGTCTCTATGCACTTCATCTATCAATCTTATATTATGTATTGACACTACATGTGCTAGTAATAATGGTTTCTCCAAGCATGATCTCATGTTGTGTAGTTCGGGGGCCTGATCCTGAAATTAGTAGTAATACAAAAAACATGTTGATCTTGACACCATTCTTTCCATCCTATCCTATCATTCCGAATCATACAGAGTTTCAAAGGATATTTGGGCTGTATGAAAACAACACGTACCATCCAGAATGCCAGAGCTGCCCTCTCCAACTATTTCATCTCCAGTTCAAGTGATGCCAGGGCATGAGGCATGATAATTCCTGTTTATGGTGGAGAATATGCTCAGGTCGCGTCTAGGATTTGGAGCTGGTGTTGGGAGTAAGCATGTCGTGGAAAGAAACGAAGATGCCGATGATAACATTGATAACATTGATATTGTTTCATAAAAAATTACCCGTTGTTTCTTCTACAAGAGCTATATTTGACGAATTCTTCGTCATAAACCTTTTCCCGGAGGGAAAAAAGCTCATCCCAAACTCATCTTACTCGTTCTACTTTGCAATAAAATTTTTTAAAAAATATTTCATGCGTATCTCTATATTTTCTTTTTACGAGAGGGACGGTCCAGGGAAAATTTCTTCTTCCCATCCACAACCACTATGCGACGCCATTGCTAAAGCCCCATTCAATTAAGGGCCGGCCATACTGAAGGACGACTCCTAACAGCCCGGCGCTTCCAGTCCGGCCATCTCGTGGCAGCCTCTGCCGCCAATCTGCTGCTATTGGCAGCACTAATCCTGAACTGCAGAGACAACCACAACCAGGGAATGCAGAGAAGGGGAAGAAATGAATCTAGCAGCAAAAGCAAGCAAGGGTAACAACATTGGGAACAAAACGGCTGTATTCAAAGAACTCCTTCGGGGCACTCCAATTCACCAAAGCATACAGCTAGCTGTATACATCAACATTCCCTAAAGAAAAGAAAGGAACATCATCTGGGGATGCAAAAAGGTACAACTACAAGAGGCACTCCCTCCCTCCCCACCGTCAGAACGTTTTGCCCCTCCAACATATCCAGATAAATAAGGTTGTTCCTATGTAAACAGATGAGCAAGGCATATCCCACAAACAACTATTGCTGAATACACGCTGCACTCCATGATTACTGCATCCATCATCTTCATCACCAGGAATCCCAGCTCCATGTTGTTCCCTATCTGATTGACCCAGTCACTGTCGGCGCCTGGATGGCTCTTGCCTTCCCCATTCACAGACCACGCAATCTCCGACTGCTGGGTCAGAATCATCCGCGCTACGACGAGCGTAATATTTGTGAGCAAAACCAAATATAACGGCCTAAACATCAACACAGATCTGATGACTTTGCTGCCTAATAGGGGGAAACCCATGTAGGATAAGACGACCAGGACAGCCACCGAAACAGAACATAGCATCCGGGCTCTCGCGGTGCGGTCGATTGCAGAACGAAGTTCGTATGGACTGAATGAGAAGGATTTAAGCTGATCAGGTAACCAGCTCGCGGGTGGCTCAGGAGGTAAAACAGGCCGGGGTGCTTCTCGACTCACGGGGGAAGGTAACAAAGGCTCCGGATCATCATTTAGCTCCAAGATTGGTGGCTCTGAATGTACGACAGAATGAGATACTTCTCTACTCAAGGAAGATGATGGCGAAGGCTCTGGATCATCATTCCTCTCCGAGATTGGCGCCTCTGAATGTATGACAGGGTGAGATACTTCTCTACTCAAAGGAGATGATACTGAAGGCTCCGGATCATCATTGCGCTCCGAGACCCGCGGCCCTTCATGTAAAACTGGGTCGGAGACTTCTTGACTCGTGGGGGATGACAATGAAGACTTTTGAGCATCATTAGCCTGTAAAATCGGCGCCTCATCTTTACATTCCTGGTCTGTCCGACTCTTCTGCAAGGGAGATTCTGAATTATCTTGACTAGGGTTAACAACAACATCATTGAAATCTCCAACGCGGTTGTCTCTGTGTAATGCAGCTGAAGTTGTAGAAGCCTTGTTTACTTCGCTAGGAGAAACTGCAGCCAGACAACAATGGGGGACCCTCAATCAACAACGAGATCCACTTGAGTTTCCAAATCAAGGTCAACGTTTAAACCTTCAAGTTTGATGTACCATTTGGTAAAATCAAAACATCCCCATAACAAGCTCCACAAGCATCATAAAAATGGAATTTGCATCATAATATCAGAATGTATTGTCGTCCAACAAAGAAATGGTAACACCGGAAAAGGCAGACGCAGCAGCCTTCTCAAACAATCAGTCGGAAAGAAATTGAAACAAGCTGAGAGTTATCTCAACCTTTATAACGCCAAAAAATATGCACAAATCCACAACTAACTCGGGTAAAAACTTTCTCCCACCCCCAACCAGACGAACCCCCAACCATCGAAAGTCGATCTACGAGACAAATCTTAAACTGAGGCAGCTTAATCTTACAAGGCTAATCCAACTCCAATCGATCTTGATCAATCCTACGTCGCGACCAGCACCATCATAAATCCAAGAATCGCTCAACCCTAAGTCGCTCGGCACGATAGGACCTGTTTCTAGAGGAAATCAGAGGGAGAGAGGCGGAATTACCGTCGACTGAATGCAGAGACGAATCCGCGGATGGGGGCAGGGTCTGGATCCGGCCGGTGATGAGGGCGAGACGGTCGGAGCTTCTTTCCTTGATCTTTCTCCGCCGAGCCTCCCTGCTGCTGACCGACGACATGGCGGCTGCGTAATGCTCCGAAAAGATCCAATGGAATCGGATAAATGACGACAGCAGGGAGAATACAAGAACGGATGGAAGCGCCGAATATGGGGAAGAGAAAGGGAAAGTGAGATAAAATTCCTGAGAGGGGAATGTCAGTGGTGGTGGAAGGGAGAGCCCATGGACGGTATTTTAATGGGCCTGGCCCAGTAGTTGATAATTGATAAAAATAAAATATGTCAGAAGTGGGATTTGAACCCACGCCCTCGTTAGAGGACCAGAACTTGAGCCTGGCGCCTTAGACCCCTCGGCCATCCTGACCTACGCGAAATGATTTTACAGTTTTTTAAATTAGTAATTGATTTTTCATTCACTTTAGATGTCATGACACACGGACTCACAATTTTGTAAAATTCCCATCGAGACTTTCTCATATACATGCAGTCGAGAATCCTATTGGTATTATCTAAAGAGTAAATACTTTTTTTCATGGACGACATAATCTCTCATGTTACGTTTCTCCTGATCGAGATTTGTACGAATATACACTTACTTTAAAAAAATTATAAAATATAATCGAAATTATCAAAATATTAAATTTATGATTATTACGACGAGTTTTAAAAATTCATCTTTTCTAATTTATATAGAAGGCGGGTTTTAGTCACCAGAATAATCGGGGACCTTCCTTAAAAAAAAGAGCGGACGGGAGAGGGAAAGGGAGGGGGAGTGGGAGAGGGAGAGTGAGGAGGGGGCAGGGAGAATAAAAAAAATTAAAAAATCCTAATTATTTGAGTGATGTGTTTTAAAAATTTGTATTTTTTTGTAAATTGAATGACCTAATTTTTAAAATTCATCTTAACGACGGTAAATTTAATATTTTTAAAATATCGATCATATTTTATAAATTTTTAAAAATTAATCATATAATCATACAAACCACTCTCCGCTGATCTTCTCCTGCAGGCGACCTCGCTGAGGAACCTTCGGCCTTCTTTCATTTGCTTTGACCATGCAAACTCTGGAAGGACAGAGAACTCTTCTCGAGGTTCAAATTACCGCAGCACTACGATTGGCACCAACTATTCCAGACGTTGTTGAGCGCATGGATTAGGAGTTCGCATTCAAAAGAAATAATTAATGACCAAACGTTGAGCGCATTGAAGCGGCGAAAAAGCGCTTGGGACCAGTAAGTAGTTAACCACACAAAATAAGACGTCCCAAAACTGTGTAGGTGGGAGAACTCGTTTATAAAGTTTCCTGCTACATTATATTTCTGGATCACCTTTATCGATTTTTTAATTACTATTAGTGGTCTTTTAAAATGGAGTAGTAGTAATACTATCGCATTTAGAGTACGATCTGTTTAGAAAAGTTTGTATAAAAAATTTGGGTGTAAAATCTTTTTATTAACTAAATTCGTAAATCTTGTAACCGTGTAAGTTCGTTCCATTCATAAAAATTAATATCGAAAGTGATTTAGAAAAATTCATACCGAAACTCAGTACAAACTCATCTGTTTAGTAAACTTGGGGCTCTTAACTACATCACCATGTTTGCGATTTTAGACTGTGTACCAGAAAAAATGGGTCGTAAAGAATTGAAAAAGAAAGCGCTCACGATATCTTCCAATGGTCAACATTTTAGTCTAACCCAACTAGAAATCGAGATAAGAAAAAGAAGAAGGCTTGAACATTTGTTTTGTAATGTTGAGTTGAACCCGTTTCCCTCTTACCTCCTCGTCAGGAGACACCCCCTCCCAACTCCGATGAATGTCGTCTCTCGGAACTAGCGACAACTTTTCTTTCTTTTTTTTTAAATTTAACAGAGTACCAAAACTTTGAACGAAATCTTTGTCGGGATTTAAATAGTCTTAAAATGCTTTGTAATTCACGAGGGTTTAATTATTTAATGTAAAAAAAAAAGAAGTAAAGATCTTAATTAATTATTAATTAAAAAAATATTTTCACGTTGGGGTTTGGGTTGGGGGTTGTTCCGACAAAACTTTCCCAGCTGAACACATTTGACAAGGACACGGGTATATATTCGTCAGTCGTAAGAACTTTCACTTTACTTCTCCTGACTTCTCTCTTCTTCATCTCTGGTGGTGGTGGTAGGGAGAGAGAAACTAAACTGTGTGCTGGGGGTCTTGATTGTCCAAAGTTTCCCAGAATCCAAAAGAACCAGAGAGGAGTAAGATAAACTATTACTCCACCCCAACTCTTTCCTTCTCTTTTTGCATTTCATTGATTTTGGATTCTTTAACGCATTTGTTTATTGACCTGGACTGAACATGGGTTTTCGGTTAGAACTCAATAAAGAAAAATAAGACAGATTATTCCGAATTTGAGGTTTCTTGCCTGATTACTGGTTGTTGTTGAGTGAATGTAGTAAGAGGGAAAAAAATGAGGACGATGATGATGATCTTTGTCATTTAATGTCGTTGATTTTTTCTTTTCTTTTGGGTGTGATCATCGTAATCGTATCTGGGTTTTTGAATGGTATTAAAGGGAGGGAGGACCGGAGGTGGGGGGGATTTTGTTTGATCTTCGTGCGGGGCTGATTTATTACACAATCCACCCGAATGTAAATGAAAGAGGAGGACTAAGGTTTGTGTTTGTGTTCCCAGGAAGGTAAAGAAATATGGGTCAAGGCCTGATGGTGAAGCTCGATTTCGAGTCCCGACTCAAGTGCGATCAACCCGGGGAGCGGTTCCGCTCGAGTGGTGCCGGTGCCGGTTCTGGGTCTGGCATGCCTCGGGTTTTTGTGGGCTCGAATTCAAAGGGGCTGTATGATGTGGGTTCGATTGACAGCCCGACGTCTCCCCTGGACTTAATGATGTTCCCGAGGTTGCGTGACGCAATTAGGTCACCTCGTGATCTGCCCCCACGGCAGAACAGCTGGGATTGTGTGAAGCTTGGGCTGAGGAGCATCATGGATAGTCCCATTGCTGATGATGATGATGAGAGGAACCTGTTCGGTGGGACGTCTGGATCTTCTCAGGGCAAGAGTATCGTCTTTGCACCCAAGTTGAGGAATAAGGATTCTGTTGCTGTTAGCATTCCCCAGGGCCAAGATGGCTTGTCTCTTCGCCAGAGCAACTCGAGTGTTGTTTTTGAAATTGGGGAAACCCGGTTTGAAGTTGACCAGTTCAGGAACCTCCAGTCCTGTCCTGCTGATTATTGCTCGTTTGAAAAATATTGCCCTCCGTTGATCAGAAAAGGTCCAGGTGACAGCTCCCTTTTTGCTGTTGAAGGGTCCGCTGGTCACCTTCGGGGGAGTGATATAGAGCTGTCGGAGGACTATACCTGTGTGATCACACATGGTCCTGGTGCCACCACAACGACTACTCATATTTACGATGACCGTGTTCTGGAAGGCCACCTTAAGGACAGCTCCAGCAAGACCATTGCCGAGCCGGTTGAAGAGATAAACCATGGTTTAAACCTGCTTAATGGTTTCTTGCGAACATGTTATGGATGCAAGAAGCCCCTGGAAGACGGTGAAGACATTTACATATACAGGTCGCTCTCGTCCTTCTTGTCATGCTATCTTTTACATGTCTTTCGTTACATTTTGTTCACATACCATCGATTCACAGAGGCGACAAGGCATTCTGCCGTGAGGAATGCCGGATGAAGGAGATCTTGCTGGAAGGGGACCCTGAAGAGATCTTGCTGGACTCCAGTGACTCTCGACTGTGTGGAATAGGAAACGGGCTTTTTTGAACCCGTATCCCCCTGCTGATCGTCAGTTCTCTAGAGTGCTGCTTTTGGTGCTTCCTGCTTGCGGCCATGGACGATCGATCAATAATTCTTCATTGTACTAGTAGGTCTACATGTAGAAGCTAATGACTCTAGTGATATATGCTTGAACGTTTTTGATCAGGCAGGACGGTTCGAAGCCGAGTTTTATGGCTGCCCGTCCTCTGTAACCTTATGCCGCAACTCTTGTCTGTCGTATAAGCAGCGGGGACATGGTGTTGCCCGTGAGTTTGTTGGCTGTAATACAAGAAGCTTTATTGTAAAAGCATTTCATGACCGTATCAATACGTCTCCTCCATTTGATGTTACCAGCGAGCGCCGTTTGAGCATGCGTGGTCGCAACGTCTAATCACATGGCCACTCTACGACACAGGTAGTCCTAAAAGCCTCTAAATTTGGTCAAGCCAAACCCATATGCATTTTAAAGAAAAAGGACATAATCTGTTATTCTGCTCAAATTGCTCGCCATCAATTTATCTCAACCCAACAAAACATGACTGCAGCCGGCTTGATCCAACCCCTACCAACAACATAAACTAATCAAATAATCTACCAAGGACAATGCAAAAGGGTGCAGTTTCAGATTCAGTCTTCCATGGCAGCAGTAGTAGAGGAAGGCTTTGAGCTCTTGCTACTCTTCTTTTTCTTCTTATCCTTCTTCTTTCCCCCTTTATCGTCCTTTTTTACCTTCCCCTTGTCCTTGAGAATGGGCTGTGTGCTTTCCAGATGTTGATGTAGCGCACCAAATGGATCTGCCTGGAAAGCCGGATGGCAGAGGACTGCCTTCAAATGTTCCGCTTCCTTCAAACTGGAAATAGCGAATAGAAACCGGAGTAATCTTGGGAAGAGTATGTCTAATGAATAAAGCAAAGTCAAATTTAGAAAAGAAGAATGTGTTCAGAGAAGTGACCCACATCAGCTTTCCTCGAGATTTAGAGTTTAGCTTGAAGTCCTTGCCAGTGGCAGGTCTTTCTCGAGTGTACAGTGGTCCAACGTCTGGGAGGAACTCTGACAGAGAGGAGAGATCGTACACTTTGGATTTCTGCTGTCTGCTCTTGCGGTTACTTTTCTGAACAAATTTCAATTGCAAACAGTCAAATGTCATGAATATGAAATCAAACTACTCTTGCTGCCACAGGGAGCTGTCAACAGAGATAGACACATAAATCAGTTCCTTCATTTATGTGAATGGGTAAGCATATCAAAATGCATGGTACTTGGTCATTCAGTGGTAAGCCACTAACTTAAATGGCGAGAAATTAAGCATGACTGAAATGCCACGTATTTTGAAAAGCTTGATACGTGTTTCGTGCTGCGACAATCATCAATGAAAAATTTTTCCAGCAGCAAAATATGTAACCGAAACCTGGGATAGCTAACTAAAACAAAGTACAAACTCGGAATGCCAATCTAATCTAGACCTTTACAAACCCAAAATGGCTGGATATAATGAAAAAGTATGGGCTCTTTCAAATAAAGTAGCCATTACGGTAGCATTTCAAGCTGTTTGTTAACACAGATGAAGTCCACGAAAAAATGGAGGGTGAAAATATTGCCACTAGAACAGATGTAGGTGTTCACCTTGGAGATGGCTTTTGTGGCGCTTAAAGTCGCGACAGTGTCTCTAACCTCTGAACACGGAAAAACACAAATCAGTTAACAGCACTCTGTCAACAAAAAGAGGATCGAGGGCAGGTTTGCTAGCGAAGCTAAAATACACCGAAGATCAGCTGAAGAAAAAATCAAGCATACTCGCATAAAACTGGAGCTTCTTAGCAAACTTCTTGTCTGCCTTCGATGTCGAATCCGAGCTGCATGGACAAGGACATCCAACAAATAGATTTCTTATCATCACGGGTTGTCGCAGCTAAACCAAATAAACAACGATAGCATAAAACACGATCTTACTTGGAACCGGGTTTGCCCATGGTTTGAATTTCAGTCTTCAATTACTACAAGAGCGATTATCAGACGAATTCGTAGATAGAAAACTCCGCACTCGTCATCATAACTTCTGAAACAGGCACTTAAGTTAAAAAAAAAAACACATCCATATCGAACATCAAAATCCAGAAACGGCAAGGAGAATTGGTTTGAACCACCCAAGTAGTCCCGACTCGAATATCGCCGAACTAATCACTGATATCTCCACAAAGATAAATAGAAAACACGACCCAATCGCAACGTCGAGTTCATCAAGTGCCACCAAAAAAAAAACATCCGAGAAGACAATCGGGAAACAAATTTGATCAAAAGAAGAGGTAAGAGGAAAATATAATCACAACTCGAAAACCTCGGCGTCTTTATTACAACCGTAAGACGCATTTCGTTAAAGCCCGCCCCCTGCCGATGATGGCGGGGCGTGTAACGAAGAAATCTTGTATAAAGCAGCAAACCTTGTTTTCTCCGACCACATCGAACCAAAGGCGTCCGATGAGAAACCGAGCTATTAGGTTACAAATTCTTTATATATACTTCTCTTTTTTAGCACATATTTAAAATTATTTTTCAATTCAGAAAAATAAGAAAAAATGTTATCTTGGATTTAAAAATTACTACCAAGTATTATGCGGTAACAAAATAAATATGTAAAGAAAACTTGTACTTGGTCGGATATAATTTTTCAAATGTTACATCAAATTATAATTTTTTTCAAATGCAACAATGTTGAATTCGACAAAAAATAAATAAATTATTAGAGCGATAAATTCCTTATTTTTGGAAAATGTGTTTTCCAACCAACGGATAATAAGTCCGAACCTCAAAATTTGCCTTAATGACATTATTTGGCAAAATATTTCGCCAAATGACGTCTTAAGTTTCAATATTCGTCTAATGACCCACCAAAGGCCTTTGTAAGGCTAAGGCCGACTTCTCTACCCTTAGTAAAAAAAAAAAATTTCAATGATCATTCACACGAAAAAGTCGGCATTTGTAAGGCCTACTCCTCTCACTTAGGTAATTTTTTTTTTAATTCAAAGGAAAAGAAAAAAGAAAATTCATGTATGGCCGACTTCATTCACTTAGGTAATTTTAGAAAAAGAAAAACACACGAGAAAAGGCCGACTTCCGTTCGCCAAGACCGAAGTCGGCCTTACAAAGGCCGACTTCCTTGAGAACCGAAGTCGACTTACAAAGGCCGACTTCAGTGGGTTAGTACGCGAATTTGGAAACTTAATGCGTCATTTGGCGAAATATTTCGCTAAATGACGTCATTAAGGAAAAAAACTCCGAAATTTGCATTAATCGTTTAACTTGACCCGAAATATAGGCCCGTGAATGTTACAACGGTAGACGGTGATTAAAATTTTCTGGCACTTAGTAAATGGCGATCAGCCCACAAGCATTAATTATTCGGAGGTACTTGGAACATAAAAAGCATGCAGTAGAAGGGACACCGGCGCCGCCTGTGATATTGAATAAGAATGTGCGACCTCCCAGCAGCCAGGTGGAGCAGGACGACCAGCTTGGTTCGATTTGATCAAGGAGCTATCCTTGTTGGATCACGAGGGAAAAGAGACGTCTTCCTGATGTTGTTAAGTGCGCAGTACAGCATGACCACGCGCTCCAGGCCTACCCCAAAGCCGCCATGAGGTGGTGTTCCGTACCTGTGCAATAATCGCACATTACCAGGGGTAAGGACCGTTGGGTGTATTCTCCCAGCTCTTATTCAACATAACAGAATCCGGTTTGCGGGAGCTACCTGAAGGCGTCGATGTATGTTTTGATTGTGCTGACATCTATTCCACATGCCTGGGCACGTTCTGTGAGAAACTCAGGGACGTGGACTCGCTGGGCTCCAGAAATTATCTCCTCACCTGTCATTAAAAAGTAAACAGCTCAGAAAGAACCAGCAGGTAGGGGTCTAAAAAAGAAGCAACTAAACAAATAGCCACAACAACTATGGACAAGACGGAGGCAAAGGGAATTGTGAAGCCTACGTCTGGGAAATACAACCGATGCAGAACACGAAAGCAAGTTCGCCTGAAGGGTGTATTTGCTTACCTCTGATGAAGACATCAAATGAATTACTGTAATTTGAGTCATCGTAGCATGGCATTGTATAGAACGGTCTGACAGCCAGAGGATAGCGATAAAGAATGTAGAAATCGGTGCCATATCTGGAAAAGGAAACAACAAAAGCATATTTATTCAACAATCCAGATTGGACAATAAATGAGAACCATATCAAAATAATAGAACAACATGCTTGTTTCAATGCATACTTTTCTCGAACGAGTTGACCCAGCCGTCTCTCCGTCGCAGTGTTCAGGTCACCGAGTGGATCGACATCTACGCCATCAGCCTGTACAAATGTGTGGAAGCAATACGATTTAATATTATCTTCTTAATCTAGGTTTGGCTGCATGGCTACTCAAAAACAGCACGAATCAGCGCGTAGTCTATGCACTTTCAAATACATCATCTAAATATGTATTATTTTAACAGGACTTTCAGGCCAAATAGCACACAGAAAATCATCAACATATGATCAGTAGAGCCTCAAGCGATCCTAGTGAAATACCATGACATACCTTCAGCATTTCAATGCCTTCTTGAAAAGGGAGTCTCAAGGTCTTTTCCAAATACTGTAAGCCGAATTTTAAAATCAGTTTAAACACGACTGCGACAATCAGGTTAAAAGGAACTTCTACAGATTTTATCTCAACCGGACCTTCAAAGGTTCGAAAGGGTATTGTCTTGCAATAGCTTCCAGTTCATTGCTGCACTCAGATTTCAGGGTATTGAACATTTTTACAAATAACTGATCCAAAATATCCATCACCTACATAGAGAAGACGACTCGAGAATTCAATACGATACAACATAACAATAAGAACCACCACAAATAATATCACATCATACCTCAAAGTAGTGTTTCTTGATTTCCATCTCGACATCAAGACCAGTAAACTCACACAAGTGCCTATGCGTGAAAGAGTCTTCTGCCCTAAAAACAGGTCCTATCTCAAAAACACGGCGAAAACGACCTGCTATTGCCATCTGCTTGTGCAGCTGAGGTGACTGTGCTAAACATGCCGCCTGCCCTTTGTAGTCCAAATGGAAGACAGCAGAACCACCTTCACTGGATCCAGCTATCAATTTTGGCGTGTGGATTTCTCTAAAGCCTTCGGATCGTAAGAACTCTCCAAATATCTTACAACATCGTAAAAATTAGATAAAAAAAGGCAAGGAGGATAAAAATTCATCACTATGCCAAGCCCAAGAAATTGTCTCATTGTCTTCACAATATCAAATTCTTAATAGAACGAGTCAGGAACCAAAGGTATTCATTAGGCCACCGCAAAACGTGGTTGGAGTGTCCTTATACATACCAATTTAGCTTAGTACACAAAAGAAGACAGCGAAGTTAAAGACAAACAAATTAAGTACTTTAACAAGAAATATACGCACTAAAACATATGCCTTTTCAAACAGCATATGTACAGTAAAGGTTACCTGACTAGGATTGACTGCAACAATAACAAGTTATTGCATCAAACTGCCATCAAAAGTTCACGACATTTCTCCAATGCAAATTGTGCAAAACTTTAATCTATTAGTAAGAAGACCAACTGCATTCTTTGAAAGCGGCATCACTATAATGTACTCTAGTATCAGGGAAACAAGTTTAATTTCATGTTAGAATTGAACTTACTCTAGAGACTTCACTCTGGATTTGAAAGATTGCTTGATTAGCAGGAGTTCGAAGGTCAAAGTATCTGAAGTTGAGCCGCGTGTCCTGGTTAACACGGACAAGCTGCTGTTCCTCCTGGGGAAACAAACAAATAATTTCAATGCACCAGAAAAGACCAACCAAAACACTCCATAAATAATCAGATAAAGAGACCGTACAATCTCAGCATCGCTTCGGGCAGCATCCTCGAGATTAAACGGAAGGTTAGGCGATGCCTTGCTAATGCAGTAAAGCTTCGTCACTTGAATTTCCACCTTCCGGCCCAAGTAATGAACAATTCACACATCAGTGGACGGCACACCAATGCCGAAAATCAAAACACGCAGAAGGAGACCAGCACAGAAAAAAAAATAGAAAACCTGCTGAGTGGCACCGGTGATGGCAACTTCAGGCACTGAGATGACGCCCTCGACGTCAACAACAGACTCACGGCTCAACGCGGCAACAAACTTGACCATCCCCTTGCTGACGACTCCCTGCTTCTCCGCAACGACGCACTGGACAGTTGACCAGCCGTCCCTAAGGACTATGAACGCCATCTTCTTCCCCACGGCCCTAACCGTCTGTGCGGTGCCCCGAACGAGGACGACGCAATCCTTAAGCTCGTGCCCTAAGGCATCAACGCTGGTGTAAGGGAACTGAACCTCCTCCTTGGATTGAATCTCGGACAGCGGCAAGTCGCCGTAGTTTCCGGAAAGAGGATCGTCCTCTCCCTCGGCGGCCGAAGCGGCGGAGGCCGAGGCGGCGGCGCTCTCGCCCTGACGCTTCTGCTTCTCCAACTTGGCGGCCAGTTTCTTGGCGGCCTTCTTGCTGATCGGTTGCTCCTCATCCGTCGGCGGCGGAGGGTTAGGGTCAGGGACAGGATTAGGGTATTCGGGAATGGAGGCGGCGCCGGCGGAAGCCATGACGAGGGTTTCCCGGGATAATGACTTTACTCTCCTTCCGGGTTTCCTCAGCAAATGTCTTAGATTTGTTAGTTGGCGTGAGAATAAAAATATTAATCTGCCTGTAAGCTAATTAACCTATTTGGGCTAGGCCATAAAGGCGTTGAAATGAAAGGAAACAGCACTCAATTGGTACATCTTTTAGGGAAAGATGCCTCGTTTATTTTCCATAAATTTTAATAATCCTCTCGTTTTTTATTTCTTTTAAAAAAAACACTATTTAAAAAAATGACATAATATTTCAAAGAAATGATTACCTCATTTCGCAAACCAAGATTAAACAACGATTTGGATCCGGGATTCGTGAATTATTATTATTTACAGGCAATTAAAAAGGTGACTGACCAGAAAATCAAGTCATTAATAAACGCGTATTCCGATCTAACCATTCGTTCCAATTGTTCTACTGTATATTTTCGACTAACTCACTAATCCCCTGCTTTTGAAAAGAGTTCGGCTACCTTCGCCAGCTAATCGAACGGGTTTCCTCCCCCCGAGGAAGGAAACGTATTCGGCATACCAGTCCTGGAGTAATTCATGGTTGTCTGCTGATGCGCGGCCAAGGAGCTCATTGTGGCTGAATCACCTCCTTGGCTGCTGAATTCATGCACTCTGAAGAATCAGTCATAGTAAATTTTTGAGACGTTGTACTCTCGAGCTTTCACTTCATTGCGTGGGACTTACCCGAAATGCTGCGCGTTACTTTGTCCAGCCAGCTCCATCTGCATGCCTGCATCGAACAGAACCATTAGGGAGGGCTTTACTATACCAGAGATCACCCAGACAAACAGACTCCGGACTCTACCGAGATAAGGTCCTGCAGCATAAGGCGACTGATTGAGCAGATAAGGCGAGTAAGCCGGAGGTTGCGACTGCATTAAGTTTGCAGAAGGCGCAGTCTGGCTTAGGTCTGGCCTAAAGCCATAGGGGGCTGAGGGGGCAGTAGGAAGACTTCCTTGAAGAGCCATCGTAGAAGGGAACTACATTGAAGTGAGAAGTATTAATAACAAAAAGAGAAGTGCCTAAAATGTGCAGATGACTTAAATGGAAAGTTATCGTGAGTACTGGGGGTCCTTGTGTCACATTCGCTCCATCGTCAGTATCGAATGGGTTGGTAGACTTAGATCCGGCAGAGTACGCCAATGAAGGCTGCACGAAAAATGACAGAACTCAACAGTCGTCTCTTTGATACCATTCGCCTAGAAGACACATGCTCGTGCATATCAATACCACCATTACTTGAGGGTAGTATTGCATGTTGAAGCCCATGCCATGGGGTGCGTCAGTCTGCCAAACTGACATTGGGGCAGGCGATGGTCGATACAGTGCAGTAAAAATGTCCTGTAAATACAGTCGTTTGATAAGTTAACTGTAACATTGATGGCAGAAGACTTTTTAAAGTACTTACCGCAGGAAGTTCCTTTCGCGTGCTTGCAGGCATTTGCTTGACTACAGGCTGTTGTAGGGGCGCCTCGACGACACTGATATCAGGCACAGTTGGAGTATTTGCGGGTATTTTTTCATACTCATGCTCTTGAGGAGCCTCGCCGACACTTGTCTCGGGCACAGCAGTTGCAGTATTTTCAGACGGGTTCATTGGTGGTTCATCTTCATTGGTCATGAGGAACAATGGTTGCTGCGGATGTTTCCATTATTCAGATATTATCAATATCGAAGTGGGTACAACAGATGAGATCTGAATTTTAGTTCTGGCAGTTACCTCTGACTGGAACATTTCCTTATCTTTCAGAGTGATTTCATCCTTCAGAAGGGTGGTAGGAGGCGGAATTTGCTGAATGCTCGGGGACATTTCTCCACCGGATTCTGTAGCCTTGTCAAGAGCATTTGTGGATGGGCCTTCACTAGGTTTTGAAGAGAGATCAGGAGTCGATTTTAGCTCTTCAGTCTTCTCGGGCGCTAAGCCTCCTGTCACAGATTGTGGCGCAGCCTGACTTGGGGTAGTAGCGACCTGCGGTTCAGACTGTGATTCGGAGGATTGTGGGATAACAGAGCCGAGACCTTCAAAATTATTCTGGAGAGGAGTACGTGCCGGAACCGATAGTTCAAACAGTAGCTCTTCCAAAGTATTCTTTTTCCTTGAAGATGTGAACGTAATCTCGCTTTTTTTATCAGCAGAGGGAGCTGCTTGCTGCTTTTGAGGCTGAGTTGCAGGCAGCTTCTTGTCATCGCCAGCAACAACCGGAGTTTCCGTGGGAGCAACTTTCTGTTTGACTTCAATTCCACCTGTAGTTACCAAGGTACCCGCAGAGGTAGCTTTCTACATTATAAAGAAAGAGTAAATGCAAATTAGTGAACGGATCCAGATGTCTAAGAATATCTAATTGTATGATAATGCAAGACACTTTTCACACAATATCAGGCAATTTGAACCTTAACAATGCCAGCTGGATTCGAACTTCTGGTACCCGCATCGTGACTCAACATCTCCTCTTTTGTAGGGGTAGTACTGGTGCCGAGGTCATCTGGGGACTTATTCTGTAACTTGGAGTCTTCAAAAGTGGGCCTTCGAGCAAGAGAACGCCAGCAAGTTCCAGAGTCGTCGCGAAACCTGTCGTCAACAACCTCAAATTTGATCGGACTCCTCGTGTAACCGCCACTCCTGGAACTGTCTCGGGGATACCGAGGACTTCTCCTCTCATCGTAGTAGTATCTGTAGGAGCTATCCTCACTTCTCCCGCTCGGACTATACCTTTCACTGTGCTGTCTTTCGTTTCGCCCCTCAGATCTGGGACTCAGCGAATTCCTGCTTTCCGGAAGCTCTACTTTGTCAGTCTGTAAAAATAACCAATCACATATCAGTAGCCAATACTGGAGTGGATGCGAGTCTAGCCCATTTTCTCACATTACTTACGAGTCTCAGCCTAGGAAGCTGCTCGAGACTAGGCTCGCCCGTGTATTTTCCATCCACATAAACATGCTTGATGAAATCTCGGAGCTTGTACATATTGCTGTAAGCAAAGATCTAAATAGAGAAGATACTACAAAAAATCAAACGCGAAGTACACTTTGTGCAATAGCAGCCTATCAACCTACTGTCGGGCTGGGGTTGGCGTTGTGGATCATATTCTTTGAAAAATATCATCCTAGCTTTCTGCATATGAGAAACAAGACGAAACGGTTCATTATGAGAAACATAAACGAATACAACGAAACCATATAGTCAGTCTACTTCTAATGGGTAGTTGTTCCATTCAACTAGCCTCATTTCCTCCCGCTTGAAGCGCATTAACTTCATCCTGAGAGAATTTAGCCATCGATATCGACTTGACCCGGTGCGTGAATTCGCGGCTGCACGAAATTTACCACGAACAGAAAGGAAATCAGAAAACCGCCTCAGGAAATGCGATCCTTGATCAGAATGGAGCATGCACGCAGGGGCTTACTGAATCCCGCTACAGATTTGGCAAATAAATGTATTGAAGGAAGTGCAAACATATTGTGGTCCCTGAAACACAAAACGAAACCAAACCAAATAAAATCCTCCAGTACAAAGGGAAAACATAGGGTAGAGATGCTGCCTATCTACAATACCAGGCCGTTGCAGTTGATGCATCTACGATTCTCGGGGCGCTTTGAGAGCCCACGGATGGTCCTCTCGAGCCTCTCCTCGTCCTTCATCTCCCCTCACAGGGAAAACCAAACGAAGCAAACAAAGAAAAGAAGGAAAGTCTCCGCACGGGTTGTCGAACGTGCAGAGATGGGCCGGGAGGGAACGGAGGAGAAGTAGTAGTAGAAGGAAAAGGAGACGAGCTTAGGAGGGAAAACAAGAAAAAAAAAAAACAAGGGGAGGCATTCCGTCGAACAGCTGGCGAGAGCGTGAAAACGGCAGACGTGAACCCGCAGAAATCGGGGGAGGGAGGGGACAACTCTGGAAAACCGGACGTTTGTAACTGAAAACGACAAACTGCCTCAAAGAATAATTAACGGTATTTCGAGAAAGATGGCGTCTTTTCTCTCTCTCTCTCTAAATAAATGGCGTATCGGCCCATTTAAATGTCAACAGCCATGACAATTTTTAAGAGATGAAATGATTTACCATGAGATATTGGCTCAATCCAAATAGACCCCCACTTCTTCATTTTGCTACAAATAACATTGTCAGGTCAACCCCTAAGTTTGGCAGAAACAAATTCACCACCGTCGTCATCCCGAACAAATAATTTAGTTTCCGCCTTGACTGCTGATCCTGTTCTAACATGATCGCCGCCGCCGACATGCAACCCTGTGCCCGGAGCTGCATGGCTGGCGCTACAAAAACTGGGAGACTTGTACACTGCGACAAGAGGGTTTGTCAGCCGGTCAGCCGATCAGGTCTAGTTCTAACTAGGTTAACAAATGTATTCCGGGAAATAGAATAACCAAAATTTAGTAACTCCAACAAGAACACAAAAATTGATAATGCAACAATGGCACGTAGTAACAAAGAATAAAGTTAAGAAGGATGTATAGAAGGCGGCTACTCCTTTCCCGTTTGGGATATTATTTATTGCGGATACACTGAACTACAAGATACGGAGGATGCCACAGGATAGGCAAGTGCTCTAAAAGTCCCTACTGCCGTGACATGGAACCATTCTCTTCTCCACTGTCCAATTCAAGTTCCTCAAGATCGCCATTGAAGAATCCGGCGTGGAGTGCTCTCACACACTTCTCGGCTTCATCGTCGTTTACAATCATCGAGATGTTGACCTGCATTATCGAAATATTTGAAAAAAACTAAAATTTCCTAGTCGGGATATGCAGCAAAAGACGAGAAATGATTGTCCGATAGATATAACGGCCTCCAACAACATTACAATGAACTTCGAGAAGCATGCGTCTATGAGCTCACAAGGGTAATGAATGTCGGTCAATGTCGCACTGAAGTATATTTGTAGGACAAGAATGTTATGCCAAAGGTTAGAAAAGGGGAATACCTTGGATGCGCCTTGAGAAATCATTTGGACATTGACTCCATTAGTCCTGAGTTCACGAAATGCCTAGCATAAAACAGTAAATAATATGGAAATGAGTTACGCTGAACATTCTTGATAGTTACGTACCCCTATTACCAACTTAATACTAAAAAGATCAATATGAATTAAATACCACAAAAATGACTAAAACTACGTTACTTGACCTGGTTCAAAAATGTAAAACATAGCCCATGCTAGATTAAGACTCAAAAGGCTCACGGTGGGAAGAGAGCAATTGTAACTTTTAATTTGAAACAGAGAATTTTTCAATAAATCACCTTTCTTACCAGTCCTAGGGTTAGATTAAGACCTTAATGCTTGAACTGCTTGAGTTTCTTGTAGTGATGGATACATGTTTTGCTATTAACTGTTCACTACACTATGTAGCAGCATATTCTTGAAGAGAACTACTTCAAATACTGGGGGAAGATTTAAATTTTGCACTTATTTCTTTCCCCATAGCCTTAGTGTGGGTTATAAGTATGTCTTACAAAATTCTACAATTGCTGCGTGTTTACTCCTTCTCAACTTGTGTAGTTTTTTTGGATACTTAAAACAAGCACGTGTGATATGCAATAAGGTCTTAATCTAACTCTACATATGAAGGGCTGGCAAGAAGGGCGATCTACTGATTTGAGTTTCAAATTAAATGCTACAATTGCTCTCTTCTCACCATGAACGCAAAGGAAAACAGGCATACCTTTTCAAGAATCAGTGACGATCGTTGAACATTCCCTATGAGAGAGATAATTGATCTGTGCTGAAGCAGATTGACTACTGCAATCTTCTCAAGCTCTTCCACAACATGATCAAGCTCCTGGTGAAATAAACAGGAAATGATGCTTAGGACAGATAAGAGCAACTATAGAGGAACATCATAATAAGAAGAAGATTGCCTGGATAGATTAAACAATATGTAAGGGAGTGCTTCATGCTCTCCTCGTTAACTTTCTTTCTTATTGGGCCTACTCGCCCATTATGCCAAGTGGACCAATAATCGGGAAAATAGATGAGAAGAGTGTAATCAGATTATGTATGAAGCAAACACTGTAGGAGCTTAATCATAAGTTAAATAAGCTCAAAATTATATCTTTATGTAGTCATACTTACATTGTAACTTTGTAAAGAAAGTTTCAATTAAGATTTAGATGGGCAAATAAGTATTACTAGGGATTGAAGAGCCATACACTTGCCTGCTGAATTAACTCTCTGCTCCATAACTTCGACGGATCTAATGTCAATGATAGACTGACTTCACTAGTGGCCACCACATCAACAGATATTCCCAGGTCCTCAAAAATAGAAAAAACCTATATTGACAAAATGTAGCCTATCAACCTTAAACCTGAATATCGTACATGAGGCAATGTGCCAGAGGGATTCTCCATTTATACCTTCGCTAGAAAGCCAAATTGACCAAGCATCCGGGTACTAACAATATCTAACATCGTAACATTCCTCTTTAGAACAATGCTGGTGAGAACAGCCTGCACAGCAATGCATCTTCAGTTTTATATCTAGTTTCCAGTAGCACACGAGTGCACGTAGTTACAACCACTAACCGTGGACATATCCCTGGACCTGGTTATAAGAGTCCCAGGGGCATTAGGATTGTAGGAATTTTTTACCCTGACAGGAATGTCTCCTTCTTTAGCTGGTCTCATGGACTGAGGATGTAGGACCTTAAGAAACAGTCCAAAAAACAAAAAAGCAAATATACCACTGTCAATCAACTCCACGATGGAATATGACCTGACTACAAGCCCCCTAGTCAAGGAAAACTAGGAGCTTAAGCAATAGAACAAAAATTTAGGATGTGTCCCCAAATCCAGAGAAGAAAATAAGCATGGTAATTGGTAATAAAAGTAACTCAATAACCTCCCACCTAATCCGATGGACATCACTCCTTAGTAAGTGAAATACACAATTAGTACCTGGGCACCAAAGTAGGCAAGTTCAGCTGCCTCCTCAAATGTCAGATATGGAACAGGCTCTGCATGAGGACATATGTTGGGATCGCATGTTAAAACGCCATCGACATCTTTCCAAACCTGAAAATTCAATAAAATTAACAGGATGATAATTAGCCATCTAAAATTTTGTTAGAAATTAATGCATTATAAATACCTAAGAAGTAAAATTTTATTTTGCTTAAAAATGTTGTTGACAAGGTTTTATGGTGTGTATGGATAATCTACTAGTTTTTTGGATGCATTGCATCGATTCACTCAAATAGTAAAACCATGGATAAGCAATTGAATTATCCTTTACGGCTTTACCTGAATCTCCCTCAAGCCTAAAGCTTTACCAATTGTTGTGGCTGTCAAATCACTTCCACCTCTTCCAAGTGTAGTAACTGCACCTGATCTCCAGCCCTAAGCCACCAGTGGAACAATCAGTAGAATGATCAAGCAGAGATATCTCAACCTCAATTCAAAGTGACGGTAGCACCTTTCCAAGGAAGCCAGTTACAATGGGAATTGCAGGCTCTCTATTCCAATCATCATGCAACTTTGTAGCAACTGCCGGATAAGTTGCTTCCAAGATATCCGCATTAGTGAAGTCATCGGTTGTAATGAAGCCAATTTCGAAAGCATCGTACTGCAAATATACCATACTTCAATATATAAAATAAAGAATAAAGCACAATGAATTTCAATCATATCCCACACACAGGACAAAAAAATTAACAAAGAGACAATATCATACAAATTCTAGAATGCAACCGCAAGTACACGTATATTTCCCTACAAACTCATGATTGATAGGGAGCAACGGGAAACACGAAAAACACAAAAATAGATAGGTCAGGACATACTTGGCGCGCCTTGACACCAATCTTATTCAGATATGCAGCAAATATTCTGGTTGACATGCACTCCCCAAAAGAAACTAAGTAATCCCTTGTTCGAGGTGTAAGTTCCTTCATCATAGCAATTCCCTTCAGGAGTTGTTCCAAATCTTCTAGTTGCGCTGCACTTATTTTAGGGAAAGATCAAACCAAAGTGCCGCATAAAGAAAGAAAAAACGGTCGGTTTCAAACTGAGCATCCACAGAAAGTTGGCTTCATCAAAGAACCAATTTTTACAAGCAACGAGTCATTGAACTTGTACTAGTCACATTACAGTCAAAGTTTTATAAATCCAATTCAAAACTCGCTCCATATTTGTACTAACTCTATCCCATATTGTACTTCTAGCAGAAATTAGCTTTAATAGTCTCTCCAACTCCTTCAAATCCTGATAACACACTTCCGGCACAGAACACTGTGCTGGGAGTTTGTATATCTACTTGATGTAATGCTGGCAAATACTTCTCATGGTCAATGCCAAACCAAACAAGCAACTTTACCTGCCCTCATCTCCAAATTCCAACAATTAAAGGAAACACAAAGGGTTGCACAGTCATTCATACAAGAATTTATAGATGTGCCTGCTAATGAAACAAAAATGGAATGATATATGCAAATTGAAGCGTGAAGTAGTAAAGAGTGGGGAAAAGTTAAAGATTATCAAAAACAGTTATATTTTTCTATTAGATTGTGTAAACTTTTACTTCAAATTCAGAAACCAAGAGTGAGAGGGCAGGAAACTATGCTGTAAGACAACTACTCCAATCAAAAGATGCTCAAAAAGTAGGCTATCTTACTTTCAATTGTTGACCTCTCCACTCCAAGTTCATCCATAGTCCTGCAGAAAGATTCTAAAGACTTGGAAAAACAAGTAGACATCAATTAGTCTATCAAGGAAATGGGCGATGCATGCTACATACCTAAGATGGAGATCTTTGATGAAGCTCAACTCATTGATACAGGAAACATTTATGACGCCACAGCTAACAGCATTTTCTCCGGCCTGATAATGACACCATGTTGTAAGCTTTCATCGTCAACAATGGAGAGAATCTACAAAATTATAACTAGAGTAACGCAAAAGTTAAAGGGAACCCGAGTATACCAGCAGAAGATTATTTGTAGTCTTCCCCATTGCAGATAAGACAATCACAGGTCTTTCATTTGGGAAGCTGCATATCAGGTTAGCGACCTCTCTCATTCTCTCTGCATTTGCGACTGAAGAGCCGCCAAACTTCATTACGCAAGTTAGTTGGTTATCCCCTCCCGAGAAGTTTTGGCTTGCGGGGACCCCTCTCTCTAACACATCTGTCTTTGTTATGCTGCACTCAACCCTGAAGCCTCTACATGTGCTAGATATACTTAAGCTCCGAGGGAGTAAAAAATTGACGCCAACCCACGCTGAAAAATGTAGCTGTTGCTGCTGCAGCGGCTGGCGAAGATGCAAAGAATTCCAAGGGGCAAGTGATTGGGGAGTCTTAACCGAGGAAAAGTAGAGTGAATTCACCATTTCAATACAACTATATGGCCCTCGAAGAATGATTATGGCAAACTAAGTATCTTCCCTCAAACCACGGTGAGAGTGGAAGTATGTCGGGTTCTAAGGCAAGAAAAATTACAAGCCCAACTGCAATCCACCCCTCCTGCAAACAGGAAATTAAACATAAACATAAAATTCAGAATCCAAAGCACCTTCTTAGAAGGAATCAACATGTATAACCTCTGAACCTAAACCATGGGAAATGGATAACTTCAACCTCCATAATGCCTTGTATTATCTAAATCATCACTGCCAGATCTTTGCTAATGCTAACAAACGAAGAAAATGAGCAAGGCCGAGATTTCATCCCTAGTTTAATTTCTTTGGTATTTGATTTATCCTTCGATAATTCAATGAAAAATGACAGAATCTGCTAACGAAAACAAAAATCATCCTTTCAGTTTCTAGTCAACTACATCCTGCGACACTAGAGAAATAAATACAAATACAGACAAAAAATTTGAACAAAACCCAGTACCCTTAACCAGCTGGAAAAAGGTTATATATATAGAACATTCAACTTTGTTAAATCCCCAAGGTTTCCTAGGGGAAAGAATGTCTTTTTTCAGAGAAATGGACCCTAAAATAGAAATTCAGATCAATCTCATCCACACGCGTCAAAAAATTCAGCAAGTCGCATTCTCATGAATGACATACTTGGCAACTTCACTCCACAAAAGCACCCTAAACTAGAATAATTTCCTAAGGTCTAATTAAACTGGAAACCAGCTTATTTCCCGTCCAAAATGTCCGCCATATCATTTAGGCCTGGGTTTGGAGGAATGTCATTTCAGTTTTTCCTAATGCCGTTGATTAGTGAACTGTATTCTGATTGTCTGCAAACTCTACCCATTCGCGTGGATCGCACAACGAATGGAACGTCAAATCCTCAAATCACGGGAATCATCAAAACCCACAAGCACCGCTGCTCCAGCTTCTAACTAACCGAGAATGGAATGGGAATGATACGGGAGAATCAAGCCCGACGAAACGAAGGGAAGCGGCAGAGGTGAGATTTAAGGACTACCTGGGGGAGAGAGGGCGGCGAGAGCGGGGATGGCGGCGGGGGAGCGCTGGACCTCGCCCTGGGGGTTTGTTTAGGATTTTAAGAATTCAGCAGCCGCCGTCGTCCAAATCTAATTCTTTTTAAAAAAGAATTTATCTCTCACTAGTCACTTTACCATACTTAGATTTTGTTGACCGTTAAGACGTAATTAATATATTTTATATTTAGTAATTTGTGTTTAAATTGTGTTTGGTATTTTTTATTTTAGAATATTTAAAAATATCTATTAAACAAAACTCTCTAAAAAAATATGTAAGCGTTAAAAGGGTATGTCGTATTAAAATCGGTTGTAAATTCGAAATTTTTTACCCACATTATAACAAACTTCTTGTAACCTAGAAATGAAAGAATATGGTCATACTTGTCGGAGAAAAATATTATTTCATTAAAAGTGGTCGCCAGTTAAAATCGAATTTGAAGACGTCTCTCTTTAAGAATTTAATTGACTCGCTTGACCTAATGTGGTGAGTAGTATGGATTTACAATTAATGGAAAACTTCTTAAGCTTACCACCCGTTTTCAGAACACGTAAAGGTTACGTTACTAAGTTTTCTTATCCATGAAACTCATAACGTTGTAATATTATCATAAATAAGTCCACAGTTTGTAACAACGTGTTATAAGTAAAGATAGTGTTTCACGTGACGTTCTCGACGATGTTCAAGAATGGTCCCCTGGATGGTGTCCTTGATTTTTGGTTAACCGACCACCACTGACTACTTGGAGGTCACGGCGCTATCCCTTTCGGGTACGTTTTCCTGACACTCTCCTATTCATTTTAACACGAGTTCGCTGGCTTTTGTTGACCGAGCATGGAGTTATTCAATGGTGTTTCTTTTCGTCGGCAACATAACATCTCCCCTTATGCTCGTTGTCGGTCGGGTAGGGTTGAGGGGAGTACGTACTATTATCACGACTGAATGAATTGTCGAAAGCTCTCAACCTCTCCTTTCTATCTAATAGAGTGATGCCTCGTAGTCAGACAGGTTTTCACAAAATTAAATTTTGGACGCTCATCAACTTGATTAGCAGCAACGTTTGCTAGTGATGTCGGAATGTTTCATCTCATTGTAAAATGAAAGTGACGATGAAAAAGAGCAATAGAATGCCAATCGACAGCTACTGAAAGATTATGCCAGTACATACACGAACCGTGGCATACATCTTCAGAAATCGGATCACTGTTAATTCGGAGAAAAATGTTGTGATAAAGATCGTCCGGGGAGCCAAAGTAGGTGCGATGGGGGCAGAGACACGTTAATGAGAGTATGATCACTGGTGAAGCTGATGACAGTCGCGGAAAGGAAGGGGAATTCGGCCTAATGGTTACGGGCGACAGCTGGGGAACTGCGAAGGCCATTGCGGAAGAAGTGTGGGAATTGAGACCATTGCGGCGGAAGCCAAACCCGAACATAAAGCGGAGACAATTAAGGATCTGCAGGCTTCAGGTGACACCGTATTGATGGTTGGGGAAGGAATCAATGACTCGCCAACGGTGCAGGACGGACATCGTCCTCGTGAAGGGAAACCTTGAGGATGTCAGAACTGCGATTGATCTCTCGAGAAGATGTTTTCGAGGATCCGACTCAACTACTTACGGGCCCTGAGATACAACCTGATGGGGATACTGCTGGAGTGCTATTCCCATCCATGATCAGTGTTGGGTGCTGCTCGATTCTGTTGGCTTATTACAAGTGGCCTAAGCAGCTGGACAACTTCAAGATGAACGAGAGAACCGTCTGCTCCAGCAGCAAAGACAAGTTGAATCTGGTCCCTAAAATAATGTAACGGAAGTTAAGCTTAAACTCCTCTTGATGGATCAACTACAAGCCCGCCAATCCCTAACGCTCTTGCGCAATCTGCCGCTAACCTTTGCTGACCATGAGTCGAGATCCAGGTCCTTGCCTGTCAGCACAAGAAAATTCTCTCCCTCATCCCTAGCCATTTTTTTCCACCACAATTCCCCTGGGAACGCTTCCCGCATCGCTCTGATCATCGCATTTGTACGCCAACCCACGTTACGCTGACCACCAACACCTTCTTCCTCATCCCCACTGGCGCTATTCGCCATGATCCTGCCACCGGGCATCAGCCTTCCCTTCAGTTTGATCCAAGTATCAACCTTCTCCAGATCCCCCAACACCTTCCCTTTGGAGAACAAATCCACAGCAATCCCCGCATACTTCACACCAGGGGCCTCATCGCAGAAAACGTCCCCTATCCTAACGTCCACGAACCCGCCGGCCAAATTAGGCCGCTCGATATCGGCAAGACCCAGGAACTCCCTCGCAACATCAATCAGCACCCCATCGATCTCCCACCCTACAATCCTCACCCCAGGCCAAAGGTCGAGCATCAGACGGGCAGAGGTCCCACCCCCGAGCCCATAAATCCCAATCGCTCCATCGGGGACGATCGCAGGCAGCGCCGCGAACTCATCCCAGTACGACCCCGTCCAATTATCCCCTCTTCCCTTGTTGAACACACTATGGACGTTATGAGTGGAGTCCAACAGGAGGAACCGGGACTTCGGACCATCGACAACAACCACGTCATTGTGTTCAGTCCTGATCGAGGTCAGCACCCGAAGCTCTTCCTCTTGGCCGACTTCGCGTTCCCATTCGGACAACAAGCAGCTGGGTGCGTGCGGCCGGGCGGCGTCCTTACGAGGATTTTTCCTCGGACGAGGGAAGCAAACTGTCTGGAAATTCAGGCGGGAAACAAAGAGGCAACTGGCGCTTGGACGAAGTAGCAGCAGTCGGGACGGAGAAGAAGTCGGGACTCCCGGAACGATTGAGTGAGAAGAACAGATTGCTTTCATCCTTCCTACCTTATCTTCTTTCTCTCACAGACAACCTGCGACGGACGGTTTAACTTTAAGACAACATAAGAAGACCTTCCTAACTAAGCTGTAACTCTTTTGAACCGAGGATACACGACATGGAAGCATTGCCATAGCAATGACCCTCATTTTCTTGAACTCCATCCTCGTAGAGCTAAAGCCGGCCGACGTCCATCGTGAAGGCGGGGCTCGGTCTCCAATGGCGAACCGGGCCTCGTTTCGGGATGAAAGTCGCATTCGGTCAGGTAAGGGACAATCACATCACTTGGACAGTCCGTGGATCAATCTAAGGTTAGCGTGTTTCCCACTTAAAAACATATCTCATGAACTGTTATCCTCTAATATATTGAACTTGCAATTATGAATTAATCATGCTCCAGTTTCATCCATCACCCGCAACTCTGCCGAGGGAGGTTTGGGTACAGCATCATCGGTTTTCCAACCCAAGAAAAACAGCCCAATAAGAATCATGGGCCACTCAGGCCCACAAATGAGATCCCCCCGGGCAATGTCATCCTTTCTGGAAGAGAATTATTAGTAGAAATTTTATATATAAAGGACGAAACAATAAAAAATTGATTAAAAAAAGGTGCGGTTTGAGGAGGAGATTTTGGGTAGATTATAAAATTTTGGATTAAAAAATTTCGGGAAATTCAAAATGGCTCCAACCCAGCACAGCCCCCCCCCCCCCCCCAAGGGTGGATTGCGTAAGTGCTTAAGTCGAGTTGTTTGTCTATTCTGCAGTTAGTGTTCCCCACTTTTCTTCTTCTTTCTTTTTTCCCAAAAGAAAAAGGAAATTATTAAAATAATAGTTAACCTAATACAATAATTATCAACATGGATTTTTTTTCTTTGTTTTGATAGAAAATAATTACCCCCCCCCCCCCCCCCCTTATCCTCATCCTCCAAACCTTGTAGCCATAAACAGATTTTGGGGTAAAAATAGGAAATAAGTACTTCTTTTTTTTGTTTTTTACCCTTTTAGTTAAAAAGAAAGAAAAGAGGGTGGTTGTTGACAGGCCAAAGCAAGCCCCCCAATTAAATTGTGTTCTTCTCATCTCCTTTTTGTATTTCTCACGCGTATTCCCTAAATGTAATTAATTTATCCCGAGGAGCGCGTTTTTTGCCTTATGATAATGATTCCCCCCGGCCCGGCCGTGACTCGGATACATCACCAACCACGGCTGTAATTTAACTTCCCAAACCCTAACCAGCAAAGTCCTCTCTCTTTACAACACAAACACACACGTTAACTCGTTGTCAGACTCGACCGCATAAACATAAAGAGTGGATCCAGATGGGCACGTTGTTCGGAACAAGTATCCAATGAAGGAAGTTGATACGATCGGATTTGAACGTCCTTGACAAGCCACCTTAGTTGGTTATCTGTCTAAGGAAATATCGAAAGTGAGGATGAGGAGGAGGAAGAAGCAAACCCAATCCGACAACTTGAAAAGAATTCGCTGAGGGCCACACGAAGACGACTAAAATATCGAAACACGTCTAAACCATCCTCATCGTGGCTGGTTGTGTGACACCAGTAGTAGTAGGATTGAAGACGTGTGGTGCGTGACGAGATTGACCCCCAAAGGCTTTGGCTTTTCGGTGAACTCCCGGGACCAAAATTACTCATGCTCTCCGCGAAGGGGTCACTTTGATGTCCATTATTCTATTCTAGTTCATTGTACGTGACCCCTGTCCTGTTTCTCCTACAAGTGGTCTGAGTCCGATGCCGAGGAGGGGTTGTCATTGGATGATCATGAGTGAAGGAACCCTTTTCTCCCACAAAAGGTTTTCGACTCATGATAATCCCATTTACCGGACATATTTTATCACATAGTTTCCTGCTTTGACGTTGTGGGGACAGTCGTTTCGCAGAGATTTGTAATCTTGTGGGTTCTTTGGTGTGGCCATTGTTAATTTGTCCATGATATAAACTTGCGTCTTTTGGCACTGTTATAGATATTTTGTCAAAAAAGTAAAAAGGATTAGTATTAAACCGGTTGGGTTGGACTCCCGTTTAAGGTGGCCGAAATAATCAACCTTGGTCAGTTAAGTCACCCCCGTTAGATTCTCAATCCCATTCCGGTTGCTCTGTCGTTAGTGGAAGAAGAATTTCAGTTCATTCTCGGGGTTGTGTCGTTCGTTCTTCATTGCATACCCCCCCCCCCCCCCCCCTCTTTTAATATTTCAATCGACCTAAATCCAAAATTAAAAAAAAAAAGTATAGTAACACAACCCTTTGAACCATAACTAAATATTAGACTTTAGTTAAAAGTAGTTGGGTCATAGGCGAACGAATTATTCGCCCCGCAATCTAAGTTCATATCTTTACTCAATTCACGTGCGTAGGTGACCGCCCGCTTTAATTTTTTTTTTTAACTCCTTATTATTGTGTCTATTAAATTAACAGGCAGAGTCTACTAGCTATTGAAACGTTCTCCTAATTGAACGAATCAGATCCCATTATTTATCTTAGGAACCAAATTAGTCGGGAACTCATGATGGGGCTAATGTACGGCCGACTTAGTAAAAGACAACTAAATCTTTTATTAAAACAAAAAAAAAAAATTATTCAGGAAATGTAAACACGAATCCCACTTTGTTTTTCTTTTACCCGGTCATTTAAATCAACTAAATACTTATGTGTATGAGGACTACATCGACCGAACTGCTTATATTGTCGCTAGTTTATTATAAAATATAAAGATTACTCTCATCATCAATATAATTTTATGTACAATGAATATGGATGTAGGTTGTCCTAATCGAGTCCATGTCACTGGAGGAGGAGGTACGCGTGAAATGAATCTTGACCGGTCGAGGCTTTATTTCATCTTATCATATACTTCGATATAAAAAAATAAGCGCCGTTTCCGGCTATTCCCTTGGGGTTATGTGCGTCTCTCTCTAACTACCCGAAGTGAACCTTACCAAGACATATTACGACGACGCCGTAATGTTATACAACACGAGGGTGCAGACTGCAGGCCGGGACCATGTCATGGCAGTTGGGAGAAACAGTCGTTAGGTTACGACACCTTAATTTTTTATTTAAGTTATTCGTAAAAAAAAAAATATTAGTAGAGTTGTCCCGATCATTTTTACTGCTCGATAAATCTATGGAAGGGATTCCATTGCACCATCGCATCTGCAACCGATGACAAAATGATAAAATAAATCCGACGATGTTAATGGTATCCGAGTGGTCCAGACTAAACGAAACCCTAGATAGATATTTATGGACACGAACGAACTGGTGGTAGGGAACGAATAGGCTTGAGTTCTATCTCCCACCACATCATCCCCAAGAACCCCGGAACCTTTCCCCATCCTTTCTTCAATCTCTTCTCGAGACAAAAATAAGATAAATATTTTTGGGTGGAAATCGCACTTCACCATCATTTATTCAAGTGGTGTTTATTTTATTTGAACTTTTCCTAGGCTTTTGGATTAAGTACGACCAGGGAATTTATCTAATCATAAATGAGGAGGAGGAGGAGATGAAGAAGAAGAAGAAGACGTCTGGCATATAATTAAGATACTAAGAGGTGGTAACGTAACGTCGTACATGACCATGGCTCGAGTTCAAGAAGCAAAGAAGAAGGTGGGAAACCCATCGCTGGAAACTGCCAGCTAAATCCCACTCCAATCTCGTTTCTTTTAGTTTCGTCTTGACATCATCCCTCCTCCAATCGGAGTTGGAGACGGAATTTGATTCTTCCCAATGGCCCGAAGCCTATCTCTCCGACATGTGTTCCCTCGTTATTGGTCAACATGTCCCGACAAGCCAGCCCCCTTCCTACGTGGTCTGACTGACGTCCCAAACGCGGTCCACGTCTTTCCCCTCACCTCCCCACACAAGTTTGTTTAAATTTTATCATGTTTTATTAAAGCATATATTTCATTTGGCTGACTCCTGTTCTACGACGAAACACGTGGACTCCTATTTGGCAAGTGGCATAGTCGAGCACATTCTTTTCTTTTTTAAAATAATAATAATAACTAAAGGTCGAGACTCGAGGCACTGCTTAATAAAATCACTGCTACTAAACATATACTAACTACTAATCGCCAGGTAAACGGGGGATTATTCCATCATTGACCGTTTAATAATTCTCACCAAATTTACGACTATTGACTTTCATGCAATTTTGATCAGTTCGTTAGTCAGTGGACTCAGTCGATAAAAAAGAAAAGAAAAGAAAAGAAGAAAATGTGCTCCCAACTCACATGACAGAGCAACAGTTAAATGACCGTTCTTATTCTAAATTCCACGGCCAGAAAAGGTAAAAAGAAAAAATCTACCATAAGCGGATCAAAACGTCAATGATTTCTCTGATATTACATGTAAGTGATTAATTATTGTACCGGGCTTGTATATGTAAGAAGAGAAAGAGATTAATCCTGGACCAAGAAAGAGAGAGAGAGAAAATTGTCAAAAATATAAGTCAAATATATACGGCTAAAACGACATTGCAAATTAATTAATGGATTTCCTCTATCTTTTAGAAAAACACAACGATCTAATAATTCTGATAGTCACGGTGATCAGAATTATTATGTTATTTTTTTTTATGGACGGCTCTGGAAATTCGGGATCACTTTATATTTTATTTTTTTGTTTTAAAAGAATTATTATTAAAAAATCGGGTCGAAAAAGGATAATCATAAGTTAGGGGGAAAAGTGAACTGAACTGAACACGCTCGCGCAACGCGCCGGAACTGAAGTGAACCCAATCCCCCCGACTCTCCCACGTTTCGCACGGTCGCGGGGGCCGCAGTTACAGCCTTCCTCGAATCTCCCCAACCTCTCTTCCCCGCCCTCCTTCCCTCCTTCATGTCCTCCTTCCTATAAATAGATACCCGACTCTCCTTCCTCCTTCCCACACAAACCAGTTTACGACCTCATCAGAAGAACGAACACAACCACAACTTTTATCAGCCTCTGTTTCATTTCATTCTAAATCCCATTCGTTTCTTCTTTTTCTTTTTTTGTTTTGCTTCGTTTCGGTTCCCCCATTGTGACATGGAGAAGGCCATCACCCTGACTGGACTCCTCAAGAAGTCCGCCTCTGAATTCCCCTCCCGCCGTGCCGTCTCCGTCAGCGGCAAGTTCGACCTCACCCACGGCCGCCTTCAAGAGCTTGTCGACCGTGCAGCCTCCGTTCTTGCGGCCGCTGGGATCGGCCATGGCGACGTGGTTGCCCTCACGTTTCCCAACACCGTCGAGGTGAGGAGTGGGTGCGGAGTGGAATTGATACTTTTGTTTGTTTGTGGTTTGGAGTCTTGAATTTTGTGTTGCTGACGTTTTTTGGGGGATGTCCTGTTTGTTGACGATTGCAGTTTGTAGTCATGTTTCTGGCTGTGATCCGGTGCCGAGGTACGGCCGCCCCGCTGAATTATTCATACACCGCGGAGGAGTTTGAGTTTTACCTCTCTGATTCGGAGTCCAAGCTCCTACTGACACCCCAGGGGGGAAATCAGGCTGCGGATGCTGCTGCGGGGAAACTCGGCATCCCCCGTGTGAGGGCGACGCTGCTGTCCCCCAACTCTGAAGTTGCTCTGTCATCAGACGACACAGATTTGTCGAAGGAATCGGATTCGCTGCCGGTGAACGACCCGTCGGATATCGCACTATTCTTGCATACGTCAGGAACAACGAGCCGGCCGAAGGGCGTGCCACTCAGCCAGCTTAACCTTTCGTCATCAGCTCAGAACATCAAGTCCGTGTACAAGCTGAGCGAGTCGGACTCGACGGTGATTGTCCTGCCGCTGTTTCATGTACACGGCCTCGTGGCGGGGCTTCTGAGTTCCCTGGTGGCCGGTGCAGCCGTTGCGCTCCCAGCTGCGGGAAGATTCTCGGCCTCGACCTTCTGGGCTGACATGATTAAGTACAACGCGACCTGGTACACCGCTGTCCCTACGATCCACCAGATCATCCTCGATCGCCACCTCAGCAAGCCCGAGCCATCCTACCCAAAGTTGAGGTTCATCAGAAGCTGCAGCGCGTCTTTGGCCCCCTCGATCCTTGAACGGCTAGAGGAGAGCTTCCATGCCCCGGTACTTGAAGCTTATGCTATGACGGAGGCCTCCCACCTGATGGCCTCGAACCCACTGCCCGAGGATGGCGTGCACAAGCCTGGGTCTGTCGGGAGACCCGTGGGCCAGGAAATGGCTATCCTCGACGAGAATGGTGTCGTGCAGAGCCCCGGAGCGAGCGGGGAGGTATGCATTCGTGGACCGAATGTTACCAAGGGATACAAGAACAACCCCGAGGCGAACAAGCAGGCGTTCATGTTTGGCTGGTTCCACACGGGAGATGTGGGTTACCTGGACGAGGATGGTTACCTGCACTTGGTTGGCAGGATCAAGGAGCTCATCAACCGAGGAGGTACAACTTAGCTTACTGATTTCGCTTCTCCTTATCGATCTAACTCCTCGTCAATTGACTACGACACTTACCAAAATTCGACCTTATTCGTTTCAGGCGAGAAAATTTCACCTATCGAAGTGGATGCGGTCCTCTTGTCGCACCCTGATGTTGCAGAGGCAGTTGCCTTTGGAGTTCCAGACGACAAGTATGGCGAAGAGGTAAGCAGAAACGGATCAATTATTGGATCTTGATTTGCAGAATCTCTCGCCAGCAAGCTAACGTGGCGGGCTGCGGTCTTCATTCGATTATGCAGATCAACTGCGCGATCATCCGGAGGGCAGGCACGAAGGTCACGGAGGAGGACATACTCCACTACTGCAAGAAGAACCTGGCGACCTTCAAGGTGCCCAAGAAGGTGTTCATAACGGAAACCGTCCCGAAGACCGCCTCAGGGAAGATCCAACGAAGGATCGTCGCGGAGCACTTCCTCGCCCAGATCTCGACCGCCAAGGTCCCCAAGTTCGGCGCTTAAAAAAAAATATCACATCAAACTTGTTTTTGGGAACCGAGTTTGGTTTGGTTTGGGTCATTCTCTCCAGGAGAACTTGATTTTGGTTCATCAGCTGGAGGATGATGTTGATTCGAGGGGGAATTCGTTTTGCGTATGTTTGTTTGTGTGTGTGTGTAAATAACATATTCGTTGTTGTTGTTATAAGAAGTGGTAAAAGGGAATGAAAATGCAAACTTATTTTCTTCTCAAAAGTGAAAAATGACCCCCGTCTAAATTGTAAAGACTAGTTTAGTTTGTCTAGAGAATAATCAATTCACGCACTAAGAAAAATATAAAAATCATTTTACATTATAGTTAAGACCGGGGGCTGCAAGTTAGGGACGAAAAGGTAATGGCCCCCCCACCACCAATTCATTTCGGACCACGCGATCGCGTTTATGTTGTGATTATTATGGAATTGAGTCCAGAGAAGAAGATTTTTGTTGTCGGCCATTATAAGCCAATCGTAATGTTATGTATCGTGTGGCGCCGATCCAATAACTTTGGATTTATTTTACATTAGGATTCATTTAATTACATATGATCACAGTTACTTCGTATTAAATCTAATTATTTGTCTTAAATCAAAATAGAGATATTTTCTTTCTTGATTTCAAAACCCCCCCACCCCCCGAAGAAAGAAGAAGAAGAACGGCGTTAGGGTTTTTATCAAAGGACTCATCCTTCCTTACCCAAAAACCCTAACTCCATGGCGACGCCGACACCCACATGCTGGACCAACGTCCTCAAGTCTAGCCCTAACCCTTCCCCTTGCCCTACCCCCTCCCTTTCCCCCGCCGTCCCGCTCTCCATCTTTGGCTCCGCTGGCTGTTCGACTGGCGGCGTTTCCGTCGCCGTCATCGACGCCAACGCCATCATCGATGGCGGTGACAGGCTCCGGACGCTCGCCGATAGGTTCGTTTCCGTCCCCGAGGTCATCGCTGAGGTCCGGGACCCGGTGTCGCGTCGTCGCTTGGAGTTCCTTCCGTTCGACGTAGAGACCTTCGAGCCTTCGCCTGAAGCCCTCAGTAAAGGTTTGCCTCTTTTTTATATTTCCTTTCACTGGAATTTCGTTCGCGTTGAACAACCAGCCGAATTCTGTCGCCCTGCGTGAGATTTTGGAGACGTCTGAATGGGGAAGCTCAGCTAAGGATCAATGGATTGGTATTGATTTCTGGAAATTGTATTTGGTTGCCGGTCATGGTCTGTGAGGATCATCGTCGTTGTTCATCTGATGTCGATCACTAGTCAGTGCCTTCTTTCTGTTTATTATGGTAGTTTAGACTATACTGGTTTGTTGAACTGTGAGAAGCTGGATTCTCGACAATGCAATAAAAACGGTGTTTGATGAACCGGATGTCCTTTCCTTTGTTCATTTGGTGTATAATTTCTTCAATTCTGTTTTCCTACAGTGATTAAATTTGCGAGAGCAACCGGGGACTTGCAGACCCTCTCTGATGTTGATTTGAAGCTTATTGCTTTGACTTATACCTTAGAGGCTCAAATTCATGGTACCAAGCACTTGAAAGACTGTCCTCCTCCTGTTAATGTTGTTCATAAGAAGAGGCTCCCTGAGAATGATATGCCCGGTTGGGGAAACAATGTTTCTAATTTGGCGGAATGGGAAGCACTAGAACATGAGGTTGAGGACAGATCAAATGTAAATACCAGGATCCTTCCCTTGAAGGACATAAACCTGAATGTAGTTGCTAATGATGACGGTGCTGGAGATGGTTCATTGGATGCCAAGGGTGGTGGTTCTTCTGAAGTCCATGAAAGTGTTGAGAGCAATTCTCAGAAATTTAGGAGGCAACCTTTGAAGAAAAATGAGATTAATATTGAGGGAAAGAAGATGGTTGCTGATGGAATTGATGCGTCTCAAGGAGAATTTGGTGATGATGCTGGTGATTGGATGCCTGCTGTAAGTCGCAGCACTCACAGGAGATATCTGAGGAGAAAAGCTAGGCGTGAGTACTATGCTGCATTATCTGAGAAAGGGCATGAGCAAGATGGCGATACGGATGGAAGTGAAGATCCTGATGCTACCAAAGGAGTTGAGGAAGACTCATTGCATCAGGATTATGATGGTCCTCTCACTGACAGAATATCCGAGGGAAAAGGGACAACACATATAGCAAATGGAGAGGGTGATATTTCTTCCATTTTGAAGCAAATGAGACTTGAAGAGGACTCCACGTGTGCTATCGAAGAAGAACCGAATAATGTGGCAATGGAATCAATGGCTCATAATGACTCAGAAGCTGCTGGAGATGACATTGGTATTGTTGGTGAAGAACTGAGTCAGTCAGACATCTCAAGCCAGAGTGGTGCAGATGAGGGTTTGTTAGATGATCAGAGTAGTGAACAGAGCTGGATGGTGAGATCATTGTCAGAGTCCAGTGTTGCTTGTATAACCAGTGACTTTGCGATGCAAAATGTTATTCTCCAAATTGGACTACGCCTTCTAGCTCCTGGAGGCAAGCAGATACGCCAGCTGCACAGGTATGTGCCTTGAAGTTGCTACTTATATCAACTTCTTTTTTTCTTTATCAAGCGCCATCCGTAATATTGTGATCTATGTAATGAGCTACTATTTTGCGCTATTTTTGAAGTTCCATCTTCATAAAATCTGGTCTTAATTTCATTCTCAGACCTCTTCGGCCTTCTGTTTTTCAGATGGATCCTGAAGTGCCATGCTTGTTACACTGTGACTGCTGAAATTGGGAGAATATTCTGTCCCAAGTGCGGAAACGGGGGAACCCTGCGCAAAGTTGCTGTAACTGTCAATGAAAATGGGATTGTTATGGCAGCTCAAAGACCTCGTGTTTCCTTACGTGGCACCAAAGTAAGTCTAGTATATCTGTTTACATGATGACGCAAAAGCCACAATATTATGTGGAGAAAATGAGGGATCTTCTGATCAATATTATCCGATTCTGTTTATTTCACTGTCAGTCATTCTAGTTGTTTTGATGTTTCATTCAACCCATGTTAAATAAAAGAAAGAGGGCTGGTAGATTGTGATTAGCTAAAGTAAATCAACTTTCTCCCATCGCAATCCTAGCATTCTAGATACTTCCTCAGTTTGTCCATTTTGGCCTGTTTTTGTTATAGATATAGATGTTTCTATCTATTTATTAATGCATACTGACTGAAGGATGCCTTTCATGCAGTTTTCGTTGCCCTTACCACAAGGCGGAAGGGATGCTATCAGCAAGAATCTTATCCTTCGAGAAGATCAGTTGCCATCCAAGTATCTTAGACCGATAAGAAAGAAATCAAACAAGCAGGTATTGTTTCGCGGCCCTTTTAGCAATATTCTTTGGTTATGACATCCTATTTGGTTTGATTCAAAATATTGCGACCTTATGTAGGATGATGACTTCTTCACTCCGGATAACGTATTCTGCTACCACAACACTGATAAGGGCAGTCTTTTCCAGCCTCCTGTGAGGAAGGCTTTGGCAGTGTTCAGTGGGAAGAGAAATCCCAACGACAACCACTACTACCGTATGAGACGGAAATAGGATGAACTTTCCTGGCATCTTATCTCTCTCCGGGGCATCTGTTTGGCAGCATGAATTATGAATTTTGGGTAATACTGGTCTGTGCTTAGGTATTGGCATTGATTTCATGCTTATTGGCAAGTTGTGATCTGTTTGGCTTTTTTTCTCCTTCTTTTTGCTCGTCCTTATGTCGAAATGAATATGTTAGTGATCTCTTCATACGTTGCGGCGTTATAAGAAGCTTTGGTTCATTTAGCTGAGTGAAGGATCATGATAGATAAGTGGGGCATAGAGAACAGGTACCAAAATATTCTATTTGTAGATTGCATGCAACCTGCCCCTTCTTTGTTTACAAGGCGGCACATTTCGAATGCGCATGGTAACTTATAGAGGTTTGCGTACCGTTGTCATTTGTTGCTGCCTCTCTCCAAGCTTTTGCAATCATTCCTGTAGTTCTTCAGTTTGAGCTTCATCGATATATGCCTCTTTCTAGCATTTTGTGATTTTATCATCTCCCCTGCCACCTCCGTTGGCCTTTTGGAGCATTTCCTCAATGCGACGCTTTGTTGGTGGCGATCGTGTTCGTTCCAAAAGAAGATATGATCTGCTCGGTAAGAGCCCTGAACTTCTCCTGAAACTTTCTGGCGGGGTATTCCCCCAGGAACTACAAACAGATGCAGAAAATGTAGCGCTAGATCCGCTCGACATCCTCCACGTCATCTGAACTGAACTACCGCCTCTGGTGCTCCCTGCCAATCTCATTGTCCTGCGATAACACGGAAACAGAGTCAATGCAACAGTATACCAGTTAAGTTTCTTGACGGGCGTTCGCTTGACGGACTGGAAAGAGTACATGGTTATTGACGGCCGGCTCCATGGCTTTGTCCTCGGCATTCGGATTCCCACCTTTACGCTTCCATCTCAAACAGCCCACAAAATTCCACGGGGGGTTGGGGGAATCTCAGGACCTTACTTTTTTTAATGCTGTGGTGTGGGGGAGGGGGCGTTTGGTTTGGTTAGATGGAAGAAGAGGAGGTCAGGATGGGGTGGGGCAGAGACATTAGTTTCCTCTTGGACGTCTGCATCATATGTTTGTGGGTTTGGTAAACCGAAACATTCGTTTTGGCTGTTGCTGATTTGCTGCCGTTGGCAATCAGAAAACCGTCTGGACACTTAAAAAAGCAAAAGAAAAATGTCATTCTTTGTCTTAGGCGTGGATCTTGGCCAAGTTACAACAGATAGGATGAGACAGGGGAATCCTCGTTCCTCTCATTCATTGCGTGTATTGTATGTTGCTAGTAGCTACGTAATCCAAGGCACCCACTCAAATCTCAAAATTAGAAAATATTTACTTTATACAGGATTCGGGGTCGATCCTTTTCGCCGCGTAGCTGTTCGAACATTGACCGAATCGAACCGAACAACACGACACGACCCGACTAAATGTTTCATGGAGCAACCTTAACCGACTGGAAACAAGGAAAAGAGAAACCCCAATATTCTTAATATTTACATTAAAAATTTCCCAATTTACGCCAAATATCCTACCCCTTTTTTGCTTGTCTTGGCCGTTCGGTCTCAATTTTCACCAATACCCCAATAGGGAATGAAATCTTCCTCGGGGAAATGGACAAGTTTTAATTAAATTGGGAGGCAATGACGAACAAGATCGCGGAGAGGCCGAGGAGAAGAGGGCCGTGGTCGAAGCCATTAAGGGCCAAGACTTTGTCAAGATCAAGCAGCCCTCTGCCTCCGGTTACATCCCCAGGAAATACTTCGGATGTTTCACTGCCTAAACCGGCAAAAAACCCGTAATTTGATATGAATTATATCTGCATTGCTCGCAATGAATAAAAGGCTCACGTGATGCTGAATAAAAGGGTATTCCATGACTTCCACCTGTTTGCGTCGAGGCTCTCGGCCTACTTGCGTACTCTAATGCCCGGAATGTCTTTCAAACCCATTTTTATGGCGGTCTTCCTGAAGAGGGGCGGAGGAGCTTTCAGGCCGATGGATTCCGAGAAACGGTTAGCCAGCTCCACAAGTGTCGTCTTGTCCCTGCCAATCTCCCGGATTGAATTGTAGTAGCCGAGCCAAGCATGGTAAGCTCCTTCCTTGACGCTGCTATCGATTTTTTCTAGGGATGCATCGACCTGCGGTGGAACCAAGAATCAGTGACAGGAGGAGTAATGTATATACTCATGAGCATATTGATCATAGGAATAGAGCATCCACTCGATCAACTAGCCCGACTACAAGAGGCAGTTTGATTACCCCCCAAAAAAACCAACCCTTCACAGACAGAGACATGGTTTTAGTCAGAATGAATATAATCATGCGGGGTACACATAAAACATGGTTAACGACAAGAGTAACTCCACCAAAGAGCGAGTTCAAGTGAGAGTTATTTGATACAAAAGTAAAATGAAAAAAAAAGATCTATTTAAGGAAGAAAATAGCAGCAGATCAGAGGCATAGATTAACACCTTGAGTTTCATTTCGGGATCTAAGGATGGTTCAGGAAGTTTCTCAATGGGCAGATCCTTGACTTCATCCAAGAAATGTTCTTCCCACGGAGCAAGCAAGAGGATACCTTCTCCGGCTTTCCCTTCTCGCCCTGTTCTCCCAAGCCGATATATGTATTGTGCTCGGTCTGAAGGTATACCAACCTGATCATATATTGCAAATCAATAAATGAAAAAAAAAAATCAACTAAGAAAACATAAAATGAAGACAAAATGTCCAGAGCAGTATTTGAATGTCGCATGCCTTAGTTTCAGAACAAAAAATCCCCTTAAGACAATTACTTAGGCAAGAAACTGCATACAAGCACAGAAAGCAAGGCAGAAAATTCTGAACAGGCACTCAGATAAAAGGAAAAGGGTACTGACAAAATGCTTACTTGGATGACCAAGGTCACATCAGGATAATTCACTCCCCGTGTTGAGACATCAGAAGTGACGAGTATCAGTCGCTTTGATCCTCTAAATTCGTCAGATATCCGTGTTCGGTAAAGTTGTGGTTTTTGGGAATGCAGCTCCCGTACATTCATCTTTAAATCTCGAAGAAGCAAATTGACCAATGACGTTACCATGCCAGTCGTGCAAAACACCATTACCTATCCAAAATATAAATCTTAGCGATCCATCCATGAACACGGCTAGAGAATGGTACAGTTTAACCATATACCTTGTAATCAGGTACTTCTGAGAGATGCCTCTTCAAATAATGACAGAGAACCAGGAAATGACTTTCATGGGGGGCAACCAAAAAATACTGCTTGATCTGCATCGATCAGTAACATCTGGATCAGCATTTCCTACTACTAATAACTAAGAGACACGGCATGAATACCCGTCAGCAACAACAAAAATTTCCATAACTATGCAGAAAGCATGTACAAGAAACAAATGACACGACAGTATAGCCGACGAAGAATGACAAGCTAGCACAGAAACCGCCAATAGTAAACTTTCAGAAATGAACTCAAGGATGGCTTCAACTTCAAATGATCGGCAATTATCTGTTCCCGGGTAGGGTAAACCAACCTTGACGGGAGTCTGCAGAGAACCCACCCCAACCGTATCAATGAAGACATGATCTCTTTTTAGAACGAGCTGAGACACTCTCCGTACCTGCACACCCGCAGAGACAGATGGGCAAAAACAATTGACAGCAAAAGGTCTTGAGTATCCGGATGAGATCAAGGTACCTCCTTCGGCATGGTTGCAGAAAAAAGCAAGCTCTGCCTTTGACGAGGCAGACAGTCAACAATCTTCTCAATATCTTTACGAAATCCTAGGTCCAGCATGCGGTCAGCTTCATCAACTATGAGCATTTTCAAACCCATCAAGCGTGAAGATATGCTAGATTTGTTCTCGACATGATCCAGCAACCGACCAGGAGTTGCAACAATTATCTACAATGATTTTGAAGGAAAAAAAGTGATAAGCAAGCATAAGAATGATTTTAGGTCAGCTACCATTAAATGTAAGACACCGATCCACACATTTCAACTGCTCTTTCTGCTAACGGTTGTATTCCACATTTTAACACCAGCATAATGTAATTTTCAAGAAGATGATCACATTCGGATTACACGCAGATACTATTACAACATCTTACAGAAAATTTGAGGACAGACCTGAGACAGGTCTGACTCTAAACGTTTCTGGTCATCTTTGAAACGTGTACCACCAACAAGTGTCTGGACACCTACATCGTCGTGGAACTTCAGTAAGGCTCTTGCTTCTGCTGCTATCTGACTTGCGAGCTCCCTTACAGGGCAGAGAATGAGAACACATATTGGGGGTACCCGTTGATTTATATTGTCTTTTGTCTTCAAAACTGTTTCAATAGCAGGAAGCTGTTCAAGTTTAAAAAAAAAAGATATTTATGGAGACTGCATCAGCAAAAGGAATATGCAGGATTTTAAAAAATATATATACCAAGAAAGCTGCAGTTTTTCCAGTGCCAGTCTTTGCTTTCACTGCAGCATCTTTTCCTGTCCACGAGGAATCAAAAATTGCCTAAATAGTCCAATAACTTAGATTTGCACGAAAATTGGCATGCATCAATAAATAACCAAATAATATAGTGAAACTATGCTGATTAAAGTCATTCAACAGAGAGTGATAGTGGATGCCATAACATGCAAGTCGCTCAGCCTCTTATCAGTAGCAGAAGAAAAAATTACAGGGTCACGTTAATTCCTCCAATGTAATTGAGGGTTAAACAGAGAAAAATAGGGCAACAGAAATTGCTCATAGTATTTTTTTTGATTTACCTGACTAATGTACACAGAATTACAATTTAAAAGATCTTATTCCCAGATGATTCCATTAATACATTTTAAAAACCTAATTCTCTTCCGAGTCCGTCTATATTAATTAATAGTAAGCAAACAAACAATAGTGAAAGAAATAGTAGGTTATTACCAGTCATGCTTTATGTCACATGGCTTATGGTGTAATTTTAAGGAATGCATGGAGAAGGCTTCACTTAGCTTATAAGGCATGGTTCAGGAAGAAAAATAAAATAACAAAGGCCGGACTGAGATTACCCTCGAGACAAACTGAGAGAGCAGCTTCCTGAACCGTAGTCATGTGCACATATCCAGATGCTGTAAGCGCCTTGATTGTGAGTGGAGATATATCGCATTGATCGAATCTAACAAAATTTATAGTAGAACATTAAGATATTTTAAATTAATTTAGCAAAAGCTTATTTATACAGCATTATATGTGCGACCAATTCAGCACACCTCTTTTCAGTATAAATGGACTCCTTGACATTTCCACTCTCATTTTCCATGGTTCTCTGTTTGCAGAGCTCTTGTCTAATCATCTCAACTTGTTGTGACAAATCATGCTCCTCCTCAACAAAATTTAGCGGCACCCTCTTCCTGACCTTCAAATCATAGTTTCCCAAGGCAGCACTACTTCCCCTTCTCCTCAAAACCATACTTCTACTCGTCATTCTCTCTTCCTCGTCCACTGAATCCCCCTCCATTGATGCACTCAATCTCGGCCACTGTGAACCCTCCTTTCTCAAGCCTTCGACTTCAACCCCAGGCTCAAGTTCTGACTCTTCATCACTCGATGAACTATCATTTCGAAAGTATCTGCCCTTCCTACTAACTTTCCCACCATTCACATGCCCAACAGCAGTCCCACCTCCTCTTGTGCGACCATTTGTGACATTACCTAACTTATTGACAAAACCATCACCAGTAATTGGACCCCCATTCCTCCCCAGTCGACCATCAGTACTCCTATACATCGAATAATTCCGACTCTTCACATGATTATAGTAACGACTACTGTTACCAATACCAACAACCTTCCTACCCACAATACTCTCAGCACCTCTCCCACCAACCATCGCCCGATCCTCACTGTCATGGAAACCACCCTGGCCGGCATCCAAATCATCCTCACTATCCCCACTGTCATACTGCCTGAACCCGCCATCACCACTCCCTTTACAATCCCCAAAGTTGCTACCCCTATCATCAGCCCCCGATTTCCTAATATCAACAGGCTGCTTAATCCGCAACTGCCTCCTAGGTGGGGAACTACTCACCGGCCCGTCGTCCTCGTTCCAGAGGTCCTCTGCGCCTTCCTTCATGAACCGGTCAGCCAAAACCCTAAGGTGCTCTTTACTACTCATCGCCTCGTGAGTAACGTTAGCTCCCCCGTCGGCACGGTCAGCCGCGGGTGGGGAGAGACGGGAACGAATCTCCGAGCGGATGCGGGCCTGGTATATCTGCTTCTCGTGATCGAGGAGTCGGTTCTGCTTCTCCCTGGCCTTCTTCTCGTGGAGGCGCTTCCACTGCCACTTGTTGAGGCCGCCGGGGAAAGTCCGGGGGCCGCCGCCCATGCATCGGAGGGAGATGAGGAGGAGGTCGCCGGGGTGGATGCGGTGGCAGCGGCGGCGGAGGGCTGCGGCGAGCATGGCAGTCTGGCGATGGGTGGGGGGGTCAACCTCGGCGGTTGGCGAGGGGTTTAGGGGTTTTTGGGGGGGTGGGACCACTATTGGGCCTTCGGGCCTATTGAGGGAATGGGCTTTGTCCTTAGATTTTGAGCCTTCATCAGGCGTCCCTGTTTTTAATCTTTGGCGTGTGGGGGAATACTTGGCCCATATTCATATTACAAAATTCTTTTAATTCGTGCATAGCTCGAACACTTCAAGTGGGCACGCTCCGGCCTCATGCTGGCCAACGGACTCTCGGAATCCGTTGCCGCCGCTGCAGAGAGACTGACTGATGAAGTCAAGTGATACACTTAATCACTTTGTTAGGTCAAGCGAGACCGGGTTTCGGGCTTTGGGGACAAGTCATGGCTTGTTTAGCATATGAATTCTGTGGGACGTGTGCAGAAAAGTGTCCGTCTAGGTCGATTTAAATGCCCTAAGTCAAGTCAACATAAATGATAACACGCACCCCCTTCAGCAATTAAATTTCATTCCCCAATTCGGACCGTCCTATGACTTCGATCCCCCACGGTTCATGATTACTTCGTTTTTTTTTTTAAATATTTATTTTGTCCGTGTTAATCTTTCCATATCATCTCAGGTATCACGTTTTCTAAATCAGACGCTAATATATAATTTATACAAGTGGGTGGGTGGCTTGTTACCTCAAGTATTTACATTTCCGGCTCTTTGTCAATGAAATGGATCAGTTTTCATAGGAGAGGAATTTAGGTGTCGCATTATTTGTTGAGATGAGGGTGATTGATTGATCATTCTTTTGACTTTTGACTCCCTAAAAATAAATATTCAATGTTTCTATCCCTTGTATCAATTGGACAACCTGACATGTAAAAGTTTCATAGGATAATAATTTATTTTTACTGTTTTTATTTTTTATGTGAGCTAATTAATACGATGTAATAAAATAATTAAGAGTTTTGTTATCGTCATTCTCATCACTACCCATATTTAAAGCACTTATATTCCCACGCACCCCTCCTGTCTCTTCCCTTTCTAACCCCTCCCCCGGACCAAACACCATGCACTCCCTCAAATATCGTAGAAAAACAATGGAGACCTACAAGCACAACATCCTGATCTTGTTCCTGGCATCATCAATCCTCATCACCCAATCACGAAGCTCCCAAGCCCAACCAGGGGAGATCGCATCAAACAGAAGATTGATGATGGTGACGAGCTCGGACGACTTCAAGGGTTCTCCAATGGTTGATCGCGGCGGTAGCAGTGACCGTGAGGGGGATGACCGCGTCCACGGTGGTTCATTCAGGCTTACACCGGGTGGCCCGAACCCTCTTCACCATTGAGGATCTATCGTACTAGTCGATCGGGATCAGAGTTCTTGTCCTGTTTGTAGTTACCCCCACGAACATACTATTCTGTAGACCCCCCAGAAGTTGTTGATCATCACGTATGATAAAAGTTCAACTTTCTTTCTTTCTTTCTCTTTTTGGTTTGGTTTTTAGGTGATGTCATATTGTCTTATGATCCCAAAAACCCCGCCGCCGGTTGACTTAAGATGTCACATCCCCGAGGAAAATGGTGGCCACAACTGCCGAACTGTTTGTTCTTACACCATTAGCATCCAACCTCGGTGTTACAATTACGGTATATATTTCTTAGAACGTGTTAATTTTTTCTCCCGAAGACGGGCGCTCTTTTTGGGTTGCATCGCAAACGGAACTAATTGACGGTAAATGGAGTTGTTCTGTAGAATATATATAATAGTTCGGACTCAATTTTTTTCCGATGTTGGATTGAGTTCTGGCAATTACGAGTAACAACCCTATTTTCAACAATCTACCTGCCAACTAGTACTATGATCTACAAATGTTTAATTAATTAGGTTATCTTAGAAGTGACTTAGACAATCAAGGAATCAAAGCAAGAGGATTATGTTTTTTATCCGGTGGTCCAAGATGTTAAATAATTCACAACTAATGGTTGAATTCCTGAGTCCCTTACACCTCCAAGAGATGTCGAAAAGTCAAGACATTATGATTATTTCTTTGGTAAATGTTGAACGTGTGACTTTATGCGCTTCGAGTAACACGAGTCTTCAAAATCAAAAGTTGCAAAATTGACGTTCAATTGCTGTTACACTTGTTGATGTTTTATTACAGTGCGAATGTCGTAAATTATTTGGGAAAACAATGGAAGGATGGTCAATTTGTAATAATCGGCAGGGCGATCGTTGTTTTGGTAACCTCCCTGCCCCAGTGTGTTTGCTAGCAAGTCGAAACGGCGAAAGCGTCTTCTAACTACAGGGCCACGTAGAGTCTGCCGAAAACCACCAAGGAGTAAGGCCATCCGATGAGAAAATCACCTGATGCGATCGTGTGTTTCTAAGGGAGCGATCTACTTTCACGTGCTGTGATATAATCTTGGGAACTTTGTTAGTGAAATTATTGATGTCGTTATTATTAAGTATAAGCTGGGCCCAATAGGCCCAAATTTCCCTAGTAGATCGAGCCCACAAAGCCCAATACAATGGCCCAATAGCATGTTGATCTGTTCTTCCGCATCGCGGATCGCTAAATTTAGGACACGCCATTGATTGGCATCGCTTCAACAAGTTTTGCCATCAGTGGACGTGATCCGCGGATGCCGTGATCATTCCTCAATCAAACGAGGACTGTTTCCACCCGCCGTAGCTTTCCTCTGGCTGCCATCCCCGGTCATGGCGTTCCTGCCAGAAAACCATGGCCCCACCCCACCATCACGAAATCGACTGTGATGAGATCACGAGCCACGAGAGTTATTGCGGCTAGAGTTACCTCAGGAGTGAATGCAAGGCTGAGCTTGATCTGCCCCCGGTATTCTTGGTCCTTGACAACATTGTAGGTTGTGGCCGGGAGGGTGCCCTCCTCAAACAAGGGCTTCAGATCAATCCTGAAACGATGGCAGGGAAACCAAGACATGAGTTTCTCGTTCACATCTCTTTCTCGGGTAAAAGAAGTGCTTACGTTGCTTCTCCGAGGTTATCGTCAGCCGAAAACGTGTCCTTGTCCATAACTTTAAGGCTAAGCTCCGTAACTCCGCCTGAAATTGTAAATACAAACGTCTCGTTCCACTCTGGCATCGCCCCTTGCCCTGTAAGGAGCACGTATAGATGGTTAATGATGGCCACGAGATTTATCCTTGGCTCCAAATGACAATGATCAGATCAGCAGATGTAGGTTCGACCCGAAATGATGCAGTAAATAATTGAGTAAGGTGAATTCTAATCATCGAATCCTCATACCGCTCGCGACACTGCTCCTCTGTTCCTGACTGCGGCATGTGAGGATCACAAAGGGGTCGACGTTATCTGCAACATCCATCAAATCGAAAAGATTAAAAACTCTCACAGGGATGTTTCGGGAGAATCAAAACGAGAGGGAAGGACATGTGAACGGAGAATTCCTAGGAATGCCATCTCAGGCGGCCGCCAATGGGGGAAATGAAGAGGGGGATGTACCCAGGAAATCGGCATTGTCAAGGCCCTTGGCGCCGATGAGGAAGACTTCGAGCCTTCCCTGAGGCATGATGACCACCACGTCAGGAAGACAAAAAAAGATGCAGGGAGAGAGAGAGAGAGCCTCTCCTCGTACGGACAAAACCAAACCCAAAGCAGATGGAATGGTAAGAGGCAAAAGGAGAAGCCACAACTGAATTCACGCCATTCCCCGCCCCATATAAATAGCATTTTGCTGAATCCAATAATAAGCACTCCCCCACAAAACCATGATATTCTCTTACATTCTTACGTACGTAGCTAATCAAATATGCGCTAATCCGCGTTTGCAACTTTTGTTTTGCTTTTTCAAATTTAATTTTTTAAAAAAGACAGCATTAGATTGCCATTGCTCTTTCGGACATAAAACCCTACTTTGTCTTCCAATATGTGAAATCATTCTTTCGGGACAAAATTACAACCCTCAAACTTTTGTTTTCGTTATTTTCTTTGAGATAAATTGGAATGAGGTTCAATGACTAATCTGTTTTCGACTACAAATTAATTTCTTTGTCCTCATTTGTACTCCCGAGGCTCATGCGGTGAGCCGTATGCTTATCACGATTGCGATCGGGGTGGTGGTCGTTTTAGTCAATGCGGCATCCTGGAGGGATGACAACGTCTTGTGAGCGGCAATGGTGGTGCAGTCATGGAGGAGATGTCGGAATTCACCATCGATCTCGTTGATGGCCCCCGGTCGGAGGACGTTGTGGCATGAGCTCGCTGACGACCATTAAATTTCAATGTTTCACTGTTCTTAATAATAAATTTTGTTCGGACGTTCTTAGGCGCTGCGCTATTACAACTTTGCACCCGATCCATCACATCACCTACGATAAGAATTTGTTTACACCTTTCTCATTACAACTTCAAGTTTTGTCCGAAACGAGAGCGATTACATCAATATAATTTTTAAACTCCGATTTATACGGGTCGGTCGGGGAGTTGTATTTACTGGCTTTCAACGGAAAGGTGTTGACACAGAATTCTGGACTTAGACATAAGTCCATAGATTGTGGCCCGGAGTCCCCATCATAAGGCCTTCCCTTGTTCAGTCATGACTCCGGCTATATCTGGCGGAAATTCTTCAAATGCTGAACAAAAAACATCATTTTTTTCTCGGAAGTGGCTAACGTCCGCCGCGGGGACGTTCCCCATTGCACTCATTTTCACCATTTTTTAGTACATTGTACTGATCAAAATTAGTATGATTTGTAATTACTATAATTATACTAATTTTGATTAGTACAATGTACAAACGGAAGTTTCATATATGTAATTACTATAATTATACTTATGTACAATGTATAAACTATGTACTAATACATGGTTTATACATTGTACTAATTTTAGTTAGTACAATTATAGTAATTATAAGTATACTAATTGATACATTTTTCTGAATATCACTCGATAAGTTTTTTTTCCTCGTTCGGTGATCGATCGTGGAATTAGTTTAACTTCAGCTTCGAACATGGGAGCTGAAGAGATGATTACAGACTCGAGCACACGGTTCATTCAAACTATCTGAAATCAGGTTTCGCAAATTTTCTACGCATCAAACTTAATTTCATTCCCTTTATTATTAATCATGTAACACATTATTATTTATTTGGAGTGGAGGATGAATAATGAGACATGTTTTAAAATAATTTTCTTAATGTTTATTAAAATTCTTTAAATAATATTATTAACTCGGCTTTAGAAATGATTTTGAAAAATTTTTAAAATTACCGCGTATATCCAGAAATATTTGCAGGGCAGAGAGTCATCTTGTCGTACGAAAAGGAAAGAACAGATGCTGTGGGCTGGTTATGTTCTCTTGTCCCCCCACCCACCGTTGAACCAAAAGGTCATTTTATCCGCGACAGGATTGCGTTCTTCGTGTCCGGATGACACGTGTCCGAATCATTTACAATGCGCCCTTTTTATTTGTTTACCATTATTTTTTTGGGTTTTGGTTAAGATATAGCCGATTTGTGTCATACGTAAGAATTACACGAGTCTCATTTTTATTGGTTTCTTTTTTATTAATTAAATATTAATTAAAATTATATTCACGTATATTTCTACTCATTTGTTTTCAATATCGCACCAGTCAATCTGTCCAAGTTTTTTCATTTGTTTTATTTCCTTCCTTTCGAAAGTAATTAATAAAACTCTTGCTTCATGTATTCATAAATTAAATCTAAATTTTACGAAGAAAAAGGAGCAAAGTTTATATTTTTCTTTTTTGATAAATTAGCTTATCGCAATTCTAGTATGAATACGACTTTAATATTAATTTAAATTTTGTACCAATTACAAAAAAATCCGATTTAGATGAAAAGTATGTATTTCTATGGATCGTAACTAAACATCCTTCCCGTAATAGTACTGCCACGTAGAAACAATCTTAAATATAATACCCTTCTCGGAAGGTGAAGGGGGAAGGGACAAAAAGGTAAATTTATCAAGGGGGGTGGAACGAAAGAAGTCAGAAACTTCCGGAATGGAAAAGAAAAGGAGCCTCCGCTTTCAGAACACACGTCCAGCTGTTCAGCTTGATTGGACCATCAACATCACAGCCTGTCTTTTCCTTCTCGCACCTTCCTCCCTCCCCCACACCTCTTTTTATTATTATTTGGACCAACCTTTGAACCGGAGAATTTGTAAACCCCCGCCCACCCCCGGGGCGAATGATTTGTTGTCGTACTCGCTACTCATTTTTATTTTATTTTTTATTATCTTTACATAATTATGTTTCCGAGAAAAAGTTCTCCTTTTTATCGCCCGGTCCAGTTTAGGACACGTGTGGGCCCCCACGTGCGCCCCCCCTCTCTTTCCCCTTCTCGAAACGTCTTCCTTTTTCTCCTTCCCCGGATGCTTGGCCAACCCTCCCTCCCCCTTTCCCCTTCCCCTATTATTATCTTTCCCTTTAGACGCGAACCTTCTAGAACCAACCGAGACCCCATCCTGAAGGAACCTGGGGAAAAGGGTGCCTGAGGAATCACCCCTGCCCCAACCCCAACCCCCCCTGAGGTACGTCCCTTCCTCATGTAACTGACTAATCCCTCCCATCGGCTCCAGCTGCTGTTGCCTTTGTTATTGTTGGGGATGATGATGGAGTTGTCGCGGTTGATGATATCTTCCTTTGGAGTCGGATTAGGTTTCCGTCGTTTTCACCTTGCTGTTTTTCTTTCCCCTTCTCTCCATAGGAATAATTGGCTTCTGGACTGTGAGGGTTGGATCTGAGGAGCCCAGCCGGATGCTGACGCAGCCCGGCGAGGCGCAACTGGCCGCCAGTGCCGGGGGGGATTCGCATAGGTCCCTTCCCACTCCTTTCCTCGTCAAGACCTACCAGCTCGTCGATGATCCGGCTTTAGACGACCTTATCTCGTGGAACGAAGACGGCAAGAGCTTCATCGTCTGGCGTCCTGCCGAGTTTGCCAGGGATATGCTCCCCAAATACTTCAAGCACAACAATTTCTCCAGCTTCGTACGCCAGCTCAATACCTACGTGAGTACCCTGGGCTTCGTAATGCGATTAGGGTTATGATTGGGGAATAATTGGAATACATATGTGATGATGTTTAGGTGCTTCGGTTTTTGTTAGGGATTTAGGAAAGTAGTTCCGGATCGGTGGGAGTTTTCGAATAACTGTTTCCGGCGGGGCGAGAAATCCCTCCTCCGAGACATTCAGCGCCGTAAAATCTCTGTGAATGCCATCGTGGCTGCCGCAACGGCCGCAGCAGTTACTGTCGCCGCCATGCCCGCCGATGTCCTAACCACCTCTCCATCTAACTCTGGAGAGGAGCAGGTGATCTCCTACTCTCCACCTGTAGCCATTGTCACCACTGCGACTGCTTCTGCGTCCCCGTCTGCCACCGTGATCCACCAATCCCCGAGCTGCACTACCCCTCCTGAGCTCCTGGAGGAGAACGAGCGGCTGAGGAAGGAGAACGTACGGATGAGCCAGAATCTGTCGCAGCTGAGAGGACTCTGTAACAACATATTGTCGCTGATGGCGAATTACGTGTCTCAGAGCACGGACTCTGTGGCCATCGTCGTGAACTCGCAGCCGGAAGCCCACGCGAGCGAGGAGGCCCTTGATCTGTTACCAGCGAGGTGCAACACGGCGTCGTTGGACGCCGACGTTTCTGCGCGGCTGTTCGGGGTATCGATAGGGTCGAAACGGCAGAGGACGGATGAGAGCTGCAGTGGCAGCGGCGGAGGAGGTTGCGGTGACGAGGTGGTCGATCAGGGGGAGGAGGATGGGGTGCTGAAGGAGGAGAAACCGGAGCCGTTGGACGAGGATCGCGTCAACCACGATAACGCCACGTGGCTGGAGCTGGGGAAGCAGGTAGGAAGCCTCTAACGATGGAGGAAGTTACCGTAAGGTGACAATCAACGGAACGGTGCCTCACACATGGTTCACGTGCTGGTCATGGGACGCAGGACACGTGGAGACACGGATGGCCTCTGTAGGGGTTCCGAATTACGACCAGAGTTGGGTTATTTTTTGGCCCAAAGAGAAAGAAAAAGTGGTAAGATCCAGACGGACAGGCACATTGGAGCGCCGCCCCGGAGATGAGCAGCTGATTATTGGGAGTCGTTTTAGATCCATAGGACGAAAGGGGTGTGTTAGGATGTCGGGCCCCTTGTCTAAACCTCAAATTAATCAAGATAAATTAATATGCTGCTAATAAAAATTGTGAAAGAAAAAAGAAAAAAAGAAGAACTACTTTTTGTTATGTTTACTGTATGGTCGATTATTGTATGCGGCCTGGTTTTCATTCTTATCACTTGGAATGTTTGTTGTCGGCCTCCATATATTTTGATCTGTGTGCTGGCGAGGCCAGCCCGCGTATGAGGTGTCAACTTGCATGTGAATTCTCCTCACATGGGAAATTTGGAACCTACATTATTGTTATTAATACTCGTGGGGGGCGTGCGTCAAGATCGGCTTGATATCACATAATGGAGATCACCCTCTTATCAGCCCAGGGACTGAAAGACACTTCCGTCCTCTCTTCTTCCGTCAATCTCCTCGCGTCCACCCACCACCTTGTATCCATCTCGTCTTTCTTTCTCCGCCTTAAGACGCCAGACTCGGGCAACCAGAAGCGGGACGAAGTCGTGCTGAACTGGGGCGACGACAAGGTACGCGCAGGAGTAGAACCGGGTTTCTTTGCCGACCCGAGCTCGTACATCCTCCTCCAGATCACACGGCGGCTTGGCAAGAGGTTAATGATGCCTATTGGCCCTAGAAGGAAGGAGGTGCTCTCGTGCTGGATTCCGGTGAGCGATGTCTGCTTCCCGGTTAGCTTCCTCAGTTACAGGATGAGGAAACAGAAGGACGGAAGCAGGAGTGAAGTGATCGTCAACCTTAGGGTAGATTCAGGGAGGCTGTCGAAGGAAATCCAGGATCTACATGCTGGAATGGCACCACCCGGAGGAAGCGGACAAGGCCCTTATGGCCCGCCCGGAGCTGCAATTGGAATACCTGCTATCAAACAGCTCGAGTCTGGGAAACCAAACACCCCTGAAGTTTGCAACTGAAGAGTCCAAATCAATTTGAATGGAATCGAAGTGATCGTGATCTTGATGTTCAATGTCTTGAGGAATAATATGATACTACTCCGGGCCCGAGGGTCGTGTTTGTTTAGTGGAATCGATTCCATTTCGAGGACCAAACAAACTATCCACAGTTCCCTTTCTGGGACAACTAAGAATCCCAGTTCTATTTTTCCCGACTATTTTGGTTGGTTTAAGAACGTATTTATTATATTTTCAGCTATCATCAATTAATTTTGAACCTAAACACATCCACGAATTAGAGTCACGTCAGATCTTCTTGTCCCGGTATGGGGATAAGTGAAGGAATCGGATGCCGACAACATCGTGTTCCTTCGGAACACTCTTTATCGGGAAAGGTCGAGTCAACATGCCAGAAATGGGCGTTTCCCCGGCACGAAGTCCAACCACCTTGCTTTGATCCCACTGGCCGACTTCCGAGTAGTTTCGTGGCCAACCTTTGATAAACTTTGATGAAGTTTATATTAAATATTGTTGTTAGGAGAATTGAAAGTATCTCTTAAATTTAATCACTAATTTCATTATAAATAAAAATTTATTTTTTAAATGTAGAAAATAGGTATGATCTTATCCAATTGAATTAAGTCATCAGAATTTTCGCGAATGCAATCAAATAAACAAGAAATGGCGGGATCCGTTTCGATGGAGGGGTGTAAATGTAAAACTAAAAATGGTATGGGGGCCTGCGTGTAATTAGGACAGTGTCCCGGGGGGGGGGGGGGTGTGGGGTGTCGTTATATTATCATTTATTTAAACATGTTTTCGAACACTTTGAATAATTATGTAATATTTTTACTTTTTAAATTTTTAACGCGAACAAAAAGAGAACTTATCTTGTAGTTTATGTTGAGGACTTATAAAAATTCAACACACGAAATTACCACCCAAATGATGAGGTTGCATTTTCGGCGGGTGGCCGATTTAGACTCTTTTTTCTTCTTTTGCTTTATATCTTGTCGAGGGAGGGAGTTTTGTGAAGGTTTGAAATGATTTTTGATAGAAATATATAAACCAATCTCTCCCGGTGGTGACTTTAACATGGTGATCATCTCCTAACCAATTAAGTATTTGAACCTCTTCTTTGGTGTATTGTGCTGGCGTCTCTGTCCATTAGCGAAATTAAGGAGAGGATCAAGAAGACAAACGATGAAAAGAAGGCAGAAACCATGGCTAAGACCCCTGAGAAGACCCAAACCAAAGGCAGCGGTGGTGTGTGCCCAAGGGGGTGGTTTATCTTAGGGGCCTAAGCTTGGAGGAGGGGGGTGTGAGATGGGCCAGGAGTTACGTCTGGTTTCGTAGTTTCGAGACTTCTTGCGCGGACATTGTGGTTTCTGTTTCGTTTCGGACATAGGGAGGAGGTGGTGGACCTTATTCGCCTTATCCCATCAGCCCATCCTAAAACCAATCCAAGTGGGAAGCCGATAAAAAGGTTATAAAGACTTGATTAGCCGGCGGTGGTTGGATGGCCGGTCAACGTTGGTATGGCTTGTAAGGATCGTTAACATATGTAAAACGCAGTGTCATGTTGTGACGGGCGGACGAAATCAGACAGTGACACGTCAATAATACATGTCCAAATGTTGCCTCAATCGGGCAACATAAAAAAGTAATAATTTTTTTATCCATCTTAATTTACAAGGTCGAACCTCTTCCTCTCCCTAACCCCCCCACAAATTCCCCAACCCAACAACTCCTCCAACTGCCCCCGAGTAACCGTTTTTTCCCCCGCCATGTCGAGCGATGTCGGCCGCGGCGGTCCCGATCCGAAGCGGGGAACCCACCGCGCGGCTTATTACTACGCTGACGGATCCGACAAGCTTTGGACTTCTTGGCTTGTCCCGGTGATCGTGGTCGCCAACGTCGCGGTGTTTGTCGTGACCATGTACGTCAACGACTGCCCTAAGAAGAACACCGGGGTTTACGGTGGCTGCGTCGCGAGATTCCTTGGGAGGCTCTCGTTCCAACCTCTCAGGGAGAATCCCCTCTTCGGCCCCTCCTCTTCCACGTGAGTTTTTTTGAGACTCGAGTTGGAGGGATTCCCGTGACGTGATCGGGCTAGTTCGGTTTGGTTTGCTCACGAAATCGACGGGGTTAGTTGATTGAGTGTGTCGTGGAGGGTAACCCCTTTCAAAGGCTGTGCTGTACTTGTGGAATTTCAGTCCGGGAAGTTATCTGGTTGAATCTGTTGATGAATAGTTACCGGAGTTTGACTGTCAGTGAGATCGCAGCTTCGAGGAGTTGTATGGAAAGATTGATTAAGAAAATCTTTCCTTCTCTTAGAATTGCGAGGTCTTGTTGATGATTAGTGGTTGGGAGATGCTTAATTATTTTTATCTGTGGGCGACATTCCATTGACGGTCTTTTCTGTTTACTTTGCCAGATTGGACAGTATGGGTGGTCTGGAATGGTACAAGATTGTTCACCAGCATCAGGGATGGAGACTCGTTAGTTGCATCTGGTTACACGCCGGTGTCATTCACGTGCTAGCCAACATGTTAAGCTTGGTCTTTATCGGGATTCGCCTGGAGCAACAGTTCGGGTTTGGTATGTTGTTCGATCTTTAGTTATCCTATAATCTAATATTCTTGTGTAACTAATATAGTCGTTTCCTTTCAACTCCTTCCAAGTTATGTGGATATTTGACGTTTCTTGGTTGTATTCAGTGAGGGTAGGGTTGATCTATCTGCTCTCCGGATTTGGTGGAAGCATCCTCTCGTCACTGTTTATCCGAAATAGTATATCCGTCGGTGCATCGGGTGCCCTGTTTGGACTTCTGGGAGCAATGTTATCAGAGCTGCTCACTAACTGGACTATTTACACGAACAAGGTTTGATTTGGCTTTCTCTCCATCGCAATACAGTTCTATTGCTTCCTCAAACTAGACCTTAGACCTCATCTTGAAGAACAGAGATCCACCATAATACAACCCGTAGAATTAGCAGGATAAACAATGTTTGCTGCTGATGTTAAGGGGACCTAGTTTTTCTTTTTAGCCTGTCACCTTGTGGGTTGCTGTTTTTCCTGGCTTGGTGATTGATTGTGTTAAATAATCTTCTCATCTAGTTCAACATCCCAAAAAATCGAAAGAGAACTTTCGTGTTTAACCCAGAGTTGGCTGGTTGATCTTCAATGGAAGCTTTGTTTGCCAGTATTAACCTGTTGATCGGTTGGCAGGTTGCGGCACTCTTGACCCTCATCATAGTCATCGCCATAAACTTGGCAGTCGGAATCCTTCCCCACGTCGACAACTTCGCGCACATCGGAGGCTTCTTGACGGGGTTCCTTCTCGGCTTCATCTTACTCGTCCGCCCCCAATTCGGGTACGTCAGACGGAAGCATAGGCCAGCTAATTCCCAAATCAGGTCAAAGCACACGGCTTTCCAATACGCGTTCTGGCTGATCGCCCTACTCTTACTCGTAGCTGGGTAATCCCCTTTTGGCAAAATCTCCACCCATTTGGCTTCTGTCGTGTGTTTACTGACTTTGTTGGAATTGCTGGGCAGGTTCGCGGTGGGGTTGACGATGCTTTTCAAGGGGGAGAACGGGAACGAGCATTGCAGCTGGTGCCACTACCTCAGTTGTGTCCCGACATCTAGTTGGAAGTGCAATGTTTAAACGACCTACAAAAATGGGGAGAGGATTGTGTTGGTCCGAATGTTATTAGTGTGAGTTGGTATAGTCGTGTTTGCTCTCGTGCTTCCCTCTTGTTTTTCCTACCGGTTTCTATCTTTATGCTGTAATGATTACTTCATTATTTCTTTTTTTTTGTGTACATTCAGAGAGTGACAAGCCCACATTAAATCCAACACTATTTATGAAAATAATTACAGTCTCCGTTCATTACATTTTGTTCGTATTTCCTGTTCCTGTTTAGAGGTTTAATAGTTTACAATTTAAAACCACATTACGACTTTCTCATTTAAACGTGATCAAACATCTCTTTTATACCAAAGAAAAAAGAAATCCTTCCTATTCAGAGAACTGTATTTAGAAACCACCTACCGGGAGAATTCAACAATCTCCTCACTTTGTGCTCTGAGTGTTGGCCACGGTGCGCTCCCCTGAGTAATCCCATCATCCTCTTCAGTATCTCCTCGACGGCCGGCGATCTGGGGAATGGAAAGAAGCAGTGGAAGTATGTATGGAACAAGAGATTTCGAGTTTTGTTTCTGTTGCAGTGATTGTCCTGTCCCGACAATCACAGATTAAGGCTGATATCCGAGGATTGATGTCTTCTGGGATGTCCATCCTTCTGTCCATGAATCCAACGATCCCGACAACCTGCAGAGGATTCAGATGGTTCCAAGGAATATATCGTGTCATCAACTCCAAAGAATCACGCGGACGCTGAACACGTCACACCTGTGTCATGAATTCGACATTAACAAACACAATTTAGTTGGGATATTTGACATGCAGGCTGAATAACAAACTGCAGAAAATCTGATTACTTTTCGTTCGAAGGTTCGTTCCTGAGGACTTCAGGATCCATCCACCGGGGCTGTCATGGGAACAGAACAACAACCGCAAAGAAGGAAATGAGAAAGGATCGGATAAAAATTGCTCAGAACATCGGTTGGTCCGACAAAAAATGTGGCCACAAAAGTCTCAACAAATCTGGAAATTCTATTATGTATATACAGAATGCATCGGTCAATTACAATGTTGTTACTGATTGCAAAAAGAAAGAAATTCTATTCACCAGTTTCTAACTTTCTCCTTCCCTATAATTTCGCTCCATGTCTTGTCAAATATCTGAAAAGTTGAACATGAACAAATTAACCACAATGTAATAATGATCTATTTTGGCAATTCATGTTCACTGATTTCCAATCTGCTGTTTAAGGGTGGGCCATTTTGTATGATCGAATAGTTGCTTTATTGCCTGGTCAAACATACATCCAGTAGTAGAGTAGGAGCAAAGATAGGCTGGCTTAAGAATTGTCATTATCATTACCTGGATGGTAGGACAGCTAAGCAAGGTCCAGAAATTTCACATGCCGAGCAAATGCCATTTGAAGAGACTGACCAGTGGCACGAATAAGCATTGCACTGATAACATCTGTGACTACAAAAAGCAAACTACAAGCCAAAGAATGTTGCATGTATGAGCTGTATGCATAAATTGTGAAATAATAGTTCTCTTCAATGCAATATTGGCATCATCTGGATTGATATTGATAACAGTATCCGTCCAAGGAACTGAGCTCTTTTAGAGGATAAGGTATAACGATATAATGTAGAGTCCTACCAGGTAAAAAATCAAGCAGGCCAATATTCCAGAATAATCGCACAGCAGCAAAATATACATATTACGGAAGATTAGGACTACAAATTGAAAACTAATTTCAGAGAAATAATCAGGCCCTCGCACTAGCATGAAATGATTAATGAATCGTTAATCAATGTTTCTACTTAGCACAGACTTGCTATACTTGGCAGATTTGTCGATCTTGTTACATGACAACCATCCAATAGTTGCCAATGCCACAAGACAACAGGCAGAGAAGCAAAAAAAGAAAAGCACCTGCAGAGCATGTGATCAGGCTGCCCTTGAGTCCTGTGCACCATTAAGAGAGAACGAGATCAGGCCAACGTCCACATTGCTGCAGTAAAAAGAATTCTTAAATTGAAACATCCATACGAGGTCGTTCCATACTTGATCGAGCATGGATTTATAATGCTACTCAAGATGATAAGCTTTATGCGACTCCCTGACTGAATAATGTGAAGTGTCTGAATAGCACCTTTTGATGGTAAGTGGTCCAAGCAATAACATTAGCAAAGGAGAATCAAGGGGCATGGATCCTCGTAACCAATATAAAGAAAAAAAGAAGAAAAACTAAAGATGAGAATAGATACAGAAGCCTGAAAATTGCTCCGACACTTTCAGAATCACTGGTCCGCCAATACAGAAACTAATTAAGCAAGGTGCAAATGCCAGTACAAGCACATACTATCATGGGACGAAAACCAATCAAATGTCAAGAATCCAAACATAATTCTCAGTTGTCCCAGCTTCCTACATGATATGCAAACCATCAACCTGTCCACTGAAGCCGATCTTGCAGAGGTTACAAAATGGCGAAGCAAAAGATGGCACTTGAAAGCACGCAATAAGCAGAATAGCAGCTACAATCAAAGTGAATGACCTGAGTAAGGCGACATCAATGACTGCTTCAGCCAGTAACCCTCAGCAACTGCCAAAACCAAAGAAATCAACCCGGCCGTCGGACCAAAACCGGCGGGAGGGGGAAGGGGAAAGAAATCGGGACATTACGACGGCGGAGGGTGGTGACCGGAGTGGAGACTTCGGGACGGGAGGAAAGGTCGAGGCTCTGAGGGAAGGAGTAGATGAGGATCAGCCCGAACGCCACCGGCGACATCGTCCACCTCCACATGATCTCGGGTCTAAGCTTGTTGATGATCCGGCCCAGGAAAACCAAATTCATTCTCCTCATTTGATCACAAAAATTAAGAAATTGGGCGCGCAATCACATGGTCTCGAATATTCTATTCTTCTCTCCCTCGGGGGGAATTTGGATTTTCCCTAAAATGCCCTTCCGAAGCACCTAAATTTTCCTAAACAAAAAAAGCCACGCTCCCAAATCCCCAGTCCAACAATAATAACAAAATAATCTCTCTCTCTCCCACTCTTTCGTTTTCTTTTGCTTTGTTTCGCTTCTATTTCTCGTTTCCCCTGCCTTCCTCCAAAAGAAACCAAGAATCCCTCGGAAATCAAAATCCCCAATCATGTCGGCGCCCGACAGGGAAGCGATCCTGACCTTCGCCAGCATCACCTGTGTTTCCGAATCCGTCGCCGCTCAGAAGCTCGAGGTCTGACCCCGATTTGCTTACGGCTCCCTTTAATTAATTTCTTTTCTGGGTTTTTGTTTGTCGTCTTGGTCGGTCTGTGCTGTTTCTGGGATTTTTCACCATCGTGGCTTTGCCGATGTTTGTTTTTCTCTGAATGAGATCCGGTTAGGGTTTTTGTGTGGGTTTGGTTTGGAGTGATTGGTGAAAAGATTCGGTTCCGGGATGGGGGCTGAGGCTGGAATGCGGAGGAATTGGGGGGAGTATTGTTGGTATGTAGATTTTGGCGGAGTTGGCTGGGGCTTGATCTGATTTTCCGACTGTTATGTCAATGGTTGTGAACTGTAGAGTTAGCCAAGAAGATAGGGGATGGTGTGCACTGGAGCCAGATTGGTGTGCTTGAATTGCCGGAACTGGATTAGGAAATGAGAACTGGTTGGAATGTTTGTTCTAGGAAGGCTTTCTTTTGATTTTCTTGTTTCATATTCTTTACGGATTAGTGAACAAATATCAAAGACCTATTAAGTAAACTGCTTTTAGATTATTTTTCCCAATTCCAATTAACCATTTTCATCACACTAAATGAGATCCCAGTGGAGACTGTGTAGAGTAGAATCCTGCCAAATTTAGGGAACTGATTGTAGGGCATTGTTTGTTTAAATTTCCATATAAAATGCTGGCACAAATGGAGCAGGATATTGATTGATCGAGTAGAGGATAATATTCATGTTATTGGATGGAGGAGAACTGTTTACTTTTTCCTTATGTAGGCTGGGTTGGTTGCTCCTTGGGCTATATGTTAAAGCTATGGCGTTATATTGAATGCATTATCATTATAATTATTCATGGAACAAGAGATGTTGGATCCAGAGCAGTGTTATATTGCTGCTTTAAGGATCCTTCTTCTCTCGTCCTTCATTTTCTCTTCGTTGCGTGCACTGTGCTTACTTCTTAAATCCCTCCCATATGATCAAGAAGCTGACAGTCGAATGGAAATTATTGCATATCATTTAGTGCAAGGGAGCAAGAGTTGTCAGACATTTAACTTTAACGAAAAGGAAAACCTATGCATGCTATACATTAATTGTGAGGGACACTGTTAGACTTTGGAGGCTGATGTTACTAAAGCAACTACTCCTCAATCATCATTATCTGATCATGATTATGCTATGTTAGCCGGCCCTCCGATGTACATATTTTCCCTGATTTCAGCTATTGTTGGTTGGGACCGGTATGCAACATTGTTTGTTTGGTTTCATTTTGTCTGAAATTTATGTTCTTTTGGCAATTATGTTTTTTAAAAAATTGCATAATCTAACTATTGTTGCTTTTTAATACAAACATGATGATGTTTGGATGCCTTACCTGTGAGATGTTGGCAAATGTCAGGTTCCTTTAGAATTTTGCTTGCTGTTTATCTGAGGCCGGTTACTGGCAGAGAAGATATATTCTGATTCCTTTAGCTGAGGAGATGTTATGATTCATTACAGAGTTGTGGTGAACATAATTCTTTGTTTCCTTATTATCAGTTATATGCTAAATTTAGTGTATTGGTCCTGTACTTTTACGAGCTTTGAGTGTGTTGGTCGGGTGATATGAAGCTGGGGAAGCACTCAACTAGTTTTTTCCTCCTGACGTGACTTTATTGTTCCCTTGAAACAGGAGCATGGTGGCAATTTGAATGAAGCTGTGAATGCACATTTCAATGAAGGAGATAGAAGTAGAAATATGTAGGCGTTTTTTTTTTCCAAATTTTTTGTTTTTTAATCAGATTATGAAGATTCCTGGCTTTAATTTTTATCTCATGTTACTTGTCAATTGCTTGGCTAGTGTAACTGCTCCAACAGTTGCTTCAGCACAAGATGATCTCATGGATATCGATGATCCCGTAGAGGTTGTTCATCCAGAACCGCCTTTCCCACTATTATCTGCTGGTAGAAGGGGTTTGAATCCATTCTCTTTGCTCGATGATAGCCTCACAAGAGTTTTCGAGGGAACCTCTGGTTTTGGACAGTCTACACCTTCTGTTACACATCCCAGAAATGTTAGGCAGATTCCTATAGAGGTCAAGGATGAAAATGGTCCACTGAATCAGTCTGGCCGTGGTCCCACCATTGTAGATGTCACTGGTACTGAACATGATGAAGTACCTGAAGTTCGTGGGACTGTCATATATGATGAAGAAGACGACTCTCCTGCTGTATCAATTGCGCATGGGGCTGGGCTCAACCAGGAGAAACAGAGTGCAATTTCTTCTGGTTTGGCTAGAGACTACAATGATGATATAGAGGAAGAAATGGTTAGAGCTGCTATCGAGGCTTCGAAGAGGGAGATTGAGGGAGTAAACAATTTCCCAAGTGTAAGTGAACTTTCCAAATTACTCTAAAGGGTTGTTTTTTTCCTTGATGTTAATTACTTGGAAATTTTTATTGATTTCCTTGATTCTGTTATGCAGGAGTTGGCAAGTGGTTCTCAGACGGGTCAACCTCATCTAGAAGATCCTGAGATTGCTCGTGCAGTTTCATTGTCATTGAAGGTTAGCCCTATGGTGTAGGTTGAAGAGATGTTGGGATCTCATTTTACCTTTTCCTTGACGATTGATTTTTCACATAATGTGTTATTTTGACAGACAGCTGAGCAAGAAAAAGCAAAACGTGGAAAGGGGGATGGATCTGGAAAGTCAAAAGTATTTTCTGATCCTTCTGGTATTGAACTTAGCAAAATATCATCTTCTAATGGGAGGTTGGTGCCTTTGAGCTGCATTTGTATTAGTTTCATGAATTGTTTCACTTAATGCTGTGAGGTATTTGATATACAAAACACTGGGCTATTTATCAAGTATTGTTAGTTCACTGGACGAAATATTGGTAGATATGGGTTTGTTTTATCGTTGTTTGGGAACTATTTTTGCTAGTTCTTTTCAATATTACTTTTACAGGCTGGAGGAAGGAGGAACATCTGTGCAAGAAGATGTTGAAGAAGTTGAGCAGCCACTTGTTAGGCATGGGACAAGACGTCGCTCTACGCGGTCCATTGAGTCTGTACAAGAAATTGAGAATATCCCACCACCATCTGAGGATAACAATAGAAATGAACATCTGAATGGTGCATTCCCTTCCGACGAGGTTTGCCTTGTAGCCATGATCTTGTTTCGATCATTCTTCATTTGGTTTTCTCTTTTAGTCGGAGGTTAGATGAATTTCATCTTGCTTTAGTGGGGTGGCATTTCATCGGTTGAGCATGAGGAAGCTGTCATGCTTGAAGCTGCAATGTTTGGAGGAATTCCTGAGGGAAGTGGATACAATTATGCCTATGCACCTCATCATTTCATGAGACCTGGTGGCTTTCATCCCAGAGGGCTGCCTAGACCCCCTTCACCCTCTCTTGAGGCTCAGCGATTGATTCGGGAACAGCAGGTCTCTCACGTTCGTCCTTTATAGTGGTGCTTTAGCATGATCGATTTCGGTGGACTTACGTATTCTTCTCTTTGCAGGATGATGAATATCTTGCTTCGCTTCAGGCTGACCAAGAAAAGGAATTGAAGGCACAAGCAGAGGCTGAAGCTCACCGACTACAGGAGGAAGCGGCTAGAGAAGCTGCGATTGCGGAAGAAAGACGTATTGAGGAAGAAACCCGCAGGAAGCAGGAGGAGGAGCAGGTAGCTTTGTGTTATTTATCTGTTTGTTTTCTGTTTGGGAACTCCCAAGCTGGAAAATTGTTTCATGTGTTACAGGGGTCTCGTCTTTCAGTCAGTATCTTATGGTTGTTATTGATTTTGTATCAGGAACTTGAGAGGCTACTAGCTGCCAAGGAAGCTTCTCTTCCACAAGAACCCTCCTCTGATGATGAAAATGCGATCACGCTTCTAATAAGGATGCCGGATGGCACCAGGTGTGGTCGTCGGTTTTTGAAGTCTGACAAACTACAGGTGAGCCAAGTAGAAAACAAGAGTTTCTGTCCTTTGATCATTTGTGACCTTATATCGTACATTGTTGATCATGCTTCTTCGTTTTCAGTGCCTATTTGATTTCATAGATGTGGGGAGAGCTGTCAAGCCGGGCACTTACAGGCTGGTAATGTTCCTCTCCTACCATACAATTATCTAAGATTTGCTTCAGATTTTCGATTGCTAATGGTGATCTCAAACAACATCCAAGATATGATGACAACAATATTCGTCTAACCACCGTGAACTCAACCAAGTGACATGTCCTGTGGGACTCCATTTTGGTTGCACGATTGGGTCATGTTTGGTGCTCCCCTGATCTGCTTAAATTGCTTTCTTGTCTGTCTTCTTGAAATGTTAATATCTTCTACCCGAGACTCCTGGTTGTCATTTCCATGCAAAAACGATCTGTCTTGCTTCGACAGGTGAGGCCTTACCCCCGCCATCCCTTCAGCCCCAACGAAAGCTCACTGTCCCTGAACGAGCTCGGCCTGACGAGCAGACAAGAAGCCCTATTCCTCGAGACGATGTAGCTCGTCATTGGTGCGCGAATAATTACCGACATTTGTTTTAGACAATTTTATTCTTCCGAGACCGGGGTCAGTGAAATGCTGTTGACGGTCAAGAGTCTCTCTTTTTAAGTTTGGGCAGTCGCTTAGAAAAAGGTTTGCATTGATATCTTGGGACGATGTTGTTGGTTTATCAAGTAAATATCCTGAATCCATCCATGCTTTCATACACTCCAAGAGAAGTTCTTTATAGTTTATTCATACTTCTCAATTCATTTGTCAATTATTTCAAATTTCCAAAAAATACTTCTTAATGTTTATAATTATTAATGTTAATGGTGATTTTCCATAACTAATCACCATTAAACACCACTTGATTCGATTTGATAAAAAAGAATGAATGAAGTGCTTATTAATGATCATCCGGTCTGAAAATGGATTCCCTTTACCAAATTGGGAACCGACGTGCCCCCGGCAGATCTAACCGGGAAACGAATCAGGACATATTGCGCCCTCGGGGGTTAACTCCGCTTCCATACACAATTACCTCTCGTCAGGTTCAAGAGGGCGTTCCGTAAATTGTTTAACCTTTGGGAGATGTTCCTCACCATCATCTAGTGGTGTGGTTGTATGGTGACGGGCGCATCGGATCCCTGTGCGCATCTTGCTTCTTCGAGATAGATCCACTTCAGGGCATGATAGCACACAAAAGATGCTACGAGTAGAAGAATGATAGAGAGAGTCAACTGGAGAATTTGATTACGAGGATGTGTGGGGGTCACGGAAAAAGAGATAAACTGCTTTCGCCTCCTGGTACATGGCTCAATAAAAAATGTTAAAAAGATATTCTAATTACGAAAAAATTGATAAAATCCCACTAAAAAAATGTGCTACTAGTTAAATCTTATGTAATTAGGTTGTTTTATTCTTAAGTTTCTTTCAATATATTTACTAATTTTTTTAAATTGAGTTGAAATCTTTAACATATGAAAGTAACAAAAAATATTTTATAATATCTGTTGATGATATAAATCTATATCTAAAAGGGTCTTTTTATTTTATTTTTGCGCCCTATAAATTGGATGCTAGGATGAGAGTTCATTTGCATTCTCGAAGGAATATGAAAGTCTTGATGATGGTGTCCCGATAAATTGTGGAGGCGATTCTTTTGCGAATCGTCTGCATAATTTATGATGACCGCATTATCGTCGGAGAGCTATTCGGTAGATCTTCATCCTCGTCGGTCACCAGTTCTCCATCCCGCAAGAGTTGAGTAAGTTTTATCGTTATCGTTGGAATTTGTATTGGAACAAATGGAGGTCAGTAGAAAGTCTCTGTTTTCTGCTTCACAAGGATGCGATTTAGGAACCAGAAATTCAAAACCGAAACTTCACGATGTCGCCATAGTCTTTTTAGTTATTGTTGGTGTCCACACCCAAAATGATCCGTGGTTATCAATTCCACAAAAAGTATCTGTGATCCCTTCATCCCCGATGAAATCACATTATCCGGGAACGAGCTCGGCCTGAAGAGCAGACAAGAAGCCCTATTCCTCAGACGATGTAGCTCGCCATCCGTACGGTACTAACCTTAAGTTTGTTTTCGACAATTTTATCATTCCAAGACTGGGGTTGCAATTATATTTTGGGAGGATGATCTTGGTTTATCAAGTAAATATTCCATACACACTCCAAGAAAAGTTACCTTTTTGGGCACTATCAAAATAATAAAAAAGTCATGATCATTTTGAGTTTATCATTATAATGCAAATAATTATTTTAATTTTTTCAAAATAATTTCTTAATTTTTATAACTATTTATGTGAATTGTGTCACTTTTGGCTATTATAACGTTTTCATCACTTTTACATTAAATTTTATTTATTTCTAGTGAAAATTTACACTCTTTTATATTCGAATATCTAAAGAGTAGGATCATTTTACTACTTTATTTGTTTTCAAGATTATTATTTATTTTCAATATTTTTGAAATATTATTAAGTATGGAAGAATTAAAGTTAATAAGAAAATGTAATAAGAGATTCAATAAATAATAATAATAATAATAATAAAATTCCATGTATAAGTCGGCCATACCTAAAATTGCAAATCATAAAGAAATGTTGAAAAACAAAATCACTGCTTATAGTAAAAAGGTTTGATTTGAATATGGATATGTAAACAATATATCTAATATTATCAAATATTCACAAAATACAATGAATAATTAATTACTAAACTGTAGACCAAGATCTTATCTATATTATCATAATAACATATAAATTTTTATCTTCATATGTGGTGTTACTGCTACTCGATCTCTCGGAACCAATTATTTGAAATATCTTAACAACCTTGTAGGCACAAATATATTCCCAAGTTTTATGACACACTTTTACCATATTATATATTTTGATAACGTAATTTTCCCCTCCAAATTTTGGTAACGATGACTCAATGCAATATAATAAAGTAGTGAGGAGTCCGTATTATCTTATTTAGATTAAGCAACAAAATACGTTACTCTTTTACTCTTTTTTTTTTGGGATTAGGCTCCTGATCTCTTTTCATTTTATTAATCTTGCATTTTGTGTTTTTTGTATTTGGTAGCAATCTGGGCCAACTTGACAATTAAATATTAACTCTAAAGATGACACAAATAAAATGATTAGATTAATTTGACCCCAGAATGGGCGAAGGGCCAATCTCTTCTCTAATTTATTTATTCCATTCCCATGATTTGAGCTCTGTTAGTGGGGCCTAAGCCAGAGTTAAACAACATGCTAGAAGGTGTGGAGATGATGTCGTTTAACTTAATTTAATCGCCTTCTTCTTCGACATGATTTGCCGCACACACGCACCCTACGCTCAAAACATTGGTTAGCTTAAAACATGTTTGCTATACATTTAAAAAAAAAAACATAAAGAGTAAAACAAACAACAATCCCCGGTGAACTCTCGAATATTTTATTACTACATGATTATAACCACGTGTTCACGTGTTTAATTGTCCGGAGAAGCTTGGATTAGGGGATTGTTTTTTAACTAATCATTCGGATTCGGATGACGACATGTCGGCCGAGAAAGGCACCCGACAGACCGTCGAATGAACCGCACACTCATGTGACGAAGAAACCAGAGGTCATCGAATCCTAGGCGACTCCTTTATCGGTGTCCCAACCTAAGATGATATAACCCCACGTGTGCTAATTATCCCCAGTATTTACCATATGCTAAACAAGTGTGGAACCTTTTTTTTTTGTTTTTTTCGTCGATGGGAATCTAAGAAAAATTAAGGATAAGTTTAACTAGATTATGATAAACTTTAATGGTAATTATATAACTTTTTCACTCGCTATGTCGTTGTTACTAAATGTATATGAATTAATAACATGATTAGGAATCACATGTCCTTCCTACAAGTTGGTTCAGTTTGGGACTACTTTCTTTATTATGTTGGGCAACTTGATCATACAACAAACTTTGTAAAATAATAAGTGAAGAGTTGACCTTTCCCGCCAACCCCATAATTACGTGTCCTCAAATACATTGAAATGAAACACCATTTTATTGGTACGACACTTTTTTTTGAGGGGTTCAGGAGCATTTCAATTTCTTTTAGTTTATATAATCTTGAGTAGTGGGATTTAATAATCAAAATAAATATGTTATGGCAATTTGTCGTTCACGGATCCACTGAATGCACGTTATTTTATTTATGTTTTGCTGCAATATTAAATTAAAAAAGTGGGCCTCGATTATAGTGTCGAATACATCAATCAAATAAAATAAAAGTATGCCCCGATTATGATTATTTTAAAAAAGAGAGAGAGAGAGATAAAGTAGCGATGCACTCGTCGGACATGACTTGGTTTGCACACGCAAGCGACGCTCCCTCAGAATTGATTGACGAACCGATTAATTTAATCGAAACATGTTCATTTAGGGTAAGAGCACGACCCCTCGGCCCTACACATCCTTAATTAATAAGACATGATTGTGGGTGGGGGTTGGTAATTGATTTCGTTAACGATGATGCTTAAAATCGGAGTTTGAATTTGCTGTTTCGTTAATTTGATTCAATCGAACAAACCAATGTGTTGGCGGTGAGAAAATTTAGTTCATTCTAATTACGAAATCACCGACATAAAAAGCAAATGCCCACTACAAAAATGTGCTAATAATAATAATAATAATAATAATAATAATAATAATAATAATAATAATAATAATAACATCTATTTTTTTAGTAATATTCACTAAGGGATAAGCTCTCCTTAGTCCCGTATCAAATTTCAGGGGCAAGCAAAATTCAAATCAAACAAGTCGAACATTTGATTGGGTCAAATGTATTATTCTTATTAAATATTTTTGTCTCTTTGGGGTCTCCAATTCCAAAGCGTTCACATCAATGCGTGTACTCACCGTACCTTTTTGGTCCAGCCAAGGGGAGAAGGCAGGAACCATTACATATAAATAACAAGGCTTCCTCCCGTTCGGCACGCAGAAAAACTCTCTTTTGCCTCCATGGAAGACAAGTACTACCCCATCCACGAAGTCGCCGACTACACGCCTGGGTCTCCCGACTCCTTCTCCGGGGAGGAGGCCGAGGTGGTGCTCGCTTCCAGCAGGCCCAAGAAGCGAGCGGGTAGGAAGGTCTTCAAGGAGACGAGGCACCCGGTGTATCGCGGTGTTCGGGAAAGGAACAAGGGGAAGTGGGTCTGCGAGGTCAGGGAGCCGAACACGAAGGCGAGGGTTTGGCTCGGGACTTACGTGACTGCAGAGATGGCTGCCCGGGCCCATGATGTCGCCGCGCTCGCGTTCCGGGGGAAGGGCGCCTGTCTCAACTTCGCTGACTCTGCGTGGAGGTTACCGATGCTGCCGGAGAGCTCTGATCCCGTGGAGCTACGGAGGGTCGCGGCTGCAGTCGTGGCGGAGGAGTTCGGAGGGAAAATGGACGAGGGGGAGGGGACGGGCAACGAGATGGAGGAGGCTGGTTCGTATAACGCTTCCAGCAGCAGTCATTCGGTGGAGTTCGCATCTGGGTCGGGGACTGGGATGGACTACGACATGGGGAAATGGGCAGAGTGGCCTCTGATGTCACCACCGTCGTCGTACACAGGCGACTGGGATCGCACGGACTATTCCGAAACAGAAGGCGGATATCAGGACATGTCTCTTTGGAATTTCTAGTCGTGAATGAGCATGTTTAAGTCGTTTCCGAAATGCATTTTCTAGTTGGTCATGCGAGGGAGGGGGCATGCCCTTGAATCAGACAAAGAGTTTGGAGGGGAGTTGTCTGAAGCCGAAGTTGCTCATGTTTTTAAAACGGAAATGATAATATATAATACACTTTAAAAAATACGAATCGAACCTCAAATCGTGATTTGATTTTCTAACACCCCTGATCAGACAGGTTAAAGGGGATGGGATGATGCAATTTGAGGATGAACCCCACTTGGGCAACTTGGGTGGGATTAAATAATTGGAATACAAAGAAAAAGGAAGAACTTGCATTATTATGGCCTATAACACCGTGTGAAACCACTTCCTGCGTAAGTGACGATGTGCATGAATCATGCCGCGTCCCATTTTCCTATTATTTTATTGGGTTATAGGATACTAATTTCTTGAGTGTATCAGCTCCAAATCAATGAAGCTAAGCGATTTGCTGGCCAAGAAGAAGTGAGGTTGGGTGACGATGAGACAGACAGGCGATTGGCTCGGTAGGATGACTTAGTTTGCCCACACCTCCAAATATATATATATATATATATTATATATCTGAGGGGAAGGCCAACCTGGTGTGAACGAGATTCAGTGAGGCTAGTGGCTCTTTTTTAATTTGTGTCCGCAAGTCATTTTGACTTGGCATTGAAAACAGCGAAGGGTCACTCACTCGTGGGGGGGGGGGGGGGGGGGGGGGATCACGTGCTTATTTATATTGAAAAGCAAACACACAAAAAAAAGAAAAAGAAAAAGAAACGATGACCACATCAACATTGAGATGGCCATATGCATATTTATATAGAACCCCAAGAATCATTGATGATGGCCCTTTTTAGTTACACGATGAGCGAATCACTTACTTGTTGTTGACATGGCAAAATCTTGAGCCTAATTATGAGAAACCCACAAACTCATTTCGTCGATCTATATAAAGTCTACCAAGATCGTGACATAAATTTTGAGCTCATTTTATAAAGCCCATAAGTCCAGGGCTCTTTAAGAGCGTTTACAAACCAACCGTTATGTGAACCCGCCAAGGAAGTACTAAGTCTACAAAGGACTAGTGGGGTTCGAGTCTACGACGGTCCGAGTCTACGACGGCTCGAGTCTACGAGGGTCAGAAAAGATCTTGACTCCGAGATTTTTGGAGAGAGGATTATAGGGCCACGTTCCCATGATTTGAAAAGATCTTCAATTGGAGAAAATCTGGGGATAAGTTTCTAATCCTTTAATTTAATATGAGGAAAAGAAACCATTAAGTTTACGACGTGGATAAGACCCACGTTGCCAGGATCAGGTTGTTCCCAAGATTCTAGGAGGTTGATTGGGAGGGCCACGACCTAGAGAGATCCATGGAGAACGTGTCAAACACCCCAAACCCCTCAAGATTTAATATAAATAGGGGGAAGATCTAAAGATCACGATCAATCAGCCAAACACAGATTTGCATTGCTCGTCACCCTTAGACTTTAGTAGATACCTCGGCCTGGGTTATTTGGTCAGCACTTCCACCGTCCCGGCGAGCAACCGTAACCGGGGCAACAACCCTCCGCCAGCACTTCCACCGTCCCGGCGAGAAACCGTAACCGGGGCAACAACCCTCCGTAAGTACTTCTACCGTCCCGGCGAACAACCGTAACCGGGGCAACAACCCTCCGCCAGCACTTCCACCGTCCCGGCGAGCAACCGTAACCGGGGCAACAACACCCTCCGCCAGCACCGCCAGCACTGTAGCAAGTCTACGACGTCAGCAGCGAGTCTACGACGCCTACGTCAGCCGCATCACCCATTTTTCGTTCGTTTTTATGGCTGTAAGCTTTTAAGTTCTCTTTCGAAATTTTGAATTTGTACAGTCGTATCTTTTATCATTGAAATTCATCTTTCTGGCGACCACATACATTTCCCTGTGAGTCCAATTGCCAAATATTTCCGACGTGGTCCGTTTTCTACGCGAACACTTGCCCATATATATTGATTGTTTAATTTGCTGCTAAAGTACCTAAAAGTGATTATAGATGAGCATAGGAGGAGGAGGAGGAGGATAACAACACCAGAGGCCGTTCTATAGAGGATGCTCAAGATTGCGGAGTTTGACGTCTCGTCGTAAGACTCCAAGTCGGACGTCCTCTTTCTGAACTTCTTCAGGTAGAAGTTAGTTGAGAGGGAAGAATACCAACAACACACAGGGGTTCAGGGGCAGGACTCGTTCATGGATGAAGTGGTGCATGTGGCAGAGGAGGGGATATGTGGGAAGCCGAAGGAGGCGTACGTGGGGTGGGAGATCGAGGGACAGAGTATGGCTTACATTAAGGATATGGAAAGAGGAAGTGACTTGGCGAGGCACGGGGTTTATTTGGAGGTGGACTATGTTGTCTGGACAATGCTGGTTTATGGGACCCTAATAAACATTTTGGAGTGAATGCACGTGACTACATTATGATTCCGATTCTTGATACGAATAGACATAAACGAACATTCTTATGCTATCATAGCGTTAAGATTTTTGTCCGAGTTGAGGTATTTCCAGATGAAAATATTATGTAACATATTACAAGAATATATTATCTAGTATTGCGATATATTAGATTATATATAGGTAATATTATAGTATATTATCTATAAATAATGGTTTGTGTAATTTATTAGCACGGTGGTATGAACACAAAGTGTGTCGTGTTTCGAGAGAGAACATGGTAGATGATTTTCTACGGGATTCGAGGTTTGAGATTTCTCCGGAAGACTTCCCGTGAACGTAGGCCAGTTTTTGGCCGAACCACGTAAATTTTGCGTGTGCTGTTATTTTCCCTTAAGTTTCACCATCGGGCTCTCGAGATAGCTGAATTTACCCAACAACACATGTTATTTCTCGCGCCGGCAATCGACAATGAGCTATCGAAATCAACTGTTCTGAATGATAAATAAAGACGGATATAATTTGATCACTCGAAAGAGTTCAACAAAAGCATTCGATCCAACAAAGTTCATGGGATGTACAAATCTCGTTAAACAAGAAATTCCGCTAAGAGTAATAAGAAAATGATCGTACGAAATTCAATCTTTGTTATTATTTTACCAATGATACAACGTTACATTCAAACTATTTGATCAATGTATGAAACCGGATTTCAAGCGTCCGGACGCAAGGAAGCCCCTCTAAAACAAGCTAGGCGTGAATTGCAGGGACCCTAGTTGTCCGCAGGTTCTATGTTGGCCTCAGAATCCGCGACCGAGCTATGGACAGGTGCACGGCAAAGCGGACAGAGTCTTTTCTGCACAAGCCACTTGTCTATGCAATCCCTGTGGTACACATGCCGGCAATCGGGAAGAAACCTACACTCACGCCCATCCTCGTATTCTTCCAGGCATATCGCGCACTCGAGATATTTGACTCGGCTCTCAGGTCCATTCCTGTATGGGAAGACGGTGTCACTTGAGAGGTTCAATGGTGGCAACGGCTCCTCCACCATGTACACGGCCATGCTTCTCGCCCTCAGACCCATCTCGAGGCGGCTTCTTTGCCATCGGATTGCTGGTACTCTGAGATGGTGGTCCTCTAATCTTATCTCGTGGAGTTCATCGTCATCATCACCTTCCAGATTGATCCATGCGCGATAACAGTAAAGATCTATGGACTGGAGGATTAGGAAAGCTCCTCCAATAAGAAGGTAGAAAGTCGGGTTCTCAAGAAAGCTAAGTATATCCATGGTTCAATTCAATCTAGTGATTTGACTTGTACAAATCCTTCATTATATATAGGAATGTCAACTGGGGGTATCACAAAAAATTGATTTAAATAATCTTATCTAATATCCTAATTACATGATCTCTTGCTTTGGAATATTGTGATTATATCTGTCATAATCCAATACTGGTGAGATAATATAAGATTTTTTTATATACAAGGTCCCTAAATCTAATCAGCTTTCATTGTTTCACAAATCAGATTACAAAATATTAATCTCTGAACGATTTTTAATTTGACGAAGTTGGTCCGGGGTTCAAGGCGCGAAAAGGATGCGTCGAGAAACACTGCGCGTGGCCCGTGCTTGAGCTTTGCGGGGGAGTCCACATCAATTCGTTCAAAGGAGGAATGGATGTGTGCATCTCTGGCCATCCAGGAATTTGAACTTTGTTACAATTTAGCCAAAAATCTAACAGTAAGATTGATTGATCAGATTGGCATACCATCCATAGAGGATCTGGATTCGTCCATCCCCAACTACACTCCCATACACAAACACCTTATGGTTTGTCAAGTTCAACTGGGCCAGCATACGCTCCTTGCATTGTTAGATCTTCGGGGACCTTCCTCGCCATCATCTTGTGGTTGTGCGGTGATGGTGATATGGGCATCGGGGTAATCGATCCCGAATCCCTGTCCGTATCTTGCTTCTTTCTTTCAAGATCGACCAACTTAAGGGCACAATGGCACCCGGAAATTACTACGACTCCAAGTCTGAACAGGAGTACCACAATCAAGTTGAGAACAAAGTAAATGTTGATAATTTTATCGAACGGAACTACTTAGCCGATGATGCGGGAGTGGCACTCCACTTCCCGAGATGGGCTTGTAGAGGCTGGAGTCATGCTGTTCAATGGCTTCACCTATGACTGCATTTATGGGACCCAGGTTGGAGGGACCATATTCGACGAACCAGGGCACAGGCACACGGCTGCCTATCTCTTGCAGTATGCAGACCCAGATGACATCACGGATCTCGTGCACGCTTCCGTTTACAAAATCCTCTTCTGGAGGGGAGGGAATCAGAGGCCTAGGGCACATGGGGTCATCTTTAGGGACTGACAGGGACCAAGCACAAGGCTTACCTAAGGCGGAGGCCGAATAATGTGATCATAGTCTCAGCCGGAGCACTTGGCAGCCCATAGCTGCCCAGCAAGGTCGGCCCAAAGGATCATCTCACGGCGCATAACATTACGGTCATCCTGGATCAGCCCTTGGTTGGACAGGGGATGTTGGACAGTCCCATGAATGCTGTCTTCATCCCGTTGCCGAGGCCTGTTGAGGTTTCGCTCATCTAGGCGGTCGGGATCACCGAGTTCAGTAGCTACATCGAGGCAGCCAGTGGCACAAGCTTTGGCGGAGGCCTGGGGGCGACCCTGTTACAGAACCAGAGGACTTCAAAGGCAATCAAGGCAAAAATCGGCTACATGAACAGCCTCGAACATGTGACATTCAATGGGAGAGGTTAGTAATATCGGACCGACCTAAGCCCAACATACAAATCTGACGGGGTTCCGCTCTAAAATTAATCGATCGTAAAGGGAATAGCCCACTGAACTTTATATGCTATGTCGAACTCTTCTATTTCTTCGAAGTGAGATTGGGTATGTAAACCCTTTTTAAAAGAGTATTCATCCTTGAGAAGGTCATGGGCCGTGACCCGAACAAGAACCCCTCAGTTACCTTCAACTACTTCGATCACCCGGAGGACCTTTGTATAGTGCCCCCCCCCCCCCCCCCCCCCCCCCCCGTTTTTCGTATATATATACGCCAATCCTTATATTTCTGATAAATTGTTTTCCCACGTGGTGGCTAAATACACGTTCCACGGACCAAACCAAGCCACGCCGACAGCAACCTTATTTCTCTGACATCGTCTCTCGTGTTCGGGTCAGCTCTTTTTTCTCAACGATATTAGGACGAACCTAATTCCTTCGCTTGCCTAACAAACTCAAATATCAAAGCACTATTATTCCTTCCTATTCTTTGTCGTCGAGGATTAAACTGCTAGTCTCAACATTTCTTTTTAAATGTAAATATTTATTCCAAGGGAGGGGAATTATTTTTAGTAATAACGACAATACTCAAATCAGTTTATACGTCTAACAACTAAATTCATTGCAGTGTTTGCGAATGCACGAACCAAAGGTCGTGTCCTTTGGTTAACACTAAACTATGCTCAAGATGACACAAAATAAATAAACATCAACTATATATTTATATACACAATTCATAAGAGCCACAAATAAGTAAATTATAATAAGTAATAGCACAAGGACACCAGACTCCGCCCCACTAATCTGCTAGTTTCGCTGACGGGAACCCGAGCCCGCCACGGTCGCCTTCCTCCGGCCGTTTCCGGGTCAGTCCCATCCCCGGCGGGAAACAACATTCACAATCCGCCTGGCATGGCTCCGGCAACACCCACTTGCTTGACAAATCATCTCCTTTGCCAGGGCCCGGCTCGTCGCCCCGGCTCTCCCCTGGCTTATGCGTCCCTGCGTCCTTCAACGGACCCCAACATTCGACCTTGTTGAATTCCTCGATGTTGGAGTGGAAGTAAACCCAGACGAGCGCCTCCCGAAGCTCCGGGTAGTGGTTCAGCAGACTACCGTCACCGTGGACGAATGCACTCAACACCTAAACGACACCTCCAGCGTATCAATATCCCAAAAACTCGAGTTCTGAATATGAACGGGACGGGTCGGTCATGGGGTGGTGGGAATCATACCACGGGGAGTTCCTTGGAGAAGATGAAGTAGCGGAGGCGGGCGCAAAGGTCAAGGAGGAAGTGGCCGCCGCTGATGTGGCAGTGGACATGGAGGGACATCTTGCCCTTCACCTTCTTCCACTCCGCCACAACTTCGTCCCTCTGTAATCTGTTGTACCATCCTTGCAACTGCTTTTTTATCAAAATTAGCAGAATTTAACTAAACATGGTAGATGGAAGCCTCCACATGAATGTGGGCCAAAAGTAGAGTTTGCCCAACAAAAAGGGAAAAGGACAAAATCAAGAAAAGGAGCCCACTTCGACACAAACAAAGCAATTCCTAGTTAATTCTAGATGCATACCAAATTAAGATTAAATATATTTAACAACTGAAATCCGGAATCATCGAACCTGAAGGGATCGTGTCAAGGAAGGATAAGCAGGACAAGAACCCAAAAGACAGACAGACAACCCGGCCCATGATGTGATAATAACTCTTCCATCCTAATCTCTGTCTGTGTGCTTACCTGGGAGTTGTTGATGGTCTGGGAGATGGCGAGGGTGAGCTTGGAGGTGACATCGCTGTGGGTCAAGGTATAAGTCCTCGGGAGCTTCCCCGGGTGCTTCCTCTCGTCCACCCCTAGGAACATCACCTTCAGCTTCGACGCCTCGAATATCGCTGGCCCGAACAGCCTCGCCACCTTCCCCCAGGAAAACCAGATCGTAACTCAAAACCGAGCCGCCTCCTCCTAGACACACGAGTTTTTTTTGGGGAGGGCAGGGAAATTAAAGGAGCACTCACCGGGAAAGGTGGGGTTGGGTTGGTCTTCCTGAACCTGTGGGAAAACAGAGTCCCCTGTTTCAGGGGAAGCAGGGGGGATACGGAGGGCTTCATCTCGGAGGGAAGAACAGGGGAGAGAGAGGGGGTTAAGGTCCCCATGAGTCAAAAAAGCCGCTCTCCCAACTGGATCTTATGGCGGAGTAAGTTAGTTTAATCGAGGGTTGGGTTGAGTACGAGGCACGAAAGGTGTTCAGAACAAGGAAGAACCGGCTTTTTTTCCTTTTTGTGCGCGTTGTGGGGTAAAATTTTGAGATGGGGATGGGGATGGGGCTACTTTGAAGGGGAAATTTCTGATGGATGGGATTGTTTTGGGGGGGGGGGGGGGGGGTGGGGGGGTAAAGATGATGCGTGTCGGGCATGTTATTAAGCTGCTTTCTTCTTTTCCCTTCTTATATGTTTTTCTCCTTTGTTAATTCTTGGGACTCGTCAACAATAACGATTTCTTACGAGTAAATCTGAAACTATATCATGCCTTCACAGATTCAACTTTTCCTTTTAACCCAAAAAATTAACTAAAAAAAAAAACATTCCATAATCTCTTCTCCAAGAGGGCTTACTCATAATCCCAGAAAGCAGGTGGATTGAGTTTAAACATCGTATGTAGTAATCGGCTTTGTCTTTGTCTTCTGCCATTCCCAACTTTGCAATCTAGTCTCACTCCCTCCTCCTCTCCAAATTTTATTAAGGTGATGAATTTGTCATTCTCCTGCTCTTTTCTTTTTATCATAGGATAATTTTATATTTTGATATTAGTAAATTCCTGAGATGAGTCGTCCTCGTCCTAGGAAACCCACGTTCCTTTGCCACCCGCGTGTCCCTCTTCTTCCAAAACTAGCCACGTACTCATCTTCCTAGGACAACAAGTTTGGCCAATGCCAAAAGGGTTGTTCGGGGCCCTCGGGCTAATTAATCTCAATACGACTAACAAATGAGTTATATGTTTAACTCAATTCCAGCTAGAGATTAAAAGATTCACATTTCATCTCATTCAAGAATTATATCTGGGTCAAATATTCCATATTTCAAGGCTGTGAATCCAGTGGTCGTTCTGTGTGTAAGTCACTGGGATTCCCAAGTTTCGGTTGCCACCGAGGAGAAGCTTTGTCCCTAAGACAACGACACGTGGTGAAATTCCTGGTTGAAACTCCTCGAGTCGCATGACAGTGAGAGAGGGATAGGTTTAACTTAGTTTAACCTAACACTCCATTGATTGTTGGCGTTGAGGGGGGACCTCATCAAAAGTCAAGGGGGACCCCGATTTTGAATCCCCCGACACTTCCTCGGGTAGTATGTAGCCAGCCCTCGGTCGGTTAAAGGGCTCTCAGCCTCGACACACCCATCCTCCCAATGTTCAAGATCGAAGAGTTATGAATTCGCCTCCTAAAGTTGCATCAGTTCGTCGTTTTAGGAAAAGATCTCGCTGACGGTTGAGAGTTTCCAGGATTTTAATAGAATTAAGACGGGAGGTATAAATATATGTGTGCGCGCGTTTAATTCGCTTGCCAAACTTTTCTATTTGGTGAGGGGGCAAAGAGCCAAGGTCATAGGACCACTCTCCCGCAGGTGCCCCCACTCTTACCACCTAAAACTCCCTGCAAGCATTTTAACCGCGTTGTTCATGTGTACATGTATGTGTGCCATTTCGTCCATGTGCGTTGAACTTGGACGTGTTATCGACCTTCTGAGCTAAAATGCCCACCGACATTTAAGATTCCATATTTGATTTGTTTGGGACAAAGCAAGGCATCGTGTACGTGTGTGGGGGGATCACACCACCGAATTAATGTCGACGTCCTATGAATAAATAGGTCAGACAACAAGTTGTCGTCAGATGGTCCCTGCTGTGTCGTTAGCACTAGCAACGGCCCTGGCCCTGTGTAATAATCGTGGGGGACTCGTCAATTTCCCGCCTCACTCTCGTTGTTAAATCTTTTCCTACCACCGTCACTTCATTTTAATGGGACGACGTTAATTTCTCATGACAGTGTCCATGCCTTTTATAAGTGTAGACAACCCCCACCCTCCCCTCCCCATGAAACCAAATACGTTTTCCTCACGATTGTACATCTCAAAAGCTCTCTCTCTTTCCCTCTTTTGGCTTCCAAATGGGAAGTACGACCGCGGTTGGAGATGTTGTACCTCTAGCGCCGGGTAAAAACATTGTCGTCGACTACCCTAGGCTAGTCCTCTTCCCTTTGCCTTTACAAGGGCACACCAACTCCATGTTGCAACTCGCCCAAATCCTGGCCTCCCAGGGCTTCTCCGTCACCATCCTCCATGCCCGGTACAACTCCCCCAGACCCTCTGACCATCCCGGTCTAGACTTCCGCCCTTTTGACGTAACCTCCCCGACGGCGGAGCTCGAGACGATGTCTGGCGACCCGATGGCCCTTATATCCCGGCTCAACGCCGCCTGCGCCACACCCTTCCGGGAAACCCTCATGGAGCTGACGGGCGAAGGCGGCGGCGTCGCCTGCCTGGTGACCGATACGTGCTGGCACTTCACGCAGGCGGTAGCGGACGATATGGGGATCCCGAGGATGGTTCTGAGGACTACAAGCATCAGTTCAATGTCGGCCTTCACGGCCGTGTCCAGGTTACATAAGGACGGTCTCCTCCCATTACCAGGTTCTCTTCAAGCTACAACAAAGCCTATGTCTGATTATTTTAGATCACGTGATTGTAGGATTGTGTTGTTAAAAATAATCCAAACACCTACCACGTATTTTTCTTATAGAGACTGCTAATCGTAGTTATTTATCTAGATAATTGTAGGATCGGGTGGGTGAGGCGTGTGGTTACTTGGGAAGGTAGGAAAAATCGTGAGAACCGTGCTGAATATAGTAAGATAATTAGCGAGAAATTCTAGAAAATAGTTTCCGCCCCATGTGAAATCGGAGGGGAGGCGTCCTCTTCGTGCATCAATGAAATGGGAGTCTCTAATCCTTCTCTCCTTCCCTGAAGTACTTCTGCTCTCGGCTAAATCTCACGAAATTCTCTTTCGGACAGCCTTGATGAGTAGGGGGTGTTCGTACGGACAGTGTTGGACAACCGTCTTATGTAATTCTCATCTCAGAGTAAGAAAACTTACAGCGAGGCAGTGTTGGACAACTGTCTTATGAAAGAGGCATTCGTACGGAACTTACGTGCTCCATGTCGAACCTTTTAAAGCCTTCATTTTCGTAATTAATGTTTGTTGAATGCCTACAAGAGAGGTAGCTCTTCCATGTTTTACATCAGGAGGTTGATGATGACCGGTGAAAAACAGTTTGTTACCCGACGCGCTTGGTGATGATTGTCCAAGATCTTTATGCGAATGTTACTCGTGTGTTTTGTGTCATTCAGAATCACAGCTCGAAGAGGCTGTCCCGGAACTCTTGCCACTCCGGATGAAGGACCTCCCGATGGTTCCAACGCGAAACCCCAAATATTTCTTCTGGTTATTGGCAGAGATAGACCGTACCACAGAGTTGTGCGCGGGGTTGATCTCCAACTCCTTCGAGGAGCTGGAAGAGACAAAACTGGCAGAGTCACGCAGAGCGATCCCCATTCCGTTCTTCTTGATCGGTCCCTTCCACAAGCGGTTCCCCTCCTCCTCGACGCCCTTGGCTGGAGAACTCCTTCAAGACCCCAGCTGTATCGAGTGGCTAGACAAACATCCACCCAAATCAGTTATCTACGTGAGCTTCGGGAGCATCGCATTGATCGATGAGCAGGACTTCCTAGAGATCCTGTGGGGGCTCGTGAACAGTGGGGTTCCGTTCCTTTGGGTAGTGAGGCCAGGATCAGTCCGGGAGCATGAATGGCTTGCCCCACTACCTCACGGCCTCCTAGGAGGCAAAGGGCACATTGCAAAGTGGGTGCCCCAGCAGCAGGTCCTCGCACATCCATCAGTAGGTGCATTTTGGACACATAATGGGTGGAACTCGACAATGGAAGCCATTTGTGAGGGTGTGCCCATGTTGTGCAGCCCGATGTTTGGCGATCAGAGGGTGAACGCGAGGCACGTAACCGATGTTTGGAGGGTCGGGGTTCACCTCGAGGGCTCATTACGTAGGGATGAGATAGAGGGTGGCATTAGGAAGTTGATGTGGGATTCGCCATCTAAGGAAAAGGAGGAGGTGATGAAGAGGGTGAAGGAATTGAAGGGGAAGGTGGATGGTTGTCTGAAACCAGGCGGGTCTTCTTACAAGTCCCTTCAGAAGTTGACTGATTACTTGCTGTCCTCTTGCCAATTGATCTTGGAGGAGTAATGATGCGTCTGGATATAAAAGAACATGTCTTGAATGTTGTTAAAATGTGATTTCGTTACAGATAGTTGTCCAATGAAAATGGCCACACATGACGAGGTTCGCCCCGCGACTCATGATTTTGGGATTACGAATACCGGGACTCGTCAGACTCAGTCGCCAGGATATGAAGAAAATCATCATAACAGCTACCCGGAAACAGAGATGGCTGCTGTTGGATTAGAAATTGAGTCAATTTGCTGTTTGATCTTTGAGCACACATCATGGTCGACATTGACCACCAGAAGAATGTTTGGCAATCGGCCAAGGTAGTGAATCCTCAGTCCATTCCATTCATCAGAGATCATCTCGATATTGCACTATTCGACCATCAACCTGCCTTTGGAAACTCCGTCTTCACCATGCCCCAAGTCACACATGACAATCTTTCCTGAAGGAGGGAGGTATCTAGCTCAAAGTGTGCCATATCATGGTCTTTCACGTTGATGGGTGGGTCGGTCGGGGGAGAAGGATTGTCTGATTCAGACGAAATTCCAATCCCAGATCAACTTCCTATCGCAGGACGTCCTTACGTATCCATCCCGAGTCCTGCTGGGGAGGGTCAACCAAGGAAGTTTGGCATATGCATAGCATATTTAGGGTTAACCTCTTCTCCCTCAGGCGTACAGAACATGGCCACGTTTTCTCACTCGACCGGAAAGTTACTCGTCTCTCACTCGCACACTTATCAGCCTTAACTGGCGATACCCTATATCTAAATCTTCCATACCAGGGAAATTCCAACAGTCGGAATTCTAACATGGAGGACACAAGTCGGCCTGCAGCAACCGTAACAAGGAAAAACTGCAATAAAATAATAAAGACCAATGGCAAGGCAGGAGACCACGTCCCTGGCTGGCGCTAGGGATTTTTTGCTTTCGAGGATGCCTTTCAAATTGAAAAAAACGGGCGATCTGGAGCGGACAGAGGCAGAGTGGCGAAAGGTGAAGTGGCGAAGGACGCCAGCGGATCGGGATGATCACCATTAACGGAACATCCCAAGGATTCAATACTCTTGCCGATGCCCATGTTCTTCAGGCTGTAATTGTCAATTACGACGCTGGTATGAAGATCAGTGGCATCATCCTATTCCAAGGCACAATCCTAGGCAATTCTGGCGCTCCAGCGGTGAGTTACTTCTCTTCCCGAGGGGCGAGCAGGACGAGCCAAGGGATTCTGAAGCCCGACATCATTGGCCCTGATGCCAGTATCCTAGCGACATGCCATTTGCTCTGAACAACATAACTCTGGCCCAACCGACCTTCCACATTATCTCTGGTTCCTCGGTGAATGTTTCCTTCCACAATGTGGATTCCTTCTTCGGCTTAGCAGGATTCCGATTGCAGTGATCTTTGAATGAGAATGTTAAAGAAAGAAAGTGATATTAAATCATATAATCAATACATTTTAATCATTTAGTTGGCTATCTGTAATGTTCTTTTGGAATTATGTTTTTTTCAGTAAACATTCTTCTAAAAATATAATAAATGACTATTTTTATCCTTATTACAACATAAATTTATATTATTTCAATTTTTTTGTAAAACTTAATCTATAAAAAGAAATTGCTATTCACGGAAAGGATTAACTATTTCATTTATTAGTAATTACGCGAAATTCCATTTGGCGGATATAACAAGAACTGCGTGGACATAATGAACGGAAAAGTTTATTTTCGTGAGTTGAATAACTGAAATACAATCATAGCATTACAACCATAGATAGATATTTATCAAATCATACTTGGTTTAATATAGTCCCACTGCAATAGCAAATCCCAGAATAACCATGATCCATGCTGTTGTAGCGGCGGAACCGGCCCTCGTGATTCCAGCCGAGATAGGAACAGCAGAGGATGGTCCCATGCCTGGAGCAGATCCGGGCGAGCCGACCTGTGCGAGGACATCGATCCTAAGCCTCATGTTCCCCACCGCGCAGTGGTTACCCTTGCTGCATATGTACCATTTCGGCCCCGGTTTGGCGAGCGTGACGATGTCATTCCCGGAGGTTAGGGAATCTGCGTCCGCTGGTGCCACACACTGCTGGAATGCTGTCCCGTTTACCTTCCTCACGTTGTGGACTCCTTCCGGGTACTTGAAAACTGCAGAAAATTTTTCCTGCCCTTCTGTTACACATTCAATGAGAGCGGCTTAAACCTTAAGGATGGATATCAATTAGAACTCACGGAGGGTGTCTCCGACGTAGAACTGCTTTCCCTGCGCCCAAGCCTGGTAGTCGAAATTCTGCATCCACCCATTGTCATCCCCGACGACATAATCTTTCGCCATCGTCGACGGTACGAAAATCGCCACCATCGCTGCAACTCCAATGACCAATGCCACAGCACGAAAGCAAGCCATTCCCAAACCTCTGAGATCGCCTCGCCTCGAATTGGGGCTACGCTTTCAATTTGTTTGACGTATGATGGGTGTCCACTCTGCATGCCGCAATTTATACTCTTGTTGACATTGTGAGAGTTCGAACTATTGTCCGGCCATGGACGGTTTTTGTTAATGCAATAAAAAATATATGTAATAATAGTGTTTGTGGTCACTTTGGATCAACATGGCCGGTCCAATGGAGTCTTGAGCACTTTTGGTATTTGGGGGGGGGGGGGGGGGGGGGTTCCATATGGCCATACAAGACAATGGCAATTTCTTACATGCGACCAAGCAAAGCACGATCCATTGTTATCACGTATCGAGGCCTTATCAAAATTCGTGTTCTTTGGCATACATAAATACGCCTTCTGTTGAATTAGTATTCTTATCGTAACTATAGGTCATACGCGTATTAATAGCGGACCGTTTTACATGCAATAACTACTGCGGTGTCGAGAAATGCTTCGAATGAATGGTGTTTCCATTTATATCACTATCCGATACGAAATTGATCTGTTCAATTGTTCCCAATGAATTTCAATATGTAAAGTATATTGTTCTATCCGATATAAATAAAACGAAATCTTATACGTGTTTAATGTGCAAGTTCATGCAAGTATGGGTAGATTCGAAACGCCGGATCAGTAAAGGGGCACAACTATACACAATGGGCCAAGAATAAGGCTGAGAAATGAAATTTACAAATGATTGGGGCCCATAAACTTCCTTACGCGTAACCCAGAGCGATCCATGTCTCAAATTTCTTCTTTTTTCTGCAACGCAACGTTTCCTGCCTACAATTACAAAATTTGATCAACACACGAATAAGGCAGCTCGCACGTAGGTATCCAAGCTGTGGTCGCGTCCTGGAAGCCCTCCTGATGTCACGGCAATGACTGGGTTCGTTAATATGTAATGTGACGCCACCCGAAACATGAAAATGAGTAGCAGGTTTTGGGCAAAGGTCGGAGTATTTCTTAGGCCAGTGATGTGGAATACGTCCCATGGATCTCCTTATTACCGTCTGTTACAAGCGGGAGGACATGGATGGAAAACTTGGGGATCTTTGCGGTCGTGTGATGTCCGTAGTGGTTTTCTTCGAGGAGGGCTGTAATGCTCCTCTGGCCACACGATGAGGTAAGACGGCACAAACAGAATTAGATGTTACTATCGGATGACCACATTTAACATAACAAATAAGAAATTGTCTGCTAGGCTTCCAAATTTCAATAAACTCGCACTACGCATACATACAAATACATTCGACAAGCTTTTCCCACTTAACCACCATCTTCATGTCTGATTTTGTGTCCATATGTTGTGATCATCGTAATGGCCAGGACCAATTTGCGACGGACGATTGCCAACCAGGAATTAATCGCGCTGGTCGCACAAGACATCTATGCCCCATTCGCTACTATCCGCAATATTTCTCGTCATTCTCTAGTGAAAATAAGTCATGACAGCAGTTTTTAAACTCTGAGATCATCATTAACACATGGCAAATCATATCTATGCTAGTAATTCTGGAACTTCATGGCGGCTGGACAATAACTCCAAGGCAAAAAATGAAAACCCCCAAGTTTATATATATGTCAGTATATGCTTTGCACGCACATGGGAAATGAATGTCGTATTATTACAAAAATTTTGTTAATTAATTTCAGCCGGCTTTCCCGTGATAATGGACGGAGTTATCGAGTGAAAAGAAGCCACTATATATAATGGCCGAACAAACCGAGATCCAAATACATGTAATACCACAAATTTTTAATAATAATAAAAATATAAAATATAAGAAAAAAAATTCTTTAATTAATACGAGATTATAGGGGGAGATTTTTTTTTCATCTAATTCCTCACTTTCACACGCTATAATCACACAAAAAAAATATCTCATTTCCCATTAAATAATATATCTTATCTGGAACCTAGACACAATCCCCTCCACATACCTAGCAAAAATATTCGAAAAAAATAAGATCAATCAATCAGGCGATTTCTTTGTCCTTGAGACAAAAAAATAAGAGATTCTCTATCAGAGATCTCTAAAAATCCTAGATTCATCATCAGAAAATCTCTGAAATCCTAAGAGACAAATCCTCCTCATCCCCTTTCAAACAATTATCAGGACAATCAAACTTCCCTCTCCTGGGAGACACATAGACGTTTGAGCACCACCCCCTCTGGGGAACCGGAGATTCCACCTCCCCTTCCGGGCAATCGGAGACAAATTCCTCCACATACAATCGAAGGTGAACTCCTCTAGGTATACACAGAAACTTGAGCCAAGGACTCCCCCTCTCCAGTGTTGACGAGCCAAAACCTCCCGACCAGCCGACACCATTCTCTCCGACGACACTGCCTCATGCCACAGCCACAACCCAAGCATGGTGCTCCAAGGCAGCCTTCTAACGGACTCCCCGACGTCCTTCTTCTTCCTCGGGCCACCCCAAGGCGAGGCAACCCCTCGGTGAGTTTTCGATTTTTTTTTATATATTCATTCGGCCCGTTTTTTAATTTAGAACATGGCTTACCATCTTTTACATTTGTTGAACTCATCGCATATGATGTGGGGAATGCGAAACTGAGCCCCGACGGAGCAGCGTAGCCTCGACCAGAATGCAAGGGAGTCAGTCCGCAGGTCATAAGTTTCACGTCCATTGTCGAAATCAGAAAAAATCTGGTTGTATCGGTACCCGTGGACCATCAACGTCGTTGGTCAACTTCAACACACCTAGAAGGAGTCCCTATAGACAGTGTTCAAGACATGACGACACGTGGAGTTCGACCGCGGTGGATGCTTCACAAAAGCGGCCCCAACTGACGAGCTTAGTTGATGACATGCCATCCCGGCAGGACACAGGTACATGAGGGAGGTGCAGGCCTCCCGTCTTTTTTATTTTCACATGTAACGGGTCGTGGGCCCAAGTGCATAGGCCCACGATCACCACCCTTCCCCGCTCCCTTTGATCTCAATAATTGTCTGTGCTTGGCCGCATGCCTTAAGCTCATAGGTTTATCGTCGCATGTTGTTTTCTAAACACACATGAGTTCGGGTCCAAAGCCCGAATCGGGTCCAACGCCCGTAAAACATTAACATGAGTCCGGAGTCATGCCTGGATCGGGTCCAGCACCCGTTAACAAAGAACAAACTTTTGGAGCAAACGCCACCTTTTCGCATGTTAGAATGTAAGAGTTAGTAACTAGTAATCCCCTAACCAAAACGGATTTTGTAAATGAAGTCGGTGACGACTCCGTATAGTTTACCTAGGTTAAACAATAACAAACTTTTTTACGGAGCCATTTTGGATGAGGAACTGACGACGAGAGCCGCTTCCGATTTCTCCCGAAAGTTCCTTCTTCGGATCATGTTCCGCCTTTCGCCTGCCGCCTCTTAGGAAAACAGAGACGGTCGGCGAGGGGGAGGGATCACCCAATTCCCTTTCGCAACGTCCGACGCTCGAGTCGTGACGTCGACCGGATTGAGCCTTGGGGGAGCGGGCCCGAATCCTCATGTCGTCCGAACCGCCGCGCGCGTGCTAGGCCGAAAGACGCGCATACAATACACGTGGAAATAGGGTTTATGTGTAAGTAGGTAAGCCATGATACCCTCCGCGAAGCTCTCGATTGCCATGGCTGTGGTTGGCTTTGTTAATGTGTGCTGGGTTGCCTCCTTGGGGGATTGCGTGGTTCTCTGCCCGCAACTGGGCAGCCCAGAGAATCAGTTGAGTATTTTCATCGGCCAGCTGGCTCTGAATACGCTATACAGATACCAATACAGAGTGAGCATGCATTACAAGTGCGATCATCCGTGCGGCGAATTCGACGACCTTTTTGGTCACGCGGAGTGTTCCACGACGCTTTCCCAAGAGGATTGCATGACTTGTATTGATACAGCTAAGGAAGAGCTATTTAAGGTTGGCTCGAGTCATGCTTCTCGACATGGCTCGAGTCATGCTTGATCAATATACCACTAGACTCGAAATAGAACTAGGCGGAGCTTCTTCAATGCACCATAACTTTTGGCTACCTCCGACTTGGTCAATGTGCTACAACACTCTCGGGTGAGGATTGCTAGTCATCTCTCACCATCATAAAGGAAGAGCTGATCAAGGAATGTGAACGTAGCCTGGAGCGCAAATTTGACATTAGAGTGTTGGATTACTATGAGACCTACAAGTACATGGACAACGACTGAAGGAAAATTTATTGTAACGTTGATATAAAATTGTTTATGACAGGATACATTTACGGATGAAATTTGATCAACTACGAGCATAGTTAGACCGAAAAATGCACGCCGCAAAGTCATGGAAACATTGAACTCAACTATCTTATAGAGATTGTTATATGTTTAGCATCATTGACAACTCTGTTATTGGACAAACATCGTTAATAACATTTTACTAGATATTATGCTATTAAAAGCCACGCTCGAACGAATAATAAGTAATATAGTTTTGGGTTTTTAGTGAAGCTCAGAGAATAGTCCCAAAGCAAAATTCATTGCTTGCTTGGATTATAAAATATGTAGATAAGTATGATCGCTTGAGGGGAATACTAGTGACGTTACATTTATGGTCGTGACGGGGGGATACTTTTACCGTTCAAGTCAGTGTTGATCATATCTATGTTATTATATTACACGACAATGAATTCCTAAGAGTTTATGTTTCATCAACACTGTTCTAGCCTGAGTAGCCATACCACCTCCTCTGATGGGTCAAAGAAGAAAAGGGATTTTGGCAATTCGGAACTGCACTGCACAACGGTAAGGAAGCCTGGACGGGATGCTGTCATCCGCAGGGAATCGACTGTGTTAGTTGCCGTGTTGCTAGTAAAAGGTGCTCCCAATGAGGCCATGTCTCGACAATGACAGTTCGAGCAGTCGGAGGAACAAGAACAGACAGATACTGAATGCTCAGATCTATTTTTCAGCCACTATTGAGAAGAATCATAATGTCGGGGGTAATCCAAGGAGTGTCTAATCTCCGTGTTTATGAGAACATTGGATGTCGATGTAACAAACTAATGAAATGTTTTGGCAGGTCAAATGATGGGACTACTGAAATCGTTGTTGATCTCTATATCGCCGATACTCCACTTTCGGCATATTGTGGATTCACAACAGATAACTATTATGACTGGCCTGCTTTATGACATTATCTCGGCCCTTTGTTGTCATTTCTCTGTGTGATTAAAGTTAATCTCGTTGGATTATCATGGACCATTTCAATCGTGAACTTCTTTGCTATTCATTTCAACACAGGAATTATGGTTTCCGAATGTAAGTCTTTTTCCAAAGTACACCATGAATAAATGTCGAGAACTTCCTAGTTAAAGAGGTTCTTACCAAAGATTATCCGGCAGACCTTTTCAACATTAGGCAAAAAATGAAGATCGAACATGTATGGCAGGAAAGCTGAACCGTTTGATCTGCCGAATTTGTTACGATCTACTTATGGGGTCTGGTGATGCACTTTCACTTTTGTGGTTCGCATGTCTATCCTATTAGAAGGAAAAGAGTTATTAAGATCGACTGAACTTAGAGAGCCTACTTGGTTGATTACCATCCTCATCACAGATGCTTTAGACACTGGTTATGCAGAACTAGAATGCGGAAGCTCGTAAATATTAGGACCTATGTATCCCCCTGGACTGACTCGACACACAAGTGGAAACCATCCCGTGATTACTTGACCGGTGCATTTTGATCATCTAAGCTGAGTCCTTGGTAAGAGTAGTCATGTGGGGGAATCTCCTCTTGAGCTCTGACAACAAGACTGAGTTTTCCCAGCGGAGGAGATCGGCTTTCTTCCTCAGCTTGTCGTTCTCTTCGATGATGGTTCGATTCTCCAAGTACAGCTTCAAGTTCTTTAGCTCAATGTCCCTTCCTGTTCTCACTCTGTCTCTTCTCCTATCGAATGGCATCGAAAACAGAACACTATAGAGTTTGGTAACGAGGTTGAGAGATTCTGGAGATTTCAAATAAGCAGAGGACCGTTACCTTATGAGTCTGCTGACCCGAACCTTTGACCTCCTCGGCCAGTTCTTGCCATAAGAGTGGTAGAGTTGATTAGGCATCCGATCATCGTTCGCCGTGCACATTTCTCGGTGTTTTGGATCAAGGTTGGGATAAATGGGGGGAGCCTTTGTTTATATAGAGGGAGATAATCTTTTATGATAAACAGCGGGCGCTGCAAGTTGTTCAGGCTCGGAGGTTTTCCATGCCCGCAATGATGTGGTACAGTAATGTCTTCTCTTGGACACATGCAAAAAAAAGTCTTTCGATTGAGGAAGTGCCATTGCATAATTGGCTTTCTAACATTAGCTTCTGTTCCATTCAACAACAGTGACACATGCGTTAGTTCTTTCCGTTTTCTTGTTACTTTGCGAGTTGTTCGACTCTACACGGCACAAGCAATGTATTATCTTTCCTTTCGGAAGGCCTTAATTTGAAACAAACCTCTTTACTGAAAAAGATAAAGGTTGCATACAACGAGAGACGTGCGCCTTGTCTGGTGCATGGTAAACGGAACAGACAACGAAAGACGGTGAATGGATCCCGGCTTTTCGAGTAAATGGAAACAATTAAATAGCTTTTTGAATCCTAAGGACAGTCGGGACCGGGACTGGAGCCTCGGACACTCGATTACAGCTTTGAATATGGCCAAGGCCCGGGATTGGGAGGGAGGGATGGATGCAAGATGGATTGATCATGACTATTCTTCATGGTTTTTTGTTTTTATTCAATCATGTGTGTTATGGAAATATGCATGGTATTTTGGGGCATGGATTGGTGATGGAGATTGGTACCACCAGAGATTTGGACTTCTTTTGACAAGGTCGCTTTTGTATGTGTCATCACTGAGGTCTCAAGAGCTATTGTTATCACGCCTACGCTGTGCTCTTTCCTTCGGAGAGTGCGAAAAATGGGTGGCCCCATTCGAGCACCTTCATTTTGGCCCCTCTGTAGATGCTCGAAATTCCTGTTATGAACTAACGCGGCATGACTAAAATTAATCAAAACATGTTGCTTAACTGTTGAGTAAAGATTTTAATCGATCAAATTATGTTCTTCCTTGTTTACTGATCCCGTGAAGATTCAATCTATTATTTTTATCATTGCCTCATGATATTGTGTTTGAACATGAAATATCACCTCCACCCAATAGGGTCAAGTTTCAATGTCGATAGGCGGAACCAATGAAATTCCGTCTCCACTCTGCCGTGCGTTAATCAACGGAAGGATGGCAATAGATAAGCTGGCCATCTGTACACGCTCCAAGAGCATGAAATGGTTCATGTTCTTACCTTAGTTGTGATGCTTTCACCATTAATTCCTTCATTCGCTGCTGCTCCAAGGATTTCAAGCTCTTTCTGCCTGTTCAACTTTTGAAAACTACTGTTGGAGCTTACAGAGTACTCATAAATCGAGCATAACATAGATTTCTGCAATTTTTCCGTTTAAATTAAACGATTTAATATTAGCATAGGAGCCGATTACTACGGGCTAAGTCGAACCATTTTTCGACGTGGCGAATGATTACAAGCTAAAGATTCAAAATTAGTAGACTAATCAACCAGTTTGTTTGTTTTCTCATATTCAATTGAAAGATGTGACTTCGCTTTCGATTGCAAGATTTTGCATTGCCTTTACCAGTTTCGGAAAACTTATTGTCAAAGCCTGAAGATCTCTCCATCTTTTGCTTTGAAGAGAATCCCTTTGGTTAAAGATAAAGCGGATATCATCGGCTCTTCTGGCAGACATAATTAATGAGATTCCTCCTTGTTAGGTTTTTTTTTTCCTTCCTCATAATAAACCTTTTGACCTCATTCGATGCGAAAATAAAAAGCACATATAGCGAAGCAAAAATGACTACGAACTTGGACTGTGATCCGGGACGTTGTCGACGAGTCCTGTCGAGAGTCACGAAATATGGTTGGGGGACCGCCCTCTGTGTACTGTGGTCCACAAGGTCGTATACACACGCCACGCATAGTGGAATATAGATTGTCACAAAGTATGCGTATATTATTTATTTATTTTTTGTGAATATCTGTTACAGGAGTAATATGCTTTGTTCGAGCCATTTTTTCCATCCGTGAAACTCGAAATCAAGAACTTTCTTAAGAGGACCAGACGCGGAACCATCTAAGGTCTTTTGTTTATGTATGCATTATTTAAACCTAAAATCATTGCACCCGATGAAAACACTCGGGATGGTGGTGCCTGTATTTCATTTCAAGGGCGATACTCGAATACTTCCTTCAAACAAAAATTTGCAGTTATTCCTCGTCTGGATTGATGCTACTCCCAACTTATACCCATCTGGTAGAAGTAGATATTTCTAGTAGTAGTAGTAGTAGTTTTAAGGTGATAAAATATGTTTTAAGGTGACGTGATACAAAATACGAATATATCAAGCCAACGCCGAACGCGATCAAGGAACCATCGTATCCTCGACAATGGACATGGAATATATATGAACAAAAAAATTTCATTGATTTAGATACAGAATAATCGCTACTGTGATAGTCAACTATAGAAATGAAGCAACCACCCAACATTGCTTGTGTTTTTTTTCCCATCCACCCCTCAAGTGCCTTTGGGAATGGGACGCCGACGTACTACTGGGAGGAATTATATGAAGTTTGACGGACAACATGTGTTTGTAAGGTCACGCCGTTGTTTTGCCCGATTTTCTCAGCGCTTGTGCAATGGATTGTCTGGGGTAATTTTGGGTTTTGGGGGGTACACCCGGGTTCGAATCGCGCATGATTAAGTTCGAGAAATGGTGGAAGTGCACACGGATTCAAGAAGGATCATCAGTGCGCGGAAGGAAAGATCTGTTTGCCGGTCCAATGCTTTCTCCCTCGATGCAAATGCCTCGCTACGAAATACACACCCGAAAAGCATCATTTCAAATCATTGCGATCGTAGAATAATTTTTTTTCCTTTGAGGAGCCACCGGTTCACGACTGGCAGGAGCGGTCCTCTCTTTGCCGTGTCGTGCAGTCCTCTCTTTGCCGCATCGCGTGGTCGGGAAGGTACTTTCACTGTGTGTGTGGAGGGGGTGTCAAGTTAGGGACGTTTTTCAAATCCTGACTACCAATTTTATAAGGCAAGATCCGGTTTGAATTAGAAAGAAATGATTTTTGGGTTGAAACGGGCCTTCCTTTGGTTTTGGGTTTGGGCTTTCCCACAAGAGAATAAATTGGGCCTCACTTTGGGCCTCATATTGCACGCAGTAACAGGCCTCTGTAAGGCCCTAATTCGATGGGGACGCCGTGTGGGTTAACAACTCTAGGAAACATTAATTCATTCCGATGTAGTGAACCGGGGGGGTGTTAGAAATCACAACGTCCTCCGAATACTAGTTAGCCTCAAAAAGGGAACACGAAACAAATACTTTCTTTCTGTAGACATGATTGATTTGAGATCTCATCTTTGAGACTTCCCCCCCGGGCGGCCCTTCTTTTGGTAAGAGGCAGCTGATGATCACCGGTCAATCAGAGACTTCAAATACTACACCATATGAAAAGGCACCAAAAAGGACGACCACCACATCTCATCTCCCCTCCCCTCGCTCCTTTTCAAATCCGTAAAGTCGTATGAAGACCCCACCACCCACCAACCTATTAAAAAGGGAAGGTGGGGGGAGTGATTCAAAAGTTTCCCATAAAAGCGATCGCTGTGGTATTGAAATCCAATGGTGGGAGGGTCAGGTCGAATGAGTGTAGACCTTCTTTATCTTATTACAAGGGGGTTCGAATGTAAAGCTTTTGAGACATGAAAAATAAAATTGTGGGCCGTGAGAATGACAAATATTGTGTTGGCTTGTCAATGGCATGCAAATGAAATCCTGAAATCGATTAAGTTCATGCTACACGAAATGCCCCCCCTCCCCCCCCCCCCCCCCCCCACACACACCACCTTTCTTCTATCTTTTCTCCCACTCCTTTTGGAGGGCCACAGATTAAAATATGATGATGAGAGGTGATGGGCCTGCCTCTCTGATCTTTGAAAGCTCATGGGCGGGAGGAGAAAAAAGCTTCATCTTCTCCTTTTCCTTTAAACTTATCATCTCCTCCTAAAGGAAGGAAAGAAAGAAAGAACATGCCAATATTGAAATTCTCCTCCTACAAAATATGTGAAACATGTGAATGATCAAAATATCAAATCCCCCCAACCCTACTTTCAAGCAATTGACTCGTAAACAAAATTTATAAAATCTAGATATTCCATATTCGTCCATTATCCGCATAACAATAAGACATCACACTTGCTTGTGTTAATTCCCCAAACACCAAACATAAAACGTATTGGGGGGGTAGGGGAAGTGGGAATGGCATGAGCCTGTAGAATACGACAACGTCCGAGGATATTTCCGTCCGTTAGGACAATAACCCCCACGAAAGAACGTGATCCCATTTACTCTTTTTACGCTACTACTACGACATCACTCCCCCCTTCCCCCCCCCCCCCCCCCCCCAAACCCCCCACCACTCTTCCACCTCAAACCCTTCCACCCGCCCTTCCCGAATGCCTTAGAGCCTTCCGTTCTCGGTAAAACCCCATGTCTTTCTCCGGCGGAAGGAATGGCGCCTCCGCCGCCCACGGGAGGAGCTCCCTCAAGGCGATCGACTCCAGGAACTCCACCTTCCATAAGCCCGCCCACTCCAGTTCCCCCTCCTCTTCTTCCTCTTCCGCATCCTCCTCCTTCAAGTCCAAGACCCTGCACGGCTCCTCTTCTAGGAAGATCGCTACTAAGGACGGCGGCGGAGGTACGAGGACGAGGATGGTGTGGGAACCGGCTGGGGAACGTGTCCGAGGGAATTCCCCCGAATGCTGGCTTTTCTATAGCGAGGACTTGATAGATTTGTTGATAATTTGGAGGCTTTATGTTTGTGGGTGCGGAGTACTACTGGTGGTTGGGGAGCCGTTTTGGTTTGTTGCGAATGTGTGTTTTTCCGCGTAACTTGGGAGGGTTCCGGCTTTATTTTTGAGTTGGCGCGAGAGTGTTCTTGTGCTTCCTGGGTTAGGGTCTGGCCTTGGTCGTGTTCACTGGAAGGGGGGGTTAGGGTCTGGCCTTGGTCGTGTTCACTGGAAGGGGTTTAAGTGAGGTTTAACTTCTTTTGCAGTACCCGGAAGGGTCCGAGTGGCGGTGAGGTTGCGACCACGCAATGCGGAGGAGATGGAGGCGGATGCGGATTTCGCTGAATGTGTGGAGTTACAGCCTGAGGTATTGGGGTAGAGGTTTTGGTGTGAAACCGTTTGGATTGGGATGGTTTGCTGGGTCTTTAGATCGTTTCCTCGTCTTCTCTGAGGATTTGACATTGATTTCGTGCCCTTGATCAGCTCAAAAGGTTGAAGCTTCGGAAGAATAATTGGGACACCGACACTTATGAGTTCGATGAAGTGCTCACTGAATTCGCATCGCAAAAACGGGTATATGAAGTCGTCGCAAAACCAGTTGTCGAGGTCAGTAATTTAGCTTGCAGGTCTTTCATTTCCCCTGGCCGCTGTAACTTGAGAATAGATGTCTTGCCATTACTGCAAAAATGATAAATGTTTCTCTTCTTCTTGTTCGAAAGACATAATGATAAATGTTTCTCTTCTTCTTGTTCGAAAGACATACTTCTTGCTGTAGAGTTTTCCCGAAAATTATATGCATACCTTTCTGTTTGCAGAGTATATTAGAAGGCTACAATGGAACGATCATGGCATACGGACAGACAGGCACGGGTAAAACCTACACCCTTGGAAGACTTGGGGGGGAAGACCCTGCAGCTCGTGGGATAATGGTCCGCGCCATGGAGGAAATACTCGCAGAGGTTTCTTGGGAAACTGATTCTGTATGCGTCTCCTATTTACAGGTCATTTGAATCCTCTCACTTGCTTTATTCTACTGACTGGTTACACAGGGGCTAGTTCCCTACTATACTAGATAATGTGTCCAGAGGGAACATATTTGTGTGCCACTTTTCAAATATTTGTCCTCATTCCTTGATCCTGTTACCAACACCTCACAATAACTTATTTGGAAGTAAATGAACTTTGTTTGATTCGCCAGTGTGAACTAACAGTAATAAGATAAAAATTTCAAAATTAGTACAATTAAACAATCAATACCCCCAATCACCAAACAAGTATAAATAAATCGTGAATCATAAGTGGACCTTTTGTTTTCGGGGTTCAAACTTAAAACAGAGTTCTCAGGCATGTTTTTTCTCAAATTTTATCAGCTCTATATGGAGACTATACAGGACCTCCTCGATCCTTCCAATGATAACATCTCCATTGTGGAAGACCCAAAAACTGGGGATGTTTCACTGCCAGGCGCAACTTTGGTGGAAATAAGAGAACAGAACAATTTTATCGAACTTCTACGATTAGGAGAAGCACACCGGTTTGCTGCGAACACAAAACTGAATACTGAGTCTTCTAGAAGCCATGCCATTCTGATGGTAATATTCTCGATCGTTGAGTTGAGATTGTATCATTGAGAATACAGGGAGGCAGACCTCCAAAGCTTATTTCCCGCATGATGCATCAGGTTCAGGTAACGCGGTCAATGAATGAAAGAAGCTTCCCTTACATTACTGAAAATGGTGGCAACTCTTTTCTGTCCAAAAATATCAAGCCTCCTATAGTTCGGAAAGGAAAACTGGTCGTGGTAGATCTTGCTGGATCTGAGCGCATCGATAAGTCAGGTGATTTGGACTACCGGTCTGTCCCTTTTAGCAAGCAGTTTAACTTTTTGCTACTCGGTAGAACTTTTTGTTTTAAAGTTTTTTGAAATAACTTCATTCACACCAGAAGTAGCAGTTAATGTGATTGATGTTCTTATTTGTCCGCAGTCTTAGTATCTCCACCTGGAAAATCTTCTAATTTGCATATTTTATCTCATCTGGTCTCCTATAGTTTGGATAAAGAATGGGCTGGGTCTTTCGACGTGAATGAGCCTTGTAGACTTATTACCATGTGTTTTTTTAGTATTGTTCAGAGGGAGGCAGTGCAATGGGCTTTGGTTCTTCAATTATTTGTGGGACCAAGTCCTCTCGGAAATGATGGATGGAAATAATTTGGGTTTTTTTATAGAAAAATTATCTGGATAACATTTCCTGCAAAGATTATTCTATAGAAAAATATTTGAGGGCTTGTCTAAATGGTTGGACTTGACTCTGAATTCCCAGATAATTTATCTATCCGAGGACAGCTCTTTCCCCCTCCTTTTGTTTTACTTATTTCACTTGCGGCAGGCAGTGAAGGCCATGCACTAGAGGAAGCAAAATCAATCAACCTATCACTGAGTGCACTGGGGAAGTGCATTAATGCGTTAGCGGAGAATAGTGCACATGTTCCAGTTCGTGATTCGAAACTTACAAGATTGCTGAAAGATTCTTTTGGAGGTAAGGTGATGAGGGCCATTATTTGAGACCCTCCGTGTTCATGTTATAGTCCTTTGGTTTGGTATACATATCCAGTCCAGTCATTTAGGTAGCTGCAAATTTTTCTTTCTCGGGCAATGTTCAGTTTTTTTATCCTGAAAAATTCTTGATGTAAATTCAATTAATCATGGTGCACTAAACTTCTTTCTTTCACTGTTTTGTCCTAATATTGTTTGCCAAAATGGTGTTGGAATATAATTTTTTTAAGCAGTGTTTCTTCATTGAAATAACTTCTCTCATTCAGTGGTATGATTTAGTCTTTGGAATGCTGCAGATGTTTATTTGTGTTGGCATGTCACATTCACTTATTCACTCTGATGATTTAGTTTGCATAATGCTGCAGAGATCTAGTTAACCATCTGGGTGCATGTAAACTTCTGTCTTTCACTATTTTGATGCGACTACTTTCAATAGGCACTGCAAGAACGTCATTAGTTGTTACTATTGGTCCATCTCCGCGTCATCGAGGGGAGACAATGAGTACCATCATGTTTGGACAAAGGGTAGGTCGGTATAATAACCCCAAGTTCGCTTAATCAAATCCTAATAGGAAGCTTCCAAAACATCTTGATTTATAGGAAGAAGCTAACTTTTGAGGATGATCTTTCCCCTAGGCAATGAAAGTCGAGAACATGTTGAAGTTGAAAGAAGAGTTTGACTACAAAAGTTTATCTAGACGGCTGGAAGTACAATTGCATAAACTAGTTGAAGATAATGAGAGGCAGCAGAAAGCATTTGAGGAAGAAATAGAGAGAGTGCAAGTGGAGGCAGAAAATCGAATATCTGAAACGGAAAGAAAGTTCACAGACGCACTGGAGGTAACTGGTTCTTTTTTCGCTTTTGTATTAAAGACAGACTAATGATGCTTGAGATTTGGTTGTGGTGAAACTATGTCATGGGGTCAAGCCTTCTTAATTATTGATCTAATTTTCATGTTTAGAAGGAGAGATTAAAATGCCAAAAGAATTACATGGAATCTATAAAGAAGCTTGAGGAGGAACTGTTAGTGAGTCAGGGCAAAAATGGCAGTGCAGTAATGGCTGTTTCTCCAAAAGAAAGCTTGTCAAAGAGAGAGGTATGCCAGCTGCTTTGACCTAATTATTACTGCAGAAGTTCATCTTTGCACAATAACCAGCAGCAATTTCAGCATTAAGTTAGCTCTGTTTGCTTGTCCTGCCACCTCATTATCTTTTCACATATGTCAAATTTTTGTTGATGACATCCTTTAATGTGTTATTTGTTCCAAGGCTTCCTCAATTACGTCCTCAGAGGAGATTTCCAATCTGAAGAAATCACTAGAGAAAGAGACTCTCTTGAAGAGGTCAGCAGATGAAGACGTGACTAACCTTAGGAAGCAGCTCTCTCAATCAAGATTGTTGGAAGTATGTCCTGAGTACAAGATCGTTAGGTATTGAGTTCGAGCCAGTCTTATGGAATTACATCGCCTAATCAGATTGCTGTTTTGCTAGAGTTCAGCCACTTCTGAGATATTAAGGCTTCGTCAGCTGCTGGAAAATGAGTCTAGACAGAAAGAAAAGCTTGAAGGTGAAATAACTACTCTGCAGAGTCAACTACTTCAACTAAGTTTTGATGCTGATGAGGTCAGTTGCTATGGATTTCTGCATGTTCCTATGCTTGCACTTGGATGATATTCCTCACGGCTTTCTCTGTTTTGCGGGAACTCTGGTTTGAAGCTAGAAGTTGGTTTGACGATTTTGATGATAGTTTCATTAAAGATTGTTAAGTGCATGCGATTATAATTATTTGATTTTTGTTGGATTATCTCTTCCTAATGACCAAGGGACTTGTTTTGTAGACAAGGAGGCGACTTGATGGGGGTGGATCAGCTTATGTTCCTGAAGGACTAGAATCTGCAACGCTTCAAGTGAGGCATTCTGAACATAACGAGCCGGAGGATGGGGAGAAAGCATCAGTTGCCAAGCTTTCTGAACAAGGTATTACATGCATATAATGGTCATGTTAAAATTATTTCATTTCCATGAATTAAGTTTTGGTTTGCTGGCATTTGGCTTTGACACAGTCGGGTTACACAAAATCTTATCGTTGCTTGAGGCTGATGATGCGGACGTACGAATCCATGCTGTCAAAGTTGTGGCCAATTTGGCTGCTGAAGGTGCTTGTTTACTTGGAACATAATATTTTTTTTAATGTCACAACGCGTCCAACTGCTGTGTTGGCAAGTTCTAGTATGTGACGTTCATGGGCTCTCCTTTGACTTGCAGAGGCAAACCAGGAAAAGATTGTAGAAGCAGGTGGCCTGATGTCGTTACTTAATCTGCTCAGAAACTTGGAAGATGAGACAGTACATAGGGTGGCAGCTGGTGCAATTGCCAATCTAGCAATGAATGGTAACATTCCATGCGCTCAGTTAAGAATCCTACATTTCTCAATTACTTGAGTTTGAATGGGCTCCTTTTCTCCTCTAATAGAAGTAAACCAGGAACTCATAATGGCGCAAGGAGGCATTCGCTTGTTATCGACAACAGCAGCTAATGCCGAAGATCCTCAAACACTCAGAATGATTGCAGGAGCTATAGCAAACCTTTGCGGCAATGGTAAATGCCTCCTTCTCTTCCCTGTTGTACCAAAGGTTCGTGTGCATGTAAGTCCTCAATGATGCAGCTAAGCTGTTGTGTGCTAATGTGGACAAATAGGGCTTAGTAGTTGTGATTAGCCAACAGAAATTGTGTACTTACTGTCCAATCAATTGTTTGTCAGATAAGTTGCAAATGAAATTAAGAGCTGAGGGTGGTATCAAGGCGTTGCTAGGAATGGTCCGTTGTGGGCACCCTGATGTCCTTGCACAGGTTGCTCGTGGGATAGCTAATTTCGCGAAATGCGAGTCAAGAGCATCTGCTCAAGGTAAAAATTATGAGAGAAGGTTTTCATACTAGCTTTACAGTGCAGTCGTAAACATAATGCATATCGACCAAGTGGTCGAATGAACATACTTGAAACGCAGTACTATTATTTCTTCTGTTTGTTATCATGATATGGAAATTAGGTATGAAGTCCGGAAGGTCCCTTCTGATTGATGACGGCGCATTGCCATGGATCGTCCAAAACGCAAGCACTGAAGCCTCAGCTATAAGGCGGCATATCGAGCTTGCGCTCTGCCACTTAGCGCAACATGGTACGCAAACTTTTACCTTACCCATCTCCCCCGTAACAAACAGAACAAATTTCCCCCGACTCTTGGTAAATTTCGAGTACTCTTTAGATGTGAATGCAAGGGACATGATCAACTGCGGCGCGCTGTTGGAGCTGGTCCGTGTTTCTCGGGACTGTACCCGTGAGGACATAAGGTTACTTGCCCGCCGGACGCTCTCATCCTGCCCTGCCTTCAGAACTGAGTTACGGCGGCTAAGAATAGATTACTGACGGGTCAAATGGAGCCGAGATGGTGCGACCCTGTGCATTTAGTTATTGAATATTCCCGTGTTTTCAAGGTTAGCACATTGTTTTGAAGCACTCATCCTAGGGTTTACCGAGCGTGGCTCTAACATTGTAGGAATAGGCTCCGTGTACATACGTAGGTTAATTTTTATATGTTTTCTCGGAAAGTATGTCTTTGGAGCTACTGATTTAGCAGAATGTGATGTTTCTGGCGATTGACGGTCATTGTATTGTTTTTACGTTGTTAGTTTGAAGCCTTTAAACCATTAATGCTTCTGTTTTCGCGGGGCTGTTTGGTTGGCCACGGTCGGGTCCAGTCAGATGGCTTTTAGTTTTAGACATAAATAGCGGACGATGGATCCGACGGACATTGAATGGACATGAAACTCTATCAAAGTTTTGAAACTCTTACCAAAACAGGCCTGTCACCATTGCATGTAGATCAACCGGGTTCTCTCCTTCTACTTTCCTTTCCAGGTATTCTCTCTGATATACATCTTGATGTGCTTTCAACACTTCTATAAATTGCTTCTTCGAGATTATCGGACATCTCTGGACTATGAAAGTATTATGATTAATTAACTTGTAATGCGTTGTGATTAATGCGATGATCTTGTAATTAAGACTTCTTTCCAAACCCTTGGTGTGGAGAGTGGTTTTCTTCTGGTCGTTCGTTCCCCCTTCTCCCTCGGATAAGCGAAACCAAGATCATTTCTTTTATGGGACCATCAATAGAAAATGTAATCATTATTTCATTCAAGTCAACTTGTCCAGATCGTCGTGCCTGTCGGCGCTCGCATGTCGTGGGAAACTTTTGATTTGCACCCTGCCAGTTTGACGTGAAACCGGGTTTGTTTGGTCGACCATTCACTTGCAATCATCCTTTTACATTAAAACAGACCATCAATTGCGGACAGCAAACCTGGTAAAAACTAAGGGTTTTTATTTTAGTCCGACATTTTTTTCTTTTTAAAAGTGGGTAAGAAGACTAGAAAGTTGGCCATGGATGATGATGATTGATCCGAAGAAGAAGCAGAGGAAATGAATGAATATTTGTCTTCGGACAGGGAGACATATATCATTCCATGGCATCGTCGCAAAAGTGACACCAATTTCTGTCTTTCTTTTTATTACTCACGCGATGCCCCTTCCTAAAACAAACGTCTGAATGTCGAGTAGTTGATTACTTGTAGATCATCTACGTCAATCATGGTGCGGACTGCAGACAACGGCCACCAAGATTCCCCCCCTCTCCAAATCTCTCTCGTCAACTATCCAATCTTTCCGAAGGCCACCCACCAAGCCAACAAAAAAGGGGTTTCTCCTTAAGACAATCGAATCCATCCTCAATTTCGATCGACTTTCATGGTCCGAATCGAACAGATTGTCGGTATTATGGGTGGCATTGTATGTGCATTGTGTTATTGTTACGTGCGTGGGTGGAGTGGGAGCATATCCAATTGTATTCAGCTTGAAGTAACGGAAAGGTACGTACAAAAGTGACTAATGTGCATAAAGCAATAAGACCGTGTACCACTTCTCTGTTCTGACAACATCGACATGCACGTGATTAGACTGGCAATGCCGCTCGCTTAACCAACAACACCGAAATGGCCCCGGAGCTCGCAACCAGTCACCGCGTTTTTAGCTTCAACATCGTCTACGTCGGGTTGTCGTCCCTCTACTGCAAAACGGCAACTTCGGCCCTTTCAGTGGACCGATGCGTTGCGTCAGAATGACCGTCCTCGGACAATCGACTGGCTCCTTTCGTTTGTGACAGAATCCGTTGTTTCCAAGGGAAAGGTTGATGGTATGCGGCCCCTACTTCAAGTGGGGAAGGGGGTGGATGTTTACATGTGAAAATGGATAATGGGCCAAGTCCGATAACATCGGGCCCATTTAGGCCCAAAGAAAATAATGGACTGGCCCAATCTCGGTGTTAATTCGTGAAAACACTCTGCCTCATCGTTGAGTTATTAAATGGAGTTTCATTTCCTGTCAGATAAATAAACACCAATTTAAGCTTAGAGTTAATGTTTTTTCCTGTGAGTTGGAGTGAGAGTCATTGGAGGGTGTTTGACTACAAAAACCAAGGTCAGATCCTTTCAACCCTCAAAATTAATTGATAAATAAATAAGGCATGATATATTGCCACACACCACCCACTTTTGACCAATATCTCCCCCCCCCCCCCGGCCCTCTCTTTTTTTGACCTACCTCTCTATCTATTCCCAATAATTTAATTAGTAAATGATTATAATTAGATACATCACGGTTCAAGAATTTTGAGAATCCTTTTAAAAGTGATTTAAGGGAGTACTAATCCCTTAAATCATTTTTGATGATCGAATCATTTTGATTGGCCACAATTTACGGTAGCTGGTCTAATCCATCACCTTTTTTTTTAAAAAAAAGGAAAGAGAACAAACAAAAGGAAATATGGGTAGATCGGAAAATTTAAGTTTTGGTAAATGAATGATTACCCGCCAAAGACTGGAATATTTTAATAATGCCATCCATGAACTAAAAAATGTTGTAAAAAAAAAAAAGGTTTAAATAATCCCAGAGGGGTTTGTACAAAGGGATTACTCTAAACCCGGCATCATAAAGAGGTTTAATTCTTGAGTGCCGTTGAAATTATTATTTTTTAGATAAGTTTTTGGAAGAGTTGTTTACTTAAAAAAATGACATTTGACTATGGGGGAGGAAGAGAGGGAGGAGTTCTCTCTCTCTCTCACACGCCATCTAAAATGTTATAATTTTCCAATATAATTGATTGGAAAGGTGCGCAATTATTGACTTAAAAACATATTGCCATTTTAATAATTGTTATCGACTTCACGACGCTTCAAGCTTGACAATATAAGTTACATGGGGGAAAGAAAAGATTATGGGACTAAGTAGTAATTGTTTTTTTTTTAATAATAATATCTGTTCTCGTGATTTCTTTTTCTTTTTCTTTCTCTTTTTTTTTCGTCGAGCTGTTGGCATCATCAATCAATCAGCCCCCTTTAATTGTGAGGATTAAATAATATGTGATCGGAACATTGTTATTTGTTTTAATATAAATAAATTAGTCAATGGTTTCTTGTCCTGCAGTAATCTCCGAGGCAATAGGAATTAAATATTACCCCTTTAAATTAATATTATTTTTCTTATTTTTTTGTCCAATTCTGACGCGAGAAATGATGAATTAATTGATTCGTGTTTCCTAAATCTTAATATTTAACTTCGACCTTGGATTTTCATCTCAATCTGGTAAAAAAAAATTAAAACCTCACTTTCTATTAACATTTTTAGTCTTCTTTCTTTCGGCTTAAAAGTGACATCATAACACATGTGCTCACATTTAAAAAATTATTATTATTTTATATTTAATGGACCAATGTTTGGTCCCCCTCCTTCCAAGTCCCAACTCTTCTTTTTTCACATTAATTTGTTGATTCTCATTTTACTATATAATTTAGGTGTTCCTAGAAACAACACTATACTTAAAAAAGAGTAATTTTATCCATAGATAACATTAACAGTTCATTTATGTTTACATTGAGAGGGACCGCTTCTTCCTAATTTCTTCTTTTAAAGAAATGGTTCTCGACAATAAGGAATTAGTGGTTGTAGCTCATTGAAATTCGAATTACTTCCCTAGAAAATATCGATATTATTAAAAAAAATCACAAAAGTAAAAGAAGAAGAATCAAAATTTTAATGCATCCCCTCAAGGAGTAATGGAATTTGTGCTTCGATGTCGTGGGTATTCGTTTCTTATTTAATTTGAAAATATTTTTTTAAAATCACAGTGTTGTACACATAAGTTGTGTGTAGTTGTTATTATCCGTAAGCCCTTAAAGGGTGTCTTTTCGTCACACGAAAAAAAAAATATCATAATCAAATCATAATCATTATATAATGTTGTATGGATGTTAGGCTAAAGAAGATGTAGGTCTTTTTTTTTACTTTATGTTTAAATTTCGGTCGAACGCTATTTGTTTTTCAGTTGACCAGTTCAAACTTTATAGAACAGAACGAATTCGAGGACGCATTTTAGAATTCCAAACGTGGTCATGCAAGTCCGACGAGTTTAATTAACAAGAAAGTTCGTATTAAGATTCCGGCACGAACTTTTCGTGGACGATACAAATTTACGCTACGAACTTTTACCAAGTGGAACGAACTATCTTGAAAGAAACGAATTCTCAGTATAAATTTTATTAAACGGAACGAGTAAAATGAACTCACGGTATCTTTCGTGCACGACATTTTTGTTGTTTCCGTATTTTCATAATTACACATTTGTATATTGAATATATTTTATATATTAATATTCACGAGAAAGTGCTTGGATAAGGAATTGTGAAATTTCGGAGAAAATTCCGTGAGACGCATCTCCTTATACGATTGGTACATGCGTATTCATGAGTTAAGTAAGACAACGTCTTCATTAAAATGAGGATGGTGCGACAAGAATCGAACTTTATAAAATAAAAAATCATAAATCGTCCTAATATGCTTCCACCCTTTTCTTTTGAATTTTTAAAAATTCAATATATAGAGGCAAAGGCAATGTTTTTGTGACTGACATATTTTTTATTTTTAAAAATGCAGAACGCAAGTAACGTGATGTTATTAAATAAGTATTCCTTTTTTTATTATTTTCATTAGGTATAGATCAAGAATCTCGGCAGTCTTTCTTCGCCTGGCTTTATTTTTCCCTTTTACTTTCCTATTTTATACTTCTCACGAAAATAAAAATTAAAAAAAAAAGACAATTGCTTCGTGATTTGGCAACCTCATAAAATTATATGCATAAAGAAATACGTTAGTGGACAAAACGATGACCCATCAGTTGTTTAATTCCCCATTAATTAAAACATAAATATCCATTTCTTTTCCTTGTTCTCACCCCCCAACCATTTCCCAAGAAGGTTAATTGGTTTTTTCTTTAAGAAGGAAAATAAAAAACACAACTTGCTTGCTGTTGCCCACTTTTTTTTTCTATCATAATCATCAGTATATATTCCTGAAATTAATTAATCCTGCCACCTCTCAAAGTTTCTGAAGTTATCCTCAAATATTTAACTTATTTTGAGGTGGGAAAAAGATTTTTAAAAAAAAAATTAAAAAAGCACGACATTATTATTGTTTTGTTTTGCACCCCGTCCATTTCTTAATTATTTCCGTCAATTCGGACAAAAATTTAGGAAACCCAGATGGGAAAACTCTAAAATATTTTAATATTATAAAACCCAATAATTTATTGGTCCCTTTCCTTCATGTTCATCATATACCCATTTCCTTATTTTTGGGCAAGTGAGAAAATTAGGATCACCAAACTCTTTTTCAGAGCCTCCTCAGTTTTTCACCTAATTCTCCAAAAGGAACTCCTTGTTTGCAGGTAAAATTCCATTTCCAATCTTACTGTAAACTCCCCCCCTCCCCTCGAAAGAGAAAAGCTAATTAAGAAAAATAGAGGGGGTGAAAATTCTTGTTCCGTTGAAAATCTCCTGTGTAAGAAGTTCTATCCATCTTTCCATGTTTATTCTTCATCAACCATTAGTTCAGTTTTGGTTTTTAGTTTAGTTTCATGAATTTTTTCCCATGTTTGTTTGGTCATAATCACACATGCTGTAGTGACTCGATTGTGTCTGAAATTGTAGAATTTGTTTCTAGTGTTAGTGTTGATTTTTGGGCATGGAGGAAAGTAGCGGCGTGATCACTAGTGGAGGCGTAACTGTTGTTGCATCGAACGCCCCCTCGGAGTACCATGTCGCCCCGAGGCCTGAGGCCCCTGCCTCAGCCGCTCCGGATCCTACCCCCGCCCCAACTGTTGTTGCTGAGACCCCTGCCCCGGCCTCGGTGGCGATCCCTGCCAAGAAGAAGAGGGGTCGGCCGAGGAAGTATGGCCCTGACGGATCGGTGAACGTGACCCTTTCGCCTCAGCCGATATCCTCGTCCGCTCCACCGCCCGTGATCGACTTCTCAGCTCCCAAGCGGGGCAAAGTGAAGGCCCTCGCGGGGCCGTTCAGCAAGACTGGGTTTCACGTTGAGAACTTGGGTAATTGGGATTTTCACGCCTCCTGTGATTTCCGTAGTATGTTCGGCGTGATTCGATTACCATAATCAGGGGTGTGTTTCTCGCAGGCGATTGGGTCACGTGCTCGGTCGGCGCCAACTTTACTCCTCACATAATTACTGTCAACACCGGTGAGGATGTCACGATGAAAATCATATCCTTTTCCCAACAAGGACATCGTGTGATATGCATACTCTCCGCAACTGGCGTGATCTCAAGCGTTACCCTTCGTCAACCCGATTCTTCCGGTGGCACCTTGACTTACGAGGTTAGCCCCAGTTCTAGTCAGTCTCCCTGTTGTGGTTGAGGCGTCAAACTGGAACATCACAGATGTTATATATTTCGCTGGCTGTCCTGGTAACAGGGTCGTTTCGAGATACTGTCACTGTCCGGCTCATTCATGCCAGGTGAGACCGGGGGAACAAGAAGTAGATCTGGGGGGATGAGCGTATCGCTGGCCAGCCCGGACGGGAGGGTCGTAGGTGGAGGTGTCGCTGGCCTATTAGTAGCCGCAGGTCCTGTCCAGGTACTGGCTCTTCTCTATAAAACTTGGATCAAACCATATATCTGTCCCGAAAACCAGAGTCATAAGGCTTTCCATTCATTTCTGGATCAGGTGGTTGTCGGGAGCTTCCTTGCAGGGGATCAGCACGAGCCCAAGCCAAAGAAACAGAAGCCCGACATCATTCCTCCTATGACGACTTCTTCACCGACAGCTATCATCCCCATATCTGCCGTGGAACCCGTCCTTCCCTTCCGTGGGGATGGTTGGGCATCACTGCAGCCTGATCCGAGAAACAAGCCGACGGACATCAATGTGTCGTTGCCTTGAACAAGACAGCCAGGTCACTAGCTGTAGTATTAGTCGCCGGACATGGTAGGAACGTCGGAATCAGCCGATCGCGATCTCTATCTCGTAAAAACGACAAATTCCCTTCAACTGACCACAGGAGGTATCGTTCATTTGGGGGCCTAATGTTTGTAGTGTTTGATTAAGCCCCGCCATATGTGTATGTCTTTGATTAATGAAAATCACCGATAGTAGGATTGCTGTCTGTTTTGAGAAGCTGGTCAGAATGCCGGTGACGGCATATGCATATCGGCAGTCAGCCACCGTTCCAGAGCAACTGGTCGTCACCTACCATGGGCTCACATCTTTTTAATCAAACATTTCAGCTAATTCGACTCTTGCGGCATTGGATCAAACATGGGATCGAATTTATTATGATTGAGCAAAAAAAAGTTACTTGCAATGTTGTGGACTCTTTGGTTTTAATAGAACAAGTAATGGGAGATCTCTTAGATTACATTCCCGATGACAGTGTTATGGGCTTTGAGTTTGACTTTTGACTCGCTGAACAGCAGATATGGAGAAAAAAAAACAGGTTTCTGAACCCTTGTAATGATACTGGATAGAGTTTAGCTCGGGTGGGTAGTTGAGGCTATGTATGGTGATGTTAAACTTATTTCTAACTGTTAGTTAGAAACAGGTTTTAATCTACAACAGATTTCATTTCCTCCAATTCTGTTTTCCTTATCTTCCATCTGCTTCTCCTTCTTCTTCTTTGTTCTGTCTTCGTCCAATCTTTACTGGAGCTGCAGAACTCGTAGCAACCCTCTCGAGCTTTGGTCGGATAAGTCGTAAGGATCATCGGACTTAATCTGAAGATCAAACTCCCATTTCTCAAAGAACGACCGAATCGAAAATCGAATTCGTAGCAAAATCTTTTGTGGGTATTCCCAAAAGAGAGATCTTTTAGATAATTGTTCTGCATGGGAGATACTTTCGCATGGATAGTTTCGTTCTTCTCCCTTGTTGCCCTCCTCGTCGTCGTCATCTTCCAGGTCAGTAGTCCCAGAGCTTCATGTCGTGATGATGATGATTGTTGGGTATTTATGGGTTTCTGATATGTTTTGCTTCCGAGGATTGAGAGTTGTGATGTTTCTTGGGACTGTTCTTGCATTTTTAGAAACCTGGGTCTTGCATGCGAGGATGTTCTACTGGTTGGGGTTTGGGTATTAACATGACGAGTTTAGGTTCGACTCCCAACTCACTCTGTAGTATATTTCACTTGGCTAATCTGGGTGATGATCTAGCCCGGCACATGTGGATTAGTTGAGGTGCCTGCAAGTGATCCAGCCTACACCGATGTGAGAAAGAAGAAAGTTGGGCTCTGCGCTGTAATGGTGTTTGAAGTTGGGTTGTTTTAGGACTAGTGGGGATGTCGAGGATTAAGTTGACCTGGTTTAATAGTTATGAAGCTTGAGGAATCCTAGAATAGACTGGAAAATGCCATGTCAGGGATTAAATTCGAGCTCAGGCAGTGGTGCGATGCTGCTGCTTGCTGGAATATATTGCCTTGTGTTTGTGCATGTCTACGATTTCCTTGGTCCGGAGTTTTCGCCATTTCGATAACCTTAGACGGTATTGCATTGTATGTTGGTTCTGTTTAGTGGTATATTATGCTGATTTGTTGCTGAATCAAATTGTCAGCCACACGTGTACTTAAATTAACAGCTCAGAATTCTGCAACGCCATTGACGTGTCAAGGTGTCCGTTTTTATCCATTATCTGATTGGTCCTGTGGTTCTCGTGTTAGTAATATCGGACTTGAGTTTGTCCCATTTTGATGGCAACCTTTCAACACACATGGAGTGTTCACTGGCAGATGCAGAGCTGTTTCGCTGGACCCAGGAAGAACAAATGTGTTCTTTCTGCTTGTGCGCAAGTTGAAGCTCTGGCTACCCACTTGGCCAATGCATTCTGATTTCTCTAAAGCTTTGGCAGGCGGGACGGCTTGACAAAACATCCAAACGAGGATGAAGCTCGTAACCATCCCGGCGTCGTGTTCAAGCCTCAGAGTCATGCCTTCTTTGCCATACCTATCGACCCGGCCATGATCGCGTACTTCAATCTGCAACAGAGCCAGACCATTGTCCTGACGGGACCAGGACTCCCTTCCACATTTACGTTCACCACTGCATTGGATCCTTACTATATCCCTGATCAAAACACCCCTGACTATTGTAACCTCTGAATCAAGATACGGACAGTAGCTGCAAGAACACCTCGGGGATGGAGAGTAATGCCCCAGGACATCCTATACGTATGTCCCCTGAACAGCACCCTACTCCATCCCCGGAAGTTCATGACGTCTCCTCCTCCGACAGTACTTGAGAGCAACCCCGGAGGGCACTGGAGCACCTCTGGAACATTCCTCGCAGAGGCAGAGGACCAACATGGGGTACGGCCGGGGACCTCTCTCCTCTATGAGGAGGAAGAAGAAGCATAGGGGTGTGCCAGAGGCATTGGCTGGTCGTTCGAAGAGACATTAGTTTGCTCCGGGGTTATGCAATGATTCCGCGGAAGGAGGAAGAAGAGAAGAGGAGATTGCGTTTTGCTTTGCTCTTACATCACGTTTCTTTTTTGTTGGGATTAATGTGGTCCGACCGACTAATACTAAAATTAATTGAACTTGTTTTAGTTAGGGAGGGGAGGATGGATGAAATAATGAATTGACTAGTGGTTTCTTTTAGCATCTGGCAAAGGTAAAACGATGGACGACCTTAAACTTGGTTGACTATTAGGTGCAATGTAATGTTTGTCATATACATTTCGTACTTGATGTAGGGAATGCGTCGATATAGTTGTGAATTATTTTATTAGAAATTGAGAACGCACTTGTGTGTGGGGAGGAGGGGCGACCCACTTTTCTCGATTTTCTTGAATTGCAAGTGACAGACACGAAACAAAGGACTCATAGCCCAATTTGGTGTTGACGGGGCTCTTTTGTTAGGAGGCCCTTTTTACGCATTTTCTTCTTTCTCTCCTTTTCTCCTAACCAACCCAAATTCATTCTATTTAACATCAGCGTTTTACTAATGATTCTTTTCCAGAAGATAGATGAAATCGCAGCCGTCCTACTTCGGTGCCGCTCTCAACGTTTTGGTACTTACCTTAGGGACCCAGGGCACGGATCTCGGCGCCGGCGGGCTAGTGGTGATTGATGAGTGTAGTAGTCTAGTCCCCCTCCCTGTTCATTGACATGTGAGTGGGGGGGGGGGGGGGAAAGGCGTGCTTAGTCTCCCCATCTCCTAGTGCTCGTTGCATTGTTTTGTGTTCTTGTATCCCAAACCATGATCATGAATTGAGTAACTCTTGATTGATTAGGAGAAGTGCCAATCCATTATTGCAACACACTTCATGCTCTCATCGTAGCAATCATAAATAATCGAACATGGTTGTCTCCGCATGGCAATTCGGAGGGCCCCCCCATAAAAAATAAAATGAATTACAATATATTTGATGTTAATAAAATGAAAGGAAGAAAACAGAAAGAAATCAGATAGTAATAGAACACAATTGCTACGGTCCAAAAAAATGACGTTTCCCACTGTGTATTTGACCAGGTAATTGTCCCACTCTCACTCGATTAGTTTACGCCAACCAATTAAGAAAAATGTTCCTACACTGGACAGACAGGCCACGCCAGACTCACATGCAACATCGCCAGCCACCTCCAATCAAATCTTGTAACCTGAAGAAAATTTGTAATAAAGTCACAACCCCATTACGGAACCATGTTATCTAATCATCAGGCACGTCCAATTTATGATGCCCGAATGCATTTTGGTGGGGGGGATTTGCTGTGTCCAAATGCCTTCGTGGGTGGGTGGCTGAGGTTGACGCTGATGTTTTCCCAAATTTCTCACCTCCTTATATATATATAACACATTAAGCCAAACCAAACCTGTCCAGAAACAGCGGGTGTCTCTCTGCTCTGCTCTCCGCTCCTCTCCTCCCACTCGATCATTCCCCCCCCCCCCCCCCCCCCCTAGATTCCTCTTTCCTCTGTTTGCCGAAAAATGCTGGCTTACCCGACTATCCAGGCGGCGGAGTCCTCCCTCGGGAGGAACCTGACGCTGCCCGAACGCCTCTGGTTCGCCTACTCCGCCGACAAGTCCGACTACTTCCTTTACTGCCACAACATCCTATTCCTCTTCGTCATCTTCTCCCTCGTCCCCTTGCCCTATGTATTCGCCGAATTGAGGAGAATCCGCGGGTTCGACCGCCACAAGATCCAGCCCAAGGTCAGGTTGTCCCTCCAGGAGATGTTCCGGTGTTACTGGGACGTCATGAGGCTGTTCTTCCTCGTCGTCGGCCCTTTGCAGCTCGTTTCTTACCCTTCTGTCAAGGTATCGGAGGAAACTGGTGGTGGGTATTGGCTTTGATGGTTGATTTAATGGTTGGGTTTCCGTTTGAGATGGGATTTATGCGGTTAAAGTTTTGATCTTTGATTATGGGTCTCACCGTGTGTGTGTATTGGATGGCGAAGTCATGGATGGACCTGCATTGTACTCAGTTCGATTGAGGACTTCATCAGTGGCGGTCTAGAGGTCTCGACTATTATGCCCTGGACAGTTCTGGGGATTGGTGAATTTGCTGGCTCTGTGTTTAATAGGGGATAATTCCCATTTTATGGTCGCTTTTCGATATTTAATTCCATGATAGTTTAAGTGTAGGGATTTATCTTCTGCTTAATGCGGTTTCCATTTTGTATTGATTAGAAGTGAACGAGACTCATTGCTTGTCGATCTCGGACATTTTAGGCTGATTTTGTTATTGATCTGGGTGTGACTCATGTTACTGAACTTGTTGAGATCCGTAGTGATTTCTGTAGGTGCTGTTATTATTTTAGAGAGTTAGTGGGGCAGTACTGATGATCTCCCTGAATACCTGGTAAAAAGTCATTTTGGTTGTCTATTTTAATCCACCCTTGGCATTAGTGTAACACATTGTCTACTCTATGTTTGATGCTTCATCATTTTTCTATTTGCCAGCGGTTGAGTTGTCTGTGGCATTCACTGTCATAAAGCACTTTCTGAAATTGCAGAAGCTAAAAGAGGTTTTCTTTTCTTCTTTTTTGCGAACAGTTCATTGGGATCCGAACTGGGTTGCCGCTGCCGTCAGGTTGGGAGATTCTGATGCAGTTGGCGGTATATTTCCTCATAGAGGATTACACCAACTACTGGATACACAGGTTCCTACACTGTAAGTGGGGGTACGAGAAAATTCACAGTGTCCACCACGAGTTTACGGCTCCGATTGGCTTCGCGGCACCATATGCGCATTGGGCCGAGGTTCTGATCCTCGGGATACCGTCCTTCCTTGGACCGGCGATTGTTCCAGGACACATTATCACATTCTGGCTGTGGATCGCTTTGAGGCAGATTGAGGCTATCGAGACTCACAGTGGGTAAGCTAAGCATGCTCTCACCAGTCACGAAGCTTGTTGCTTTTTACTGCCTTTATGCTAGTCAAACTCCTTTTACGCCCTTACTTTTGGCCGAGCACTAGGCTATTCATGATTTTCGCTTTATCATAAAGAATTAGAATGTGAATTCTGTCTTAACTGTCCTATCACCGAATGGCTATGTGATCTATTGCTCTGGGATCCTTAAATATTTGCTTTCCTTCACGATAAGATTAGGATTGACCCTCTTTTGTCATATCAATCATTGAAATCCTGGTAAAAGAAAGCCTCATCTCATTCACAGTAGTCAATTTTGTTGTAGTGGAGTTACTGTACTGTCACTGGATCGGGTTCAGATTTAGATGTTTTCTTTTCTTTCCTACACGTGTCATTTGATTTGGATTTGATTTCCTATCTTTTGCCGTTCAGTGGAATGATGGATCACACATCTGGTGTGACCTTTGACGGTTTTCTGAGAATAATTCCCAAGTCGTGTACTCCCAACATTTTTAGTACATAGGGAGAGGCCTTATCATCGATGAGGAGAGTATAGTCTGTTCTGCTTATGGCAAGATATATGATTCCGCCATTATCTTCTGAATCTGCCATTTTGAGTGACGAAATATTTGCTGTTTCGGAGATTGCTGCCTGCGTAATCCGACGAGTTTGTCTGTTGATACAGATATGATCTGCCTTGGACTCCAACCAAATACATTCCTTTCTATGGTGGCGCAGAGTACCACGATTACCATCACTACGTCGGAGGACAGAGCCAGAGTAACTTCGCGTCAGTCTTCACCTATTGTGACTTTATCTATGGAACTGACAAGGTATGCATTTTTCTCTGAACAACACCGATATTCAGCATCTCGATCGTTTGTTTACCGATGGGTCTCCTAATCACACGACTATGTTTGTCAGGGTTACCAATATCACAAGAAGGTACTCGGCAAGGTAAGCCTTGACATCTTGTAAACCCCGACCACTTTCGACTCTGATTATAGTATCTTGATCACATCTAATTGTTTCAGCTAAAGGAGGAGAAGAGAGCTGCCCAGCTGAATGGAGGAAAGCACGACTAGCTGTGTGGTATAAGCATTGCTCCTCAAATTTGTCATCTCGGGTCATCATCGCCGAAACCACATTTTCTGGCCGACTCTCGATTTTGCCTCGCCGGAGTAGGGGTAGTTCATGGGTTACGGTATTAGCTGGTGTGGAAGGCATCTGAGTGTAACTGATGTTGTCGTCGTCGTCCTACTCCTTTTGCTTTTTCTATCGGTTTGCGAGCTGCCATGGTTCCCGTCTGTAATATAATCTCAATCGATAATCGAAACTTGTCGTGCCAGCATTTACTAACCGATGCTCGTTTTGCGGAATAAGTGTCTGCCCCGTCTGGGTACTACTATTCTACTCGTCCTGTCTTTCCAGTTCTTTAAGGTCGGACAAGATAACTAAAGTTTTCTAGGAAGTGATGCTCTAGCGAGCCCTAGAAACTTCTTTCCTCGGTCTCCATTCCCAACTATAAATACCACGCTGCAAAGTTATGTCTTTTTCTCAGTTCCCCTCTCTCTCCTCGTCAGAATCTCTCTCCCCACCTACCGGAATCCTCTACCGACTGAATTCTTAGGGTTTCTCGAAGGTAAAGTCTCCGATCTTGAATTCCTTCCCCTAGGATATGGCGACCTGATAGCCGGATGAGTTTTGCTGTGTCTAGTTTGTGATTGTGATTATGGAGACTTCACTGTCCTCGTCTGCTAATAGGTTCGGAAGGCTTTCTTGATTTGGGTATTCTTGATTGTAGGTGTACGGCTTGTTTGTTATCCGAGGTATTGGTTTGATTTAGGGCTGTCAAAGAAGGTTTGATCGATCGCGGTCGCTAACAGATACTGTACCCTGGTTGGATTTTAATGGGTTAGGGTGTCTGACAGGGATCACAGGATGCAAGGAGGTCGAGGAGGCCAGCATCCTTTCTTCGAGTCGGATTTTCCTTTCCCGGAATTTGGCCGGCCGTTCCCGGGTTTCGGGGGTCTTGGTGGACTTGGGGGACGAAGAAGCTTTTTTCCGAGCTTCTTTGGGGGGAATCCGTTTGACGATCCTTTCTTTACTAATCCATTTGGTGGCTTGATGGAGTCGAGCTTCTTTGGTTCAGGCGGAAATCCCTTTATGGGTATGCATCCTCCTCCAGCCATGATTGAGAACCGATCTCAAGCTCCAGAAAGGAGAGGCCTAGTGATTGAGGAGCTGAACTCTGATGAGGAGGAAGAAGACAAGGAATCAGGCACTGATAAGAAAGAAAACCCGAGAAAGCATGGGAGGTCAAGTGGAGAGCCTGATGTTGAGGGTGCGAATGATGAAGGCACTACATCATCTCTACAGAGTGTTACTTTTGGGTCCAATGCATAATCATAATAATAATATTTCTTCCTGAGATTATTAATGTTACCATCCTGTTTGCTTGCAGCAAGGCGGAGCAAGTACCTCCATCATAAGGATGAATTCAGAAGTGGGGCCTCTGAGAGAAGGATACAGCCTCAAGGTCAGAGTTTTACCTTTCACAGCTCTACTGTCTCTTACGGTGGGGTAAATGGAACCTACTATACTTCATCCAAGACAAGGAGGAGTGGCAGTGATGGGGTATGTCTTTATGTCATTTCTCAATAACTGTCACTATGCCGATTTTGTTTCTTGGCTGAATTTATTTATCCTTGGAGCAGGTGGTCTTTGAAGAGTGCAAAGAAGCTGATAGTTCTACCATGCAAGCCACCCATCAGATATCAAGGGGGCTTCATAATCAGGTTGAACCACTTTGATGCCTGTGTACTCACTAATATGAGACGATTTTCTGGTACAACACAATGACACTGCCATGTGTTTATCTCCAGGGCCATTCTGTCACTAGAAAACTCGGATCGGATGGGAAGGTTGATACCGTCCAGACTTTGCACAACCTTGATGAAGGTATTAAGATGCCTCTAGTGTTTTCTGATTTTGGACTAATCAAGAGGAAGCTGTTTACCATTCATGGATTACCCGAGGCTCTTGTAACTTTTTGAGGTGATTGTCCAGATCAGCTGCCGCGGTTCGAGCAAAACTGGAACGGTAGTGCTGGGAAGCATTTGCCTGGGTGGAGTGAGCATATGATGAATAGCCATGGTGAGTACAATCCCTCGGCAGTTGTAATGAACAATTTGGTGCATCAGGACGAGGCAAGCTGCATCGGTTTATGTCTCCACGAATGATTAGAAGCTAGAGTGTAGCAACAGTTTGTTTGTGTTGCTTCTATTCTGGTTTTTCATTACTTGATGGTTATTTTTGAAGGTCCACATGGGAATGGTTGGAGTGGATCCTCGGGAAATGGGGGAATTTATGCCCTCCCGTCAACGCAGCAGTCAGCCGGGAGGAGGGTTGATGGTGGAGACAGCCGCAGGGGTGGTGTGCATGCAAGAGGGAAAAGGCAAGTCCAGGGGTGAGGCGAAGAGTGGGAAGCAGCTGCATTCAGAGGAAGGGGGCGGGTTGTTTACTACAGTATGTGTTTTGTCATCCTAAATTTGTATGAGAACAATTGTTGGTTGTAATACGGTTTGTCTAAAATTGTACCGAAAATGTTTGAAAATTTCTGAATTACAACTTTTAACCGAAGAAGAATGCCACAAGCCCTGAGAAGAATGTGCCGGCTTGGCTGACCCCAGTTCCAGCACTGCTTGGGGAGGCCGAGGAGTGTGCACTCTATGCCTGCAGTTAGCCCATCCCCAGGATTAGTCTCGGTAAGGGGGAGGGTCTCCGGTTTTTCTTCCTTCTTTTAGTTTAATTAAAGGATGGTGTTTTCCAAGTGATGCTTATGGTGGCCCGATTCGTTCTGATTTGTTGAGGAGAGTTTGCCGATTATGTTCTGAGGGAAATACCTAGGGAACCGTTTGGTGTCGAGGAATTAAGTGAACCCGAATTCACACGAGTTCATTTCGTGGGAACTGCGCTTGTAGCTTTTATAGGTTTGAGGTGGCTCAATTGGTGGCTCTGCGGCATTAGTTCTCATTTTTCCTCCTGCTCTGGTAGATTGACTGTAAAGTAGGCGAACGGACAACCTTGCCTTTGGTTGCCTGCTTTGGGTGAAGCTTCGGGTTTTAAGATTTAGCCTGTGAATAAAACGGATGCCTCAGCGCAGATGGCCTAATTGAACGAAGTGGTGGTTCGGGTGGTCAGAATGTGAACGAAGGTCTTCCCTCACCCGTTCGGCTGACATTGAAATACAACCCGGAAATGTAATGTTGCCATGTCTAATCTTGATTATCATGATTTGTATGGCAGTGACTACTAAGGTTGGCATGCGACTCAATGTTAAAAACGCATACTGTTCTTCCATCAACGAGAACTAAAACCTAAAAGTTATTCTCTACTCTTCTATTCCATCAACGCATATTGTTAGTTCTAACTGCGAAGCAATTGATTAAGTGGCTCTTTTGACAGGGGAAACATCGAAGATTCCCTCGGGAAAGTTGCAGGTATGCTGGAATGAATGTGCTTGCTTGTTCAAGGAAATCTTTATTGTGATCAATCACAATAACCGACGCAGCAGCGTATGTCCCCCACAACGAAGATGTAAGTTTCTTTCCCTGTGGTTGTTTTTTCCTTTGTTGCTATGACAATCATGAACTTTGGTTTAATCTGTCATTCCGTTTTTGCGGAGCTGCTATTGGAAAGCAGAAATGTCTGAAGAGTAAAACGGTCCTCTCGGATACGAAAGTGCTTCGGAGAAGCCGAGACAGTTGGGATTATCCTCCAGTGTTGAGCCATTTGGTCCCTGACTTCTAACTGTTTTGGCTGGGTCGCCGAAAAGAACTCGGGGCGAGCACTTCACTCAGGATGATGCTTGATGGGTGATCGCGGCCTTCCGAAAGACGACGAGCCGTCGCGGGTCTTATCATCCACGGTAACATGTGAAAAAAAAAACTTATATGATAACAGCAATTGTAACTGTACTTGTTACTCGAGAAGAAGTTACAATCAAATCCTGGCTGATTAGATTACAATATCGGCTGGGTGATGACTGGTCGAGGGTACACACGTCTCCCCTGACAAGCTCTCGGAATACCTCGACCGGAGGTACCTGTGGCCCTAGTGAGTTTGACGCTATTTTGGACTCATCCAACTGTGTTCAACTAGTAATTAATACGGACAAATTGTTAAAAAACTTTTAACTATAGAAAACGTCAGTAAATCACTCGCGACCCTCCATGTATTGACTGCCTCACAAGACCTCACCGTTAGCAGGTAGTGTTCCTTACAGCTACCAATACCGGCGAGGTCATCCGCCAACCTCCAGAGGACCGCGGACCCGTTTCCTTCTACAGCGCCGAAAGGTAGAACATTATATATGCGTGTTTATAATCCCAGCCGTTGCTTTTCTCCTTGTCCCTCAGATTGTCGAGGTGGGTTGATGCCGATTCTCGCAAAGGTCGAAACTTTAAGCACTTTCAGGTCGATTAGGTATCTGGGTCTTCGTCCTTTGGCTAGATTATGTCATGGTCTTGTGTCCTCGGGGCGCAATCCGTCGAGAAAGGGCGAAACCAGGGTTGCAGTTTTCTGGGATTTGGACAATAAGCCGCCAAATTCGTACCCCCCTTATGAGGCCGCCGTCAGGCTAAGGGCCGTTGCTTCTTCGTTCGGGATCGTTAGGTCAATGGTTGCGTATGCAAATAGCCGTTCGCTCAGTTATGTGCCTCCGGTCGTTAGGGATCAGAGGAAGGAGAGGAGGAGGTTGGATAAGTTGGAAACTGAGGGCGTGATCCGGCCACCGGATCCATACCTTTGCCGGGTGTGCGGCAGGAAGTTTTATACGAACGAGAAGCTGGTTAATCATTTTAGGGAGATACACGAGCGGGAGAACGCGAAGAGGGTTAGTCAGATAGAGTCCGCTAGGGGAAAGAGGAGGGTGAATTTGGTGGCCAAGTATTCTATGAAGATGGAGAAGTATAAGAGAGCTGTGAGGGACGTATTAACGCCAAAAGTCGGGTACGGCCTTGCCGATGAGTTGAAGCAGGCGGGATTTTGGGTTAGAACTGTCTCGGAAAATCCTCAGGCAGCAGACATGGCGTTAAGGAATCACATGGTTGATGTGATGGATCACAGGAGGGCAGATTGTTTGGTTCTGGTCTCGGATGATTCCGACTTTGTGAATGTCCTGAAAGAAGCTAAGATGAGATGCCTCAGGACTGTTGTGGTCGGTGATCTGAACGACGGTCTTCTGAAGAGGGTGGCAGACAGTGGGTTTTCATGGAGGGATATTCTGATGGGCAAGGCCAGGAAGGAAGCCCCGTCCGTCATGAGTCGCTGGAATGACCAGGACATCCTGAAGAGATTAGAGTGGACTTACAATCCAGAGGTTGATAAGAATGCATCCGGCTTTGATTTTGTTTCAGATAGTGAAGGTGAAGATGTTCTCGGGCCAAGTTCTGATGGTCCAGAGCCTGAGGATTTTAGAAGAAATGATCATGGGGCATGGTGGGAGCTAGATTCCAGCACCGAGGTCACTTCAACGCAAGGATTGCAAGGATCCTCAAAATCCCCCTTGTTATAATCTGCATACCTACTCGGCTTAGTTTAGAACTCGACCAGGATCATACATTGAAAATTGCTGTTGTAACTGGGTATAAAACTTGTTTCATATTTTAAGGCTTATTTTCAATATCATCTGGATCTGATGTAATGGATATGACCACGCAAGATGAAGTTCACCACAGTTAGAAAGAATGATCATATGAATTGCTGGAAGCCTGCAGCAAAAGCAAACCAATGAAACAATACTACGAGAATCACAGAAATGCATGCAGTAGAAGAAGAATGGCATGTGATTCGGTAAACTGGCCCAACAACAATTAACATGAGATCCCTTGAACAGATGTTCATGTCCTCGTGCAAAATAGACCAAAAGCAACCATTCTGATCGAACAAATAGCCGGAGGCCATTCTGAACGTGCAAGAACAGTCTTGCCAAAATGCCAAAAAATGCCAGCCGGCACTTGTCCAGATTCATAATTTTCTCTCGAATGACATTTCAAAGCCCATTGAAATTCAGGCGTATGACGTCAGTCAAGTCCCTGGAGTCACTTCAGTCGATGCGAGTCCTCATCGATGGCCATTGCAGACGGCAGTGGCAGCAGCAAGTTAGTCACCAAGAGCTCTTCTTTTCCTGGTAATGACCAATATACCATTTCACGAATTTCTTCAAACCCGTTTCCAAGTCAGTTGTTGGCTGATAGCCGAGCTCCTTTGCTGCCAATGTTATATTCGCGTGTGTGAACTTCACGTCGCCATTCCTCGGCAATGGCAACAACTTCTTCTTTGCATTAGTCTTCAACAGCTTCTCCAATATCGAGACAAGCTTAGTCACCGGGACCGGCGACGTATTCCCGAGGTTATATATCCTGAACTGTGCTGGCCCCCTTTTCTTACCACCACTGCCGGTGCTCTTCTTCGATGTATCCAATGCAGAAATGCACCCCTTCACCACATCATCGATATAAGTGAAATCCCGCGCAACTGAACTATGATCGGCACCCTCATAGATCGTGATCTCTTTCCTTCTTAATATATCCTTAGTGAAGACGAAGTATGCCATGTCAGGCCTACCCCATGGGCCATAAACCGTAAAGAACCTCAAACCAGTAATTGACAGGCCATAAATATGGTTATAACTATGGGTAATCGCCTCTCCTGCTTTCTTAGTCGCGGCATACAAACTAGCAGGCTGATCTGAACGGTCCTTCTCAGAGAAGGGAACTTTGCTATTGAGCCCGTATACTGAGCTCGACGACGCCCACACAATCACAGGTTGTGGGTTCGCTGACTTACACACTTCCAACAAATTAACCAAACCCGCGACATTACTATTGATGTATGATGAAGGGTTCTGCATCGCATACCTTACGCCGGCCTGTGCAGCCAAGTGCATCACGTGAGTGAAGACAACCGCATCGAATAACTTATCCAGCAAATCCTTGTCGTTCAAATCCCCATTAACGACAAACACCCCTGCCTTCTCCAGAAGCTTCTGCCGTGACTTCTTCAAGTTAACATCGTAGTAATGATTGTAGTTATCGAGGCCGACAACCCCATCACCCCGACGCTTCAGTGCAAGCGAAACATGTGACCCAACAAACCCAGCCGCGCCAGTCACAAGTACTACATGCCGGGTCTCTGAGTTTGACTTGACCTGGGCGGAGTTACGCACCCGGCGCTCCAACTCTCCGGTCCAGGACACCGCCAAAGAAGAATACAGGGAAGACCCAAGTGCACGGCGGGTGCCGGGGACTCCCCGCGACGATGACTGAGGGGAGAGGTAGAACATGAACAAGATCAGGGACAAGATCACAGTAAGGTAAACCGTCAGTTTGGAAGTCGAGGACTGGATGCGTAGCCGGTGGATGTAGGCCAGCGACTTGTCGGGCTTAAACTTCCCGGGCGACGACGGGAAGTCGTCCACGTGTGAAAGCATCTTGATTTGCGACATCGGGGGAGGATCAATTGCTGAACGCACCGGCAAAGGTACGGTCTTGAGAGATTGGACCTAAAATTAGGGTTAGGGTTAGGGCTTGCCTTTCCCCCAATTCCCAGAAATTAGAACAAGATCATGTAAAATTGGGAAATTGGGTGGTCATCGGAGGTTGGGAGGGGTCGATTTCCAGAATCAATCGAACTGGGATCGAATGAGAATTTCTTGGTCTGTGGGATAGTGTGGAAGTGAGGGAAGGAGCAAGTAACAGGGTGGGAGGAAGAAGAAGAAGAAAGAAGACAAGAAAGGAGGAGGAGAAAAATATGGGAAAAACTACAAGGAATTGGATAAATGTTGAGATGGACAAAATCTTTCGGGAGGAGATTTTGAGGGATTACACGATTTTATTAGAATTAAGTAGTATAAACCACATTTATGAATTTTTTAACGGATTAATACATGTTAATCACGAATAATAAGAGGATTGTTTTTCGGTATTGTTAGTCCGTAAAATAATTAGTGAAATATATGGATTAAACTTAAAATTCATAAATTAATGTCATTAACTCTGAATTTACTTATAATATTTCTGGCTATAGGGAGAATAAAGAAATGTCACGTGAATTCTGAGTTTAAAACTCAGAATTTACTTTTTTGACGTCGAAACTCTAAGTTTATAATTTATAGTTGTTTAAAAACTAAATTCAGAATTACATTAATAATGAATAGGAGATGACATGGCTGATAAGTCACAATGGACTTAGCATGAATATTCTTTTGAGAAATTAAAGATGATCACGTAACATTGGACAAACTTAAAATTAGAAAATAAAAATTATTTTTTAATTGATATTAATAACTTTGAAAAGTGAAATTTATGTTAAAAAAAATCTAGATGTTACAAACATATGAAAATCAAGTTCTATTTTTTTCAAACGCGAAAGATTTAACCCTACTTTTGGGTCAAAAAGATTTTTTTTAATCAATTTCAAAATTATTTTTACCCAAACACTTTTGAAACTATTGTCATTAATTTCAAACTTCAAAGTGATAGTTATTAAATATCAAAGTGTGAGAGGAAGGTTTAGAACTAATCCTTAATATATAAAGGCAAAATATCAATTTATGGCATCAAGTTTGAGCCAATTTTCTGTTTTGTCATTAACTTAGTTTGTTATATAATTTTGTCACCAACTTTTGTTTTTATTTTGATTTTGGTCAATCTTGAATTTTATCGTGCGTAAGCCAAATAGACCTTAATAGACAATTTTCATTTATCGACTAAAAAGGAAAAAAAATTTCAAAAAATGGGAAATAATATTGAAACCTTTCATTTATTTTTTTTTTTAATAAAATTTTGATGGACAAATCAAGTGAATTGGAAGCAGAATTTAACGATAGTTGCTCATGTTGTCAAAAAATATGAAAAATCGATGAAGGTCGGATGATGTTCTATTAGGGGGCGACTACTACGGATAAAGTGGATTACATGACGAACAAATGAGAGGTCGGAACTCAACTATTATAGGACACGGGTCAGACTATATTAAGGCCTTGTTTGGCTTTCGCTAGAAGAAATTCATGATTGGCCAAAATCAAAATCAAAATAAAAGTTTGTGACAAAATTATATAACAAACTAAGTTAATGACAAAACAGAAAGTTGGCTCAAAGTTGAGGCCATAAACGTATATTTTGCCATATAGAAATAATGATAAGATGAGTTGGGCCCTATTGTGAAGGCCCACCATTGTGGTTCATTTCATTTGGGCAATTACAATAAGGCTTGTTCATTGTTCGGCCCAAATTAAAATTTGAAATAAATTACTTTTTCTTTTTTTGTTTATTTAACACAGTATAAATTTTGATAAAACTTTTCACTTTTAATAAGATTTCTGAATCACTATGAAAATTATTACTAAAATTGGAAATGAGCGTATCAGATTTAAATATCGAATTTAAAGTATTTCATTTTTAGATATTAAAACTTTATGAATGTGAAATCATATTTCTTCTATTCAAACCAGACATTATACCGACCAATTACGCTTGGTTGACTTAATATTATAAGGTGATATGTTCAATTATACACTTATATTTTATTGCAAAATTAAAATATAATTAGTCCGTAAATTTATAAATATAATCTTAGGTTTATGTCAATTCATGTCCTAATAATATTTTTTAGCTATAAACCCAAGGTTAAACTCAGTAAATTATATTGGTTGAAATAAATATTAGCCAAAACCCGTTTATACACATACATATTAGGCCAAATGTGACTTATTTATGGTCGATCTCGTATGCTAGCGTATTCAGATCGAGCCTGATTGTGTTCGTAATGAAATATTTATATTAACATAATGCTTCCCTAGAGCCTATAAATAGATTTCTCTCGCAACCCAGATTTTGCCGACACCCATACTTCCCGCCGTTACTCGTTAATATCCAAGAGACTCGCTAAATTAAACTTTTATAAACTATTCTTCACCAATATCGCGAAAATATGTCAAAATAAGATTCTTAAACTATGATGTTCTTCGCCAGATGACTCGTGGAGTCCAACGTCCTCATCAACGTATCTTCTAAAGCTCTATCAATTTTTCGTAAAGCATCAACTCATTTCAAATTCACATATTCTGCTAATATAAAGTGAGTAGATTCACGTGTAATCCCGTGATTGGAGATTATAACCACACTATATTTAACAATAATATCCATGACAAGTGATTCTTCTTCTTAGTCACACTTGGCGCCCTTGTTTCTCACTAAGGTGCATCCAGGAACCTCGGAATGACCACTAGCGAAGTAGATTTCTCGAGGACGACACCGAACTTCTCCGATGAATCCACAACCACGCCTTTCGACGGCTCCCACTCGAACAGGTGCAGGAACGTCGCAAGCACGTACATCAACATCCTCTCCCCGAGTGCCAGCCCCGCACATAGCCTCCTCCCTGCCCCGAGCGGAATGTAAAATAGGCCCCCTGCCATCAGCCCATCCCCAATGAACCTCTCAGGACGAAACTCCAAAGGGTCGGCCCAGTACTCAGGGGCACGGTGCATCGCCCACGCGTTGAGGAACACCTTTGTGCCTTTTGGTATGGTGTACCCGCCGATGGTGCAAGTTTCCACCGGGCTCCTTGGAAGGAGCAAAGGAGCGGCCGGGTGGAGCCTCAACGTTTCCTTCACGACCGCATACAAATAAGCCAATCTGGGAATGTGGGATTCTTCGACTTCATTGTTTGTCCCGATGACCTCCGAGAGTTCTGCTTGGACACGCCGGAGGACTTTTGGGTGAGGATTCAGCTCGGTCATCGTCCATTCAATCATCGTTGTGGTTGTATCTGTTCCTCCAATTACGATATCCTGAGCAATTATTTAAAGTAAAAAACAAACTCATTATAAGAGAAAATTAAACAATTAATTCGTAATTTAAAAACAAAAAGATAATGCAAATAAAATTATGAAATGATACATACCAGATGAAACGTGAACAGAAGCGGGGGATGATGTGGTTAATTAATTATTACCATGAGCAAGGCCTTGATTTGTTCCCAAGAAATTGATTTCTCGATTTCTTAATCCTCATAGTTCAAAAGAAACTGCATGAAATCACTCCTCCCTCCGCCATTCTGTGTACTTGCAGCCCTCCCATTCACTGCAAAGTCGAATATTTCTCCGATCCACGACACCGCCTCCTTCATATCCCTCTCGATACCTTGTACGTCGAACCTTGCGAGCCTTGGGAAGAAGTCCGACACGTTGGGCTTCCCTAGGATGGTCGTTAGCCTCATGACCGCGTCCTGGAATTCATCGCCAATTCGTACTCCCCTATGCTCGTCGAGGGTCCCTCCCCAGAACATCCTCGATATCATGTTGATAACCGTCCAGAACGCCAGCTCGCCGATCTCGATTGGCTTCCCGACCTTACCCTTGATTTCCTCTACGCTTTTCGCGAGTTCGCGCATTCGGTGGACGTAAAGCACGTTGAGGTTCGAAGGGCTCTGCATCTTGCGGATGAACATTTTCCTTAGGGCATTCCACTCTGGGCCGTAAGGAGCGAACGCGATGTCCTTCCCTCCGTAGGAGAACACCCGCGAAGCCGTATTCGGCCCTCGGTTCGCAAACGTCGTGTCGTGATTGCAGACCACCTCCTTTGCGAGCAAGGGCGAGCTTATGACGACGTAGAGCTTGGTCCCTATCCACAGCTTGTAGATCGGACCGTGAACCCGGGCGAGCTCCATGAAGTATTCATGGAGGTTGCGATTCAAGCAAGGGAGGAACCCGACCACCGGGACGCCCCGTGGTCCCGGAGGCAATGGGGCTAACTCCTTGAGGGACGACTTTCGGCCGCAAAGGATCAGCAGCCCGATCCCAAAGGCCAAACATAGGAGCACCGGCACTGACTTTCGAGGGTCGAAACTGGCAGAGATGGGAGGGATAAGCCAACTAATCAGTCTCCACATCTTATACTGAAGACGTGTGTGTGATATGTATATTCAGGCACAACTCACTTGGGCTACCAATCGATTAAGTACACGACTCACGAGGGTCGAAGCTAGCAGATATGAGTGGGATAACCCAACTGATCTGACTCAACATGTTATATTTTCTTCATATGTGAATTCAGTCACAACTCACTTGAGTTATCGATCTATTAAATACACGACAACTGAGGGAATGAGAAGACTTCTTTCGTACAACGGGTGGTCAATCCATCCGTCATTTCTTACATTCAACTATTCGTATGAGATTGACAAATGCATTCCAAATTTGACTCTGATATTTCATTTATGGTCAATTTTACTCGTCTTTATTTGTTTTAACCAAAACTTTGTGGTTTATCATTCTATTCCAACTGATATTGTTTTTTGAGGGAAATTACTCTCGGTGGGTGAGATTTTTTTCTTTCGTTCTCCCTAGATTTTACTATAGTTCTGGTGGCTTCAATTCCATCTCGTATGCTTCTACTAATCCTTCCTGGGTTTCTTAATGTACTTTCTTTGCAAAGTACTGAAAGAAAAACTTGGGATCCAGCCGTATGATTTTGAAGTCTTGACAAGATATGTCGCCGATGTGAGGTCGACATTGATGGGGGCAGAAGCTGCCCAAGTGGACAATGAAACCCTTTATGGATTTCTCTTAAATATCCAAAGGCTGCTAGTATCCTCCCGCTATATCATGTGTGGGACGATGGGCCATGATCTCACCGCAATTGCCGAGTATACGAGGAAGGGGAAAGGGAATGTCAAAATTGAAAATAATTGACCAAAGCAGCTAAAAGAAGATCACTTGGGATGAAAAGAGCAATCGAGTGAGAGCCCGGTAAAGTGGAAGAGAAGCTAAAAGGAAAAGGAAGAAGGATGCAGTGGTTGCTGGTCACAATAATGCAGTTCAATTCCCATCACCCCACACTTTAAGGCAATGAACAGCGTATGAAAAGGCATGCATTTGACAGAGACCTCCGAATGATGAGATGCATTCGGAGGATGGTAGTTATAAAAATAAAACGGAAAAGAAATTTGGAGAAGGGTAGAAGCTCGACGAGTGTTAAAAATCAACGCCGCCTTCATCGTTCTTCTCCTTTCGATGCTTCTCATCTATTTGGTAAGTGGCAATTTTTGTGGTTAAAATAGAATTAAGGCCACAAGAAAGGAGACGTGGCACTCCATTGTTCTGACCTTTCATTAGCACGTGGGAAGCTCAATTGAGCCAAAGGGTAAAGGACGATATGAACGTTGTTGGCCCATGCATCCTTCGCCTTAAAAGGAGGGGCTGATGGATCAACTCACCAACTTGCAAGATGAACATGGTTGAAAGGGAGGGAGCTCCTGAAATGGCCAATAGAGTTTGCGTTTAACATATTTCGGGGAGGGTCAAAAAGACGTAAGTCAACCGGGGAAATTCCCTTTTAAGTGAAATACGAGACATGGGAGTTGCAGTTTTTTATACGTTTACGAGATCGCCTTAATCCTCTCATCTAACAAATAAAGATCATTTGTATTTTTAGGAATTAAAACTACCCAACCGAAAAAGTCTGCCAATATGGGAAATTTGTCAAAGGAATCGCAATTCATTCTTTCGATAATAATTTGTTATTATTGTACTAATCTCGTATACTTTTGTCTCTCGGTCACTCTCCGACCTCTTGTTTCTCAGAATGGTGCACCCGAATCCTAGGGACAGCCACGAGGGGTGTCAACTTCTCGAGGACGACCCCCAGCCTCTCCGACAAATCCACGGTCCTGCCATGCGGTGGCTCCCACTCAAACAGGTGTAAGAACGTCGCGATTATGTACGTCAGCATCCTCTCCCCTAGAGCGAGCCCTGCGCATATCCTCCGTCCCGCCCCGAATGGCATGTAAAACGGACATCCGCCCTTGTAGTCGGCAGATATCATCCCCTCCCTGAGGAATCTCTCTGGATGAAACGCCAAGGGGTCAACCCAGTATTCTGGGTCGATGTGCATCACCCATACATTCAGGAACACCTTCGCACCTTTAGGTATCGCGTACCCGCCGACATTGCAAGTTTCAATGGGGCTCCTAGGCAGGAGCAGAGGCGCGGCTGGGTGCAGCCTTAGGGTTTCCTTGACGACGGCATGCAAATAAGTCAACCTGGGGACGTGGGATTCTTCGACTGCATTGTCCAGCCCGACGACCTCGGACAACTCTGCTTGGACTCGTCGGAGAGCGAAAGGGTTAACCATAAGCTCAGTCATCGTCCACACGATTATCGTGGTGGTTGTGCCCGTGCCCCCTACTACGACGTCCTTCACATTCAGAATAAAATCAACAAACTTTTGCGGTATAATAAATATCGATGAAACATGTAATTGATGACTGGCAATAAATTAAATAAAGATTCTTCCCATGATTCGTTTGTAACATATATAACTACAATAGAACAGTTCCGTAACAGAGACTTTTTTTCATAAACTACGTTAAATGACGCATCTCTAAGTTTTTGTTCGCACTGTATTGAAATATTATTTGTAGTTCATAGCTATACTATTATTCGTAACTTTTCTTTCTGTTGAAAACAATTAATTGCTTTTGGGAAATAGAGGAATAATGAACATAGAAAGTACGAGGAGGCAAATGGCTTTAAGAAAATGAAACATTAATAATAACAAAAAACAGGACAATTCATTTTGATAGACTTAATTCGATAATAAATAAATAAATCTTTGAGAACTTTGCATGAAAAAATAAAATAAAATTTGGAACCTGAAGAAATGTTTACCATGAGCAAAGCCTTGATTTGTTCCAATGAAAATGATCTCCCAGTTTCTTCGTCCTCATAATCTAAAAGAATCTTCATGAAGTCTCTTCCACCCTTTGCTTTCCCTGCGTTAGCTATCCTCCTATCTATAGCGAACTCGAATATTTCACCCATCCAGGACACCACCTCCTTCATATCCCTCTCGATCCCTTGTACATCGAACCTCGCGAGCACTGGGAAGAAGTCTGACACATTTGGCTTCCCTATTATGGTCATTAGCCTCATGACCGCTTCCCGGAATTCGTCTCCGATTTGTACCGCCCTGTGCTCGTCGAGTGTCCCTCCCCAGAACATTCTCGAGATCATGTTGATCACCGTCCGAAATGCGAGGTCTCCAACATCGATCGGCGTTCCTACCTTACCCTCAATTTCCTCAATGCGCTTCGCGAGTTCGACTTGCCGGTGGACATAAAGCGCGTCGAGGTTCCAAGGACTTTGCATCTCCCGGACAAAAATCTTCCTCAAGGTTTTCCACTGGGCACCATAAGGAGCGAAACCAATGTCCTTCCCGCCATAGGAAAATACTCGGGCTGCTGCGTTCGGCTCACGGTTCGCGAATGTTGCGTCGAAGTCCTGGACCACCTGCTTTGCAAGCAAGGGAGAGCTTATGATGACATAGAGCTTGGTCCCGATCCAAAGCTTGAAGATTGGACCGTGGACCCGGGCGAGCTGCATGAAACATTGGTGGAGGTTGGGAACCAAGAAAGGGAGGAAACCAACGACTGGGAAGCCCCGGGGTCCCGGAGGCAGTGGGGCCTCATCCTTCCTCTCGTTCTCTTGAATTTTTCGTCTGCGACAGGTCGCCGACAGCACGATCGCGAGCGCCAAGCATATGAGTAAAGGCGGGAAACTCCGAGGATCAACAATGGCGAAGAAGGAAGACAAGACCGAACTCAGACACGGCATTTTTACCTTTCAGCGCCTCTTTGCGGAAGGAGCTGAGGAAGTTTGCGTGCCCCTCCACCATGTTCTCCTCCCCTCCTTTTATTTCTGTTCCCCCCCTCCCCCCCTTTACATCCAATTTTTATATTATCTATCCTCACGATAACGGTTGTGTGGAAGGGGGAATGATTTCCCAATTCTGTTCCTATCTAGACTTATCCATCGTTGGATAATGTCATATACCCCTCTTGCTTGCTATTATATCATCAGCCCCGTAATTCCATCCACCTAATGTAATTACTAATCTCGCCGCATTAAACGAGTTTTATCGTTACTTAAATTCGATTCCATTTAGGTTCAGGCATCGTCTTTCCCACGTGACTTAATCACACGAAATCGAATTTAAAGTTTCGATAATATTCGCAATTAACTTTAACTGACAACGAAAGTATTAGACTTCCGCGTCGCGTCGGATTTTGACACGGTCAAAAGTTCTAATTCTATTCAAAGTAGTACACTTTTATTCCTCGAAATTTCAGGGTCGTTACATTAGGCACATTCACAAAGCAGCTCGGTCGATCCCTTTTAACTACACTAAGCTCGTGACTTTAATTTTAGGTAAAGGATACGCTAGCTAAGGACAAATCGTGTCTCTTGAAAAATCCGCAAAAATTTAACCAATACTATTGGCCTTTGGATTTTAATAGAACGAGACGTACGTAAATAAGTTTTATTTGTTATAAATTCAATTAAAATGTCAACCGTGTTAGCGGGGCAAGTCTGCCGGATCCAGACAACCTTAAAACTATATTATCATTACAACCTTCTTAATGTTGAACCGCGCTCGACTAACCTTAGTCGTCGAGAATCTCCACCACCGAGTCTAGTGAAGAATGAATGCTACAAGAGAATAATTTATGAAGGCAATAGGACGGCTGCTATGTATTGCTCTCAATGTCGTGTGTTTGGCTGAATGACATTGATAGCCCAGCCACGTATATCTCTAATTTACCTACCAACCTACCTCAACCCCATCAATTTTAATATGTTGTACTGAGCCAGACCACGTCTCCTCATTCTAGAACCATCTAGGAAAAGCTCTACTTAACTCATGAGAATCGATTTGGTTGATAACTCTTGGTTGCTTCGATTGGTCCGATATAATATCGATAAGAATGCAAATATTCAGGCGGTAAGGGAGACTTCATCCACTTCTGTCTCTTCCGTTTTCGCGTTGCGTAAATTCCTCCGAGCCACGCTGTCAAAGTCTCGAGAAATTCTCTCATTTTCTTCCTGTTTTTTTTTTTTGTTTGTTTGTCAACAATGATATCCAAACTCAAAAGAGCTTGTTCTAAAGAAATCGAATGTTAAAGCATTTTTGAAATTCCTCTCGAGGACGTACATCAGCATCCTCTCCCCCAGCACCAGCCCCGCGCATATCCTCCTCCCTGCCCCGAACGGCATGTAAAATAGGCACCCACCATTATAATCCTCTGCACCGACCGTCGTCCCATCACCGAGGAACCTCTCGGGATGAAACTCCAGGGGGTTCGCCCAGTACTCGGGGTCGCCGTGCATCGCCCACACGTTGAGGATCACCTTCGTGCCTTTCGGTATGGTGTACCCGCCGACGGTGCAAGTTTCCCCCGGGCTCCTCGGCAGGAGCAGAGGAGCGGCAGGGTGCAGCCTCAGGGTTTCCTTGACGACCGCATGCAATTAAGCCAACCTGGGGATGTGCGATTCTTCGACCAAGGCGTTGGGCCCGACGACCTCAGAGAGCTCCGCTTGGACTCGCCGGAGAACGTACGGATGAAGAATCAGCTCGGTCATCGTCCATTCGATCATTGGTGGTTGTGTCCGTTCCTCCGATTACAATGTCCTGAGCAATTCAGAATCAAGTCGAAAGTATGATTCGTATAAATTGGAAGGATTTCTCGTAATGAAGAACGCGTCCGAACAAATACTCGACATGTTATTTAGATTTTATTATGTTTTATACATAGTAATAAAAAAATCAATTTATTCATGTAAAGAAAATATATTTGGTTCGTTGAACGTGTAATACAGGAGGAAACAAGAGCTGCTCATGATTAAGGTGCGGTCGATCTATTTGATACGGTGACGTTTGAACTAATTTATGAGCACCAGTAAAAACATCACTTATTTCCGAAACTGCGGCGCCATAATTGAAATTGTCAATATTTGCCCACGACCTCTCACAGGCATCCACAATTTGTCAACCTTGTACTTATAAATATTTCGATGTAGTGTTACTTTCAAATATCAAATAATTTATATCAACCATAATAATAAATGAAAATGAAGAGGGGAAGATGTGGTTTAGTTAATTATTACGATGAGAAGGGCCTTGATTTGTTTCATAGAAATTGATTTCCCGCTTTCTTCTAGTCCAAAAGAAACTTGAAATTACTCATCCCTTCGGCTTTTTATGCACTCCTTCGACCTCTGGTTCTGACTTTAGAGTCGTACAACAATCAACGTCAACTATTCTAAAAGTTCGAACTTATATTTTTAAGGTAATCCTTGATATTCACAAAAATTAATATTGAGATGGACTATAAAGCCCAAATGGCTTCTCGTACCTATTTGATTTAAAAAAAAATAGGCGGATTACAAGTTCAATTGGCTTTACACAACAGTATTCACAATATATATATAAATACACAAACATGTCCACTTTAATTTAAGCTTTATCATTGTGAAATTTTCATTTTAACGGACTTGGTTATTTTCGGTTCGTGTTGGACTACAAAAACAAATCGGCTAATGTATTCAATCATTGAAATCAAATTAATTCAAGCTTTGTATTATTGTGAATTTTCCTTTTAATGGATTTCGTTCTTTCATATATTTTCCAATGGCCCGCAAACAAAGAAAAGACAAAGAAAAACATGTCGATATTATCATCATTATTGTTGTTGTTGTTTTAGGAAGTGGAGAAGTAGGCAATTGATATCAAACAATCACATGTGAAAGTGGATTGGCAGCGCATGGCCCTCCCTCACGGGTGAGAAATTGTTTTGTATGCCCCGACATGTTCATTTTTTATGAAATTAATTTCACATGTCGCCTTTACACTCGACAAAAAAAAATAAATCGAAATGTTATTGTTTATTACATTCGCGTTCCCAAAATTAATTATCTCTAAAAGTTTTCCGGTGATATAATTTTTCCCACCAAGCAAATCAGGCCTTTGAATCCTCCTATTTTGAATGTGGCAAATTAAAATCAAATCTTACGGATATAGCCACAAATCATTTTGCATTTTATCTTGACTCACATAAACAAAAATCGAAAAGAAAAAGGAAGATGACACGATCCATGGAGAAATCCATTTCTACCTTCTCGGCTCTCCTCTACATGCTACTCCCTCTCACTTTCGCGACGAAACCCCCCTCGAATGTGACCGCTCTCTTCGTGTTCGGTGACTCTACCGTTGATCCGGGCAACAACAACTACATCCCGACCACGGCTCGTGCTGATCACCTGCCCTATGGCCGCGACCTCCCCAACCATGAGCCTTCCGGAAGAAACACCAATGGGAAGCTCGTGACCGATTTCCTCGCCTCGTATTTGGGATTAAAGGAACTCCTCCCTGCTTATCTAGATCCCCGACTGTCCGAGAAGGAGCTGATCAGCGGGGTGTCGTTTGCATCGGCAGGGATGGGTCTCGATGAAATCACGTGCCGTCGTTCGAACGTGCTTAACATGAGCACGCAATTGGATAACTTCGACGAAGCTGTGAAGAGGATGCAGAGGATGTTTGGGCCAGGAGAAACCATGCGGATTGTGTCAGATGCTATTTTTATCTTAAGTGCTGGGACCAACGACATGCTAGTTAATGCGTACAACCTTCGTATCGGGAGATCGAACATCTCTGTGACTGAATTCCATGACTTTCTTCTCCAGAACACGCAGTTAATTATTCAGGTCCGTCGTCTTCGTCACTTCAATGTCGATGTTTTTTTCTGTCTCATCTCAATCTACGAATTAACTCGGATGCTTGATGATGTTAGAGGCTTTATGAGGTCGGAGCCCGGAAGATTGCGATAGTCGGGCACCCTCCAATCGGATGTTTACCACTACAAGTAACCTTGAGCGGTAAGTTCCCGAGGTCGTGCATCGACAGCCAAAACAAGGATTCCCAAGACTTCAACTCGAAGCTTGGCCTCCTGCTCTCAACGTTGCAGTCTAATCTCACAGAAGACACGAAACTCAACTTCTTGGATATCTACACTCCTGTCATGGACATGATCAACGAACCAGCTAGTTTCGGATTCGAGACAACGCTTAGAGGATGCTGCGGGACGGGATTATTTGAGTTGGGCTCAAGTTGTAACATATTCTCCCCGACATGCCCCGACGCATCGAAGTACGTTTTCTTCGACGCCGTGCATCCTTCCGAGGCGGCATCGGAGCACGTTTCCAAGACCATGTACGAATCATTGGCACGAATGATTGCGTAGATCTCGATTCACAAAGCGCCCATGATAGTTGTCTTTGTGATCCAAAATTAGACTTTTTTGCGTGAACAATAAATAATATTCTACTCAAAATCGAATTTTTCCCAAATTATTAATCCGATATGTTTGTTTCCTCCGTAACGACAATCAGCATTCATTTTATTTTGATATTGCGATTACCATATAATCACTATATTTAATATCTCAAAGATAACACTAAAAAGTTCGGATTACTGATCACAACAACGTTAAATAAATACGAACAAAACACTTTGGTTCTTCATTTTTATTAACGTATATGAATACATTAGGTAATAAGAAAGGTTTAATGAAGAACAGTTCAAGAAATGCCACGAGAATCTGTAACGACTCATGGTACATCCTTCATTTAAATTTAATCTTGTAGAATACACACACAAGCAATGCTCAGCAAAACCCAGTCCTTCCTCCCCCTCAAAGCCATACCTCCGCCGCGCGCCGCCCTTCCCTTCCCAGTGGCCCGATACTCCTCCGTTAGGGAACGGCGAGCCCCCCCGGTCGATCGACCTCAGGGACGCCCACGGAATCCTAGCCCTAACCCCGGCCGAAACTCCCTCTATGCCCGCCCCAGCCGCGCCCAGATGAGGGACCTCAGGGCCGAGAACAGGGAGAGTCTTTACGACTTCCTCCGCGGGATTGGGATCGTCCTCGAAGAGCTTGACGGCCACGAGCTCCCCGTGACTGCCGAGGTGATCCGCGAGAGGGTCGATTTCCTCCGCCAATTGGGGCTCACCGTCGACGACATTAATGACTACCCGCTCGTGCTGGGCTGCAGCGTGAAGAAGAACATGGTCCCCGTCCTTGATTATTTGGGCAAGTTAGGGGTTAGGAAGTCCTGCTTGGTTGATTTCCTTAGGAGGTACCCTCAGGTGGTCGATCTCGCCCCCGTGGTTAAGTTCCTCCTGGGGTTGGATATCAAGGCCGTCGAATCCCCAGGGTTCTCGAGAGGTATCCGGAGGTGTTGGGGTTTAAGCTGGAGGGAACGATGAGTACCTCCATTGCTTACTTGGTCGGGATTGGTGTCGCGAGGAGGGAGGTCGGTGGGTTGTTGACGCGGTACCCCGAGATATTGGGAATGAGAGTGGGGAAGGTGATCAAGCCGTTCGTAGAGTATTTAGAGTACTTGGGTATGTCAAGATTAGCCGTAGCTAGGCTCGTAGAGAAGGGGCCGCATATATTGGGGTTCGATCGGGATAAGCGAGTGATGCCTAATGTGGAGTCTTTGTTGGAGTTTGGTGTCAGGAGGCAGTCCGTGTCATCCGTCGTGGCTCAGTATCCGGAGATTTTGGGGATCGAGTTAAAGCCAAGGTTGGAGAGTCAGTTCTCGTTGCTTAGTTCAGTTGTCGGGTTGAGTCGAGATGAATTTGGTAGGGTCGTCGAGAGAATGCCGCAGGTAGTTAGCCTTAGTAGTGGAGCCGTCGAGAAACACACGGTTTTTCTCAAAGAATGTGGTTTTGCCTCAGAACAATTGAAGGATATGGTAGTAGGATGTCCGCAGATACTGGTCTTGAACATCGACATCCTGAGGATGAGCTTCCATTACTTGCGGGACGAGATGGGGAGGCCTCTCGAGGATCTGGTGGCATTCCCATCGTTCTTTACTTACAGACTGGAGACCGCCGTGAAACCTCGGCACAGAGCGCTAACGAAGAAAGGGATAAGGTGTTCTCTGTCGTGGCTACTGAATTGCTCTGATGAGAAGTTCAGGGACAGGATGGAGTACGACAGCATCGAGATCGAGGAGATGGAGCCCGCGTCCTCTTTTGACATGAATTCGCTGACTGAACCCAGGAGCGAGGACGAGGGGGATCTTACAGAGTACGAGGATGATGGCGACTATGACGACAGCGACGAGGACAAATTCACATGAGCTTTTTATCGAACTGGCAATACGGTTTTCTTTTAGCTCGATGGTGCGAGCAGTCGTGAGCATTCTTTTACTTACTGGGAACTCCCAGAAGCCTGAGATCCATCCAACCCTCCGGTCTTAGCCCCGCAACGTGCACCGAGTTCCCTCCTTGCCAGCCCCATGCATAGTTCGCAACCACGGCGCAATAACCCGCTGAAGCACCATGCGTGAGTGAAGGACTCTGAGGACATGTACCTCGCTCTGCCTCCGCTAGGTCGAGGATGCAATCCCTGGCGTGCGCATAGGGCGAAGTCAGGTCTATGCCCTTCCCTCTGCACGCCGTCGTGTCACACTCGTTACTGACATTTCGCCGTCCGAGTCAGAGCCAGTCGCCAGGATGACGGCCACGGCGCCATTCCTCCCTCCTCCCGGCGGTGCGGTTGGTCTAGATCAGTGATATCAAGCATGAATTGATTTTATATTTGATGTTTATTATACCTACTGCTATGAGACACGATTAAATCGATCGTAGGGATAAATTGAACTTTTTGACCATAAAAAGTAAACAAATATTCTCAAATATATAAAAAAAAAATTAAATCTTACATTCATCTTTATTTCAAGGAATTATCATATGACCGTTCTGTCCCTGTCCCACCAAAACATTAACACAATCGCTTTATTTAAATTATTATTTTTTTAATTATCGACTTTTTGCCCGAAGGCTCCATAACCAGGTAGCCATTAGAGCCCTCCTCCCTCACCCAAAAGCCAAAGCCTTACTTCTTCAATCGGATCCAAGAGGGAGGGAGAAGGAGGAGAGGAGAGAGAAGGGGTTTTGGGTTTGTGGGGGGCGGGCAGAGATGGGTTGCTTTCTTGCCTGCTTTGGTTCTTCCAAGGATGGCAGTAATAGCAAGAGGGCAAAGCGGGGGAAGAGGAGGGTTGGGGTTGGTGTCGGGGTCGGTGTTCGTGGGATGTCCCCGGATCAGGTTGAGTTCGATTCAATCTTGGGTTTGATTTGGAGTTTGTTGGGTGTTGGTGATTTGGTTTGTTTTTCAATAAGCTGTTTTCTGTGTTGGGTTATGATAATAAATTGTGGAATTGAAAAAGTGACTAAATCTAATAACTTGATTTTTCTTTTCTCCAAGAGAAAAGCAAACCAAAAAGGGAGCAAAAAAGGAAAAGGTGACACGATTGCATTATCATCATCCCCTGACCAAACCCGGAAAGCAATTTCTTTAAAACAAGGAGTTGGTAAACATTTTAGATGGATCAACCATTTATTGTAGATTCATTCATATATATATATATATGGAATGAATCGATAATCGTCCGTCAAAACATAATTACTATAACATGAATTAGCCGCAAAAGCTATCTGAAGAAGATGTTGAAATACAAAGAGAATGTCTTCTTCATATTCTCAACCCTCTTCTACGATTTCCTCCGTCTCACCCTTGCCACCAGCGCGTCTCCTTTGAACGCGACCGCTCTCTTTGTGTTTGGGGACTCTACCGTGGATCCCGGCAACAACCTCTATTTCCCGACCAAATTTCGTGCCGACCACCCCCCTTACGGCCGTGACCTCCCCGGCAACAAACCCCTTGGAAGATACACCAACGGGAAGCTCGCGACAGACTTCCTCTCCTCGCGTCTTGGGCTGAAGGAACTCCTTCCGCCGTATCTAGACCCTACGCTTTCTGACGACGCGTTGATCAGTGGAGTGTCATTTGCGTCGGCCGGCATGGGGCTAGACGAGATCACGTGCCTCCGCTTAAATGTGCTGAACATCAGCACGCAATTGGATTATTTCGAAGAGGCGGTGAATAGGATTACGAAGAAGGTCGGATCGAGAGAGGCCAACAGGATTGTTGCCCATGCGATTTTCTTCGTGAGCGCTGGGAGTAATGACATGCTGTTTAACATGTATGATCTTGGGACTAGGAGAGGAGAGTACACCATTTCGCAATACCAAGATTTCTTACTCCAAAAGATCCAATCCATAATCGAGGTGCTCCCTTAATCTCTCCTGTCTTTGGTATTTCCACCTCTGTTCTCTCAACCTCACTCTTAGCATCCATTTTAGAGGCTATACAATGCTGGAGCTCGAAAAATCGCAATTGTCGGGCTTCCGCCGATCGGATGCATACCTTTACAGGTGACCTTGAGCATCAAGATACCGAGATCATGTGTGGACAGCCAAAACGAAGATTCACAAGATTACAACTCGAAACTCAACAATCTCCTCTCGGCAATGTTGTCGAACTCCACAGAGGACGCCAAACTTGCCTACCTTGATATTTACACTCCCGTCATGGACAGGATCAATCGACCAAACGTATATGGTGGGTCCGTCTCTCCCCATTACTATTTCCTTTTTCCATCCTCTCCAGTCGGAAACCCAAGCGACACGGTCCAACCATTGCGGGACGGGACTATTCGAGATTGGTTTCAGTTGCAACATATTCTCGCCAACGTGCAGCAACGCGTCCGAGTACCTCTTCTTCGACTCGGTACACCCCACCGAGGCCACCTACAAGCAAGTCTTCCAGACAATGTATAATACAATGGTGAAAAAGTTCACATAGTCGAATTCTTGCGACTGTATATAATTTAAATCGCAATAAAATCTGGGATTCAACCCGAAAGCTGGAACAGACACGGATACATTTCTAACAAAAAAGCCCATCTCTAACGGACCATAAATATTCTCATGGCCGCCATTAGCTTTATGCCGGTCAAGTGTTTGCTGAAGTGCCCATGTGGAGTTTCTAATACCTGGATCCGCTCCGTTAACGCCGATGTTAAGCTGACGGCCCCAAATTGTCCGAAGCTCCTCCATCTATGGGCTATGAACAAAAGAAACGACCCCTCCCCCGGCCCAGCAACCCCCGGTTTGGATGCTTACAAAACTCATTAAATACGGAAAAGGGGATTGGTTTCCATATCCTTTGGGTTATTTGCTCCCCTGCCAACAACCAATGGAAACAATTGCTTATATTTTGCCTTTTTACTAGTACATTTTGGGAAATTCGGAATTTAATGACCCTGATTCATTTAAATAAATATAAGTAGTTGGTGGGGATTAACAAAAGTATCCGTTGAGTTAGTGTGTGTGTGTGTGTGAGAGAGAGAGAGAGAGAAGACAATGGTCAAAAGGAAGGAAAGAAAGAAAGGAACGTTTTTCATAGTCCCTATGATCACTCCGCGCATGGACAAACACATACATATGATAATGTCAAAACAGGAGGTGAGGCGTGGGCGTGTTGTCTGAGTAGAGAGATTATTATTAGCCGTTGGTTGGCTATCAGTGACCAAACATTTCACTCCCCCCACATGCGTTTTCTTTGGCCACCTCAAAAAACTTGTCCTTGCCAGATTTTTATGGCTTTCCCTCCTGGTCTTTTTCTTTTTTTTTTTTTTTGGAGGGGGTGGGGGGGATCTCAATTGGGGCAGTTCGAATCGAACTGGCAACACCCTGTCATTTATGTGTCGATATAGGGGTAGATTGTCTTCTTCTCTCTGTCCCCTCTCCCCCAAATTATTTAATTATGAGAAGACACGTTCCATTATGCCACTCGTAAACTCTTTTTCCTTTTAAAAAAGAGACCCCCAATTCAAGGGACTCCTTTCCCATCCCTCTCTCTCTCTCTCTCTCTCTCTGTCTCTCGCGTAAGTTTTTACTTTTTATTATGACAAAATTTACTGCGAAATTTTCTCTCTGTCGGATTTTAATGGCACACACATTCTTTAAAAATACTCCAATTTCGGAAAATAACAACAAAAGGCAGCTTAGCTTCTAGAAGACCGACAACAAAATCTAATTTTGTCTTTTGTCCCACGCCACCGATAACGAGTGTCTCGATTTGGACAGCTCAGCTAATTAATTAAATTTGAACCTCTTCTTTTCACGGGCGGGGCCAAAATCTTTCCTCTCAGTAAATTCTCAGTTGCACTCTAACTGTAATGAAGTGTCCCCACTTGAAGGACAATGTGTAAACTTCTAAAATAATAATAATAATAAAATAATGAGTTGGATCGCAGGTAATAAAATTTCACCCAATTTCTTTTATATACATGACTGCCGGAAATCAAAAGACCACGTTATCCTCGAATCTCTCGCCCCCGCATGGTATTTCTTAAAAAAAAAAGTAATTAAAGATCCGATGGCACCCACAAGACAAGAGTCAACAAAAAGCCAACGTCTTATGATCTGTTCTCATTTAAAAAAAAAAAAAATCATGGAAACTGTGCTTTACCGACAAACAGTCCCACCTCGGTTTCAAGCACGATCATAAGCTTAAACATGACTAATCCAGTAACTGCTTAGAAGCTATACATCCGGTGCGTAGGTGGTCGTATTAAATTAAATGAACGCTAGTCCTTTGGATTTATTTAGCTAACCTCCTCATTTGCATCATCGTCCAATCCAACATACTTGAATTTGGACATTAGGAATATGTGGCTTATATTTATTATTTATAAAACATTATAACAATAAAAGGTTACAGGGGAATGTATTTAAAATTTCTATTTTTTAAAAAAGAAAAGAAAAGAAAAGGGAGTGTTGCCAGCTCAAAAGGAACAGCAAAACCTGTCTCTACACTTTGCAACTTCCTCCCTCCTCTCGCTCTTTGGTCGGATAACGTTGGTGACTGTAAGAAAAGCAGCTCCACCCTCCCCCCACCCCTCTTCAATTCAACTCCAACTCCAAGTCCAGACCTCACCCCCACGGAAAACAGAAAAAAAAAAAAGTGAAAACCTTTTCATCCCCTCCCAAAATCACCTTTTTTTCTGCACGACCACTACCCACATCCCAAAAGCGTGGTTTTTTTTTGAATAATTGGTTCTTGTGTGTTTAAGCTAGTAAAGATGGGTTTTAGTAGGAGAACATGGGATGCATTGCTTCTGCTGCTGCTGAACTTGAGCTTGAGCTTGTTGTGTTCTGCTGAGGACCCGTTTGTTTTCTACGACTTCAAGGTCTCTTACATCACTGCTTCCCCCCTCGGTGTCCCCCAGCAGGTGACAGGCTCTGGCTCCCTCAGATCTATAGGATTCTTGGAGTTACTTGGTTTTCTTTTGTGGGTTGTTCTGGGTTTATGCTGAAAGATTTGATTTTTCTGAGTACCCCGGATCTGGAAATCGAGTGTCTGTGTTCGTGGGTTTGTGTGGATTTAGTTGTGCGTTGTTGCTGTTCTTGGAATTGACAATGTGGGTTTCTAAGCTTACTGGACAATTGGTTTCGGATTTCCACGTTGTCCTGTCCCCTGTTCCTGTCCTGGGTGTTGCTGAAATTGGGTGAAATTTCGCATGTTGTTGTTAGGGAAGGTTTTGTGGACGTGATTGGTTATGGAAGATTGGCGTTGTGTGTAGGTTATTGCCATAAACGGCCAGTTCCCAGGTCCGGTTATCAACTCCACAACGAACAACAACGTCGTTGTCAATGTCCGGAACAAATTGGACGAGAGTTTGCTCCTGCACTGGTATAACCTGCTGTTTCGCACGATTCCGCGAGGCCTTGTGGTGGGGAGGTTCCAATTTTTGTGTTGGTTGGTTGATGGGTTTCGTATCGCACCAGGTCTGGAATCCAGCAACGGCGAAGCTCTTGGCAAGACGGACTCCTCGGCACAAACTGCCCTATCCCGCCCAAGTGGAACTGGACTTACCAGTTTCAGGTCAAAGATCAGATAGGGAGCTTCTACTACTTCCCTTCGACGAATTTCCAGAAGGCTTCGGGTGGGTTCGGCGGCTTCATCATCAACAACCGTGATATAATCCCTCTCCCCTTCGGGACCCCTGATGGTGACATCACCATATTGATCGGGGATTGGTACACAAAGAATCACACGGTCAGTCCTTGGGAAATGGCAACCGCTTCTCCCTGGTGTTCCATGCTTTGGTTTTCGTTTTACGCTTGATACTTGGGTTTCAATGTTCTCGGCAGGCTCTGAGGAAGGAACTCAATGGTGGAAAGGATCTCGGGATGCCAGACGGTGTTCTTATCAACGGCAAAGGCCCTTACAGATATAACACAACCCTTGTCCCTGATGGAATCGAACACGAAACTATCACTGTCCATCCAGGTAATGAAATTTTACTGAAAGCTTTCTCGAGCGGATTCCTGCCTAACTTATGCAAAAAAAAAAATGCAGGCAAGACTTATAGGCTCCGTGTGCATAATGTTGGGATTTCAACGAGCTTAAACTTCAGGATTCAGAGCCACAACCTCCTCTTGGTTGAGACCGAGGGATCATACACGGTGCAACAGAATTACACTAGCTTGGACATTCACGTTGGACAGTCTTACTCCTTCCTTTTGACGACAGATCAAAACGCTAGTACGGATTACTACATCGTCGCCAGCGCAAGGTTTGTGAACGAGACAGTTTGGCAAAGAGTAACTGGTGTTGCTATATTGCATTACACTAATTCCAAAGGGAAGGCATCTGGGCCACTTCCCGATCCGCCTCAGGATCAATTCGACAAGACATATTCAATGAATCAGGCGAGATCAATCAGGTAGTGCTTGAATGATTGATCGATATTTCGTTTCAACTTCGCATTCTGTGTGGACTGATAGAAAAAATATCTTATGATTTTGGATTTTCAGATGGAACGTGACGGCCAGCGGTGCTCGTCCAAACCCACAAGGGTCTTTCCACTACGGTTCGATTAACGTGACTGATATCTACGTCCTGAAGAACAAACCCCCGGTATCGATCGATGGGAAACAGCGGACAACCCTGAATGGCATTTCATTCATTAACCCTACCACTCCTATCAGGCTTGCCGACCAGTATAAAGTAAAAGGGGCATACAAGCTCGGTTTTCCGATGAAGCCCTTGACAGGAGCTCCAAAGACGGAGACATCCATTATTAACGGCACGTACAAGGGATTCATGGAAGTAATCTTGCAGAATAACGTTACCAAGGTCCAGTCGTACCACTTGAGTGGATACGCATTCTTCGTTGTCGGGTAAAAATCCCATTCTCGCCGACACATTTAGGCGATATTATTTAGAAGCGTGTGATGAAGTGGTTGGGTTTTTCATGTGCAGGATGGATTTCGGTGAATGGACGGAAAATAGCCGAGGAACATACAACAAGTGGGACGGCATTGCTCGAGCAACAGTGCAAGTAAATATCCCCCTTCACCTCCGATAAACTCATCACTAGAATTGCTCTTGCTGACCTCTATGTTTTCACAGGTCTATCCAGGGGCATGGACTGCGATCCTGATCTCCCTTGACAACGTCGGAGCATGGAACCTCCGGACTGAAAACCTCGACTCATGGTACCTGGGCCAGGAAACGTACATCAGGGTCATCAACCCAGAAGTCAATAACAAGACTGAGTTCCCAGTCCCGGACAATGCCCTCTTCTGTGGTGCTCTCAGCCATCTGCAAAAGTATGCATCTCATCCATTATTCTAATCAGTTTTACCTCACGGTGTGAACTATCTCGAAATACTTGCTTACTATATGAGGATCACATCAACAGGCCGGAAGATATCTCAATGGCGAACACAATAGTGTCACCTGGATCGACCCTGTTATTTGCTCTGCTGATGTTGATATACGCCCTCCTCTCCGTCCCCCGCTAAGTATGCGTTCCGGTACTTGTGTCCGGTTCTCATCTTGTCGTGGTCATATCTGATAAGTTTAAGGAGAGCTGAGGCTGTTTGGCTGGTGTGTGGTGTGTGTGTTGGCTTTGTGCTTAGGGTAGTGGTTGCTTGGTTTTCTCATCTCATACATGTTTATTGTTGGTAATATTCTTAATTTAATTTAACATACATTCTTTTTTTAATATTATTTTTTCAAACAAAGATCAGTGATTCTTAGTTGGGTTTGTCTTTGCAGTCTTGGTTGTATTGTTTGATTCTGGTTCTCTCCGTTTGTGGGAAAACTGTACCAACGACAAGAACAATTTGCATCATTTGCTAATCAAGGGATTCTGAGAGTTTATTGTAGTCCGGGTCCAGCCCATTTTAATAGGGCTTAACAAACCCTGGCCCAATGGGCCCAACTCCATCAAATTGGGAATGCAAGATTCATTGGAGTCTTCTGCGATACCATCAGTCCGTCGTCTACCTTAGAGGGATTATTTTTGCGTTAAAGCGCTATGTTTTAAAAGTGGACAAGTAAGATAGAGAACCCTTCTTAGAAATATTTTTTGGAAAATATGGAACAAGTTATTTAGGGACAAAGCTCCGTGTAATAGTACTAGAAAGGAGTGCTCAACCTAGTTTAATTAAGCTCGCCAGTAAATTCAGGTCACAACCAAACAGAGCGTAACAAGTCGGACTGTCCGGTCCAGGCGAAAGGTAGGCGGCGGTCGGCCAGAGAGAAGCACCGACACAAGGAACGACGTCGAGAGCGAATGGAGTCAGTGGCGGCTTCGCCTGCGCTGGAGGAGGAGCTGGAGCGAATCCAAACCCGCATTCTCGAACGCATATCCGCCCTCGAGCAATCCCTCACCGGGAAGCTCACCGACTCCCCCGCCGTTGCTCCTTCTTCCTCATGCGATACGGTCTCTATGCTCTCGGATATCCTGCGGATGAACGGTGCGAGGGACTTTCGTTTCGCCCGAGTACCTGGGGATTACTACGACCGTCCCCTCGAGGAGCGGAGGCGGATCCTCGGCGCGGATTCGGTCGATCACCTGTGTAAGAGCATCGTCATGGTCAGTTCGCCTAGTCCATTTCGATTGATTGATTTCTTCTTAACCAGTCAATTGGGATTGAGGGTTCTCGATTGAAGCTAGAAGAGTATCGGAACAGTGATGAAAGAAGCGATTTTTTATCAACGTAATCGATCAACCTCGTTGAAGTAAGGATAGCTGCGCGATAATGACGTAGAAATGGACGAATTGATGGTGCTACTAGTAGTTTGTTCTTCGTGAATGTGCTTGTATCAAAAAAATTCATTAGTTGGAAGCGTTTTTTGGATGGCTGATATTGGTAGAAATGCATCAAAATTCAAAACCAAACCTTGTTATGAAATATCCAGTTTTTTTGTCCAAAGACCGCCTGTAGAATGCTGAAGGATTTCGTAAGTGCTGTTTCCATTGGCGTGTCTGTGAATTGCTTGCTTTTCAGGTCTTTATAATTTGCATGTAGGTGGATAAAACTTATGGCAAGTCTTTCATCTCTTCGGCTTTGTGAGCATGTTAAATGCTCTTTTTAGCTTTCTGACACTATCATTGCCCGACTTAATTTCCAGGTCAATACTCAAGCTCCGCCCAATATTACTGACTGCAGTGATCGGAACAATTCAAAGTATTATGTCATAGTCGTGCAGGTTGGATGTTTCCACTTATCTGGGAGTTGTGTATTTGTTTTGAATGACTGAAATTGTTGATCTTGCACTCGCAGTATACTGCTCGACTCAATGCTGAAGCTCTCAAAGCTTATTTATACTCACTCAACGATGGCAAGATACCGAAAAAGAAATTCAACCGTGAGTTTGTTCTCACAACAGATTCCTTGTAGACTTTGAAGCCCATTTGAATGGCGTTATGTTAATAAGCTTTGTCAAGTTCTTCTTCTTCCACTTATCAAATAAAATAGATCCTTCTCGACCCGCCTTCTAGATTTGCTTAGATGACGATTTCTATCCTCTCGTTCAAGACTTGTTCTTTGGATCTTTGCCCAACTAGAACTAGTTATGTCAGCTGCGTAAATCTACTTAACTGATTTGAAATTTGCATTGGGTAACTCCTAATATCCAGAAGTTTGCTTCAGGCATAGATAATGCCAAACACCTTCTCCTTGTAGAAATTAATGGTTGACAACAAAACCTCTATAAGGCCGAGTTCATTTTCATGAAGGCATTGTCCTCTCTGTCGTGTCCTCGTTGTCGAACAACACACAGTCTTCTTATTCTACAGAGATGTAAACCAATGGCTTTTTTTTCTGTTGCAGTGAGACTCGCGCCGGAGGAGACGTCATTTGCACTGACAGGATTTGAGCATAACGCAGTGACATGCGTCGGCATGAAAACCGACATTCCAGTAAATTCTCTTAACTGCCCCACATTCCTCCAATAGTTACTTAATATTGTTCAGTTCATGTAAATGGCAGTCATTCACTCTTGTTGATACTTTATTTTTATGCATTGTTCTTGCATGTCGGTGTTCTATCAACCTTGCTTGTTAGCATCTGATATGAATTCGTAGACAAGCAAGAATTTCTTTCAAAAATTTTTTCATGGTTTGTTTATGCGGGGACCATTCATAGGTTTTCCCACTTTGGTCGCTGTCGATCGTCCTCTGGATACCAAATAGCCAACTCTCTCTCTCGTCTGATCTTGCCATGAGAGCTTGTCACCTGCACTTGATATCACATGGATGGTTCATGCTTGGTCTGCATAATCCCTCTCATGTCTCATGCGTGCCAAGTGCTACTGCAACATGTTGGCCCTTGTGGTCTGTTTGTCGATAGGCACTTGTCGTTATCCTTGTTCATTTGATTGTCCAGTCCGAATAAGAGTGTTTTTATCGTCTTCTGTGACAATGTGTTTTGTTGATAGATTTGGTTAAGGCCAAATCCTTTGCCCGCTGCTGGGCAGACCACTTGATTATTCATAATCCAAGTTGATGTTAAAGATGACGAAATGATGTGCAATTGGTCTGAAGCATGTTCAAATTTCATCCGCTTTTTTCGCAGGTTATCTTGGATGAAGCAATAGTAAAGCTTCATCCCGACTTTTTCTGGCTTGGTGGAGGGGAAACAGATCTGAAGCTCGGTATCCGGACTTCCGAGTTTATCGATTTTGCCAGACCATTCATTGTTAGTTGCAGCTAGTTGATTATGCGCCGACATTCCCTCTGCCGGAGTACGCCTTTCTCTTTGTTTTTCTTACTTTAGCCTCTGACAGTCAGGACGAAAAAACGCTAACATTGTGCGGTCAAGCCATGTTATTATTCATGGCAAGTGAAACATACACGTGACATCGTTCGTAATTTACTTACATTAAGAGGAAAGATATCGTGCACACAACAGCATCGTATATCAGACTCACTTGAACAAAATGCTCACTTTTTTCAAAAAACTAAAAGAAAACATGTTTATGTGACGAAGATAATAGGCAAGAAAAGGGTAAAGTTACGAGTATCTTCAACCCTCTCACGGTTCCTGATTATGTATGGGCAGTTTCCAGCGGCGGTTGTGCATAGTCCATTACCTCTACTTCGCCGTGGACGCTCTTCTCCTCTTTAGGCTCGATATTTTCATCCGAATCACCATGTGTAGATTCGAGGGCCGCACGATCGTCCACTTACTTCTGCTGTTCACATGGAGATCAATACAACCATTCACTCTCTTACAAGCATATGAAACACGCATCATTGTATAAAAAAATCTGTATACCTTCTCTAACATCAGGACTGTCTGTTATCCTCCGAGGTGGTGGTCATTGGCTTCAAATAATTGATCTCCTTCTCTGCAAATACAAGGAAAAAGATATTATTCTAGATGGGATATTGTTAAATCTACGTCAATTTGAGCGGAGTCAATTTGGAAGAGAGTGAAGCTCTCTTTGAAGTAAAAATATTCTATCCATAAGATGGAAACTGACTGATGTTTGCTAGTTTACGAGACCTGTTAAAAAAACACACATGTATATTATTGTTTTCAGCATGCAGATAAGGAGAAGAAGATATGGGGTGTGTTCTGAAATTGATTGTCATGCATGTGCGACAGATAGTAGTGGGTTGCAGTAATTGCGACTAGGGCAAACACGGCTCTCGTCAACCCGAGAAACCTATCAGAACATGAAACTATCACGGAATGGTTTTCGGTCTGCTAACGGATGCTTCTGTTTCGGTTTCGAAAATGGAGTTTCGCCGCACCCTTTTTGTACAGAAAGCATCCGTGTTAGACTAACAGAACCAAACTCTGCTGTATATTCAAAACACATACCGCTATAAACGTTGGAAAATAATCTCACGTTGCCTAGAAAAAGCAGCCAGGCCTGATTTGTAGGTCTTGTGTCGCCATGACAATGCGTTCCACTCGAGAGAGAACATAAATATGGACGAAATCAATTTTAGAGACATTAATTCGAGGGTCCCTCCGTTGTCTCCGCCGTTTCTTTTCTTCTTCTTTTACTGTTTAGAAAGCAACTGCACAAACAATCCAATTGCGGCTATTGATTACTTCTTTAGAGTTTGGAGATGCGCTCGATCACGGTAAGAGGTTCTACTTAAACAGCAATTGCGAGAAATAACTTAAATTCGGATCAAAAGATCATAAGAATAATCTTAACAATCCCAAGAATTCCATCGTCTTCGTCATCTTCATCGACTGAGAAGAAAAGAAAAATGATCCCTTTTAAGTAACTCCTACAGAAAAAGTCTTACTTCATCCGGTCCAACAAATCGGTTAACTTCACGACGAAACCAATAAACCACGAAAACCTCAGATTGACCCGCTTTTCGGTTCGTACCCTCCTCGACGACGGCAAAAAGGAAAGGGAACTATAGGTAAGCAACGCGGAGGGAAGGGTGGGGGTTGAGCATTAAAAGAGTACCGACTGATTCATGTCTTCTTCATGAAATAACCTAGAATAATCCCCAGCAGCCCAATGATGACGACGGTCATGAACGACACGCCGCCAGGGCTCTTGCTGCTGCGTCTGAGCGTTTCCTGCGAAGAAGGATGAGGGCAAGGCATCAGAAGGTAATCCAGATGCATGTGGCCAGAAGTGCTTTTCCAGAATTCAATGACAAAAACTCCATAACATAAACCACGACGTGGCAATTCAAGGTAATTGTGCTCACCGTTTCCAGTCGAAGTTTGTTGCTAAGCTGGACAGCATTGTTCTTTTCCTCAGTTAACTTAGCAATGAGAGCTCTCGTCTGCGATGAAAATGACTCCATTCAACTTCATTACTTCTCTAAGTATGAAGGCTAGTTAAATTTTCGTTTCTTAGAACAGAGGATAGTTAATAGATCACTATTTTCTTCTATTCATGGAGCAAGCAGCCATATAACTGACACCAAACAATTAACTATCCAGTCTTTATCACAAGTGTGGTTGGCAATATGCATCCTCTGTCAACATTTGCATTATTTTTTGTTTTATTATAATCAAACTAACGTTTAAACAAATGGACCTCAGGAATCAGCCCCTGTTCAGTCTACAGGTTATATTAAGCTCAAAATGGACCTTGTGTTACTGACCAGTAGAGAGGCCTACAGATTAAAAGATCAGCCAGCGAACAATAAAACCAGATTAACTCCTTACATAAACAACCTCAAAAAATGTTGATGAGAAATCTCTCGTCCATAAAAATCTATACCGAATGAAGGATGTTTTTCAAGCAAAGCAGTGATTGGGAGAAGCATATGGTGGTAAAATGTAAAGACAAGAAGAGTCATCAAGCTCCCTACTATTGCTAGCACGCTATTTTTGTCCAATAAACTAATGTGTTAAAGGAAGCAAGATCTCGAAACAAGGGCATTGGCACACTTGGAGTAATGGCTTCTAGTGGTAGCATAAAAAGTTTGAAATATGCCTCATTGTCAGCCACCATTTGGCAAAAATCACAAAGGTTGGAACACAGAGGAGAACTACATGTTACACAAGTCTTCACCATCAACTAAAAAACATGGAAAATGAATAAGCCTAGTAGAGTAGATAAACACTAGGAAGAGACAAATTTCCATAGAAGAAAAAAGAAAAAGGAAACATAAATATGGTATCATAAAAAGCAAGAGAAGGGCACACAGACAAACATTTCCACTCGCTGGATAACAAGTCGCAAAGCAGGGAGAGATATGCACAACTAGACCACTGTCCACAGAAGAAAGCATATGATGCCAAAATCTTAATAGTTCCCCAGGATGAGTTCTAAGTCAGACATAATGCACTGGCCAAATGTATGGCCATGTCCATAACATCACACGTGACCCGTTAACATAATTAAGTTGCGAAAAGAAACGCGGATAGTAATTATAGAGAAGGACAATTCACCTCAGCTGATTTTTCTGGGGACTCAATTACAGATCTCGGAGCCTACAGGGACCAAAGAAAACAAACTTGCATAAGAAAAACACGTAGGAACAAGATTTCTTATTAGTAACAACAACGATCATTCCACAAGTATGTAAAAATAGTCACGATAGTAACCTCGGAAATATTATAGTTGCCATTATCTGATACAGATCCTCGGGGTGAAGATCCTTCTTCGGATTCCTCGGCAACCAGAGAGGGAGGCTGAGGCGGAGAGACATAAATCACCCGCAATTTGCACTCCTCTACCACATGTCCAGACTCCTTGTTGAACTAAACAAATTCCCCTTCCACTCGTTACAATAATAAATAATTCATGGGACGACTTGAATTGACAACAAACCATAAAAAACACAAGAAACAAAAGGAGCCACCATTTCAGCAGTGATATCCTTTGCCGAGACCCCATCTTCAACTTTGACACTCTGCAACAGAAATTTGTCCCTGCATTGCATATCCGGAGGAGCCTCCTTCTGTGCTTGCATAGTAACTGGAAACAGCATTCCAGTCAAAACTCGTTACATTTTCCAAAAGTTCAATTAATCACATCACACACGAGACATCCCTATCAAAAACCCACCTATTATGTCGCATGTGGATTGGGGCGAGACGACGCCCGTGTTTGGCCGGACGCAGTATTTCTTCGGATTTGTGGTTTTCACCTGCTCACAAAAACAACAAACAAACCCAAACTCACTCCCTTTTCAATTTAACCCCGAAACGATCACCCAGAAATCAGCCGATTTCACGACCGAACGGACAAATCACCCACCAAAGATCGTATCTTTCTTGAACGGGAACACGGTGAATGGGATTAATTACCTTGAATGCCACATAGTTTTCGGTCTTATTCGACAGCTGGAGGGGACAATCGATCTGCTTCTTGAGCTCGACTAATCACCACCCAACAGCAAAAACAAAAACCCAACAACCAAAATCAGGAATTTCCCACACCAGATCCTCTGTCACGAAGAAACAATCCACGAAATCCAAACAAAAATTAAAAAAAGAACAGTAAAAACCCAGGAACCGACAAGGGAATTTGAGCTCGAGAGGCTCGATGCTAAGCAACTCCCCGGTACTCATCTTTCTCCTCCGCCAAACAGCCCCCGAAACGATCGGAAACGAGAACCCCCCGGGATTTCAGAATTAAGGGGGAGGACGAACAAATGGGGACACGGGGAGGAATCTGAGGAGGTCTGAGGAGGTTAAAAACGGGGGGGAGAACAACCCGATCAGGTCTGGTGTGGGACTGACTGGATCGAATGATGTTTTGCTCTTGGTTTGTTGGTAAGAAAGACAATGGGAGGAAAGAAAGAGATCGGGTTTCAAATCTTTGGCTAAATACAATTTTTCCAATTTAAGAAATGCCCTCATTTTTTTTTTTTTTAATTCACAATTTCACTATTTTATAGATCTTAACGGCACCTACCTTTACTACTTCAACCCTTTCCTCCTCCTCATCACTAGTGTAACATAAATTTGGTGATTTGGTGGGCGAGGCGTACTTAATGTATTACAATACATCGTATCATTATTACTGTTATTGGTGTTAGGATGGAGGTTGGTCGGTGGTTTGGTTGTCATCGTCGTCATCATCATCATCATCCATATTTCGTTTCCACCCCTTCCTCAACTGCATTCGTAGGTTTTTACATGGATAGTTTGCTTAACTTCAAGTAAAAGAAATCCATTCCTCCTTCCTCCTCCCTCCATTTTGACCTTGGTAATGATCGATGGGCTCTACTAATTGGGCCTGAAGCCCACTCGTGGCATGTGAATATATGTGTTACTTTCTGGGCCGCCATGCCAACTTCCAAACCCATCCGTTGTCCCAAGTGAAGATGGAATTCATACAAATTACTGCCGGAAAGGTAACCGAGACATTGTTATTTCTTGATGGAGGTAAAAAACATAGTTGGGAAATGCGAAAGGGTAGCTTTATGTGGTCGTCGGTCAATTTCGGGCAAAAAGCCGAAAGAAGATATGAAAGAAAAAGTCATGAGAAGGCAACACCCACCAATAAATAATGCAAAGAGGAAATTTGTGTATGGTTTGGAGCTCGTCCACACAACACGACACAAGCCTAACATATAAAACTATCGCATCCCCTCCCCCACCCCAAAATACCCATATATATCTATATATATTGGAGTGGAATAGTGGTTGGGAATTAGATATTTTGTTTGAGTCTTGACTGCATGCTTTGAAGTGAAGTTACTCTCTCGGCTTATCTTACTCTCAGACCTTCGTTGATTGACGTCACCTGTCAATCAGATAGCACCATCCTTTAACTATGGATGGCATACGACCATTTTAGTTTGGTGGAAAAAAGGATAATATAATAATAATAGAAAAGGAGAGATGGGGGAAATGTAATAATCATCGATGGGTCCCACCAACATGTTTCCCATGGAAAACATGTAAATAATCTGTCCACGGAATCTGTCATCATCATCAGAATGTACCGCCACACTTTCCCCCACGCCAACCCACTACAACGGGAATGATAATATTCAAAAGAACTCTCAATGTTTGTGTCCAAATGCTTACGAAATACTTATATCTATTTACATGGAGCCGGATGGATCTATGAATAAATAACAATAAGGCATCACCTCGAAAGCAATTAACACTTTCTTTAAATATGAGCAATATTTTTTTACTGGTCGTATAAAATGTATGCAGAGCGAGATAGAGAGTGATGGGGTCCAAAAGAAATGAATGGAATGAAAATTTTATTACTTCGGCTTCGACCCTATCCTTTCGGCGGCAGGCAGCTATTTTTATTGCTCTTTGGAAACTAAATATGGAGAAAAAGTCACGTGTTCCTATGTACGTATGGCTTTTTTTTTTTAAACTGAATTAATGAAATTATTTTTCACCCTTTTTAAGATTAAGATTCTCCCAAACCAAGCGAACTTTACAGACAACAAATACGACGACACATATTTACACCCCGACCCTCCGAATATTTACACGACTACCAACCCCCGGTTGACTTCTCCCAAAGGTCAAACCGCCGGCGGGGCGCGCACGTTAGCGGCTTACCAGCCCCTCCCAAAGGGATGCGCAGTGCCTCCTGGCGAACCCTACCCTTCTCTTCTCCAAGTCGTAAACCACCTCAAAACCCTGCTGCTGGTAGTTCCCAAGTATCCCCACCGGCCCCCCTCCCATCTCCTCCTCGTCTCCCCCGTCCATCATCATCAGGCACCCCACCCTCCTCCGCGATGACTTGCCCTTGCTCTCGTCCACGAACTCGTACAGGTAGTTCTCCCTCGGCAGCACTACGCCTGACGTGTTGTTGCTTTTGAAATGCAGGACGAGGCTTGGGATGTCAGCAGGATTCTTGCCATCGAAGTAGTAGCACGGACTTAGGCCTGTGCTCGTCTCGACCCCGATCGCCCTCTCGTGGAGTTTGCCAAGCTTCCGGTCGAATTCGGCCGCCAGGGGGGCGTAGAGGCTTGATGGCAGCATCGTGTAGGTGGTGCCGGAGTCGACGACCATGCCCCCGTTGCCATCTCTGTCGACCCTTGTCAGGCTAGCTGGTGCTGGGATTTTCGTCCCGCCGACGGAGATTCCCTCGAGACCGACACAGTAGAAGTAGGGGTGCTTCGGGTTGTCGAGCATTTTCGTGTATGAGAAGCCGCCGCTGAGGGATTGTTCGGGGGCTGTTTTTGACTTTGTATCGTAGCCGTAGCGGCCGAGTATCAGTGGGCTGGGGCGGCGGACGCGATCGGAGTCGAAGGAGTGCGAGACCAGGCAATATGAGAAGCTGCTGCCAAGCTGCGGAGATGTCATGGCCAGCTGGGCGGGGAGTGACAGGACCCCGCGGCCGAACCCTGCCACGCCGACGGGCTCGGCCAGGGCCGAGTGGGCGCAACCGAACGTGAAGTTGTTGATGACCAATGAAGGAGCTGATGAGGCATCGATTGCAATCGCGTGCTCGTACAAGGTGGCTATGAAGCTTCCATCACCGTAAGCATAGTAGAACTGAGGGCAGGTGTACGATGAGCACTCGGACATCTCAATGGATTCCAGGGGACACCGAGCAATAGCACAGAGGTCGGAGGAGGAGGAATAGGAATGTGCAGCAGAGCACTTGGCAGAGCTGCAGGAGACCCTGGATGCAGAGGAGGTGATGTTCACGGGGTCGGGGCTCTGTTTTCCTTCACAGAGGATGCAGGAGAAGGGTGAGCAGGGGAACCAGACAAGGTCGCTCCCGGTATCCATGAAGAGGGACACGGTCCGGGGAGGAGCGGTGGGAAGGGTCAACGAGAGGGTGTAGTCGCTGCCGGGTGAGAGAGGAAGCGAAACAGGGGAAGAAGAGGTCGGGCGTCTGGGGTGGTGGAAATGGCGGTGGAATCGGGCGGCAGAGCGGGAGGAGGTTGAGCGAAGGAGGTGGTGGGTGGTGTTGTAGCGGGCAGTGGTGCCAGAGAGGGAGTGGACTAATGGGAGGAGGATTGGTTGGGAGACGGAAGAGGAGGAAAAACAAGGTGAAAGTAGTGAGGACGTGAAGAGGATGAGGATGAAGAGCAGGGAAGACATAGTTGGAAGAGAATTCAATGGAGCTGAAGAGCAGCGTTCTCTCTTTCTGGGCTTACGTTGTCTTCTTTATGGGGGAGGCGAATTTGAATTGGATGGACTCAAATGTATATATACTGTAAAAAGGGTGTGAGGCTGGCAAGGGAAGTTCTGGCCGAAAGCTCCTCCTCCCTACCTTTCAGGGTTTGGGTTGAGGGTTTAGATGTCTTATTACTTGTGCTTCTCCCTTGATCCGATGACTAAAGTAAGGGAGTGAGTAGGAGTAATGATTGGTCGTTCGAGGTGATAAATTTTCTTAATATCGGAGCAAGTGGTGGGCATGGCATGCTTTTGACCTCACTCACTTCCCAAACCCTGATTTTCTTGTACCCAGTTTTGATTTCCTCCCACTGTTTTTAAATGTCGTAAAAGTGCAAATCGAATGTGGTTTTAGGGTTTCCGGTGGAGTGATTAAAACTGAACTAAACTGAACGTTTCACGTCGGAACCTTCTTGGCAAGTTCGAGCCCACTCGTCGAAATGGTTTCCTGTCCCCCCCAACCCTTCAGCAGCCGAAAAAGGAACACGGTTTTCCCTTCCCTTCTCACAGGAGGGAGTGGGGGATTGCGTGTTCTAACACCAAGTCAACTCCCAGAGAAAATATCCTCCGACTAGTTTGAATGGACGAGGTAGAAGACAACTTTTGGTTTTCTTACATGGAGGACAGCTAAGCAGAACATTATTTTAATCATTAATTCAATGAACTTGAATTCTTTTTTCCCTCCCAGCTCCAGAAACCCAAGTAGATTTCGGTCCCCATTTTCATGGTCTCGATATAAATCCAATCCTTATATTCAATGAATGATACCCGGTGGGGTTCTGAATTCACTATTAAGAAGTTTCACCAACTTCAGCAGCCCCTGCATGAACCTGAAGCTAATCATCCTCCTCCTCATCAACAAGCTGTTTAGCGAACTGAGAGGATATTGAAAGTGGTTGGCAGAGAGTAGCTTCTTACTTTAATGCTAATCACATTTCTAAGACAAGACCTATGTGTGGTTTCAATGTACCAACCATCGTCTGCTTTCACGATTTCTACGGAAACAGATAAGAAGACAAAAAGGCCACGGTCGACAAGTCGAGGCCGATCTCATTACGTTTGCCAGCTATCCCCTAAAGGGGGGCTCCACAAAGGAACCATTCTAAATAAACGGATGCTTGTAGAATTCTCACCTAGTCCATAAAGAACCTAACAGAGACTACTCGGCTGCATATCTGCTCTGACTGTAATATAAATGCCTAATCGGAGGAAGGTACACCATTCTCATAATTGGCAAGTTTTGGTGCCTTCTGGTTTAACTAAACTGACAAAGAGAGGACAACCCCGCTCGTGGCGGAACACGAATGGCGAATCAGAACGATTTTCCAAGGACCACGAGTTAGTGCGCGTCACCAGACATGGCAACCAAACGTCAAGAGAAAAAACAAATACCCATAAAGTGTGAACAGAACCACTCATTGGGTGGTTTGAGAAGATCATCCCCACATCAAACACTGGAGAATTCCACCCAAATAATTGTGTCATTGAAGACCTATATTTCTAAATGGACATCAACGTTGCGTTCAAGCCACCACAAAAATGAAAGAATACTTCAGAAAACTCGCTAAATATCGCAGCCAGTAATCTGTCCATACAAAATGTTTTGTAGCTCTGTATATAATTGGATTGCTTAAGGCATATCGCTTTAACCACATATTAACCTTCCACAACTCTACACGTGAAAAACATTCCAGAAAAAAAAAAAGGTCAGCTTTTACTCATCAATCTAAGCATGCCATCAGCCCTCGGAGATGTCCCCATAGACTTTCAGTTAGTTGCTCAACTGGAACACCCCAATAATGCCAGAACCTTTCACCACCATTTTTTGTGTTCAAAGTGAAAATCATAAGGCTCAAAATCTGTCAAGGGTTTTTGTTTGTTCGCAAGAAGGCATACTGGTATGAAGCAAGGCATGTAAGCATTAACAAATAAGCCCAAGGGAAGCTTCATAGATATCTTGGCTCAACAATGAGTTCAAAGTCAAGCAGGTCCGTAAAAATACTACTCATATGTAAGAATGTCACGCCGGTTTTATCCTGTTTAATAATTTATCCGCTTCAATAAATCCAGCATACGGCCCCAATGGCATGTACTTCAATTGTTTCCACCTGTATAAGCATGATAAGCACCAGGACTAAGCAATAGAAAACGAAAAACAGCCTCTGAGAATTCTTACCAAGAGGGATACTTGAAAGTCACAATGCAGTTGTTAAAACTTAAAAGAAGAAAAATTTGGGACATAACAAGAAAGCAAAGAGGGAAAAAGTTACTTAGGAACGAAAGGCAGAGCCAAACAATGAAGATGCAGATGATTAACACTGTTCAATGGGGGCTGATGAAATCCAAACCTGTTAACATCAAAACCGAGGAAAAATGAAATTTTCATCACCTCATCATACCCTAAAAGGATAAAAGTCAAGCATCTTTCCACCACATGAAAGAGCAATCAACCAAACCGAATTCAGACAACCAAACAGGCAAGATGCAAAATTTTCAATGAAACTAAAGATACTCATCACCTTGGAAGAGCAACTTAAGAAAAACATTGCTTGAGAAACCAGTCTCGCCAATCAGAAAATATGCCATAGTTCAAGCCTTAAAAGGAGTACTTCGATATGATCCATCTACGCCACATTTCAACTATTCCATAAGCTAATAGATCTGGAAACTTTAACATGACATCGAAGGAACAACCTCAACATTGTGGAATGGATGTCCTGAGTGTAGGATATACAAATTCCATCATCACACATCCATAACAGCGACAACATCATGGCACATGAACTAGGAAGAATACGATACCGGTGTAACTTTGATTCCGGCGCATCTCGTTGTAATAATGTCTGCCCCACGCTCAGCATGTGAGTCACTGAATAAAGAAATGAGCGCAAAATCAACTGGAGAAGAAAAATAGGAGTTATCACCTATATTCATGACTGCTTAATTACCCAAATTATAATCTTCCACCCTCCTTGTGAGGTCTCTAACAGTTGGAATGTGCTCAACTGGAATCACCAAGTAATGCCTGACATGACAATCGGGCAAATACGCTTAAACTTAATAAAAATTCCATCTCCAGCAGCAACAATTGCAGCATTTCGCTCGTTTTAACCGAAACTCCCGGCCGCACAAATCGCTCCGTGACTCACCTGAATGCTGAAGGATTGATGTCCTCGAAAGCAACGACCTTCTCGTCCTGTGAGATCCAGGAGCCAAAAGGATCAACAACAGGAGCTCGTGAATATGAATAAAGATAGATAGAGAGAGATGTCGAGCAAGAGAGTACGGAGTGGAGGAGAGTGGCGGTTGGGGGAGAAGATCGGGCGATCTGGCAGAAGACACATGGGGACGGCGTTGGAGACGGAATCGGAACAGACATCGCCGCAGTCGACGGCGGAGGAAAGCGTCGGCGTCTTGGGAGCAGTACGACATCGTTTGTGGGAGATGGTGCTTATGACAAAAAAATGAAAAATGATGGATTGGTCCCTTATTATGTTATTATTACAAATTTGGTCCACGTAATTTTGGCTAAATATAAGCCTGCGTCAAACTTAAGATGTTCATACAATATAAACCCGATTTTAAACAAAACACCTTGTCATATAACATATCGAGTGTATGATAAGAAGGTATAGAAAAAATATGAATTACCGCGAGGTAAGTTAAGTTATTATCTGTAGAGCATATTTTATAAATCATTTTAAAACAGAAATTAAGAGCAGATATTATTAAAAAAAGGCAGAAATAAAAAGAGCAGAGGATGGTTAAACAAGAGGGTCTGGGCAAAAATTTTTCATCAATATGATTTTTGCATAAGAGGAACCCAGAAAATTTTGGCAAGTCAATCGGCCACCTGGTGTGCCTCGCGCGGTATTTGCAACTCCTCATAGTCATCCACCGTGACCTATGTCCAGATTTACTCAAAATCACAATTTCTTATAGAAAAAGAAATCTAATATATATTAACATTCCACAATGGCCAGGTACCGTACCTCATATCTTCTACTGCCGTATGTATACTCCACGTGCAGTTGCTTCGGCTCTCCAGGGCAGGGATCACAGAATCCCATTATGCCTGACTTCTTTACACCCTCGTGAAGCTGAAAGAACCAGAAACAGCAGGAGTTTATGAAACTAAGGCCTAACATCAGCTCCAAATGATCGACTTCTCCTACACCCGAGCAATATGCTTACACGGCGAAATTTTTCATTGGAAGAAATAGTGCCTCTATGTTGAAGGATTTATTTTGCTAAGATTCAACCTTATTATTTATTTGCTAAAAGAAATTACTTTCCAGGATATTCACAAGTGATTAATCGGAATATGAGGCATGAAAAAGTTGACAAAGCAAGAGAAAACATCTTCCCAGTACATCAATAGTTAAACATCGAGAATCTGGAAACCGTACCATGAGTTGGCCAGAGTCGTTCACGAGGAAATTTAGGGGCACGGTGACATCTATCACTTGTGAAGGTAAGTTCGAATCCCTTTGTTGTTCTGAAACTCGTACTGTTTTGAGGTTGCCATATTTTGCTTCAGTTATGACAAGTCCCCCAGATTCAAGTTGCTTATTTCTCTTACGATTTGCCACGTTTTCGAGCAACTTCTGAGCTTTCTTGGCGGCTGCCTTTGCTTCGAGAACCTACACAATAAACTAGTTCTCTGGATTATATAAGAATGAACATATTTAGCCCAATTCTTCCTAATGAAGTAACTTTTGAGATGATATATAAGTGGACCATAACCTAATTCAAATCCTCAATATGCAGAAGTCAGAAAATTTTCTCTGCAACATAATGTCTAATTGTAGAATGAACGACTTGAATCCCAGAGTTAACATCAAGATACAGTACCTGGGTCGACGTCTTCTCTGAAATCTCTAACGTCTTCTGTCGCTTCCTTTTAAGGAGATAAGGCTTGATGACAAATTTCTACAAGCAGGCACCAAGCAATGACTTTCTACCAACAATATACGACATAAAAGTAAAATAATATCCAGATCTCCTCTGTACAATGAGTCCTTCCAATTTAACTTGCATCGATTATTTAAATAAGCAAAATAAGAGGCACAGCTACTTCCTATCTGCATTATAATAAAGCCAAAACAATATGACCAAACTCGGAATAATCTCACGAGAACTTCCGAGTCACTTTCTTATTCAACTCTTAAGTGAAAAGGACGTGATGTATTGCTGTGCAGACATTTGATTGAGTAACCTCTTCAGCTTACTTGAAGCAATGACTAGAAAAAGGCTGAGCAAATAACCTATTGGACTAAAACATTATTAGCAACCAAGTTAAGAAAAGGCAGGGTCCACTTTGACCCACCATAATTTGCCGAACTCGTTGCGATACTCAGATTGATTGGAAGGTACTTATCCTCGAGATTCTAGACCCTACTGTCGAAGCTGCTAATTGCAGCTAATACACAAAACCAAATGCCCTGTGGTTCACTGGAACATGACAGATTTTATACTAAATTGAAGAAGAACTGCACATGCACCTTCAATATGAAGTAAGCAGACGTAGGAACCACAAAAGCTCCAGCTGCAAACACAGGATTCAGATGCCGTGAAAGCAGAATCTGTAGTTCAGAGCAAAATAAGGCAATGTCAATAGCCTAAACAGCATGAAGGAAACAGGCAATTGCAAAAAATAATAACTGGCATCAGGTGAATTCCCAATCAACTTATCAACACTCAGAGATGCAACAGAGTGTAAAGCAGGGCTGTTTATAGCTCTCATTAATTGAGCGACCCATCTCCACTATATTTGATTAACAAGAAATTTTCTCAAAGGAGATGCGATCACAGTACTGTACTGTATTTCAGAATACCCAAGGAGCAGGGACACGACATAAAAACATTTTTAATGTAGTCATTAACACTTTAATTCCTGAGAGTCATAGTGCACTCACAGGTATAATTAATTTCTGGCTGCCACGATGCCATTCAAACTTCCAAAATATGCCCTGTCAAAAAAAGTTATCAATATAAGATTAGAAGTATCACATCATGACACTTATTCGCGGTGGAATCAACAGCACGCCTATAAAACTAAGGTGCAATTTAATGTGAATCAACATACATCAACGGCCTATCAATGCATATTACAAAGAGTTATTTTCCTATTGCCAGGACTATTTAATGTGGACAACATCAACCATGCTTCCGCCATGAACGCTCTTCTAGAAGACCTACATACAACCATATTTATGACATCATCGACGATTTGATTTCTTAACAACTCTAGAAATATATCACTGGCTCCAACCCTTAATTTTATTAAAGATCAATGGGAAGCAGATTAGGCAACTCATTAACTCGTCAAAAACCAGAATTTTGCTTTTCAAGTCACATAATGAGTCACCATTGGATGTTTCATACAAATGCAAACGTCTAGATATAAAAGGACAGATTGTAATATATGGAACCTAAACCGTCACTTATGACACCTCTCTCTAGAGTTCAAACAAAACGCCTATCAGTTTCTTACATCAATCCTTAACATCTTAGAGATTGTTTAAAACGCTTTCATTAATTCCGCACTTTATCCTAATTATCTCATATTGGGTTCATAGAGAGCAAAACCATATTTTGAGCCCCTTCATAGCTCCTTCCACTAGCAACCACACAACAAAACTGGAAAAGAAGGAAATCGGACATGGAGTGACTGTTTCTCACAGGAGGAAGACTCTATTTTCCCAATGAATATTCATACTTCTCCCCCAAATGAAGGAAATCAGAAATGGAATGACTTCTACTGTAAGAGTTTCACCATGAAAAATATGACAGGAACCTGAAATTACCTGAATACCAATTGTATACAACATGCGAACAGTGCTAAAATTGGATAACTTCCTACCACCTCCCACTTCAATCTCAAGAGCCGTACTGAATTAAGGAAAAAGAGAAGTTAAATGAAGATTGTGCTACAATAGTATTTTGACTACATCTAACTATCGTAGATATTCATATGGCCTCAAGACAAACTCAGATTTCCTCTACTGGAGAGGCAATAAATACCCAGGGCAAAGTTTCAAGCATAACTCTCATTCAGATCCCACACAGTAACTGAAAGCACAGCTACCTTGAGAAAACATGCACATGAGATGCGAGCAATTCATCAACAATCCTTCAACAAGGTCCAAGAAATTCAATCAAGTGAAAGACCCAAAAAAACATAACTGCTAATAGAATAAAGTAATCTCAAGCACCTTCCAACCCTTCCTCCAATACGACCATGAGACTTCAAAGAAAAACGCCTAGTGTAATGAGCTGAAGCCCCAAAAGAGCTTGTTCCAAACTACAAAAATAAAACCATAACAGTACTACAAATTAATATTGCAATATCACTCGATAAAACAACGTCTCTAATAACCATGGAACAAAATCAACACTTGGTCCTTCATAAATGTTCAAAATTATTACGAATAAAGGACAAGTCCCAAGAGACATTTGTCTAGCCAAAAGAAAAACATAAGCCTGTAACATCAATGAAATTGCACATTCCATACATCTTTAACTGTCAAAATTAAATCAGAAGTTAAAAAGACCTCAGTCACAGACCAGATCCGAAAAGCTGCGACACCAATTATTTTGCTAAATATTCAAAAAAAGTAGACAGAAGATAAGAGCATAATGCTGGTTTTTCGGAAACTAGACAGCTGTTATCTCCTAGAAGTTTTCGAGCATTAACAACACTGTAATTGGATCTTGAAAAGACTGCAATGTTGACATACCTTCACCTCTCCCGCAGCAGACATTTTCTCATCTTTCTTCTGCCATCCAACGGAAATGGATGACTCCGGACCTAATATGAGCTCTATCTGGTAAAAGGAATATGGTGCATTGTGAAAAGATAGAATGATAAGTAGCTTCAAAAAGTGGTATTAACAATTGGTGTAGTTAGATCAATGACTGATCCCTCATTCTTCCAACCAATACATTCGACTGTTTATAATAAAGGGGCATTATATTTTCCTTATGGACAATCAATAACAGCGAAAAGAGTTGCTCAAGACCAATAACATACATTTCCACTTGCTCTTTCAGAGAAATGACGTGTCCAAGCATTAGAAAGGTTGATAGAACCATCTTGCAAAGACATTGCCAATCCCATTGTAGCAGCAGAGTGCTGTGACAAATGTCTAATGGGAAAAAATACCAATTAGCGCTTGTAAACAAGCAATTAGCGCAATTGCAAGCTAAGGAAGGGTTTAAGGCTGGTAATCAGCAAATGCCATTTCATGCTTAAGAATCACCTCGTGGTCTGTACCCCAATTAACGCTTGTAAACCGAGAGACACCATAATTTCTGCTGTAGCAGCTGAAGAAAACTGATGTCTATATACGGCAGAAGCGGCTCGACCACCCGAACTCTCATTCACAGCCAAATTACCCCCTAGAGCTAGAGTATCATTTTTGGAAACACGAGACTCGAATTGACTCGCCATTTCCATTCTGGAAACCAAAACAGAAAAGTGAGAATGAATTATAATGCAATAGCGACCAGAAATATGAAGGGTTCATAGAAATTGAATAAGAAAATAAGCTAGAAGATCTCTACCAGAGCAACAAGGTGCAGTCAGGAATGTTTTAAGTAAACCAAAGCTTAACAACTCAACTAACTGTTCTTACTATCAATTCTTAATCTCCTTCCCCACCTCCCACAGACGATAGAAGATAAGTCCCACATCAAATATGTAATGTTCGTCAGAAACAGCTACACCAAACTATAAAAAGACAAGTGAATAGATTGACAGATTGCCCCCTCTTCCTCTTCCTCTTCCTCTCTTCAGGTAGAAACATTATTAAATGACATGTAAGAAAAAACCGACCTTACAGACAGGCCCCTTGCTGTCAGTGCCTTAAAAAAAATTATAGTATTTCATCCAATTCCTTATCTGACATATAAATCTAAATAATAATATTAAAAATACGCATACCCCTTTACTATGCCATGTCCATACAGAAAATCTGGCAAAGACAGCTTAGTGACCACAGTACCAGATGGCCGGAACTGTGCTAACATCTTCTCCTGCTCCTTCCTCCTCTTCAACCTTTCAAGCTCCTCTTTTAACTCATTGACTTTATTCAATCTAGGACCAAGCTCTAAGCCAGAATTCAATCCTTCCATACCATAAATATCATAAATCTGTCTTCTATTTTCGTCTGTCAAAATCTCGTATGCTTCACATATCCGTTGGAAGTTCTGTGTAGCAACTTCCTTCATCTGAAAATCACATCAGCATGATCATCAAATCAATAGTGCGAATGGAAATTCACTCGCAAAGCACAACCACAAATCGCCAAAACAGAGCTTGGCCTCAATCATCCGGAAAAAACGAGCACAGAAGTCCAGAAACGAATACAAAATCGATCGAACATACATCTACACATTGAAACCTCCAACATCGCCCCACAGTCACAATCAAGCACCAAAATCCACACAAAAAGAGTCCCCCTGCGCTCCTCGATAACGTCCAAGTCCAACAGAACGGTAACCACAGGAAGGGTCATTTTTCGCGGGGAAGTGGGACGTTACGTGGAGGTCCTGGTACTTGTCGGGATGGTAGACCTGCGCCCACTGCCGGTAAGCTCGACGGATTTCCTCCTCGGAAGCCTCCGGAGAAACGTGGAGGATGGCGTAGAGCTCCCGGTTGGGAGTTCCGCCGTCTCCGTCGCCGTAGTCGCTCATCGCCGGTGGCGGTGGTGTGGTTTGTTCCGACGGGGAGGGGGCGTTGAAGTTCCCCCCGGGGTTTTCGGGAGGGTTTTCTCACTTTGCACTTGGGCCGACAAACAAAAGTTTCTCTCCGGCCCATTAATTGTACTTGATCCGTATATTCCTCAAGGCCCGTTTGGTTTGTGAATTACGCTCCATGCAGTGCGTTTAGATACACCGTGGCTAAAATTCAACTTCTACCAGGAGCACACACAGAAAAACTCGAAAAACATCTGTCAGAGGTTTCGCATTGTTGAACTCCCGGCCAACTGTTTAAGGAAACAGAACCATCAGGAGCTTGAGGCCTCGGGTGTTGGAAAGGACCAACCGAATCATTTCCGGCAGTTCTGACCGCATAATGAACTTGCGGCGGGAGTGGTGTACATGCCTGTGGCATAGGAGGCAGATACCATCCCCCAGGAATGAGGAACTGGTACCCACTGCCTTGTGATGATGGTGGAACTTGCGACATTGGATAGTTTAAGTAGACGGCTCGTTGCCCAATTTCTCTGTTCCTAGGTGGACGACTTGAGAACGCTTGAGCTTGGAGATGTGTTTTTTTCCCTGATAGATGCTTGCCGAACACCTCGTGTGTGTCGCACTTGACGTTGCATATCGAACAAACAAAGGGCCAACCATGTTCTTCACCCGCTTAGCAATTGCTCCGTTTCCAATGGACTCACGCTTCTTGCAAGGACTGCTTTGGTCCGAAGGCTCTTGTACAGTTGGACGACTATTTTCCAGTCTCCATTGCGATCAAAACATCTGGAATTTTACTGGTAGCTTCTCCTTCGACATCTTCGACTCCAGAATTTCCCTGATAAATTGCATATTAGCACGCACGCGAACAATCCTTTTCAATTCTTCGATCCTCAGCAAGTTCTTATGACGCTTTTCACTTGAGATGATCCATTCATTAAAATCTGCACATGGTTTTTCTCCTATATGGCATTCGGGCCCATTAGCCAGATGCATGGTAAGAAAACAAGAAGCCAAAATCTGATGCACCAGGACCATTCTCTACATCACTAGCCGCTAGACCACCCGTCGTTGAGATGCTGATACCATTTTGTTCACAGCTCGCTGGAGTCATGCCGGTTACTGCCCGTTCCAACCATTCCGTCCTTCAGAACAACCAAATGGAGATCGACTAAGGAATCCCCGACAGAAGAATGATTGTGGGTATTGCGCATTCTATTCGAGTAGATGACACGGCACGCACAAAGACTTATGCAACGAAATATGTCTAATTTGAACCTGGGGGTAAACTGTGTACATCGTGTTCGGCGCATTCTGGCACGCATAACCAGATAGGCCGCAATGCTATATAGTAGAGGCATGGCTACTTCATACAAGCCATGACACTTCCTCTAACTTAGGAGAGGCTTCTCTGCGTTGAACTCGCTTCTATTTTCGTTGTCGTTCTCCTTTCCTTTGGCCCACAACACGAAGTAGAGGCCGGCAAACATTAGGAGCATACCGGCTAGGCTGCAACCAAAAGGGAAGAACGACATCACATGAATGATTTGTCAATCTCTCGAGAGTGGTTTTGAGGGTTTTCTCACCTTCCTAGGTGGAAGGTGTCTCCTAAGGTGATGTATGAGATCACGATGGAACAGACTGTCGCAATTGGGTTGAACATTGACACGAGGACTGGGCCTCGTTTCTTCATCGCCCAGCCACTGAAGCTCACGCACGTTCCACTCACGATGCCCGCCTGTCCAAGCATGGAAAGTTTGAATCGTTCAGACAACAACAACGAGGCAAAGAAAATGGTTTTAATGAGGCGTGCATACCGCCACTGAATATCCGACCAGGTTGCCTAAGTTCGCGAATGGACCAATGAATTCGATCCGATGCTTCTCCATCAATTCCACCGCCACGGTTGTGAATGCCCCCATCAAGGATGTTACTGCGCAAAGGGACATAGGAGCTGGGAAATCGGCCAGAACCTTCGCCTGTTTCATTTTCCGACGGATTTGTGATACGGAGTAACAACCCGAAAAGGTGAGTCTAGAACTACCCGCTAGATGAGTACCTGCAAGACCACGCTACTAGATAGGCAGAAAACGGCAGCCATAAGGTACAAGCACCCTGTGATTTTATCCTGATCGAAGATTGTCTCCAACGCCAATAAAGTGACTTTTCCTTCTTTTGCCGATGTGCTGTGCATGAGGCTCATCGCGATTGCTCCGACCACACAAAACAACGTGCCAATTATCTTTACCTTGCTGTATAAGCAACCTATGTCAACCTTCTCTAATCTGCAATAGAAAGAACAGCAACAAACCCGATCGATGGCCACAGTTCTAATATTTACATCGAAATGTCAAATTGACACCAAAAACTGAGCATGAACATCTACCTAACAGTCCACGCGATGACGAAGATCAGCCCCGGGGCAAGGTTCGACATCGCCGTTGCAATGGCTGGGGATGTAAACATAATTCCCTTGAGCAATAGCGTCTGAAACAGAGTCACCCTGAAACCGAAAAAAATGAATCCTAAAACTGAGTCTAACCCAAACACGGCATGAAATCGAGAACCAACCATTGGCTTACCCTCCCAAGGCTATAACGATGAGCTGAATCCCCAGCTTCAGGCCAATTTTGTCCGGCCACGAGCTCCTAGAACGTCGAAACCCCGACCAGAAGTCAATTCCCCGAAAGGATCTTACGTTGTAGGTAGGTATTTCATTGTCATTCGAACCTTTCGAAGTATGCGGCGACAGGGGTCAGGACGAAAAAGGTTGCGAGGGCGGGAAACGCCACAAGCGTCGACGTGTCGATCCCTAAAGACATCAAGTACCCGGAAAGGATCGAGCTGCCCGCGTACACGAACTGGATCGCCACGAGCCCAACAACGATCGCGACGTCCTCAAGGAGTGCCCCATTCTCCGACGAGTTCCTCCACGTCATCGTCTCCCCTCCGACGAGAACCAAAAGGGATAGAGGACCCTGCTGGCTAGCGTTTTCGTCGGGAAGGTGGCGAGTGTAAAAATGCGAATTCCTAGGGGGCCTCGTGTCCGACCCAACTCTTTTCAACATCTAACGTTCATGGGAAGGGGAGTTGTTTAAAACGGGAGGGACTCGTCCTTGTGTTATTACCGGTCGGTCGTTTGGTCGACAGATGTTCAAGAGGTTTGACGATCTAGAAGAACAGCCGACGACAGACACGATGCAAAAGGACACCAACGTGTCGAATGACGTGGAGGTAATTTGTCCAAATATTTTTAGAAAATAGGAGATTATTAAAAAACATCCACAGTTCCCGGTGGGTAAGTTCCAACGTGGAACCGGTCGGTTCCTTATTTTTAGAATCTAGAACCTATCTTGTGGTTTCAAAAAATACCCAAAACCAACCTGCCGGTTCCAGTATCGGTTCCAGTACTAGATCCCCATACTCATCAAGCCATAACAAGTATTGGAAAAATAAAAATCCAGATAGCCAAGCCAAGCAGAGGTAATGCACAGAAGTGAGGACAACAATCAATCACCGATCAAGCTAAATATAACAAAACAAAGCAGGCAACATAAACCCAAGAAAACCCACAACCAAAAAATAATCAAGACCCGAACTTTAAACTCAAAACAACAGAAACAGAGAAATACTCCACCCGATTCCAAGCAGGGGGTGTCGGAAGAAAGAAAGTCAATCAACGTGGGAAAAAGAGAAGGGAATACCCTAATGGAGGTAAGTGAAGGCGGAAAGGCGATTGGTAAAAAGACTTTCGAGGGACATTAGGAGTGGGGGGTGGTGAAGAAGAAGGAGAGAGAAAGAAGTGTTTGGTAAGGGGAGATGGAGAGAGGAGACGGAAGAAGGGTGTTGGAGGAGAGGGGGATTGAACCGATATTTTATTTTTTTATATTATTATCTCCAGGCGATGCCCTCCTCCCAAACCAAGTGACAAGGATATGGGGTAGATTTGGGAGGGGATGGAGCGAGGAGACAACTTACACTGGGGAGAGGGAGATTTAACCGATATTTTATTTTTTATATTATTATCCCCATCCCACTCTCCCAAATCTGGTGATAAGGATGGGGTGGGATGTCGTATAATTAAATTAACTTTTATTTTTTAAAATAAAAAGTGAGATGGGCCCATCACCCTCCCCACCTTTTTTTTTACCTCCTTCCTCTACCTAGCCTCCATTACCCGCAAATCAATGCCCAACTCGAGCGGAGAATCGGAGCCGGATTGGGTAAAATAAAATTTAGAAACGGGTTGGATAAAATTTAGGTTATGTTCCAGGTTTCTCCAAGTTGGTTTCGAGGGGAGAGCCTGGAACCGTACTTAGTACCGTCAGTTTTCATAAATTTAGAATCTAGAGCCTACCCGATCTATTCGAGAACCTGTACTGACACCGACCCTATGGTACCTATTCCGATCGGTTCCCGATTTTACTCGAAACCTATGCGCACCCCTAATTACATAGCCCAACTTGGATAAAAAAATATTTGCTCAAAATTAACACATACTCGTGAATAAGCTGAGGTTATACAAACAAGAAATAAATAATTCGGAACGAGAGAGAGGTAATATCATTGCGTGAAGTAATGGTCATTGACAAATTTTTATCCCGAAAGGGACAGCAACCCCGGGGGTCCCCATTATATCTGATCCAAACTTAGAAGCAAATGCAAAAGATTTCGCTGCAAACGGACGCAGCATAGAAATCATCACATAAATGATTTTTCATGTAGCCCCTACTGTAAAAGAGAAGGTTTTGGCATGAACTAAGAGTAAGAGTGTGTTTTGATTTACAAACTAGTAAAATTATTCCATTTCATTTTATAACACGATGTAATGACACAAAGATATGATTGATGTTCATACGAGAAAAGTTTCCAAAATAAGGTAAACTCTAGAAATACGACTTATAACTCATATTTATTTATAAAAATTATTTAAATATACACGTCAGATATACTTTTTGGTATTCTTTTTGTTATCAATAAATTTTGAAATCGATGCGGTCCGTACATCGATCTAACCACCCCAGCCCCGACAAATGCAGAAAGCCCTGGGGACGCCACGGACGCGATTCTGGTTCCGACCGAACTCCCCGCTTTGCTCCTTAATCACTCTGAACTACTCCACCACAGCTAACCTCCCTGCCCTTCCCCGGCTCCCCATCCAGAAGGCCTCGCCCGACGTGGACCTGCTTGTCCGATTTATAAGGGAAGCCTCCTCGCCTGGGTGGTCGAATTACGGATGTTCCCACCTGCATTGCTCTGTCTTGAAGCATGGGTTGGCCTCCCACGCCTACGTTTCGTCTTCCCTGCTGCATTCTTATGTGGGGATCGGGTCGCTCGAGGATGCCCGCAAGTTGCTCGACGAAATTCCCGACCCTGACGTGGTGTTGTGGAACGCGCTGATTTCTGGGTACGTTCGTTTGGGACGGTTCGGTCGGGCGTTGGAGTTGTTTGTTCAGCTTGAGAGGTCGGGGACTTGGGCTGAGGCGTACTCTTTCACTGCGGTGTTGGCCGCTTGTGCCCGGTCGGGTCGGGTGTTGTTTGGCTTGTCTGTTCATGCTAAGTTAGTGAAATGTGGGTGGCATGCGAGTTGTGTTGTTTGTAATTGCTTGATTGACTTGTACGGGAAATGTGGATTGGTGGAAGAGGCGATTGATATTTTCAGTAGGATGAGTTTTAGGGATGAAATTTCTTGGAATTCAGTCATCTCCGCATGTTCAAGAAATGACAAAATTGAGCAGGGGTTTGCTTTTTTGCACTACATGCCTGAACCGGATGCAATTTCATATAATGAGATGATTAGTGGGATTACGCAATTTGGACAGATGGACGATGCTGTCCGCCTGCTCTTTGCTATGCCAGGTCGAAACTCGTCGTCATGGAATTCTATAATAACAGGGTATGTTAACCAAGGCCAAGCCACAAAGGCCTTGGATGTGTTCTGCAAAATGCACACGGATGGTGTTGAGAGGGATCAGTTCACATTCTCAAGTATTCTGAGCGGAATCGCTTGTTTAGGTTCTTTAGGTTGGGCATCGGCAATACATTGTTTTACGGTAAAACATGGAATGGATTTGTGTATAGTTGTTGGGAGTGCTCTAGTCGACGTGTACGCAAAATGTGGACAGATGGCAAATGCTGAATTGATTTTTTGGTCACTTCATTGCAGAAACTTGGTGAGCTGGAATGCCATGATCTCTGGTTTTGGTCACAATGGTAATTTTGAAGAAGTGATTCATCTTTACCAGCAGTTGCCTACAGAAGGCATAGAGCCTGACGAGATTACCTTTCTTAATGTTCTATCAGCTTGTTCACATTGCAAAGCCCCTTTGGATACAGCAATATGGTTTTTCAAGTCAATGGTGAATGACTATGGGATTGAACCTACAGTTGAACACTGTTGTTCAATTATTCGAGTCATGGGACAAAGTGGGGAACTGTGGAGGGCCGTGAAACTGATATATCGCCTGGGTTTTGGCTCTTGTGGGTCAGTATGGAGGGCATTACTGGGTGCTTGTGCGTGTTCTGCTCAGGATTTGAAGGTTGCAGAAGTTGCAGCTGGTAAGGTAATCGAGTTGAGTGGAGATGAGGATTATGTTTATGTTGCTCTCTCAAACATTTATGGATTCCTTGGGAAATGGAGTGATAAAGGTGACATAAGGAGACTAATGAGGCTTAGGGAAGTACAGAAAGGAGCTGGATCAAGTTGGATACAAGTTTGAGAGTTCTTTATCATCATCTAGGAACCATGTTTTCCAGTTCGAGTTGTGTGTCCGGATATTTCTGAGACTGACCTTGGGGTAACAGCAACATCCTGACAATTTTGCGCTATTGTTTGCTTCTTTTGTGTTCTACTTCAAGTTTATTTGCTTTTATTTCCAAGCACAGCGTTCCACTACTTCCAACTGTAAAAATCTTCTGCTCAAACAAGATACTTAAATCATGAATTGGATAAGAGTACGTCTTTGGGAGAGAAACACTGTGGTTTTCACTGGCAGGTAAATTCATTGCACTTTTCTTTCAGTATCTGCTTTTTAGGTGTCATTCCATTAAATAAGTTTGACACAATATTTGTGCAAGATGACGATAAATAATATTCAGAATCAATTTAATGGTCGATGTAATGTGAAATAATGTGTCATCATGCCAGAGGAAAATCATGGAATTATTTTCATTTGGAGAATAACTTTTTAATTTGGTCTGTCGGGCCTGATACTGGTTGGCTGGTCTGTGTCATGGCTGGTAATTCAGTATTAAGAGGCTGCGGACTTTCTTAAGGAGCCTTCTGATTATCAATTCATATGTGGGTGTTTCATCTTTTACTTCTAACAAAATTATATACATGTTCTCTCTGTTGCTAGATGGCAGGATCACACACGAAATTACTTGGGACTGCCTGGGCTCTCAAGTTGATCGGATGAGGTAACAAAAAAGAGTGTCTTGATTCCTAGAAAATTATCTCAAGAATGAAGAAAAGAATAAATTCTCAACTCCACATAACTTCCCAATCAATTGCTTTCTTTTTTTTTTTCATTTCATTGAGTGTATTTAATTACAATTCCTTGGTTTCTACACGTTGAAACTATTCCCAGTCAAAAGTCTTACGGCATTTGATTTCCTGCACTATACACGTGTTTTTTGCCCTAATCTGTTATTTTCCTTTTGTTTCTGCTCTAAGATGTCTATGTTCACACCCCATATGTCATCACCGTCATCATCCTCACATCATTGTGAGAAAAATACCCAACCACCAGAACTACCACTAACCAACACCAACTGCTCATCCCAATAAACAAATCTTTACTCTTTCTTCCCGAGTTACCTGATCTCTCTGACTCCATTAATGAACTCATCTTGAAATCAGGATTTGGACCGTAGAGAGCCTGGATACCCTCCACGTCATCCACCCACAACTCCAGCTTCCTCGTTCTTGGCTTCAACCTTGGGTACATGATTGCCTCCTTTGTTCTACTGTGGCCTAGCCCCAGGACATGCCCGATCTCGTGCATCACCACCGACTCCAGGTCCACTGCAGCTTTGGATTTCTCCACCTCAAAGTTGACCGCCCATGTCTCTGCCGAGTCGAAGTGCAGCCGCCCATCTTCCGGCATAAACGCATGGGCCAGCACCCCGAGCACCCCATCGAAGGGCGCCCCATCTCCATGGTTGCCTGAATGGAACCCCAACCTTATGTCCGCTTTCTTGTAACTGGCAGCCTCTGTAAAGTTGATCGGAATCACAGCCGCCCACCGGGAAAAGGCACGCGACAAGACTGCTCGTATGACCTCCGGGCTTAGATAGTCAACCGTATAATATGGTGACATGGCATATGTGAGAGTCATCGGTGTCTGATGGTCCCACCTCGGCAAGCCAGAGAAGTACGTGTACCGGCTTATCTTCGTTGTGCTGGAGTTTGGGTATATGTCAGCAACCCCACACCTCGGGGTGGCTATGCTGGCGATGGTGGTTCTATCGAGTTTTCCCGTGATCGGTAGGCCTGAAAACTTCTGATAGCTGATGATTGAAGATTCAAGCTCATCGTCGAACAGGTCACTGAAGTTCGTGTTTGCTGCCTGCAGGTATCCGAATCGATTGAGATACCTTTTAATCTCTGATACGCTGCTCGCGTGACTACCTCGGTCGATATCGATGAATTTCACGAACTCATGCCAGGTATCATGCTGGGAACCCATCTCCTGTTCAGTCATCAGCGATGAGCTGAGGACTTTCCGGGCTTCGGCAGAGACAAAAACTTCTGAAAGTAGGAGGAAGAAAGATAAGGAGAAGTTCAAGGTTTGATTAAGAGTTGGACTCATGGCTGCGTAGGACCAGGTTTATCTCTTGCCGGGATTATTGATATAAAGCTTTTTTGTGTGTGAGGGAGGAAGGCATAATTTATGGCATGTTGACAAGTTAATTTGTAAATATTAGAGGTGGGAATGTTTGACTGCTGACTTAGATGCTTATAGGAATATTTCAAAAAGTTAGCTTGGGAAATAAAAGGATTCCTCCTTATTTGTGATATATTACTGGGATCTGATTTCGTGGTCGATCCACATATTTTTTTGTGATTATTACCTCAATTAGTTGTAAAACTTGCGTAAATAGAGGTTTCGGCTGCTATGATAAAAAAGAAAAAGTCAATTCCTCGAAAGAGGAACTGACAATAGTGTCAAGAGGAGGAAGGCCGGTTGATGAACTTTTCTTTGTAGTCGAGTGGTGTTTTGACATGATTGTTTTTGGGTCGTTGGGGGGGTAGGTGTTTGTGTTGTCTTGAAATTGTTGTCAACATCACTTGTCCGCTTATCCTTATGATTATGTCAGCAAAACTGTTGCCTGAAAATGTAGTGTTCTGTTAGTTGTATGGGTTTGTCCGATTACTTCTTCCTGCAAGTTAACGGCCAATAACTTCGTGGATTAACTTTTTAAAACATTTGAGTTTGTCAAATAGTATTCTTTGAATAGGGTTAATTTCAGTGTTTTTAACGGGCTGGGTATGAGAGTACAAAATAAATTACTGTTGTGGACATGGGAATATATATTGACATATAGAGGGAAAGACAACGTATCAAGAATCAGTTGTTCTAATTTGACGAGATTGAATGTCAACGAGTGGATCGATTATATCCTAGTTTTGTTTTAAAATAAAAATTCACTAAAGTAAATATCGATTTTTTTTTTAAAATCGAGCTTTATTTTTTAAAAAAATAAAAATTATATAAAAATTATTACACATCATTAACTAATCTGACGAGGTGATGTCATATGATGTCCTAAAACCAGGCATTCCTTCTTTCTTCCTCACCTTCTGCTTGCTCTCGTCATCCCATCAACGTTTTGCTTCCCTTCGTCCAAACACCCGCCATTCGAATTTTCCCTATCTCCACTCCTACTTACCTTCATTTGATCCGGAAATCCCTTTAAACCTACCCCCCCGACCACCCAAATTCCAGAAAAAATTCTTCCTTTATTCCATTCCCGACGCGAATGGGAACGGTGTCGTCGTGGGGGACGCGATGATCGCGATTCCCGGTGATGGGTTTCTGGAAGGAGTGGAGTCACAGGCTGGCTGCTGCTGCTGTTGTGGCGCGGGAGGATGACAAAGCTTGTGTCTTTTGGAGGGTGGGTTGCGGAATCAGTAATGGCGGTGGTGGGAAGAAGAGGAGGACGAAGAGGTGGTCGGTGTTGTGCGGGTCGATTCTGTTCGGGTTGGGATTGGTTTCGTTGTTCACGGGGCACGTGGCGTCCGGAATTGAGTGGTACTCCCAGAGGTTGGGTCAGGGGAGTCCCTACTTGAGACTGGTAATTGCGAGTTGTTCCGTTCATCTTTGAAGCGGTTGTGTTCTTCACTTTGGTGTTATCGTTGATTCTGGATTCTTTTGATTCCTGATTACTTGTGTCCCTTGTTTAAGTTTGGCCATTGCACTTAGTCTCCTTCATTCGCTCTGGTTCCCATTGTTGATGGAATTTCAGGTAGTTGCGGTTAGTTACATGTTGGTTATGAACGTTAGGTGTGGGAGGAGACTCCATGTAGTTATTTAGAAAGGCGAGGTTGCCGATATGTTCGCTCGTCCTTTCTTATTCCTGATTAGTCATGAGCATGTTGAGTGACATGTCTTTACTATACTCTACAAAACTGGGTTTAAGTTGCCCCTCATATCCAACGCTAAATCTTCACAGGAGTTAATTGTGATTGTGATGCAAGTGTGCAGGACAGCCATGGCCATTCTCGAATTGATATTTGGAAGTCGCCCTATTCAAAGTACTACTATGGATGCAGTCAAAGAGGCAAACATTTCCCTCGTAAGCTACCCACTCCAATATATTTGGATCTGATTGTCTGGTCCTTCTCTTTGTGATTTGTCATCCGCCACATGAGAGTATTGTGATGTGTGATAAATGTGTCCTGGGAATGGTTTTTTATTTGGCAGATGCCGTTCAGGAGCACTTTTCCAATGGCTATCTGCTTATCGCCACGAGCGGAGGACTTAACCAACAAAGGACAGGAGTAAGTTAACAGTCATGATTTATTTTCTTAAACGAGTCAAATGTGGACCTGGTTTTTATGTGGATCGATTTCTTGGACTGTTAACTAAATTCTATTATCAGATAACAGATGCTGTTGTTGTTGCCCGGATTCTTAATGCCACCCTTGTTGTACCTGAGTTGGATCACCACTCCTTTTGGAAGGATGACAGGTTGGCGATGTCGATCCATGAAACAATAGTGCGAGGCTGATTGTGAATTTCTGCATGACTCTCGGCTCTGTCAAATGATGACACTGCAGCGATTTTGCGAGCATTTTCGACATGGATTGGTTTATTCACTCCCTTTCGAAGGATGTTACAATAATCAAACGAGTGCCTGACAAAGTGATGCGTTCCATGGAGAAGCCACCGTATACAATGCGCGTGCCTCGGAAATCTGATCCTGATTATTATTTGGATCAAGTCCTTCCAATATTATCAAGACGACGTGTAAGTGTGCTATCTTTCTAACTCTTGTTTGTCAGAAATGCAACTGATAGCTCGAATTCTTCTGATGGACCTTGACTTGATATATCTTGCAGGTTCTCCAACTGACAAAATTTGATTACAGACTTTCGAACGACATTGATGAAGAGCTACAGAAACTGCGCTGCCGAGTAAACTACCATGCCTTAACATTCACTAAACCAATACAGGAGCTTGGTGAAAGACTCGTCAAGATGATGAGAACTGTGTCCGAGCGATATATTGCTATCCACTTGAGGTAGAGTTCTGCTTTGTTTCTATTTTGGTCTTTTACTAATTTATTTTTGAGTCGGATCAACCAAATGGGAGCAAAGCTCTCTGTATATAGTACGCAGCCAGGATACAAACTAAAGGCCTCTGCTTTATGTTGGGTTTGTCCAAACGACATGCTTGGTGGTATTTTTCTCTGGTCTTCAATTCCATTAGTTGTAGTGACCTTGTTTCTTTTCAGCTCTTGGATATTTTTCGTGAGAAATGAGCTGACATATCAGAAGCCCATATTCTTGTAGCATTGGGCTCTCTCTTCGATCAATTTCATTTGGCACATCACAATAATCATTTATTGATCCAAAGCATCTCACCCGGCAGAAAATTCCATTTTTCTTTTAAGGTATCTCATTTTGAAAGGTAGGACATTGGGATTCGGCTGACAAGAACTCTTGTGACAGGTTTGAACCTGATATGCTGGCATTTTCACGATGCTACTATGGCGGTGGCGACCAGGAAAGACATGAACTTCGCGAAATCAGGAAGCGTTGGACCAATTTACCTGTGAGTTTGTGTTCCGGTCCTTATTTCTACTCATCTGCGTCCACTTAAATGTTGACATCACAAAAGTAGTTCAGTGATTTGCTCCCATGATTTCCTTCTGTCCGATCCTCAATTGGGTCGAATATTTTATCCTACGGGAGCATATGGCACCCATTTGATATTCCTCTGTCTGGCAGGATCTAAGCCCCGATGACAAACAAAGTCGAAGCAAGTGTCCGCTTACTCCTCACGAAGTAGGCTTGATGCTGCGTGGTTTGGGATTTAAAAACGACTCATATGTGTACGTCGCATCTGGGGAGATATACGGAGGAGAAAAGACTCTGCAGCCTCTCCGAGATCTCTTTCCTAATTTTTACACAAAGGAAATGCTCGTGAGTGACAAACTGAGACCGCATATGCCGTTTTCATCACATCTGGCAGCCATTGACTACATAGTCTGTGATGAGAGTGACGTATTTGTTACGAATAACAATGGAAACATGGCTAAAATCCTTGCCGGAAGACGGTAAAGAAAATGCTCCTGTTTTGGTACGATTTTATTCATGTGGCTTGCTACTATCCGACTTTTGCTCATGTGGCATATAATGTTCTTTTGGTGTACAGGAGGTATATGGGACATAAGCGGACCATAAGGCCGAACGCCAAGAAACTGGGTCGCTTATTCATGGCGAGTAATCGAGTGGATTGGGAAACCTTTTCCAAGAAAGTGAAGTCTTATCAGAGAGGGTTTATGGGAGAGCCGGATGAGATGAGACCAGGAAGAGGTGATTTCCATGAGTTTCCGCATTCTTGCATCTGTGAGAAGCCATCCGCATTTATCGACGACGACGACAAACAACCCTATGAGTAACTTGTCTCGTCAGCACGGCTGAAGTGTTCAACAAAGTGACCTTTTGGACATAATACTAAGTGACCGGCAAGGCTGGGGAGAGGGCTCTTCTTCCAGCATGGGCACCGGCGATGGTTCCTGGGTATGACTCCACTTCAGGCATGGACGCGCTGCTTTGTCGACCTTACCAAAGGTCCTCTCTAACTCCACGTATATGTTTATAGGAATCGCATGGAATGTCGCATCTTGCTGTTTGAAACTCAATCACAGGCCTGCACCGGCCTTTGTTTCATCCGGTACCTTTAGAGTTCCGCACGTACGCCATTTTCAAGCTGATTAATTGCCGTGCGGCGGCGAATGTATCAACACTTACCGTTCAACGTTTAATTCTGTTCCAATGCTTGAATGAAGGAAACTCCAGATAATTGGACGTTGATTGGTATTGATAAGTTGATTCAGAATAATCGATTATCCCGGCCCATATGAAGTCCTCTGAACCGACAAGTAGAAAGCAGTGAGAGACCACATCGGACAAACAAATAATCAACGACTTCTCCCCCCGGGGATCGCTGCGCACGACGAAGCCATGCCAGTGAGCGACGGACCCTTCTACACCGTCCCGGTGTCCTCCCGTGGGATCTTACGCTTGCGGGTGCCGTAAATTTCTGACCTTTGTTGGGTTGTTTTGCAGTTCGGGAGGACGTCTGGGGTGATTCTTGAGGTGGAGCCCCCAAGCCCGATAAGGTACTTGATTGGTGCCGCGATCATGATGATCGGCGTTGTGTTTCCCGTCGGTTACATGATGTTTAGGAATAAGCGGCTGCCGTCCTACTCGTTCCCCGCGCCAACCGTGGTGGCCCCGCCCTTTGGTTACGTCAAGCAAATGTAGGTCCTCGGGTTGATCCTCTTTTTTTTCGTTCTTGTTGAAATGTTTGTTCGTTTTGTGGATCTGGGATTTTTTTTTTTTTTTGGAATGTCGATTTGTTGGGGTTTGAGGAGTTTGTGTTTGTTGTTTGGAATGGAATTGTCTCTGCTTCGGGATGCTAACATTGGCAATCAGGTCTTCCTATTTCTATTGATGTTAGAAAATACAAGCTGCCAGCGCCCTTCTGGCATGCGGCGCCTTTCTCGGCTTCTTACTCAATTTCATGCACGTCAACTTTCTAAGTTTAATAGATGACTTAAGTGCATCATCGTGAATCCTGGTCTTTCTCATAAAAGGGAATATGAGAATCAATTGGACTTTGCACCAGAAGTGTCTAGACTTCCCCTACGTTGAAGGAATTCAGCTATTGGTTTAGGTGGTTTCTTTGTGGATTTTTGGCCATTGATTTGGTAATCAGATGACATGCTGGTATCAGAGGTGATGCTTCAAGTGAATCTCTTATTCAAGTTTAATACTGTACTGTATCTTTTGGCATTAGATGTTAGAAGAACCACAAGATTTGCCAACATGATACATGGTAGCAGGCTTACGCTCTTGTTTATGCATTGCCATCCTTAGCTTTCGGCTGTTAATATTGAGGACACATAGTTTATTATTCTTTGTTAATGCAATGATCCCGTGTGCATATGACTTCTCTATGTTTTCGTCACCAGAGCCGCCATGTGTTCTGATGTTTTCTCTCTGAATTTGCAGGAGCAAGGCTTTGATATAGTGCCGTGATCTGGGATTGATTTTTTTACTTTTATGATCCCCCAAGGCATGATACACTTATGGAAAAGGTCTGAGGAAATACGAGTTCCGATTCCGAAACTGCAGTGGTAAAATTGCTCGGAGGGCTCCCCATGGATATTACATCGGGATGATGCCTGACAAGATTGAACTCCGAGTTCAATGAAAGTAAAATGAATCAGACAACCACGCTATAACTTGTGTAGTTCTGCCTATTGATCCTAGCCAATTGACAGGTTTTGATTCGATATTTTGACTTTAAATGTTTGCCAAATGTTATGAAGGCAGACTATATTAACTGCATCTAAGAGCAAGTTTTGTTGCAAGTTACTACCTTTTGATGTTTGTTATAAGTTTGAGTCCAAGAAATTTCTTGTTTTACAAGGTTAATATTGGTTATGAGCAAGATAATTGATATAATAAAATCGATGCGTCATCAAGGCAATGTGAGGTTTGGACCATAATCTAATCGATTATCTGGGACTAAACTGAATAGACGAAAAACACTGGGGACCATTTGGTGAAAAGGAAACAAACATTTGGCGCGCAGTTTCGTCAACTGCGAGCAGTATATAAAGCCCGGCGATCCCTCCCCCTCGCTCCGTCACTCCATTCTTTTTGTTTTTTTGGTTTTCGTCGGGACTTACGAGAGCGCCGGAATCCAATGGAAGACGAAGAACAATCGAGCTTCGTCGTCGGCCTCATCGAGAACAGAGCCAAGGAGGTCAACCTCCGCGAAGCCTCCTCGAATCGTTTCAGATGGATATTACTGGAGTCTGGTGGAATCGGCGAGCTTATTGCATCTAACTTCATTTTTCTTTGCTTAAGGGTTTCACAGAGAAATTGAAGTTGTCTTTATCAATTACGTTGAACGATGTCGTCTGGCTTTTAGATTATATTATTTTACCGCAGAGCAGAGCGAAAGAGAAAGCAATGCGTTCGGTTGATTTTCATCCTGGAATAACGATTTCCTTGCTAATTATGACTTGTTGATGGCGTCATAGATTCATAGGATTTCACCGTCGATCAGTGTGCTTTGTGTACAGTGCATGGAAATCAGCATCTCGAGTTGATCATCCTGGTTTAATTTCAAACGAAGTTGTTGGTGAAATTCAGATCTACTTCTGATCTGGACAGTTGATTTAGATTAATGAGATTAGATTGAATAGACATTGTATTACACATTCCTTTGTCAGCATTTCTGTCGGGTGGTTTTTCATCCTGGAATGGTAACAATTATTAACTCCTGTTATTTTTTGGCTGCATGTTTTCCTTTCTTAACGTCATTGTCTGAATTGGAGGACTGGATTCTTATGAAAATTTCATGCTTTCTTTACTTTCATGTTTTAGTGCCGTTGACAAGCTATACTAGATTGCCTATTAATTTTAGTTGATTATCCCGCTTCATAAATTTATTTTGATTTTGACTGCCACATTGAGTGGAAGGACCTGAAGTCATGGTCATTTTAAAATTTACCATTCATTGTATTGTCTCGTTTTGTTTTACTTAGCTTGCAAAATTGGGTCACTGTGCAGGTTGGAGTAGCTGCTTTTGATTTGAGATCAGCAACGTTGCATCTCTCACAGTACATAGAAACAAGCAGATCTTACCAGAACACAAAAACGTTACTGCACTTTTATGATCCAATGGTGATCCTAGTTACCCCCAATAAGCTTGCTGCTGATGGTATGGTTGGGATATCAGAGCTGGTGGACAAGTTCTATCCTTCTATTAGGAAGGTGGTATCCTGTCTATTTGGGGATTTTCATAGGTTTTATAAGCTTTCCTGTCCAGTTCTGGCAATATTCTGAGAGTTCCTCCGATTTACACTACATTGCAGGTTGTGATGGCCCGGGGGTGTTTTGATGATACGAAGGTTATGCTGTAAGCTTAGAGGTTTTTTTCACTTAGTAACTTATTAAGATACTTGATGCTAAATTTGTTTCTTTTTTTTTTTTTTTTTGGGGGGGGGGAGGGAATTTTACAGGGAGCTATATTGGCAAAAAACTTGGCTGCTAGGGAACCATCAGCCCTTGGCCTTGACACTTACTATAAGCAGTATTACCTATGCTTGGCTGCTGTTGCTGCGACCATCCATTGGTTTGCTTCCGTTCTCGCTGCACCTATCAAGAAAAGCTCTCAAGCATCTTTAAATCAGCATCTATAATTTTTGAAATACCTACATTAAAAGGAAAAGAAGTGGATAAAGATGCTATCATGAGCTATTGTTACATTTGGCTCTGTTTCTTTGCATTTGCATTATGCCTCGTTGAGCCTAGTGGAACCTGAAAAATCAACACGATGTGCAGGATAGAAGCTGAGAAAGGTGTCATCATCACCAATCACTCGTTGATGGTATGCATCTGCACCTGGTGTGAAGTCATTCATTATGCTGATAATTCTGCAGCAGTAAGATACCCAATGCTATAATTTAGCTCTTTGGAATTTATTATTTGGTCACCCTTCAAATAAGAACTGAAATCCAATCGAATGACCTGCTACTGCCATATTTACGATGGCATCCTCTCCCTAAATAATAAGACGTAAGTGATTTTTTTTATAAGTGAAGTCAGTGATTTTTGCTACATTGAGAAAATGATTGCTCGTTTGCTTACGTATGTTCTAAAAGGGGTACTCAGGGTTTTATTTAGAATATCCATCAACTCATGGCTATTATCTATGTTCCATGTCTTCATGGTCTTGTGTGCCTAACGTTCACCATTCGTTCTGTTCAACATAATATGTGATGTTACTGCCTCTAGGTGACATTTAATGGGTCATTTGATCACATGAATATTGATGCCACTAGGTATGTGTTCCCAGTTATCTTCTGTTAAGCAATATTATCAAATGATTCATCTGATGATAAATCAATTTCTTTCATTTGATTTCAGCGTGGAAAACTTGGAAATTATTGAGCCTATGCATTCTGCCCTACTAGGAACAAGCGACAAAAAAAGGAGCTTGTTTCACATGCTGAAGACCACAAAGACTATTGGAGGGTAGGCTCTACACACCCTTCACCATAAACATTACTTTCATGGGTTCACCATAATTCCATAGAATTTCCTTTGGATTTATGCAAGGACTCGACTTCTCCGAGCCAACCTGCTCCAGCCGCTGAAAGATATTGAAACTATCACTGCTCGTTTAGATTGCCTGGTTAGCCTTCAAAACAATTTGCACAACTGTCATTGTTCATTCTGGTTCCTTCTAGTAGTTTCTCTTGACTGAAATCACAATCAACCTTTTTACAGTATATGAATCATGCTTTATGCGACTATTAAATTTAAAGCCTTCAGCTAGTTTCACCTGGAACATACTAGATTCTGACAATATTAGATCCTTAAATCAATTGCCAATGGTATTGAAGTGGAAGGTTAAAAAGTATAATGTTTCACTGTGGACAACTGCAAGTGAGAACTTATGCAATGAGAATGATTACTATTAAATAAGCTGTTGAATTTTTGTGTACAATCTATTTGTTGATGGCTCAGGAAGACAACCTCAGGGTGGGTTAGTCATTCTAATACTACTATCATTCACAGATCTAACTTCTGTCGTACTTTTGAGGTTTATCATCTTAAGGATTATGGTAATGAAGAGATTTTTTGTTTGAGCCAGGATGAACTAATGAGCAATGAGCAGCTGTTCTTTGGACTCTCTCAGGTCTTGCGTAAATTCCCTAAAGAGACTGGTTGGTATTGCTGAAAAGTTGGATCACTTTCTAGAAAGTGTTCTTTCAGAGTGTCGTCGTTATTCTGATGGGAACATTCCCTGGACCTACTTTAATGTGCAAAAGCAGACAGGGTACTTTGTCAATTTTGCTTCAAGCAGAGGAGAGTTAATGCTGAGAGCATGAACGTTGATCAGGCTAGGAGCAGCCAAGTTGTAATATCAAGCATTATATTGCTGAAAACAGCTCTGGATGCTTTGCCGTTGCTTTCTAAGGTACTACTATCTATCTTTTATCCATTTTAATTTTCATTATATTAACAATAATTCCTTTTCATAATGTAGGTGCTAAAAGACGCTAGAAGTTTTCTTCTTACAAATATTTACAAGTCCGTCTGTGACAACGAGAAGTATGCAATAATTAGAAAACGGTAGATGCTCATTCTTTTAATAAGTGATAAGTGCTTCATTTTTTTTATAAGTGGTAAATGCTTCATTTGCCTTAGGGGATGTCTTTTTGCATGTCTGTCTGCATAGCTTAACATATTCCATGTAGAATTTTCTTTTACTTTCCCCGTTTCTCGAGTCTGTTCTAAGAAGGGACTTGGTTCATATTGGCTATTCAAGCTTATTCCATTCCTTATTATCACCTCATTTATGTCTTACTATCAGAATAGGAGAGGTCATTGATGAAGATGTCCTTCATGCACGGGTTCCTTTCGTAGCCCGCACTCAACAGTGTTTTGCTCTCAAGGCCGGAATTGATGGCCTGCTAGACATAGCTCGAAGATCGTTTTGTGACACTAGTGAAGGTGTTGTTTTTTGCTGTCGTAAAACATTACTATTAATTTTCCCATTCCTTCACACAGAGTTTTCAGAATTCAAACTTCGTTTCAGCATTAGCAATCTGACGACGAAACAAATCTTTACAGCAATCCATAATCTTGCAAATAAGTATCGGGAAGAATTTAAGCTGTCAAATTTGAAACTTCCATTCAACAATAGGCATGGGTTTTACCTCAGTATTCCACATAAGGATGTTCAGGGAAAGCTTCCTGACAAGTTCATTCAGGTTGCTTTTCCTGTAAGACTTTGTTTATATGTTTTTTTTCTAACCAACCGTGATCCTCTCAAGTCATGGAAGTCAGGTTGTAAAGCATGGAAACAACATCCACTGCTCTACTTTGGAGCTAGCTTCTGTAAGTGATTAGTTCTCTTTAGTGCTCTTTTGAGCAGTACAAATTTAAGCTCCTGATCAATTTCTTTACTTTATTATTGCTGAGAACAGTGATTGGCATAAGTTGACTGGACAACCTTAGCAGGAGGTCCTTTATGGTTAGGAAATTGAATTGGACAATGTTTTTGGTCGCCTTTATGTTTTGTTGCATTTAAACATCATTTCAACTGATTATATGGAATGCAATTGGGACATCATATTCATTATCAGGGCTGTGGATTTATTGTTGATTTCTTTTACTGGTGGCTTTCATATGAAGCTGAATGTGAGGAACAAATCTGCAGCAGCAGAGTGCTATATTCGGACGGAAATTTGTCTAGAAGGTGATGTGACCCTTATATTATAGTGCCTCGCCTTTTAACTAGCTTGAAAGGTCAATGAAATTCATTTAGCAGGACTTTGGCATTGTACTTTTTCTCCATGCTTCCTTTCTTGATTTCTATTAATGTCACTGAATGGTCAGACAGTCTCTACTAGCCAAACAACTTCTCGTGATATTTACAATTGGCATTTACGTTTGTTCCTCTAAATCCTCCCCGTTTTAACATGTTGCCACTACTTTCAAATCTCAGTGCCAATAATGTTTGATTGCATATTTAAAGATAGACCCTCGATATTTTACTTGCTTGACTTGCTTCTAATGTCTATGACATGGACTTCACAGCGCTTCGACATGGTGCTTTTCCTGTGTGCCTCTATTTTCTTATACAAGATAAGATAACACCTTCACTTAAGAGTCGGCTACCCTGCTTTTTTACAACTTCCTAATTTCTGCTTCACTGAGTCTGTTGTTTTCCCTTGTATAAGGTTGTACGGTGATCGATTTCCAAGTAGGGCATCTAATCTTTACATATCTATGACAACCTGATTCTCCCCTTGATAATGTGTTCTATATTTCCAGCACTTCTAGAAGCTATAAGACAAGATGTTGCAGCTCTCACATTGCTTGCTGAAGTTTTATGCCTTCTAGACATGATGGTTAATTCATTTGCTCATACCATCTCTAGTAAGCCAATTGATCGATATACGAGGCCCAAGTTTACAGGTGTGTAATATGAATGGTTAAACTTATTCTGGTTTTATTGAAACTGTTGTGAGAATTATTGATAATTGTTGGAAATTGTCGAAGATGATGGACCATTGGCTATTGATGGTGGGAGACACCCCATTCTGGAGGATATTCATGAGTTCGTTGTATGTCCACTCTCTCTTGCTTTTTCAAAATGGCATGTCACAATGTCAAAGCATCTTTTCAGTTTTGTTTATCCACTCTCTCTTTGTCCCAAGTGAATGGAATGTGCATTTCCCTTGAAAATCACATGTTGGCATATACCAAGAGTTCATTTCTTTTCTGTTTTTGGCAGCCAAATAATATTTTCTTATCAGAGGCATCAAACGTAGTGATTGTCATGGGTCCAAACATGTAAGATTTTCTAAACATTCACTAATTGTGGTTTTACTGTTCTCCAATTTACTGCTGTTGCCTGTTATAGACGAAGGCCATTTGCAGCCTTTTGAAAAGATGCCCTGAAGAAGTATAACTCGTGTGTTAGGAGAGTGCCCTTACTGAATCCAGTTAGCTGCGTTAACTAACACAGTTAATGCATGTCAATAAAAAAGAGGATGTCTGCATGCCTTTTGAACACCAAATGAAGTTCTAATTTGTCACTTTAATGCTTGTTTCAGGAGTGGGAAGAGTACTTATCTTCAACAGATTTGTCTGATTATCATTCTTGCCCAGATCGGGTGTTATGTTCCTGCTCGGTACTCAACAATTAGAGTGGTTGATCGAATGTTTACAAGGATGGGGTCTGCTGATAATTTGGAATCAAACTCTAGTACGGTATTGATTAACTCTCATGCGCCCTGGTTACATTACTCCTGACACATAAAACTCCACGCTTGTGCTCTATTGTGATGATAGTCAAGGACGTCATTTATTACTACCTGCCAATCCCGTTAGTTTTTCAACAGATACTCGTGCTTTCAATTTTATCATATTTTACTAGTTTCCCGCATTCAAGAATTCTTATATGAGTATTCATTTAGGATTTGCTGATTCATTTTCTCGGTTTATGCATTATCTTTGAGTATGATCTAACGGTATATTTCGACGGGAATTACATCATATAGAATCCTTGGCCTTTAAATGATGGAGCAGCTTTTTTTTTTTTGGTAAATAAGGATTCATTCAATTCAAGTCAAATGACTTACTTCCCAAAAACAAGCCCGCCAGAGCTCCTGCATGAAAGGTCCATGTGAAGTAGTTCAATTACACTAATTCGGTGGAAAACAAAACGTGATAAGGTCTTCCGCTTGGTGTAGTGCAATGTTGGCCAATTTGTCCGCTACTTTGTTGCCATCCCTCGCAAAGTGATGGAGCAGCTTTTAGGAACCACTCAGATGTTAAACGAATGAAGCCATTATGAGCGCTTTCACCTAAGTGTGGTGTATGTGAGGGAGGGGGAGACCTTTCATTTCCTAGAGAAAGGGTTCAACTAATACAAGTTGTCAGCCATTCGATCAACAGGAAGGCAATGCATGGAGCCTTGGGTGTTGTTCTGTTACAATAAAATTTAAGGTCATTGTATTGATGATTTAGGATATGATTGGTGCAATTTAGCAATAAATTTGTCCAAATTGAAAGGCTTGTGAGCGTTCAAGGCAATTTGGGTGGTTATGGTTGCTCGACTAGCACAAATATGACCCGGTGGAGGTTAGCTGTACGTTTGGGTTCAGTGTTTTTCTGAAAGATTAACGACATGTTTTGTCGAATAATATGTAGAGATAAGGATCCACCGGTAGGTTTTCTTGAAACTTTTCCTTTTAGTCATCTCCACTGTACATAACCCATTCGCTGTTCTGTCTTTGCAGTTCATGACAGAGATGAGAGAAACTGCATTCATTATGCAGAATCTCTCGCCCAGGTTATTGTGCAGTCTCATCAGAATGCAGCAGCATTTCTTGCAATATCCTCTCATGCCTTTATCTGATTAAACTTATGAAAACAGGAGCCTCATTATCATGGATGAACTTGGTAGAGCTACATCTTCATCCGATGGATTTGCAATCGCATGGAGCTGTTGTGAACATCTCTTGTCATTGAAAGCGTAAGATCGAATCCCCGGTTTATTGCATATAGCTCAGTAAGGACTCCTTTTGCCAAGGGTTCTTTCATGATCTGAAATTGTGGACAACCAATTGTAATAATATGCGAGTTTAATAAGTTTAGTGAAGTTGATGGGTAAATATTGGTCAGATACACCATATTCGCAACTCACATGGAGAACTTGTCCGAGTTGTCCTCCATATATCCAAACATTAAGATTTTGCATTTCGAAGTCAACATAAGAGGCAAACATTTGGACTTCAAGGTTGCCCTCTGGCTCTCTACCCCTTCCATCGCATCGTGTGTTTGAGATTATGCTTCTTTTTATACCGAATTGAAATTAATCTGCATGTGGAAACAGTTTCAACTCAAGGACGGCCTGAGGCACATCCCTCATTATGGCCTCCTGTTAGCACAAGTGGCTGGGTTGCCATGCTCGGTGATCGAGACTGCAGGAAGCATCACATCCAGGATTACTCACAAGGTCATCTGACGAACATGCACTCGATTAATTAGTGTATTTCTACTTTACTCTGCTAATCTTTTTCACCTGCATAAAATTCTGTTTCTGTTTTATAGGAAATGCGAAGAATGGAGGAGAACTGCATGCGATATCAGCCAATCCAGACGGCTTACCGCGTCGCTCAAAAGTTAATATGCTTGAAATACTCAAGCAAAGACGAGGACTCGGTGAGGCAAGCGCTGCAAACTCTCAAAGACAGTTATATCCAAGGCAACGTCCTCATCTGAGTAAGATAACTTATCACTCAGCTCCATTTCCACCCTTTCTATTTTCCATGTCTTAACCTCGCATGTTTCACAGGCAAAGATGGATCGGTCATTTCTGAACGTGCAGACTCCCTGGGATGTTATCATGCGGATGTTCAGTTCGTCCATGATACGTGTGGCGTGACCACAGGTTGTAGACTGGAGATAATCGTTACCTCTAGCTGGACGTAAAGAAAAAAACTGATAAACCATTCCTCCAATTCAGAAGGTGCCGTGTCCTTTTCCTTGTTCGAATTCTGAAAAAAAAAAGAAATTAAAACTGCATGTGTCAAATTCCCTCTCCCACCTTCATCTTTCCAAACAAAGCCTGACTGAGAGTATGTGGGGGGTTAGGAAAAGAATGCGAGTTTGGGACAAATCCCTGAACCAGACAAAAGGAGGGGGGATCCCCACGATCCGACGAAGAAACGCCCGAACGTGTGCTTCCCTCTGATTTTGTAATTTTTCTCTGTATGACTCGAATTAAAGCAGATCCTTCCCCACCAATCCCGAATCCGTCTGACCGCCACTCATTTACTGCTCACTTTTTTGGTCCTGTTTTGGACAAAGGAACCCGCTTTTGACCGACTGATCAACCCCCCCCCTCAACCAACTCAAAGTCGATGGCTTTTGCTTACTGTGTAACTGGGCTGCGTCTCCTTTTCCTCCTGGGGTTGCTGTGGATCGTCCCTCCGTCCCTCTCCTTGCCCTTCATCGTTCTTCACGGTTTATGTTCTCTTCTTCTTTCGTTTTTTTTTTTTAAAATATTTCTCGTGGCCTTATCCGAGCAGTATTTCGTCTGGGTTGATGTTTGCAAGCTGGAAAAATCTCGTCTTGATTGGGTCGTCGTCGCGGATTTGTTTGGTTTTTGCTGCCATTCTTTCTTGGGATTAGTTGATTGTTTTGTTCCTACGTAGAGAGTGATGGTGTCGGTTGATGTTCACTCGGTGCTTGCTATCCTGTGTTGGATGAAGGAGGATGGTCCTGCATGGATTTTATTGCTTGCAAATGCTCTTAGCATATTGACTTGATGTAATTTATTTTCCACGTAGTGGTAATGATTTACCGTGGCATCGCCTGTTGATGCCCCCCCCCCCCCTTATTTTCTTGTTTGTAACCATCTTATTTCTTAAAAACTTCTTCTACTTGCAGGAATCGGAGATCAGTGCTCCAATAAAGGAGTTACTCAGTTCACAGAGATTTTGAGCCAGTATTCTGGTTCCAAAGGCTATTGCGTGTATGGTCATACCTGATCCCTATCCTCGTCTGCCTCCTACGGGTGATTTCTGCATGGTTTGGCATAATCGTTTGTTTTGCCTATCTTTTGTTACAGAGAAGTCGGGAATGGATCATGGGATTCTTGGTTTATGCCTCTTGACAAACAGGTATATTATTGAAGTCCATGTTTAATTTATTTTCTTTTAGTGGGGCTGGTTTATTTAGATCTCAATTTCTCTAATTGTTCAAGACTAACGCCAATTTTTTTCCCTAAATTATTTCAGGCAGCAGTTGTTTGTGACAAGGTTGGAAACATTCTCTCATGGGGCCTGTCTTCTTTTGTCTCGGCAATCTTGAATTCTGGCTGTTGATATTTGCTAGCCTTACAGGTCAAGGAAATGGAAGAACTACGTCAGGGATACAACATTGTTGGTCTCTCTCAGGTTAGAATAGAATCACTGTTTGTGGCACTGATTGTGCTTAAATCCATTGGTTGCTCTCTTTTTCAGATGTTACTAGTCACAGATGGATTGAAAATAATGCAACTTGGTTTTATTATTGCACTTATCTGCCTAGTCAGTAATATACTTGCACATACTGATCTGCCTCTTTTCTGTATACCTTGCAGGAATTGATTTTTTCATCTGATGTGTTTTTGAAAGGCATTACTCTGGTTCTCATACTCTGGTTGGTTTGTATTGCAGGGAAATTTAATTGGCCGGGGTGTTCTCGAGTTTTGTGATGGAGGACCATCTGTGAGATTCAGCTCAACACATCTTGCTTCACTGTTCTGAGTGACTCCAACGGTTGTCAGACTCCTATTTCTCTTTTATGTTGCCAGGTTAAGAATTTCGTTTCTCTGGGAGGACCTCATGCGGGTACTGCTTCTGTCCCTCTATGTGGGGTATGTCCCTTAAAAACTGTTCTTTCTGATCAGTTGTTGGATATGAACATAATGTTGCCAATTCTACCCGTTCATTGTTGTAAGTGGGAATTCAAAGGGAAGACTTTTTGACCCCTATCACCCAAGGACTTTGCGATTCCATTATAACTGGATACTATTACACTTATTTGCAGACTGGTCCTATATGTGCTATAGCGGCCAATCTCATCAAGTCACCAATCTACAGCGACTTCATCCAAGTAAACATCCGTTTCGTCAGCATTATATCCATGTTGCGGTTTTAATTCCTCTTTTATCCAAATGAAAATGTCTGAACATGTCAATCTTGTTCTCCAATACCTTGTCAGTGTTGTTAAATCCAATTATTTTCTTCCTGTCAGACTCACTTTGCACCTAGTGGCTATTTAAAGCTTCCAAATGTGAGTCCTCTCTTTCTATGTAGTATGCCTGATCATGTGCTTCAGATTTATCTTTTCAAGAAGAGCATTTACTTGTAATTACTGATTCCCGAACTCCAACCTTTCCTCATAATAACTGAGGGACCTAAAAACTATAATTGATGTTAGAACTCACTATACCATACCATTTATGTGCGACTGCCATTGTAGGCTATTTCCGATTACTTGGAGAAATGTAGGTTCCTCCCTCGGCTCAACAATGAAATACCTAGTGAGAGAAATTCTACATATAAGGAGAGATTCACCAGCTTACAGAACCTGGTTCTCATCATGGTCAGTTTCCATCATTTTATTTCGTGGTCGGGCTTTTATCCTCTTGTGACTGAAGCTGCATCGGTCAGTTTTACATTAAAAGCTGTTCACTTAATTCAGTTTCTTGTGTTTGCTGTATTAACAGCACGAGCAGGACAATGTTTTGATCCCAAAGGAAACGTCCTGGTTTGGGTATTATCCAGACGGATTGTTTGAGCCCATAACGCCTCCTAATGAGGTAAACTGATCAAACCTTGGTCAGTGTAACTTCCCAATTTACTCAAAAAATATGCTTTTCCTTTGTTGTTGTTTGGGTTCTCCTTTCCTTTTTATATGCCCCCTTCACTGGACCAAAGGAGGCATGAAAAAGTAAACAGAGAATTAGGACGTGATCCTCTCGGTCAGACGTAGAGAAATAACAGTGGACAAAGAATCGTTCACTTGGTAATCTGGATGACTTAAATGCCTGCTTTACTCTCCTGTAATTTTATAACCTATATCTCTTGCCGATGGTTGGTGTCAGCACATAGATGAATTTGAAGGTGCTTCAGAAAGACGGTTATGGCCATTATCGCGATCTGTCCATCTCTTTATGTTCTCATTTGTCGATTGTTCGTCCTGGAGGTTTTATTTGTTAGGACTAGAGCCAGGGGGGAAGTTTTTCTGACGATTACTCCTCTTTCAGACCAAGCTTTATAAGGAGGACTGGATCGGTCTCAGAAGCCTGGATGAAGCAGGAAGGGTGCACTACCTTAGCGTTGCCGGGAATCATCTCGGAATATCAAAGGGAGACATGAAGAAGTGCGTAGTTCCTTACTTGAAGGACGAACAAATACCGTCAGGCCAAAAACAAGGCCTGACAGCCAACTCCGACGATGATTCTGAAGTTATACTGACCGAGGAGCGGTCATTTTACGAATTGCCTTTGCCCGCCAAGCCCTTCTTGGACGAGTTGCTCGCGCTGGCTGAGGGAAACCCCGTCTCATATCATTGATTCCAAGAGATGTACCTGGGAAGAGGTCTCTTCCCGCAGGGTTTAAGCTTGTATGGTACATATCCAAGAAAATATACATGATTTTCCTTCTCAGGTAGTGGACAGCGTGACAAAGAGTATATTGGCTCAAGGGAGCAACTTTGTGGATTGCTGTATAATTTTAAAATTGGGGCAAATACCATACCGAAATAACTATTTTTTGTTGGTAATATTACCTGATTGTATTGTGTGATTATTTCTCGATGATTGATGACGTGGCGGTACACCGCATCTTCCATTTTAGAGGAACTAAAAAACCGATGGATGTTGGGGGGAATGGGAAGGAATGTGGTGTGGTGGCACATACTAGCAAGCAGTAAGCAAGGCATATAATAATAATATGTTATAAGGTTTGGGGATATGACAAATGGGAATTGAATAATCTTGTGTATGCTTAGCGTACGCAGTCCAAAAGTAGAATCCCACCTCAACAACAACAACATCCACGCAACCTTCTCAGTCGTCCTTATATTTCAATGATTTTAAGAGTCTTTCCGACAAGCAACAGGAAATCAGACAAGAGTCTTTATGCGATTGACCGACCACAATTCCCGACCAAAACTAAACCACCTCCGTTTGTAATAACAGAACAATCTCAGTCTACATGCAAAGAGAGAACAACCGACCGAAGCCATTCCCATTCCCTTTTTGCCTTTTCCATTTGTTTTCACTCCCCAAATTCCTTTCTTTCCTCTCTTCTCTTCCCCACCATTTCACTTTTCCTTAAGGACGAAGTCTTCGCTTTCCGATTACCTTTCCCTTCTTCCTCCGCCGCTGCTACCCTCTTTACCGCCTAAAACCAACCAAAGATCGCTCCTTTCCCTTCCAATGGCGGACGCCGCTGGGAAAACTCAACTGGGTCCCGACCAGAATCCTACGATGACGAGGAAGCTCTCCTCCTCGTTCCTCTTCAAGGCTGTAATGGCGGTGTTAGTCCTCGTCCTCGTCCCCGTTATGAGCTCCCACCCTCCAGAGTACATCGTTGGCCAGGCCGCGCCCGTCCGCGGCTGGGAGATTCTTCATATACTTTTTGTCGGCATCGCTGTGTCGTACGGTCTCTTCAGCAAGCGGAACGCTGCGGATGGTGTGGAGGATGGGGAGAAGAATGGGAGCAACGCGAACGCGGGTAAGCTCGAGAACACGCAGTTGTACATCAATCGGTTCCTGCAGTTGTCTTCTTCCCTGTTTGATGATGATTCTGATGGTGGTGGGATTAGTCCTAGTGGATCTGATGTTGGGAGGGTTCAATCCATGGCTGCTTGGAACAGTCAGTACTTAAGAAACGAGCCTATGTTAGTCGTAGATGAGGATCGGAGTGGTGGCGATAGTTCAGCAAGGATTAGTGACACGCCCTTGCTTCTTCCCGTTCGGAGCTTGCATTCCCGTGTTCCTGATGATCCAAGGGACAACTCGGGCTATTCTGGTGTTTCTTCGGCCCCTTTGAATAGGTCTGGTTCAATGGGGTTGAGATCCAGTTATTCCAGCAAGTCCAGTGTCTGGGACACTTCCTTTAGGAGGTCGAGTTCGAATCCCGGGTCAATTTCCAAGAGGAGTCTGAATTGTGGATCGAATACCTGGGGCAAAACGAGTGAGTCCAGTGTTTCAGCTGCTTCCCTTAGTGAGTCTGGTTCGGATCCCGGGTCAAATTCGAAGAGAGTTCCAAATGGCGGCTCGATCCAGTCGGGGAACAATGGGAGGGTTTCGGATACGATGTATACAGAGCTGGAAACCAACGTGAAGGACGGTGTCGTCCTCCCATCACCAATCCCATGGCAGTCAAGGTCTGGAAGGATGGACGTGAAAGAGGTTGTTGATTCTGTCAACACATTCAAGATCAATGACTTTGGCGAGGACCGGCAGCAAGTCTCTTGGTCTCAATCGACAGCTTTCTCTACTCCATCCACGCCGTCACCAAAAAGGATATCTCCCTCCTCATCCTTGTCCTCCGTCTCACCAGAGGCTAATCTCGTCACGGATACGGTGAAGAAAAGGAATTCTTTCTCTCACAAGTCTCGTATTCCTGTGCCTCCGCCACCTCCACCTCCTATTGGTGCAACCTTCAGATTGCCGACTGAGAAGCCTCGATTGGTCCCTTCTGTCAACGAGCACACGGGCCTTCCAAAATCTGTAAGGACGACCAGAGCAGCTGCCGAGACGGATCGGAATAATGTTCGCGAAAAGGATCTCAATGATAACTTCTTTGACGGGGTCCTCGAGAACTTGGACGACGACGATCCCGATTCCGATGATGATGGCGTGACAGACGCTGATCTAGGGGTTCCCGAGGACAGGGTGCCCCTGCCGAGCAACGAAGAGGTCGAGGTTGTTTCCCATGGTGCCAGCGATGGAGGTCCCGACGTCGACAAGAAGGCCGATGAGTTCATAGCAATGTTCCGTGAGCAGATTCGGCTCCAGAGGATTGAGTCCATCAAGAGATCGAGCGCAGAGATCAGCAAGAACTCTGCAAGACGATGACCAATAATCGAGCAAACGTTCCTCCTTTTTGCTCGGTACTTGGTTCTCGACAACTCAAAGTGCCGCTTATCTGAAAAGCCGTTTTAGGTACATTTCTGCTATACACTGTCCGGCTTTGTAGTTAAAACACGGATTATATAAAACTTCAGCACATTGAAAGTTATCATAAACTGATATACGATTCATGTCCATAGGTAACTTGATTTACACTTAATCTTGGGCCCGCCCGAGATGACTGACTTCGATTCGGAGGTGTTCATAAGATTTGAAAAGCTTCTATCTAATTCAAGGAAACATGTACGAATCATCTACATAATAATAACAATAATGGGTTAGTAAGATTAATCGAAACAGAGAATGATTTCTCACATTTTCAGAAGGCATCGTAAAAGTTTTGTGATGTCTCCAAAACCAAAAGAAAAGAAGAGGAGCAGCAGAAGAATAAGATCAAAAGGTAAAAGAAAAAAAAAGGCCGAAGACTACTTTCTTTTTTTCTTCCTCTTACTTGATGGGCCTCATTACAAAACATCATCAGACCCACCGACAATAATGACCCCATAGTCCAGAACCAATGGGCATCAGGATCTGGGGCGGAGGGGGTCGAAGTACGCGACAGGGGGGATCATCACGGGCCTAGAGCGATCCGGGGGGAGGGGCCGGAGTCGCGCTGGCAAGAGGGGCACATGGTGAGGGTGGTGGGAGGGGACATGCGCATGAAGAAGTGAGGGGAGAGCTTGAGTGCCCTCAGCTCCTGGACTTCCTTGTGAAGCCTCCTGTTCTCCTCTGTCAAATTCTCATAGCATCTCTTTAGGAACTCGCAGTCCACCTCTGTCTGCTTCAGCTTTGTCCTGATGATAAGCATCATACTTCTTGTCAGAGAAACACACCAAAAACAAAACAAAACAGAGAAGGAGAAGTTAGTTCTCCCCAAAATGTTAGGGGTTGACTCTTTTTGGAACTAACCTGGCTCGTCTGTTCTGGAACCAAACTTCAACTTGTCTTGGCCTTAGCCCCAGCTGTTTCGCCAGTGCCAGCTTTTGCTTCTGCATCATCATTAAACCCACCGCCAACATCAGATCCCCATAACCAAATCTATTCCGGATAATAGATTCGGACATAGTTCGGGCAACAGATCAATGTTGCACAAGAGATTCGTCACGAGGGAAGGGGGGGAAGGGAGGGGGCTTACGGGGTTCAGAGTGTTGTGCTCCCTGAAGCTCCCCTCCAGCACGGCGGACTGGTCCTTGGAGAGCCTCAGCTTCTTCCTAGAGTTCTCGCAGTCGTCCTCGTCGCTCATGGCTCCACGAGAGGAGGCCCGCTCATTCTCGGGGTCCTCTGCGTTGGACTCCCTCTCGCTCCGCTTCCCGCTGATGGTAGACATGGTGCTGTTCGGGGAGGACACCCCCGCATCGTCCTCGCATTCCTCGGACACAGAGGGGGGCCGGTTCACGTCAATACCACAGGGGAAGGCCTGCGCCTTGTAGTTCGGATCTGCATCCGAGATAATAATAAAAAAAGAAAGATGGTAAGAAGAAACAGGGAGGACATTTTGGAAATGGGAATGGAAGGGACTAAAAAGTACCGGAAGGAGCAAGTGGAAGTTGGGAGGGGTGCAGACAAGGGGGCATCATGAGATTGAGGCGGAGGGCGGCATGAGCTGAGGTTGTCGGAAGGTGGTGGTGGTGGTGGTGAGGGAAACTGAGGCTCAACCCAAGATCTGTATCACCCATTTTGCCTTCTTGTTTTGTTTCTTTTGGAGGGGAAGTTGTGGGAGGGAGTGATTAGGGGAGGATGGAATTTGGGGGGGTTAATATAGCTGAGAGTTTCTTTGGAAGACAAGTCAATACAAATAAGGGTGGGGGGCAGGGTGTGTCCGTCCAATCATATATAATGTGTCTGCTGGCAGTCGTGGTGACTTTTGTTCCATTTTAATTACTTGCCAAAACAAGCAGGAATATGATTTATTTCATCATCTGCAAATAATAAAATACGACGCCGCATTTCCCATCCTTACCAAAATGAAGTTAATAGGGTGGGGCCTGCCCACCCCCACGTGCCAGCGGCTCCACGCAAGTATGTATGTATGTACGTCACCGAGTCTCTCTTTTACTTTCTTGTGAAAACTACGCTTTCTATATAGCCTTTTAAATTTACAAAAATAAAACAAAATTACATGATTGATCTCCAAGGCTTATATGATTAGTTTTTTTTTTTTTTTGTAAAATCCCATTTGAGAGTTATAAAGTTGTAATTTTGAATGATCTTAATATTTCGAATTTATAATTTATGATTTAACTTTTAAGATTTAGGGTTTGAAATTAAAATAAGAAAAATTACAACGATTAGATTTCAACTAAAAACAACCATTTTATTAAAATTGGAGAGGATCCGGACGTGGTGGGTGCGGTATTATTGACGAATCTTAAACTTAATGGGATTAAGATTCGATCACGATGTAATAATATTTAGGCAAAAGAGCCACGGTGGGATCGCCAAGTGACGGCCGATTAACAAATTTGAATCGAGAAATGGAACTTAAAACGTGGGGATTGGGGTTTTTTCTTGACCGATTCAACGGAACCCCGAGGTCACGATTATATATGATTAACAAACGGACTAATAATAATTCGAGTGGACCAACAAACACTAGGGTTTGAACTTACATACTTTGTAATGATATTTAATCATACTTTCTGATCAGATAAGATAGATTAATCATTGATGGTTTAGTTTGATTCGTTTTTTTCTTTTTAATGACGACGACGATGATGGTCAAGGCACTCCCCGTTTTGTTGACTGGAGGGAGGGCAAATAGTAATGTCTCACTCTAACAAAAACAAATACAGTGCACGTGTGATTGATTTAACGATTAGAAACATAACATGTTCCAGTGATGACTCGATATGTGTGGGTGAAAGTATGATGCAGGGCCACCACCACCACAATGATGAGGAACAACGAATTTGGGATTGATGATATTAATGATGATATGCCGATTCATTCATAGCTGTATCTTTCTTTCTTTATAAATGTGCCCTTTAGGTTGCACGTCCTTAAATAATTGGTGGGGGGGGGGGGGGGGGGAATATGACACGAACCGAGATGATATGTGCATCGATTTTAGGAATGCGACCCATCAACGACCGACACCATGTCGGGACGAAACGAAAAGACTAATGGGATGATTGGGTTGGATTGGTCCTCCCCCACTTGGCGGGCTCCCACGTGTCCCCTCACCCCGCAATCATTTGTTGTTCATCCCCCTCCCCTCCCCTCCCCTCCCCTCCAATTATTATTATTCTTCCTCCCTCCTCCTCCTCAATGCCACCACCACCACCACCACGCCGACTACTTCCTAAAACTTCATCCCAACTTCTCTTTTTTTTATTTAATGATACAAGAGCAGCTCATGACTGAGTTACAAATTTTATTGTATTATAAATCCCCTAGGAAGAAGAAGGTGATGAAGAGTGCGGCCTCGTGTTAATTCAATTTCCTCATTATCGATGATGACGATGATGTCGTCGCGGCAAAAAATGACAGGGGACCATGTTTTTTTTTGCGACAGCAACATGGTCATGGTCATGTTCCGATCCCAAACAATCTCCCCATCCCCACATCCCCACCACCATCGCCTCCCACGCGAACCGTCACGTGGACTCGGACCCCTCCCCCCCTGCCTTGTCCGCCTCGACGTAAAAAATTATAAGTTAACGTGATAGAGTTCGAGGGGATCTTTAGAATCTCCATTGGACGAGGGGTCCCCCCGACGCACAAGACGAAAAATAAAGAGACGTAAGTTCATGGAATTCGTCCCTTTTTTTCTGTTAAATCCTTGATTCTATAAATTTCACTGGGCAAATGCCTCCTTTAATTCATAGTCCCATGACTCGTGCACAATCATTCATAATTATGATAGGAGGAGGTGGTGGTGAGGTAAAGCCAACGTGGGTTTCTTTTCCTCTTTTAATAGTAATTCCTTTAACAGCAGTGAGACAGCCGAGCACACGTGTGTTCAACGAGATGACTCGCTAATCTCAATTATTTGTTCGCTTAATTTTAAGAGATTCAAATCAATAATTATCAACGCCTTCCTTTTCCACACACACACATATATATATATAATTGATTGGGGGTTGGTTTTCCCCTATGCTCCCTCCTCCTCCTGTTCCCAGTACGGCCACAATCATAGCCCCCAATTATTTATTTGTTTCTAGGTTAATTTGTGGGTGTTAGAACAAAACTAAAGCCTGGGATCTAAAGCAAAAGAATCCCCAACAGCCACAACCCACGTGCAGTTTCTATCTTATTGATTGGTTCCTCCCCCGACAGTTACAGTCGGAAGTGTAGGTACACACAGAGCTTTGGTTTGTCAGCCTTTTTAGGAGACAAGACAACCTTTTCGAACCGAGAGGAGGACCCATGATTATTATTTATTTGGTTGGTTTTCCACTTCCAATCCCATGTGATCGATCCCCTCCCACAATCATAATCTTTTGCGAATTCCCAAACGGAGCAATCATCTTCAAACTTTACTTCGTTTAGACAGACATACATGACACAATGCTTTGCCAACCTTTAACAACCCCAACTAAGTTTGCACTTCCCCTCTTTTCGCCTCTTTTACTGCAAGCATGTCCCCCCCCCCCAACACTTTGTTTTAGGACATTAACAGCGTGGCCTCTTGCGGTGACACGACTTTTATTTTTGGGAACATTTCTTTTCCTTCTCCATTATCAGTACAATATAATGCGCTGGGCCTAGTACTGCGAACAATGGGCCTAACCGCACGGGCTCCCTCCTGTGAGGCCCAAATCAGAATAGACCTTCGACAACAACAAAAATGGAAGCCCGGTCGGACAATTAACGGCTGCGCCTCTCGACCGCTCCCCGTAGCTCAGGAGCTTGGTGCAGACCGTCTACTCTCCTGGCATAAACCGGATCCACACGACAGTGCCAAAAGCAACAATACTTTTGGGTAGAACGACAGGCGTGCGGGAATCCTCCCCCTTCACCAACGTCGTAATAATTCATGGAAAATTCCGGGAATACCCTAACTTTCATAATTGGTATACAAATTATACTTTCAGGCACTCTCTGTAACGCATCCTAATTCGAGCCCGGCCCAATTCATTTTGACCTCAGGCCATTCTTGTACGCTTATTCAGCCTGGCCCAAAATAACTTAGCCGAGGTTGATAATGAAAAATGGAGATCTTAGTGAATGGCCGGATTCAATAATTTTTTCATATATCAGAGGTTAAATTGTCGAATATTTGGCATTATTACAACGAAAAGGATATCATGTAACGTTTTATTTATATTTTGACAGTTTCGGGCCATTTGTTTTTGCCTCGAGCTGGCTTGGGCCGGTTCAACTCTGACCGCCTATAAATACCAATTTCCGCGTGCAAGAGAAAGCCGCTATCTTCTTTTCGTCACGCTTGCGCTCTCCTCTTCGTCGTCCTTCTTTTCCCGTTCCTGTCCGTACAATCCGACGGGTTCCCCGATCGATCTAGCGAACCCTGGACGATTCCCCTCCCCCATTGGAGCGCCGATTCGTACGTTATCGGACCCTCCGATTCTCCATCCCTTGATCGATCGGTCCATGGGTAGTCGCGGCGGAGGCAAATCGCTGGGTTAGGGTTTCGCTGGAGGATACTCCCCCCCCCCGGGGCGCGACAGCTGCGAAGAGTTTTGGCTCAAGGGAGGAAGCGATCGGTGGCTGTTAGGCCGAGATCTGCGGGCTTGGTATTTTTGGAATTTTCGACGAATTCGCCCGGAGCGAGGGTGATCAAAATGCAGGCGAACTGAAGATTTTGGAAGCGCGTTCCTTGACTAATTATATTGGTTTGGTTGTCCTATTTCGCGCGTTTTCTGTGGGAATAAAAAAGAAAACGGAGTGGAAAAATCAGGAGTAAAAGGAAGAGGGATATTTATCGGGAGGGAGTTGTCGAAGCAGTTTGTAAAGTGTCATTAGCGTGTTTTCGAGTTTTAGTTGGAACTGTCATCGAAATCAGGCCCTCTTTTATGGCCTTACATCATTGTGGTTGAGGAAATTGCTTCTTGTTTTCTTATTTTGCCCCTTTTAAGTGTTCTCCCGGTTGTAATCCGTATTGGTATTGACTTTATCTTCCAATTACAAGAGTTGAAAAAAAAGGGAAAAAAGAAGAGGAATTATCGCTGAGATGGCTGTTTACTATAAGTTCAAGAGCGCCAAAGATTTCGATTCCATAGCAATGGATGGTCCCTTTATATCTGTTGGCGTTTTGAAAGAAAAAATTTTTGAATCAAAGCACCTTGGAAGGGGAACAGATTTTGATCTTGTGGTCACTAATGCTCAAACTAATGAAGGTTGGTTTTAGATCCTTGCTTTTGCTATGTCCACTAAATTCAGTTTGTGAAGGCAATAGATTTGTGGGTTCTTAAGCTTATGGGGATAGAGTGTGGATAGTAGATAGGGTTTGCATCTGGGCTGGTTAGAGTTTTCACTTGTTTCTTTACCATTGTCTTGTTTGGTTCTTCTTTTGCAACTATTAATTTATTCACGGTAGTTGCTTAATGCAAATGGCTCCAGCCTATTTCTTTAAATAGATAGAGTTTTCAAATTAACATATGTGACCCGGAGTAGTATATGCTTTTAATGATGAAGTTTGGATGCTTTCCAAGACATTTCCTGAAAGTTTTAACAGCCGTAACTTTGGTTCTCAACAGTATGTCAGTGTCAGCATGTCTTCATTTAGGTGATAATCTCGCAACTGTTGGACAAGGTGTGGATATGCCCTTGTTTTGGGACTTCTTGCCCACTCCTCTAGAAAGGAGCTGTTGGTGGAAAGTTCCCCACTTCTTGATTAGGATTTTAAAATCAGTTGCATGCATAAGTAGTTGTTTAAGGCAAATTAAATTGGTAGGGATCGTGTCTTATATATGGGTTTAATGATTTGATCGTGCTTTTGGCCCTGGAATGGTGCCTACTTTGGAAATTTAATGTTGTAGTATTGCTCTGCATTTCATATAAGCATCAGCAGTTTTTTTTATAGCGATGTGTCACCCTTTCTCCATTTCAGAGTACCTTGATGAAGCTATGCTGATTCCAAAAAATACATCTGTTTTGATTCGTCGAGTTCCTGGGAGACCTCGGATGCCCATTACCACTGAACAAGAGTACTTTTCAAACCTTCTAACTTAGAATCCTTTCTATTATTTTTCTAGTGCATGTAATTGCTCAAGAACCAGTCCTCTTTTTACCATATTAGGGAGTCTGATATCTTGAGGAACAAGACCAGCTGTAGCTTGTTTTTGACCTAATGTGTATTAGCACCCTACCATGTGGGCAATAAATTCTTGATGTTAAATTTGGGCCCAGTTGTGATGTTTGTTAGAATTCTGCTATGTAGGATAAAGGTTGAAAGTCTGCCACAAGATCTTCAAATGGAAAGGATTAGTTCAATCCATAATCCCGTGGAAGATATGAAAAATGTAAGATTATATGCGGTTCTTCTGTGAGAAGTGTTCGTCTTTACCTAGTGGCATTATTGACTTGGGTCCGTGTAATCCTGCAGCACGTAGAAGATTCTGAATTTGATGAATTCGGGAATGACCTTTACTCAATTCCAGAGACTCTTCCCATTATATCAACTAATACAATGCCAGATTTTATACCTACCAATAAGGCAGATGAAGAGAACAAGATTAAGGCCCTGATCAACACACCTGCTTTAGATTGGCAGCGGTGAGTTATCTTTTGGTTCCCTGGCTTTTGTATACTGTACCCTGTTATATAAGTTCAGACATTGGTAGCATCATTTCTGATAGACTAACATCAAACTTTTGACATGCAGTCAAGGTTCTGATAATTTTGGGCCTGGTAGAGGATTTGCGAGAGGATCAGGACGAATGGGCGGACGTGGTTTTGGTAATTATTGTTTACATCTTCTCTACTAGTTGTGACATTGTTGGTGGTTTTTCTCGATCAATTTGATGCAGAAGTTCTGTTGTGATAGCAAGTGTTTCTTTTGGGTTAAGCAGGCATGGAGCGTAGAACACCTCCTCAGGGCTACGTATGCCACAGATGTAACACTCCAGGTACCTTGTTTTTCAGTTGATGAATAATTAAACCCCTAGGACACTGCAAGGTTTCCTTTTAGGTTGGGAAGCTATGTTAGCTTAATTCCTGTGCATTGTTTTGTTTTGAAGGCCATTACATTCAGCATTGCCCAACAAATGGTGATCCAGCCTATAATATTAAGAGACTGAAGAACCCCACAGGTGTACCTAAATCAATGCTGATGACCACTCCAGATGGCTCGTATATGTTGCCTGGTGGGGCTGTTGCCATTCTTAAGCCAAATGAGTGAGTAATATCTTTGGTGGTTCCCTTTCTCCATATCTAAATATACTTTTTGTTCCAAGCTGACAAGACAGGTTATGCTAGGGCTGAATTTGAGAAAGAAATAGAGGGTTTGCCATCAACACGACCTGTTGGGGAGCTACCTCCAGAACTACACTGTCCTTTGTGTAAGGAAGTCATGAAAGATGCTGTTTTGACCAGCAAGTGTTGTTTCAAAAGTTTCTGTGATAAATGTGAGTTATCCTTACTTTTAGCTGTTTCATCTTTCATTTCGGGATCACATTTTGTAAGTTATATGGAAAGCTTGTTGGTGTTTGTCCGAGTACAATATAGCACCGCTAATGTCTTGATGATTTCCTCTGAACAAAATGCCTTTGTGCTTTATATTGATATAGGCATCAGGGACTACATCATTTCCAAGTCCATGTGCATCTGTGGAGCAACCAACATACTGGCCGACGATCTTTTGCCTAATAAAACACTACGGGATACAATTAATCGCATTATGGAGTCGGGTACCAGTAGCGCAGATAATGCTGGGAGTGCTCATCATGCTCAAGGTGCGCTTGTTGCCTCATTTAGAGTGCCTGTCTCTGTTCCAAACTTAATACCAACTTTCAATTGGAAAATATTTTTTGCTAGATTTGGAATCTGCACGGGACCCACAGCCTAAGGTGCCATCACCATCCATCTCTGCTGCATCTAAAGGAGAACAGGAGCTGTTGCTGCAAACTGAAGGATCTCAAAAGATAGAAGGTGGAGATGCAGTAATGGCTGTTGCTGTTCCTCAACAGGTTTCTGAAGGAGCAAAGATTGCTAAATTGGCTGATGTTTCTGAAGCAACACGTGATTCATTGAGCATTCGAGAACCAGCTTCTCAAGGGAGTGCTCCAGTGGTTGAGGAAGAAGTACAGCAGAAGGCTGCAACAGGTGAAGCAGGTAATCCTTCATGTACTGTGCTGAAACACTGGCGTTGCCGTCTTTTGTTTGTGTAATTTTTGGTTTTCCTTCTTATGAAAGTTATTTGTGATTATAATCATTGAATATAATTGTTAGTATGAAAACTGTTATCGAAAGATAGTGATTATTGTCTCTAAGTAGATTTTTGGAAAAGAATTTGGTTTGTTTAATGTTTCATGGTCCATTTGTATGATGATGCCCCATATCTTCATTTTCCTTCACAGCAAAGAAGAAAAAGAAGAAGGTCCGTCCACCAATGAATGGTCAGTCTCCTCATCTTTCCTGTTCAAGCATATTAGCTTTAAGAGGGAAGTTCTTGCGGTGGATCAACTTATATTCTTGTTATTGTTGCAGATATTCCATGGAGAAATCCTCAAGATCAGATGGCAGAGAATTTCATGATGCCTATGGGTCCAAACTTCAATCCATATTGGAATGGAGGAATGCAGCCTGGCATGGATGGATTTATGGCTCCTCCTTATCCTGGCGGCATGCCTTACATGGGATATGCTATGGGACCTATGGGTCCAATGGACATGCCACCATTCGCTGGAGTTATGCCCCGAGATCCTTTTGCCCCTCCATACATGATGCCTCCAGTCATGCCACCACCCAGGTTTCTGTCTCTCTCTGACAACTAAGCTCCCATCTTTCTTTGGTACTTCTATATGGATGTTGTCTTTGCATCACAAAGGAAGGATTTTGCTCTTCTATAGCTTTGTATCAAAATATTCCGGGATTGAGATTCTTCATAAATCGCCATTTCATCTGTTATTTTTCTATCCATTCCCTGAGCATAACTAGCTGAAAAATTGTGAAGAACAAAGTCATAACCGTCCTTTTCAATGTAGGGATCTGGCCATGGGGATGGGCATGGGCATGGGCATGGGCATGAATGTTCCTCCACCTCCCATCATGAGCCGAGAGGAGTTTGAGGCTCGAAAAGCGGACTTGAGGAGAAAGCGCGAAAATGAGAGGCGCGGGGAAGGGTGGGAAAGTTTATATGTTGAATTTGGGTCTTTTCCAAGATTATTCGTTCACTAAATCATGACCATTTGTATTGCTTTAATGATCAGTTTGCTTTTATTATTCCAAGAAGACGTTTTTTTTTTCTGATTATTAATAGATGCATGTTTTTGCCTCGCAGCAGGGAGTTATCCAGAGAGGCACCCAGAGATAGGGACTATAGCAAGGACACGGGTGCTGCCGCTGATTCTTCCGGGAAGCCAAAATTGGTATGTTTTCATGCTTCACTTCTGGTATTATTACATGGTCTTGTGAAATGCCTCTGAATGCGGGGAAAGCGAATTTTGAAATTTTATCTGCCTGTGAATATTTATTTTCACCGGCATCTTGGTTCACTTAACTTTGGCAGATATGCTGCTATGAATGATCATTCTAAGAGGATGGCTGTAGTCACTGTTTGTTGCGTTGTGTGATAGAAAAGTTGTGTTAGAAATCATGGACATTGTTATTTAAGAGGGGGCAGGGTAATTTTCATTTGGTGTGACTTTTACTGCAGAAGTTGAATCCCCAGATACCTGGCTCTGATCACTATCACGAGCGGCGGAGGTCGCCACCTGAACACCCGTCAGACCGTCTGGAGCCTCCTTCTCGAGTGGCGAAGAGAAAATCAGAACACCATGACCGCGACCGCGATCGGGATAGGGATCACGATCGGTCCCATGACAGTGATCGCGATCGGGATCGATCCCGTGACAAGGCTCGGGACTTTGACCATGACCGTGACAAGGACCGCAGCGACCGGGACCACCATAGGCATCATCGGTCAGACTCTTCCAAGAAACCTGTATCATCAGGTGCAGTGAAGCCGACATCATCATCTGGATCTGCTGCTTACAAGGCTAGTGTCTTCTCCCGCATAAGCTACCCAGAAGAAGAACCCTCGAAGAAACGGAAGGTATCTGAGGCGACCAACCCATCCAAGCACCACCACGAGTCATCGTCCACGAACGGGTACTATGACAGCCACAGGTCTCACTCCTCGAACAAGGGAGTGACGGGAGGAGGGTCAGGTTCTTCTGCTCCTGCAATGAAGAGGACCACGACCACCTCGGCGGACAACCATGAGTCAAGTGACGATGATAGGCATTTCAAGAGGAAGCCCTCAAGATATGAGGCCTCTCCCCCGCCAGAGACTGGAGATAGAGATGAGGATGAGGGGAGGCACCCGCGAGGTTCCAGGAGAAGGGATCGGAGATGAGGTGGGGGAAGTGTCTTAAACAAAATATTATGTTCCGGGGGGGTTGTGTTTTTGGGTGGGAATTACATAGAAAATGGAGGAATGAGGGTTGGGGGGTTTCCCATGTGGGAATTGTGTCTATTGTTTTTTTGGGGATTCTTGTGAAATGTAAGGACATGATTAGGTTCTATTACTTCTTACTGTCTTCTACTAACTCTCATCTTTTGAAATGAAATAAAATTTCCTCTCTCTCTCTCTCTATATATATATATATATATAATAGACACACATTACATTTGGTTATACATTACATTTGTTTATATGCCTCCCTCGACTGATGTCAAATGTTTTGCTCCTCTACTCGTGTTTATTGGTCAGTCCTTGGTGATGTCGAAAGCAGTTTGACTTTGTCCGAGAATGAGGGAGGGACTGTGGGTCAGTCAGCATATAGATTTTATGGTCAGACATTACTGCTTGATATGAGACTGCACGTTCACTTTGCATGTGCATGTGTCACACTCCTCATCCACCACCTACACACCCCCAACAAAACCATGCCATAATTAATAAAAAAAACATCACATTGCGTGTATGAATACAAACACGGTACATGAATTTTCTAACCCAACATTTCTTTGAAAGCAAAAATAACCAAATGCTTCTTCCTAATATCATCTGCACACATGATAATATACAATGACATCATGTGTCCTCGTATTACTCTAGAACTAAACAAATAATCATCTGGTGAAATGCTAAAATCTATCGATTGTATTGAAAATTATATATGACTCAAACAAAACATCTTATTTATATATGTTGCTGTGTTATTCACTGTCATTTATAGCAACATTGAATATTTTAAACCACCACAACAAAAATTCATTAATGACCACTTGAAAAATAATATGATTATCTAGTATTGTTATGAGGCGATTTTTTTTATGGGAAATGTCTTCCTGAATTGGATTCAATTAAATCCAATCCATATTATTATTATTTTAAGAAAAAAACCTCCCCGGGATTAATGTACAAAGCACAATGACAAATTACAAATCTCAAGTTTGAGACCAAGGACGAAATCAATTCTTAAACCACCATGAGCCCCGCGAATCCGACCGAGGGATTGGGAGACGGCGGCAAGTTGAATATCCCAGTCTCCGCATCCTGCTCCGACCACGATTCCGCCCAACTTGATGGCGTCAACGGCCTCACCTCCTCCTTGGAATCGCCACCCCCGTCCACGCGTTGCCGTTTCCTGGCACCAACGCCCGTGCCCTCTTGCAACGACACATGGAGCTTCCCGGCGTCGAGCGGGAAATTCAGGATCGCCTTCGACCCACGAAGCCTGAACGCAGCCCGGTCGTAAGCCCTGGCTGCTTCCGCTGCGGTGTCGTAGGTCCCTAGCCACATCCTCGACCCTTTCTTGTTCGGGTCACGGATCTCGGCAGCAAACTTCCCCCATGGCCTCATCCTGACTCCCCTAAAAGGCCTCCTATCCCCCGAGTGGTCAGGAGAGGCTTCCTTCGCCACCTCATCCACGTCCCCGGCGGGCCTCAACCAGCCGACCTTGTCATCCGGAACGGAGACCTTAAGATAGTCACAACCCGACATTGTCCTCTTGCAGTTATCGTAAGTTAGGTGGTAGTCGTAATCGGCGGGAGAGTCAGAGACTTGGGGAGGGAGATGGGAAGGGAATGAAGTTGGGGAGGGCTCCTCGTCCCCGAGGAGGTGTTGGCGGATGAAGCGAAGGGTCTCCGAGACATCCTTGTCGGGGGAACAGGGGGTAGAAGTCGGAGTAGAACCAGAAGTGAGGGAGGACATGACTTCTTCGCGTGTTATGGGGCTGGTTGTTTATTTAGGTAATGAAATACAATGTATTTATAACGACTAGTTGAAGAAAAAGGACAAGTTTGAAAAGTCGAAACGGATGATTTGGGGTGGGAGGGAGGGGAGCTGACTGACTCCTTCCATCCTAATAATACATTCTTTTACATTTTTCTTTTTTTTTTAAAAAAAAAAAACCAAAATGATTGGGTTAGAATGGAAGAAACCAATATATATAAATATATATACGGTCGGATTGGGGGGATTATCATGTGATGCTTGTTGAGGTGGGAGGGAGGGTTTGAAAGTCAAATGGACAATCCAAATAATTAAAAAGGGTTGTTGCGGCTCTTCTCTATTTCTTAAAAAGAAGGAAAAAGAAAGAGCGTTGAGGAAGAAGAAGCTTCTTCTTTCCATTTATGGTGTGAAACGCGTTGTAATAATAATAAAAAAAAGGGATACGAGGAAAAGAGAAGGAGAGGAGAAAATGTAAAATTGTCAAATTAACTTTTGGCCCCAAATACACGGAATTATATATTTAAAGAGAGAGAGAGAGAGAGACTCTGGATAAAAAACGAGAGGGAACAATTGAAAAGTCCATGTTTCTCTCAGCACCCTGCCAGCCAGACAGGTGTTTTTTGAGGTTTAGTTTTTGTAGTGATGACCAAATTATCTCATAATCCCCTCCCATCTCTTTCGTCAAGTACTACCACTTGACGTAATCCTATTCCTCCTCCTCTTCCCTAGTAAAAAGGAGTATTATTTATTCGTCAATTGGGCTATGACTTTGTAGCATCATCCCCCCTCCCACACACAGAAGAAGCGGTCAATTTGCGATGCCCAAAACTTGTCAGTTACATTTATTATCAATTCATTCCCATTTAAGTAATTCATATTATTTAAGTGGGGGAGACGAAATAGAGTCAGCTTTCAATATTGGGATTCTTTTTAACGACCCGACCGGGTCAGAAGGCAAGGCTCTTTGTTTCATTGAAGAAAGAGACGTCTCTCCCAGCTTCCTAAACCAATTGATGCTCTCCATCTCACGCCCGAGTTATCATCTCCCCCCGCCGTTGTCCTGTTTCCCTCCCTCATCTAGGAAAGTGTGTGTCTTTAGTTGGTTTGGCGACTTAAGACCCAACGACCTCGTCAGTCGATGATCACCCACGGCACCACGAGGTGTAAACCCCACCCCCCGCCTTTCCTTTCATGGACATAACTGTGAGTTGAGCCAGTCTGGGTTCTCTTCTCTATCATCCCTCCTTTATTACCTTCGACAGCATCCTACCATCCCACATGGGAGAAAAAACATGAGATCACAAAGAAGAAATAACTGGACAAGCTTTGGAGAGGACCATCACCTGCAATAAGTGGCTCCACGGTGTACATGGGTCATGCGCAATAGGGCCAGGCTTTCTTCCATCGAGGCTTCGTAGAGTTTTCCTAATTATATGACGAGTGGGGAGTGATTCAACTAAAGAAAAATGTAACCCATATGGCTAACATGGGACCTAAATGAGTTCCTAGGCTCCGGAGTTCTCGTTGAATGCTATAAGACTCTGAAGAATACCCACCATGTGAGAAGGGAGAAAGAGATTTTCCATCAACACGGGCCAAGCGGTTTGTCTAGAGAAGGCCCGCAATACCAGAAGATTCAACAAAAGAAGGGCTCTTGTCACGGGGTGCTCGACCACAATTAGATAAGCATACAAGAGGCTGAAATAAGTACAGATGCCGACTAGGTCGCTACAGATTTTCTATTACATTCAACAGCCATAAGGAATTGAGCAGGGAATTTGAGTGGGTGATCTGCCAGTAAGATCGAGGAACCCGTTGTATGGCTAGAATAGTCAGTAAATCATGACACTGCAAGGAAATTCTGCAAATAGCAGCAAGGAGATTGAAGTACCCGTAATGGATCCATGTTTGAAGTAGACTTGAAAAACCTATGGAGATAAGATCCATCCGCTGAAAAGAAAGTAAATCACATCAATTAGATGAAGTGTCAACGTCCTCTCAAGAGCAGCTGAGGCAACCCAAAACGGACAAACATTACAATAAACCGAACCACCATCACACTGACATTACCGTGCACTCGGCATCCCTCGAATAATTCAGATTTACTTGTGCCCACAGAAATCAGGTGATATAGTTTTTAAACTTAGGCTGACGTGTGAACGGATATTCCCGAGAGCATGAAGCAGTGCTATAGTTCCACAAGCATTGCCCACAGTTTGCTTCATAAAATAGACATTACTGCTGGGTTCCTGAGATGAGAGAAACCATTATTCATTAAGAAACAATTCCTGGGTAAGGTTTAAAGGAACTTCTTTTCCCATGAACAAAGCTAAGACTGTGTACAATGCACAGAATACAAACCTTCATGTAAGTTTCTTGTTGTATTCTTTCTTCCTCACTCCAAAGAAAGTAATCTCACGATATCAACACAAAAGGAAACTGTTGAAGGAGGTGATATCACAACATTATAATATAGGATGAAAAGCACTGCAATTGGCAGTGAACCTGAGGGGTTATAGGAAAGAGAAACAAGACTGCCGGTACGGGCTTGGGGACCATTTCCAAGAGTTCATCTTCGAATCTGTAAGCATCAAAGCACTCAAACTCGGCCGGGGGAAGACCAAGGCCCCAGAGGAACTGCAGAACAGCCCTAAATAAGTCACCATCCTTGTAGTAAAAGGAACAAAACATCTCCTCTTTGATGAATATCGCTGAAGCACTACCTTTTGGAACTCAAAGAGCAGCGCAGATATCAACCAAAGGAAACAAGGGAAAGATTATTGCAAAGCCTCTACCGGCGGAATCAACTAAAAATACAGAAAAATCATGACACAGATTGCAGAGAAACCAACACAAGAAGACTCCTGACCGAATTCAAAATGAAGGATGCTTCCTCAGGAAAACAATACGTGCTTTACTTCTAACTAGACAGACACTAATACGCAGCTCTCCGTAAAGAGCCCCATAAGTTCACTCCTCCTTCCCACCCTTCCGGTAGACCAAAGAACTCCCTCAGCAAATCGAAAGTAATGCAGAAACAACCAGGTAGCGCGAGATGGAGGAGAGAACGGATAAACAACTAGTTGTTTCCATGTCTTGAGACTGTGTCCAACAAGGTTGCCAAGGTTCATCCCGGAAATTTGTTCATAAAAAACACCAGAGACAGGAGAACCAGAGCAAGAACACGATGTAAACCCGAGCTCGTTATCATTTAACGACAAAACCCGAGAGGACATCAACAAGAAACCGAAACCCCTAATCCAGAAAACAAATCCAGTCCTCCCCCATCAATCAAGACCGGAAATTTACCACCAATCAAGTCAACTCCATCATCTACCGGGGAAACAAATACCCCCACGAGTCGTAACTCCTCCCGTCCTCGCCTTCACTAATCCCCACTTAAAACCCAACCCCAAAAATAAAATCGAACATATCTCCCAAAAAGACTAAACATTTTCGGTATACAGACAACAATCTAACGCATATAAATTTTACTGGGCTGCTAAGAAAAGATCAAAAGAATAAAAAGAAAACCTGGTTCATGACATCGGGGTTGGCTTCGAGGGGAAGCCATCTCTTGTCGGAGGGGCTTTCGTGGGGCGTCGCCATCTGGGTGATCTGGTACTGGAAGATCATTTTCCTAACTCTTGCTTCGTCTTCATATATAGGTTTCGGAAGTTCTTTATGCCTTATCCAAATACGGGTACATGAATCATTTACATTCATAGACTCGTATCGTGCGGACCTTCCATCTTCTTCATCCCCAGAATTTTTACTTGGCAAGTTAAATTTGGGTCGACAGCATGAGGCGACGGCAACCGAGGCCGACGACAGGCCCTTCGACAATTACGACAGGCCTGACCCTTTTTATCTGCATAACACTCAATTCTTAGTTTAGCTAACCAATAAAACCCAAACTTGAATTGAAGGAACGAAAAAGAATTGATAATGCCCATTTACGAAAGAGTAAAATAACATGAGCAATCAATTACTAATTTGAAAGTCATTTTTCTCTTTTTGCCAACCTTAGGATATGGATCAAATGTACGAATGCATTATGTCTAGCCATGAATTAAATCTAATTAGGAGGTAGGCATATGTCTTTTTGTCATTAGATTGTTTTAGTGACCTTTTGGTCATGGTATGGCTTCTCTTTTAGTATTTGTCCTATAACTAAAATTTTAGTTGAAAAACAAGGAGGGAGGGGGGAAAACGGGTTATAACTTATACCCCCATTTTTTGCAAATTTACTTATTTATGTAAATTTTTAACTTAAATTTGGAAAAAATCTCTCGCGAGTTTTCTGACTCATCTTTTGAAAAATTGTTTTTCTGTTTCTATTTTTTTTTAAAGCTGTTTTTTTTTCTTACCAAACACGTAAAGGCGCTCCGGACCGCTACTACTAAGATGTTCTAGGGCCAACTCTATGCTCTATTGGTGGCGTCGGCAAAATAAGCCCGATAAAACCCTAACAACGGAAACACAGTCACGATCACCTATGGAATAATTCACTGTGTAATATACGAGATTATATTATTGCAAAAAATTACGAGCCAATGTAATTTGGACTCGATCCGGACAGGACACCTGATTATGGTGGGGGGGTCTTCTAACATGGTTGGTGCATACGGTAAGTTTCGAACCCGAGACCTCCTTAAGCGAATTTAAGCCCCTCACCACTTGAATCAATCCCGTATCGATTACGAGGCAACGTCTTTGAATTGCCCCTTTTTAAAAAAAAATTTTTTGTTTAAGTTCTACGTAACACTCGTCCTTAGTTTAGCTAACTAATGAAAGAATATAATGACTATGTGCCCTCAACGAAATCCCAAAGGAAGAAGAATAAAAGAGGTCAATCGGTAGGTGATTTTTTACAAGTCATTTTCTCTTTTTGCCAACCTTAGGACAAATGCAATGAACGAGTGCATCAACATGTCCATCCAAACATTGACGAAAATTTAGACTAAATAAAATAAGAAGGTAGGCAGATGTCATTTTTGTTTTGTCATTAGATTGTTTTATTGACCTTTTGGTCATGGTCTCCTTTAATTCTATGGCCATCCCTTTTAGGATTCGTCCTCTAGCTAAATTTTTAGTTGGGTTTTAGTTGATAAAATACACTCAGGTGGTCGGCCCTGAAGTTCCTTTAGTTAGTTAGGACAAATACAAATAAAAAAAAGGAACATCATAGAAAAATCTAAAAAGGATTGTGAATGTTTTGGTTGGAGAAGCTGATGGATGAATACATCAACGTTAGTTGAAGCCACCTGACCAATTCCAACCTATATTCATTCATTCATTCATTCATCAGGCTTTTGCTTTTCCCAATTTCTTTCTACCCCAGAAGAAACTTCATATTATGACTCACCATCATTCCATGGTCAGATGAGTCTCCTTATTTTGACGACTCCCACCAACATTATCCCTTCTTCTTCTTCATCGTTTTCCTTTTTTCCATCACCAGATCTCCACTCACGAAACCAACATATGTGTTCTATTCGATAGCCATGTACTGTTACTATCGGGGGACCAGTTTACACCTGAAAAGAGCGAGCAGGCCATGTGATCAAATTCTGGGCATGCCGACTCCGTTTTGGTGAAGTATGTACTCAGGTGGAATTTTTTTGATAAAGTTCTTGAGCACTTAACATAAAAGCCACCCCCTGCTCGAACTTGCATATGACCTGCAACTTTTGCATCTCATCAACGTGCCCGCTACTCAAATCTATTTCTAGTTTCTTCATCACAAACAAGATGTTGCTCTTTTCATGGCAACCTTCTAAGTGGCCGGGTTTCTTCTCTTTTCCTTCGGTCAAATTGAAAGAAAATGAAGAGTCTGTTCAACATTTTAGTGTCCAAAGTCTAAGTAATAGGTTATGTAGTGGATCAGTCAAAAATTTTCGTGTCACCGACTTTCTTTTAGTAAGCCAGGTAATAATATCGCCTTGACCAAATAAATATCTTCACATTATTAACAACATCGTTTGCATTTTATTTGTTGTTATTAGCTGATGGCACGAATAGTTGGGAATTTTAATGGTTAGCCGTCTTAATCCTAGAAGAATGTACTTTTTTGACACTTTGGTAAGTAAACAACCTTTTTATGGTGGGAAAGGTGTCCTGAATTCAATGTCTGGTGGAGATAACATAACTAGTTAAAAGTAGTTGTCATAAGGAAGTAAAAAACAAGGAAATTGTATCAACAGAAAGGAAGATGAAAAGATACCTCCCTTTTTAGAACCAAACATGAAGAAATTGATAATTACATCATTTGTGTATATTTCGTCTAAATTCAGTTAACCTTTGACTCTCGAAACCCAATACACCAATAAAAAAAAGTTTTGCATATTTCGTAAAATATTAAAATAGTTTTCAAAATTCGTACTCTAACATTGAATTTATTTTAAAAAAGTTTAGCTTTTCAAATACCAAATTTTGTAAGATACCTCCACCAATAACCTGACTTTATTAATTCAGACATCGAATCCTTTCCTAAGCTAAATGAGAGGGCCATTTAATTTCCCAAATTTCAGAAGGAGCAAGAACCGAGTTCTTAATTACCCAAATTCCATTTGCTATTTTTAATTCATTTTTTGTTAACTTTCCTCCATTTATGGGTCATTACGTGTCCCAAAGCTAAGCCCCGACACAAAAATTAAGAAAGAAAAGGGATGTTCCTACAATTGTCCACAAGAACTATCAAATATTCGCACGAAGTATACATAAAAAGGTGTTCTATTAAGTCATGCTTTTTCGGGGGGAAATTTTATGCCGGCTCAGTTTTGATGTTTTTAGTACGAGACGTATGATCGGGCCATTGCTTCTACTTGCGGACGAATGTTTGTCGGCCTTCCAAAACATTTTACCCCCAAAACATAGATTCCTAAGTTTCTGTAGAGTTCCTAAACTTTGTATGGTTTAGGGTTTGAAACACTTTTTACAATTTTGTCTTATCTCCTTTCATCTGGAGAAGGCCGCGCCCCCTGGTCACGTTAGGGTGCAAACGTACCTGGTTGAGGGGCGAGTCCTTCGAAGGCTCGTACAGAAAGATGGCAGCCACATTTCTTTCGCGTGTTCCGCTTCTGACGGACGACGCGGTTTGTGGTAAGGGAGAGTGTCACGGGATGCTGCACCGGCTGCTGCGGTGGGTTATACCTCGCATGGGATCGGATTGCATGATCGCTGTGTTGTGGTAGGGAGAACACAGTTGCTCAAACTCTTCGTGTTGTTTCTTCGACGGACTTCCTCTTATCGAAGGGTGAATTATTCACTTACACCCATGTTGTTTAATGAGATGTCTAGGAGAGATTCGTTGAATTTATGCACATCTATAGTGACTGTTCATGCAAGTTAACGTAGACACTTCCAAACAAAAGTAAATTTCACTTTATTTTATAACATATATAGTTCATCATTATTATTTTTAAACTAACATATTCACCATAAAAAAAAAGATTCAACAGAAAAATTATTCTATTGGAGTCAGTTGCTCTCGAGTTGTTTGTTCTGCATGACTTTATAATAGTGCATACCGCATACTCCTTCCGGTCAATATATTTATTTATTTTAAAAAGGTATCTTTCAAACAATTAAATAATCCACTTTAGTGAAGACATGATGACGTTCGATGTTTCTTAAGGGTGCCCAAAATCCTTATAAAATTGATATCCAAGACTTCAGATGAATTTAACTTAAATCAAGTCGTTTTTTGCAAAGGAATCGCATGTATCAAAATCTAGAACACTTAAAAGGGGGGAATATTGCCTGCAACAATCGGGGTCAATATCCCCCCATCTTTTTACGGTCGATGGAAAAGGGAAAATCGACCCAAATTTATCGATTGAAATTCATACAAGGCTAAATGATGAATTCTATTTTAAAGTTTGATCATTTTTTTCGATCTACTGAATTTTTCAAAATATCATCACACATCCTAATATTTGACCATTATATTAATTTTAACCACCGTTAATTCAATTAGCTGACGGAAGCCTAAGTAGCTCCCACTTGGCACGTTACTCCATCAGCCCACCGTCAAATACTGACTGAGCACGGCGCCTTCCTTCTTACTGTCTCTTTCACCTCTTCTTCTTCATTCGCCAAACCCACTTCCCTTTTCCTCCCATTCCCCTCTGCAAAACCCCTCCCCGTATCCTCCGCCGTAGCTACCGCCACCGCCGTCGCTCTCCCGCCGTCGCCGACGGGCAGATCCCGTCTGGTCACGTGCCTAGGAGGGACGCCAACGAAGGGACGCCGCCTAATGGGGCGGGCGACGAGGTGGCGTGGCAGGCCAGGCTTCCAAGGTGGACGAGGCAGGAGATACACGTGCTAATACAAGGGAAGAGGGTCAAGGAGGGGGAGGGGGCATCAGCGGACGGGCTTGGTCGGCTGGAGCCCAAGTGGGCCTCGGTGTCGTCCTACTACAGGAGGCACGGGGTGAACAGGGGCCCGGTGCAGTGCCAGAAGAGGTGGAGCAACCTTGCAGGGGATTACAAGAAAATAAAGGAGTGGGAGGGAGGTGCCGGGAGGGAGTCGTGGGCGATGAGGAACGACGTCTGGAGGGAAAGGAAGCTACCCGGGTTCTTCGACAGGGAGGTTTACGACATACTAGACCGAGGGACGGTATATCCAGGGGAGAGGAGGACACGGATGTTGGGGCGACCGCGACGGCAAAGAGGGAAGAAGAGGAGGAGGAGGAGGAGGAGGAGGAGAGGGCTGCTGTAGCTGAAGATGGGATGTTCTCATATGGAGAGGCTGAGGAGACGGGTGACGTTGCAAGGGAGGTGAGCCAACGCGCTGTGCAATGCAATGCCTAGTCAGCAGTATAATGGTTGGCCGACGGAGTAATGTGCCAAGTGGACGCCACGTAGACTTTCGTCCGCTGATTCGATTAACGGTGGTTAAAATTAATATAACGGCCAAATGTTAGGATGCGAGATGATATTTTGAAAAGTTCAGAATAGATCGGAAAAAATGTCTAAACTTTTGGGTAGAATTGATAATTTGGCTTTTATAGAATGAACCGAGAGGGAGATTGAACTAATAAGAAATCAAAAAGGGCCACCTCATCGTAACTACCGTCAACCCCAGCAGTGGAGTTTTGCACCCAAAATATATTAGTTGGACAAAAAAATTGAGTAAAGACCGTAGGAGGCAAAGTCATTTTCTAATCTACTACGTTAAAGTCGACACTAGAACACACTTATGGAATAAAGTCACTTTAAATAACGATTTGTTCGAAATTAATAGAAGTGGTCACTCTCAGAGTAACAGACCGCTGTAGATAAATTAATAAATAATTTGCTCCTTTTTACTCGATTTTTTGCCCAACGAGGACATTTGGGTGCAAAACCCCAAACATGCCACTAACTCTGTATAAATACACGTCTGTCACTAGCTCATTGTGCCCCCATAGATTAATTCCCCCCCCCCCCCCCCCAAAAAACTTCGTTGATTCAAATTATTTTGTACGTTTGTTTGATTTGATTTTCTCCAAGTTTAGGATTTGATTGGCCAATGCCAACAGTCAATCCCAATATCCCTTCAAACAACCTTAACCAAAGTCATCTTCCCACCAAACGTCATGTCTTCAAGACCCGCATGTCCCCTTTGAACACCCTCACGACCACCAAGCCTAGCATCGTCACGTCCTCCAATGTCCTCGTGGGCGGTCATGTAGGGTCCACGAGGTTGCACCTTGCCAACCTCGAGAGGTTGCTCAGGAATCGTCCCGACGTGGTCGGCGACCACTACACGGGGGTGACCGGGGCTAAGAAGGGGAAGGGGATATTGGGGTTCCTTGATTTCACGGGGATCTGGAAGGACGAGGGTGGGGCTGTGGTGGAGGAGGAGGAGCCGCAGGGATGTGTCAACGGTCTCCAGAGGTTGCTGTCGATGACAAATGAGTATTCCCCTAGGAACCGGCTCGATGGACGGTGGAGGGAGTACCATGGAAGAGATGATTGGGCAGGGATGCTGGACCCCTTGGACGAGAACCTGCGGAGGGAGGTTGTGAGGTACGGGGAGTTTGTTCAGGCTGCATACGATGCTTTCCTCCCAAGGCCCGCCAAATCTCCAGAGGAGGACAAGAGGACCTTGACATCTTCGGAGTCTCACGTGGCGGCCGTGGACAGGTCTTACAGGGTGACTAGGACTCTGTATGCAACTTCGACTGTTGGCCTGCCTGGCTGGGTGGATGGCTTGGCGCTGGGCCTCAGGTGGCTAATCCAGCGGTCAAGCCCGATCGGGTATGTGGCTGTGTGCAATGACTGGAGGGAGATCCAGCGGATGGGGCGGAGGGATATAGTGATCGCACTGCGAGGGACCGTGACGTGCCCTGAGTGGGCTGAAAACTTTCGAGCCAACCTTGTTCCAATTCTCGATCACTCTGGGGAAGCCTCTGCAACCTCACAGGGGCAACCAGAGGTAGAATGCGGGTTCCTAAGCCTGTACAAAACAAGCGGAAGCCACATCCCGAGCCTATCCGAGTCGATCATCCAAGAAGTGACGAGGCTAGTGGAAAAATACAAGGATGAACCTTTGAGCATCACTGTGACCGGACACAGTCTCGGGGCCGCTCTGGCCATCCTCATTGCCGATGAGCTAAGTACGGTCTTCGCAACCCCCATCGGACCACCCGTGGCAGTGTTCTCGTTCGGAGGGCCAAAGGTGGGGAACAGGGCATTCGGCGATCAAATCAGGGAGAAGAATGTGAAAGTCCTCCGGATTGTGAACAACCAGGACATAATCACCAAAGTCCCAGCGGGGATCACCTTAAACAAATCGACGAGACTGAAACTCCGTAAACTGGCTAGGATCGAGGTGAAGACACCATGGGACGGGTACTCCCATGTGGGGACAGAGCTGAGGGTGGACACGAGGTTGTCGCCATACTTGAGGCCGGATGCGGACATCGCATGCTGCCACGACCTCGAGGCGTACCTCCACCTAGTGGACGGTTTCCTGTCATCGAGCTGCCCATTCCGCTCGAATGCGAAGCGTAGCCTAGCGAAACTGATGTTCGAACAGGGATCAAACGTGAAGAGATTGGACGCTAGCAAGGCCAGAACAGTCCTTGAACAGAAGGGGCAACCTCGTACTGGGAATATTATAGTCCAATAGCTACAACTACAACCCCCTGGCATTGACTAGGTCGATCAAAGCGTAAATAAATTATTAGCTATTCCCACTCTCGTCGAGATTAGTAGGGATATAATAGTTTAAAATAAAAAATTAAATCTTCGAATTTTCAAAATTTTTAAAATATTAAACTTAAGTCTCTAATTTTTAAAAAATCAAACTGTATTTCATATTTTTTTAAGCTAACTATACGGAGAATTATCTAAAGTCCTTGGCGTTTATTATTTTTTCGAATTACACGCCTCTCGTCAATCCGACCTCAAAAGTTTGATCCCCATTTTAACGATTATGAGCATCATTGCTCGTCCCCAGTTAGGACATGACTTAACCTCGACCATGTGCCTCTATTTGAGCTACACCCGACATCGACTCGACACCCAAATAAATCGACGAGATTTTGGTCATTTTGCAAGAGGGTCACGAGAACTTGGATTGGGCAGAAGTTCACCGTCGGATTTAAGCACAGCCCAAAATCCAACGGTTCACATACAAGATGCCCCCCCGAGGAAGACTCACCTTGCGTAAGAGTGCGGTAGCCCGCAGAGAATCACAGCCATGTCTAGGGTTTTTAAAGGATTAGAGAGGGCTCGTTTCTTTGCCTTTTGCCTCGGCGCCTCCGTCTTTCTCCACCACCAGCTCTCTCTCTCCCACTAGGGTTTTCCCCCATTACGCTCTCTCTCAAAGAATTGGAGCTCTTCTCTCCAATGGCGGCGATTCAGTTACGGTCTAACTAACTAGGGTTTACGGGGTAGGGTCTTTCTCTGGTTACCGAACCACCTCCGCCGCCGCCGTCGTCGTCGTCGGCCGGTTAATCTTGAAGTAAGGGGAAGGGAGTGATGGCAACGATGAACCCGTTCGATTTGCTTGGGGGCGACGATAACGACGATCCGAGCCAGCTCATCGCGGCAGCTCAGGCTCAGCTGCTTCCGGCAGCCAAGACGAAGAAGCCCCCCGCTACAGCTCAAGCCGCCACCGCCGCCTCTCAGCCGGCTAGGCTTCCTTCCAAGCCGCTACCTCCCGCTCAGGCTGGTGAGGATTATGGTGGCTGATTTTCCTTTCCGGTGTGTTATTTAGTTATCCGGCGAGCAGTAGTGGGGATGTTTGCTAGTGTTGTGACTCGGTTGCAGTGCCCTCGTATGCCATAGAATTGGGAAGGGCCTTCCTTCCGATGGGTAGATTATTGGTTCTTGCAGTGTATGATTTGCAACGAATGCAACCTACTCTGCAGGTTTTTGCTACTTGCTGAATGCAGTTTACAGAAGCCTGTCTAGGCAGAGGGTAAGCTAGATCCTATTGGTATAAGCAGTGTATGTTTGCTTTGGATGTTACATGCTCTTGGACAATACTGCAGTGATGGCGATGTGCGCGTTATTTGAAGGTTTGGATCAGTTAATCACAATTAGTCAAGCACTTTTGGTAGTTGTGCTTGCTAATATGCTATTGGATGTAACTTGATGACGTCCTGGAGTTCTACTTCTCTTTTCTAGATTTTCAATGGGCCTTGTTCATAGTTTAGTTCCATTGTTTCTTTGTTTTTGTAATTAGTGAGGGAGGCAAGGCATGATGGTGGACGTGGTGGTGGCCGGAGTGGAGGGCGTGGTTTTGGACATGGTCGTGGATGCGGTCGTGGTTTTGATCGTGATGCTGGAAACACAGAGAATGCTTTTTCCAATAGCAATGGATATGCTGGAGGCTACAAGCCTTCTGGGGATGGGGACTCTGGAAAAAGCTTCGAAAGGCGTGGTGGTCCCCGTGGTCCTTTCAGGGGTGAGCGTCGTGGAGGTTTCAGTAATGGAGAAGTTGGTGATGGAGAACGCCCCAGAAGGGTGTACGAGCGTCGAAGTGGAACAGGACGAGGGTTCGTAGTAATGTCACGAGGAGATTTCATGTCATGGTTTGCTAATTATTTCTACATTCAATGAAAATAATACATTCCTCTGTTTTCTACCTCAGAAGTGAAGTTAAGCGTGATGGTGCTGGTCGTGGTAACTGGGGTACTCCTGAAGATGAATTTGCTCCGTACGTTCCTCTTATCCTTGTACAATGCCTATTAGGGTTCAGGTTACCTTGTAGTTGTTTTTGTAATTCTTCCTGCCTGAATGCAGTGAGGCTGAAGAGGCTGAGAAGGTGGTGACTTCCGAGAAAGTAGTTGTTGAAGAAGACACTGCTGATGCCAGCAAGGATGCCCAGGAAAAGGAACCCGAAGAGAAGGAACCTGAAGACAAGGTGAAACATTTTCGTTCCCCTTTCCATGTTGTCCATATTGTGGGATTTGAGGTGTGAGTGTGGTTATGTATTGTGTTTTCCATCTTTGAACTGAGATGTTAGTTAATGTATAGCCAAAGGCGCCCTGTATTGTTCTTAACTATATCTCTAATGGAATTACCTACTGGCTGTTATCAGGAAATGACATTGGAGGAGTACCAGAAGGTGCTTGAAGAGAAAAGGAAGGTTTTGCTGGCCGAGAAAGCTGAGGAGAGGAAAGTGGGCTTGGACAAGGAATTCCAGTCTATGCAGCTGCTATGTAACAAGAAGGCTACTGATGATGTCTTCATCAAGCTGGTGAGAATATTTTTATCAGCAGCGGCCCGCAGCGATGCCATCATTTATTTTGGTGTCTATGAGTTATTGAAGGAGGTTTGCTTTTTTATATTAGGGGTCGGAAAAGGACAAGAGTAAAGACGCTTCTGCCGACAAAGAGGACAAGAAAAAGGTATACAGAAATGGATGACCTTGTTGAAGCCCTGCCATGGGTTTTCTAGTTGCTCTATATGGTTGTTGACTGAGATGTTTTTCCCGGGCATACTTTTTCCGGTCAGTCGGTCAGTATAAACGAGTTCCTTAAACCTGCTGATGGAGAGAGGTACTACAACCCCAGTGGACGTGGGGGACGAGGCCGTGGCCGTGGTTCAAGAGGTGGGTACAATGGTGGCAGTGGAGGCGGAGTGTACAACGTGCCGGCCCCATCGATCGAGGACCCAGGACATTTCCCGACACTGGGCGGCAAGAAGTGAGGTGGGTGGGGGGTGGAGTTATCACTCTCGGGGCCAATCTTTGTCCACATGCTTTACCAATGATTATTATTATTCATGAAAAAAATGGGCGAGGACACTCGCTAGAGGGAGAGTTGGAAGCATCATGATCCAGTTTTAGTCTTTAGTTTTAAATTTTCATACCCTTTAATTTTTCTCATCCGTCTCTCTCTATATTCTCTGGGTCGACGTCGCCATCATCAGGTTTTGCATTTTGTGGTGTGATTAGTATTATTATTATTTTTTCTTATAATGTTGTTTTATTAGTTTTAATGAATAAAAACTTAGTACATGTAGTTAGTTATATAAGTGCTAAGTTGATATACGATGTGGACTTGTAGGGAGGGAGGAGTTCAATAAAATGATGGGAGCAGAAGTTGTTTTGTTGGGCCGAGCCGTCACGTAATGGGGATGGGATGGGGAGAGGGGATGATTTATTTACTTCTTTTGTCTCCTTTTTTTTTTCTTCATTTTGGGTGGGAGTTCCTATAAATAAAAGCGAAAGAAAGGAAGAAGCAAAACCGGCAGGAAGAATTCCTTCCCCTCCCGCATCTGCATCATCGTTCCTCCTTTTCGTGTCTCCTTCCCCCCCAGTCGACGCCTCGTGATTCCCTTTCCCGGCCGCCGCCATGAATCCCGAGTAGTAAGCTCCCTCTATTCTCGATCCCCTCCTCCCAGCGCACTTGCCGATCCCGCCAGTTCTTTGACGTTATCTAGTTTTTCTTCTCTGATCTGCCACGGAATCGCTTGTTGTGATTTCGTCTCCTCGTTTATTTTGCCTTTTGGTTTTTTTTGTTGTTTGTGATTTAGTTTAGTTTAGGTTTTCGTTGTTGGATTCCCGACCTAATTTTTGTTGTAGGTTTTTATGTAATTGTTGGAGTTCCAATCGGCTGATGATTACTTTGTTTCCGCCGTGGGCGATAATCGTTGGTTTTCCTCTCCTAGGCGACTACATTCCTGTGACAAGGTCTTCGGCCGGCTTTGCAATAACAGGGTTCTGGCGTTAAGTTTCCCATTAAGGGGTAGATTTGCATGATTTTCTTCAGATAATCCCCCCCTGGGCGACCTCATCCCATGAGATTCAAATTGTTATCTTTTTTATTAGTTTATTGGAGTGTAAAGTTGCTAAGATACATTCTTCTTGTCGGAGCAAAAACTGCAGCTTACTAGTTTTGTCTTCTTTCCTCTTCCTTCAATGCAGCGATTATTTGTTTAAGCTTTTACTCATCGGAGATTCTGGCGTTGGAAAATCATGTCTGCTTCTGAGGTTCGCTGTAAGTCAACCATGATTATTATTTCTTTGATATTTTCCTCTATTTAATCCCAGCAACTTAAACACCCCCGTTATACCAGGGCTTTTTCTTGGACTTTGGGGCTTCCCCAGTTAATGTTTTTTTTTCCTTATTTGGCCCGTTGATTTGTAGAGGTAGAAGTCCTTCCTTCCTGTAGGTGTTACAACTGTCTTTGTTTTTAACTTCTGGGATGACATTATGTTCATGTCGGCGTCATTGTTTCCTCCCCATACTCATCTTTTGTAATTGAAGCATGATTTGTGATATTTTTTGCCCGTCTTTGGTTAGGATGACTCTTACCTGGAGAGCTACATCAGCACCATAGGGGTTGATTTTGTAAGTACCAAAGCCTCTATAGTCTTTCTTGATTACTTTCTGAAAGTCATGTCGTAATGATTGAATTTTATGCGAACGTCTTCTAATACAGAAAATCCGCACAGTCGAGCAAGATGGAAAAACGATTAAACTGCAAATTGTGAGCTCTTTCTCTTGGCCTGCTCTGCTTCTTATGTTTTTTTTTCCTTTTCTCTTTAGTGATTTTAAGAGACAGCTCGGTATAGTTACCTTGGCAATAAATTAATAGTATGCGTGTTAAGAAAATACTCAACCACCTCAAGCCAGGATGGATTTTGTGGCTTACACCACTTTCAATTATTCTCTTCTTCTGATAAAATCCTTCGTGGTCTGATGTGGAAAACAAACTCTGACTCTCTCTCTCTTTTTTATTTGGGCCGTCAGTGGGATACTGCTGGCCAGGAACGCTTCAGAACAATCACGAGCAGTTATTATCGTGGGGCTCATGGAATCATTGTGAGTTTCTTTTATAGAAAAATGTTTTACCTCTTCTATCTTTTGACCCGTCTCATTGGTAAATCATTTGATGCCCTTTTTATTTTTCCAGGTGGTTTATGATGTCACCGACCAGGAGAGCTTTAACAATGTAAAACAATGGTTGAGTGAAATCGACCGCTATGCGAGCGAAAACGTGAATAAGTTACTTGTTGGCAACAAATGCGATCTGACAGGACAGAAGGTTGTTTCTACCGAGACTGCTAAGGTGAAGGAATTTTTTACCCAAGTTGTTCTGCATTGAATTCGTGCGTTGACTTTTGGCTGAGAGACATCTTGTCATTTTAGGCGTTCGCAGATGAGATTGGAATTCCCTTTATGGAGACTAGCGCCAAGGATGCCACCAACGTTGAGCAGGCTTTCATGGCCATGGCTGCTTCCATCAAGAACAGGTACGTTGCCGTCGGATATTGCCTAATTGTGTGACTTCATTTGGACATAGTTCTTTCTCATCGGCACGACGCCTTCCCATGAATGAATATGCAGGATGGCAAGCCAACCCCCCATGAACAACGCCAGGCCTCCGACTGTGAACATCAGGGGACAGCCCGTCAACCAGAGCAGCGGCTGCTGCTCTTGAAATATCCTATTGCCCAGGTCCACCTCGGGAGGCATGTTCTGATTCTTCAACCCTGCCATCTTATGGACGTGGCATGTAAAAAAGAAATTAGTCCTTTTTAACTGTGTGAACCTCCCTGGTGCTACGAAAGTGGAAAGCATTCTCTTTCGTGGCATATGGCTTTTGCTTATTCGTTTGGACAGAACCATCCAATTATTTTCCTGCTGTAATCCTCCGAAGAAGAAAAAAGGCATGTTTAAAATTTTAGGGATCATGATCACAGTTGACTTATTTTTAATCTAAAGTTCCTTGCTCGTCCTAGCTGACTACACTACTTTAATAGGGTTGGTGCTATGTTTGCTTTAACCGCACTATTTCCCGTGTTGGAGAATGTTCCCACTGGCGAATCTTCGGGATTAAGTCATTGTAGTAGTGGATGGAGCACCACCACAAGGAGATTTTGGAAACTTTTTGTGTAATTAGAAGATTTTGGGTCTGTTCACTGGAGGGGCTGATAGTAATTGGGAGCATCTCTGACGCTATTACATAATATAATATATCTTTAAGGCCTTAGGTACTTGCCCATTATCGAAAAGGCCGAAACATGGGATAGTACACGTGCCCCTAAGGACAGGGCCGGGCCGAGGGCATTCGGATAAGGCGCGGATGCGGAAACCGCGCTGTTCTTCCCCTCTTCTTCTCCGAAAGCATCGTCGGCTGCCGAAGACGATGATGGCTTCCAAGATCATCATCCCTCAGGTCCGATTCTCCTTGACTTTCTCACTTGCCCTTTTCCTAATCCCTCTCATTTCTCTATAAAGTTAGTTCCTTTCGTAAATTTTCTTTTTTCAAGTACTCGTTGCAGGCGATAATTACTCTTCCGGGGAATACGACCAGGAATCCGCCTCCCTCGGTCGTCCTTCCCCGCCGCAGCGCTGGTGGGTTCGAACATGCTGCGAGGAATCGGGGGTTGGTCGCGGGTATCGATGGTTTGGTTATGAAGAGGAGGGAGTTCGTTGTGAGGGCTGAAGGGGTGGAGGCGGAAGGAAGTGAAGTTGTGGATGAGGAGGTTGTCGAGGGAGAAGGGGAAGTAGTTGAGAGCGAAGGCGGGGAGGCGGAGGTAGAAGGCGATGGGGAGGATAAGGTGGTCAAGGACTGGAAGCCGAGGGTTAAGCTTGGTGATGTTATGGGGGTAATAGTGCTTTTGATTAATGGCTGCTTTTAGTTGTCTTTCTTGATGGGTGGCTTGAACCAGTGCGACTGCTGGATGACGGCATTGTTACGTAGACTGACCGCAGCTTGATTTCGATATGTGCTCTAGGATTGATAGCCAATGATGTCGTTTGCTGTTTCAGTCACAGTTAGTGTAGTTTTCTATAAGAAGAGCAGGATGGGAAGGATGATATGGCATTTCTGTGTGTGGTGTTGGGTGTTGGCTGCATTGGAGAAGTTTTCTGATGCTTCATGTTACTGAGTCTTTAAGGCATGCATTTTTGTCTATTGTTTGTTATTCCAGGTTTTTTTTTTTTTAAATGGATGCTGCATCCAGAGCAGTGATTTTTGTTATCCTGTTGAAAGCCACCTCGAGGCGTATTGGATGCTAGTTGTATGTAACTTATGTTTTGAGGCCTTTGATTTCTTCTCGGGTATCTAAGTATGAGCTACGGTTTTCTTCCTTTGGTGTGGTCTTGTAATTATAGATTCTGAACAAGAGGGCGATAGAGGCGTCGGACAAGGTGCGGCCCACGCCCGACATAAGGACCGGCGATGTTGTGGAGATTAAACTGGTAACGTGGACCTGGCTTTTTTGCCTACTAGAAAAACATTCGTGCTGAAGATCATCTGACTCTTTTATTTGACCAAATCACAGGAAGTTCCCGAGAACCGGCGTCGACTGTCCATTTTTAAAGGTATTGTGATATCCAAACAAAATGCAGGAATCCATACCACCATTCGTATCAGGAGGATTATTGCCGGGGTCGGAGTTGAGATTGTGTTCCCTGTGTGAGTGTTCAAACCGTTTCGCGTTTTTTTTTTTTGGGGGGGGGGGGGGTTGTTCATAATTGAAGTCGGAAATGTAAGACATCGTCCGTGTTCATTTCACAGCTACTCTCCCAACATCAAAGAGATTAAAGTGGTCAGTCACCGGAAGGTGAGAAGGGCAAGGTTGTACTATCTTCGGGACAAGCTCCCCCGGCTTTCGACATTCAAATAGAGAAAGCCCTGGAGCAGCCGCAACTCAAAGTTATATGCCTACGCACATGTATGTTTTATCTTTTTGTGGTGCTTTCATTCTTTTTCCGGCTGGCAAAACCCTCCCGTTTCTTTTGTAATGTCAAACATAGACCGGATCTTACTTAATTCCGAATTGCTGGAGTTATGCGTCGTGGTCGTTTGTAATGATCGGAAAATATTTCCCATTTTGGACCAATGGGATTGAGTTAAAATTAAATTAGCAAGGTTATTCCTAAGTAAAGTTAGTAATCACACACATTGTCTAAATACGATCGAGAATTAGTTTGTCAAACGGTGACTTGAAGTTTGTAAGAACGACTTGAACTTTAAAAAGAAAAGCTAAGGCCATGTTTGTTTATAGGAAACAGGGTTCGTTTTATGTTTTCAACTGGAAACCCCGAAAAACTGTTTTTCTCTTAAGTTGCGTGATCATTGTCGGGGGCTGGGCTTAAGATGTGGAGGGGGGTAGATAAGGTATTGGTGTGACATCATAACGTAAAGATCAAGATGAATGATAATTACATGAAATGGGGTGTGCTGATACTTCAGAAGTTGTACTATATTTAAGTTCATTGCACATGGCATAATCTTCAATATCCATTCTGGTTGGAATTCCTGGCTGGAGGAAGTACAGGAGTCACTCCATTTAAAGCATCATTAATGGGGAATCCTTTTCTTTGGTTGGGACTGGGGAGGGAGGTGCTATTCATTAAATGGGAAATCCACTCATGAAGACTCCCCCCAACCCAGCCTGTTAAACCTTCAAACACATAATCCCCCCATGGGATGCCCTGTTCTTCTTCCTTGGTCTGCTTGTCTGGTTTACGAGAACGAGGAACGGTGAAGCTGGAGGCTTCTCCAGGAGTCCCTCTCTCTCTTTACACATAGAATGTCCGAGATCAGGCCTGTTGTGGAAATTCACAGCACTCGGACGGTATCGAATTTCAAAACTGGTGATCTTTCTTCCTCTTGGATGCATCAGACTATTTATTATATCATCGTATCGAAATGCATTTCTATGGATTTAATACCTCCCGGAGCTCGTTGGCCGTCGCTAGTACCATTTGAATGAGTATCTTCATCTGCCTGTTCCTCTCCTCCAACGGGTTCGGCAGGAGGTACGGGGTCTTAAAATCCTCGCAGTTGGCGCGCTGAGTGTTCGGCACGGAGATGAGGTCATTAACCATGTCCTAGCACTTGGAGTCCTCCCACGACTGCTGTGCCTTCCCCAGGCCATCTAGCGTGAACAAGTAACTGGAGACCGCGAAGGCCTGATAGTACTCCTGTAACTTATGGTTGGTCGTGTTGTAGCCCATCGACCTCGCGTACGGGGCAGAGTTCATGGCGTTCTGGATTCCCTGGTCACGGGCGATCCCGGCGAGGCCTCGCATGTCGGAGGTTGGTGTCATCATGTTCTCCACGAATACAAATTCACAAAAGCGGTAGTCGTCGGTTGTCTGGCAGACCCGGTCGATCAGATCCAGGGTGTTGCAGTCAAGGGGTTGAATCGTTGCAGCGACGACGAGGACCAAAATGTTGAAGTGGGTGGTCTTCTTGCATGGAAAGCGAGGGAGAGTCATTGTTCACTTCTCTTTGTTGTAGAACTAAGAGGATTACTACTAACTTATAGATGAAAGTAGGCCTCGATCCATACACTCAAGGAAATTATTAATCCCATATCTTAAGAATAATAACACAAAGAAATCGTCGTCACTTCTCTTTGCTTTTTTTTTTATTACTTTAAATGTCGTCGGGCCGAATAATTGGCGAACCGGGCTCGTTAACGCCCCCCCTGTTGCAAGAGTAAGGACCAGGGATTACGCCGTGACGATGACGTGGAGGGATGTGATTGGTTGGGCCGACGTGTTCCGGGCGCAAGAGTTTCCTCTTAGAAGTCAAATGGTTATTTCCTAGGAAACTTCGCGAGACTTGGCGAATTTACCATTTTGTCCTCCAGGTGCCTTCGTTGGAACGAATCGAACAGACGACAGGGGCAGTGACGTCATCTCGTGGATCCTCCCAGAAATTTCCTCCCCCACAAGAAACGGATTTTTCCTCGGTCCGTATAAAATCCCCCCCCCCCTTCTCCCAAATCATTCGCCCGAAACCGCATTCTCCGTCGATCTATAGGAAAAAGGAAAATCAAAAGCCTTCCAACGAAGTTCCGATCGGTGAAGATGGACGCTTTCGCTACGTTGTTCCAGTCCGGCGGCCGCAACGGCTGGGATTCCCTCAAGAACTTCCGCCAGATCTCCCCCGTCGTCCAGTCCCATCTCAAGCAGGTGCGTCGCGATCCTCGGACCAGGGCCGAAGGTTTGGCGATTTAGGGTTTCGGAGTTGTGATCTCTCGATGGATTGATGTGGGGGAGGTTTGAGTCTTTGTTTGTTATTATGCGTATATTAAGGACTGGGAAATTGTGGCTTTGGTTCCTGATTTTTTGAGGTTGTGTTTGACTTCCCGGGTGTTTGTGATTTTTTAGGTTGCGATCCGGTCCGGTGGTGATAGTTTGATGAGAATTATCTTCTTTGTTATCTCGTGATGATTAATCTTGAATTATCTGAGTTAGTAACCTGGGGGTTGATTTGTTTTATTACGCGTTGAACTTGAGGCTTTCTAACAGCGATGGCCCTGGTTGCTCTGCTTTGTTTAGGTGTATTTGACGCTATGTTGTGCTCTGGTTGCCTCTGCGGCTGGGGCGTACTTGCATTTACTGTGGAACATTGGCGGTCTTCTGACCACGATGGCTTCAGTCGGGTGCATCATTTGGTTGCTCTCAACTTCCCCTTACGATGAGGTAGATAGATTTACTGTTGTTGTATCCTATTTCCCACCTTTTGTTGATTACGCAGTTGAATTATTTTGACGTTTGGTTGTTTTCTATGTTCATATTGTACAAACAGCAAAAGAGGGTCGGCCTTTTGATGGCTGCATCCCTGTTTGAAGGGGCTTCCATTGGTCCGTTGATTGATCTCGCCATCAGGATTGACCCGAGGTTCGTCATTTGCGCCGGTCACGTCTTTTCGGTTTGCCTTGGGGTGCTCTCTGATGGTTCCCATAGTACTAAGGTGTTTGTGTTGTTCTGTTTCTGGAATTTCTGGAAACATGTTCTTACGTGATTGATCCGTTTGATGCAGCGTCTTGATCAGTGCATTTGTGGGTTCGGCATTGGCATTTGCCTGTTTCTCGAGTGCTGCCATGTTGGCAAGGAGAAGAGAATATCTCTACCTCGGGGGTTTGCTCTCATCTGGTGTGTCCATGCTCATGTGGCTGCACTTTGCTTCTATTATCTTCGGCGGACATGCTGCCATGTTTAAGTTTGAGGTATATAGAATATGTTACGTTATGTCCGAGAATCATTGTTTAGGTTTCAGAATTTTGCGATATTTGGGTCTCATTGATGATTGATCACTGACACGAGAAATGGAATGTTTCGCAGCTCTACTTTGGGCTCTTGGTGTTTGTTGGCTACATGGTCGTCGATACCCAAGACATCATCGAGAAGGCCCATCGGGGCGACCTGGACTACGTGAAGCATGCCCTGACCCTTTTCACTGACTTCATCGCGGTGTTCGTTCGTATCTTGATCATCATGGTTAGTGTCCAAACTGATCCCTCTCTTGTTCTGTTCCTCGTCCACTCCAAACACAAAGCCACTGACTGGGTTCGAATTGCTACTCATGCAGTTGAAGAACTCGTCTGAGAAGACCGAGGAGAAGAAGAAGAAAAGACGGGACTGAGCCCAGCTCCGAGAGGAGTCGACGTCCCTGGTACTTTTCAGTAGGTTTTGTATAGGCAACTTCTGTCAATACGACTTGGCTTTTAAATGTTTCATCCAGTATTTGGATATGAGAACTGACTCCTCATCTTGCAAAGGGACCTCTTCTCCTAGTGATTTTGTCGTAGGTGTTGGTTGTTGACTGTTGGCTGTCTGTTGGTGGATGGTGGATGAGTTTGTTTTCTGAGTTTGTCTGGTTGCAGAATGTATAAATAAAGAGGAACAACGTACAATATATCTTCTGAAGTTCATGTAACTTGGTTCCTTCATAACCATCTCGAACACAAGCTGTTTTTTGAGAAATGTTCATGTTGGTGATGTTCCCGAACAGGTTTAAGAGTTAATTAACATTTTGGGTCTGCATTATTTATACAGGAGGGAGTATTTTGGAGGGTGAAATACCCCCCCCCAATGGGCGGGCGTGACATGACGTTGACATAAAAACAACCAATCTGAAACCCACCCCTCTTAGTAATAAAGCACTTGGATAAAAGGTCGGAAAAAAGAGTGCTCGGACGTATGAATGACCCTTTTTTCCTTTTTTCCTGATTAAGTTCACTCGAGTCCTTCCTCTTTTCACGAGATCCTAAAATTGGACCATGAAACATCTCAAAAACGTATCAAAACTTCCCATCAAAGTTTGTCAATGCCGACCTCTAGTTAAAATGGAATTCATTCACCCTCCACCACCATATACAATAATAAATCAACCTTATCCACATTAGCAAGACACCCCCAACTTCCAAAATTATCTTTTTAGGCCGACAAGATTCCTTTTTATGGTGGAATGTATGCACGGAAATTATACCCTTCTGGCTTCGTTGTTGGTGAGGAATGCACCCTCTTTTGGTTATAAACTTCTCATCGGGTATGGGGCAATCTTCTTTCTTTCTTTTTCCTTAATCAGTAGACATGTTAACATTCACTAATTTAGTTTTAATAAGACGGACATGGCGTTGTTCTCTTTCGTGTCACGGATAGATAGGAGTTGCCTTAACTTTCGTGTTAAATCATGAAAGTTGGCTCTTTTTCAACCTTTTCTTTAGGCTTAATAGCTGTTGATATAATAATGATTCTATTCCAAACTTGCTAATCTAAAAGACTCGCAGGGGCTTTTTCCTTTGTCATCCTTCCCATTCGTCCTCTCTATTCATACCCAAAACCCAATCAAAAAGAAAGACGACTCGTCAAAACACACTAACCATAACTAAAAGTAAAATCACAAGGAAGAAAACCCTTTACGAATCTCAAAAGATTTGTCATTTGATCTGGGGATTTTACCCGAAACTCCATTTACAATAAGATTGAAAATTAAATGAAGAAGGCGCGTTTGATTTTCTGATGCGGAAAAACCCAGGAATATAGCAAACACCGCTGAATCTCCTCAGACAACGGCCGGCAATCTGCCATAAAAGTTCTACCTTCGCACACCTCTCCACAGACACCCTCACTCTTCTATCATTTTTTCCCTGTTTTTCTTCTCCTTTCCTTCCTTACCTTCATCTTCTCTTCTGTTGTCCCCCCATTTTTTTTTTTTTTGCTTTGTGGGCGTCTTTTATTGTTTTCGAGTTTCGACCCCCCCAATTCAATTCGCCAACAGATTCTCCTCCCACCCCCCCTCCTCCTTTTGATTTTCTTTTTTTCCTTCTATGCCCCCCACATCGATGTTTCTTTGCTGAAGTCGACGACTGTGGTCAAGAAATGAACTTCCTGACTTTTTTGCGCCCCTGACTTGGTTTTGGGAGCTGGGTACTTGGGTTTCTCTGGATTTTTTTTATTGTCTTGATAGTGGGATTTTTTCCCTTCCTGGGAATTGGTCTTCTTCTTCTTCTTTTCTGAATTTTTGGGTTTTGTTGTGGGATAAAGATTTTGGGTTGTCTGGAAGAGATGGTGAAGGAAGGGCCTTGTTACCACTGTGGAGTTACTTGTGAGTTTTGCTTTTCTGGTTTTTGTTCACGTCTGAAGGAAGAAGGGAAATGGCCTCCTCTTGATTTTTAGCTCAATCCATTTTGTTGCTTTGTTACGGAAATGGAAACTGAAATGGTAAAGAGTGTTGGCATCTGATTGTGGGGGCGGCGTGTTTTGATGCTGCTTGATCTGGGTAGAATGACATGCCCGCTTTTGGATTGAGTTGGATTGGATTGGGATTGATTCAATTGGATGATACATGCACAACAACAATTCTCTGCTGGTTGATGTTGTGTGGTTGCAGAACAAAGCATTTTGTTTGTCCGGTTTGCTGATCGTAACTCATTATTACTTCCTGTGATTTGAGTAATGTGGTAGGTAACTAGGTATTGATCGAATCGAGGGATTGATGCATCTTGTTGAGCCCTCGTTTATTTGATCTTAATCTTGTGTGCGGCAGCCACTCCTCTCTGGCGCAATGGACCTCCGGACAAGCCAATACTGTGCAATGCTTGTGGTTCCCGGTGGAGGACGAAAGGGACGCTTGCGAATTACACCCCGATGCATTTACGGGTGGAGCCCGAGAATTATGTGGATCATAGGGTAGTGAGAAATAAGAGCACGGTGCCTATTAGCAGAAACAATGAAGTGAAGGTACTGAAGACAAAAAGCCATGATAGGAACTTGGTTGTTGCTGGTATTCCATCCGAAAACTGCCAAAGTTTCTCAAAGGTTACGATTACAGATGATGACTTGAGTAATCGATCGAGTTCGGGATCTGCCATGTCTAACTCCGAGAGCTGTGCGCAATTTGGCGGTGCTGATGCTAGTGATTTGACAGGTTCGACTTGAACTAACAAGGATATATCCCAGAATTTATGTTTGATGTAGCTTTTAGCTGGAGGATAATTATCTGATTGAGAATCCACACCATGAATAAAGATCAGTCACGCTTTACTGCGTTGTATTGTGTGGATCATATTCGATCATAATAAAAGATGAGAGCACAGAATCTGAAATGTACGTGTAAATGGCTACTGATGCAATTGTGTCACTAATCCGATCGTGATTTCCTTCTCGTTAGGTCCGGCTCAATCTGTTGTCTGGGACACATTTGTGCCTTCCAGGAAAATAACCAGTGGTACTCGTTTGAAGCCATCTGCTGTTGAGCAACTCACCCAGGACTTGCAAACTATCCTACAAGAGCAGCAGTCGTCGTGCTTCTCTGGCTACACTGAAGAGAACTTGCTTCTAGAATCTGCTACACCTATCGAGACAGGGCATGGCTCTGCACTAATAATTAGAGAACTCGGCTCCATTGTTCGAGAAGAGGAATCTGAAGCGAGCTCTCTTTCCATCAATACCAAGAGACGCAAAATGAATGATGGCAGCGCTTACCCTTTGGCTCTATTTGTACAGGAAAAAAATATGAAATCAAGTATGTTTCCTTCTTCTCAGGGGATGGAACTAGGAACCTACAGAAGGTGTGTCTTATTGTTGGTACAGATCAACTGGAGGCCCGATGATTTGTTCCGCTCCGGGAAAATTACTTACTGTTTGTTTTTTGGACTGTAGGGAAAGTTTTCTTGAGGAGAAGGCTTACCTTCTAGGAAGTCCTCATTCTCCACTGCTTTCTATTGAGCTTAAAGTAAGTACTGGGTTTCATCACATTGATTTCATGATTTTGCCTTGTTTCCTGTACCCAACATCACTTTATTCATTGGTTCATTTTTATTTATTGTCATTGGTGTTGTTAGGACATGATAAACTTTGAGGTTTTCATGAAACATTTGACTTCTGAAGAGCAGCACGAGTTGATGAAGTACCTACCCGCGGTTGACAAGACGGCCAAACCTCTTGAAAGGTCGGTTATCTTTGAGCTCCATTTGTTTCTTCAACTTGGACATGTTACTATTTTTACTCTTAAGTGGAAATGGGATATGTTGTTATACAGTGTCAGAAGCTTGTTTACAAGTTCTCAGTTTCTCGAGAGCACGACTTCGTTTCAGCACCTTCTCGCTGAAGGTGTCTTCGATTCCTCGTCCATTGGGGAGAAGGGAGAGGACAGGAAAATCCTCGAGAGACTCGTACTGTTCAATTTGACAAAGTGCAAATGGATAGAACACTACAACCAAGTCAAGGTGTGTTATACGAGAAATCAATGGCTTTCAGAAGTGCGACTGTGGCTTCTTAACAGATGTTAATGCAGGAATGTGAGGTTGCTTCTGGCTTGCCGTGCCCTGAAGGAGCTTCAGGAACAAGTAAGTTCAATGATGCATGATCCAACACCTTCGAGAATTCTACTTTTGTCTATTTTAGAGTGGCCTAGCATTGGGGAGGCTAAGAAAAAAAAAGATTATAACTTCCGCTGTATCACAGAAACAAAAGCAACGAAAGGAGTTCCAACGATAAACCAACCCATAGACCATGATAGCTCATCCTTTAATCCAAGGAGCCTCTTTGTCGTTCCCATTAATGGCGAACCTCTGGGGCTAGATTCTTCCTACACCGATCATGATCAGGACCTGCTGCTCGAAGTGCCATCGAACGGGTCGTTCGCTCAAGCGGAGCTTCTCCAGCCTGCGCCAAATTCTACTGCGTCTAGACAAGAGAGTAAATAATAGCAGCCCTGGTTGTCGACACCCTTTTAATCATATGTAGTGATAGTCAGTGGACAATGTGGTCGAAATCTCCTAGTTTACTTATATTGCAACCGTGCATGTAAATTAATTTATGGTACATTTTATTATGCCTTGTATTTATTTTTTATAATCCTAAAATTTTGATTTATTTACTTTAAAACCTGAAAAAATAACTTGAGAATAATGAAAATTTAAATTATGAAATATTCTAGTTTGCCTTTTGTTTTTGGAAATGCTTTTATATTCATAATATGGAATTTTTTAAGCTTACAAATTTCTAATTTTTGCAATTATTGAAATAACAAAGTAAGAATTGGGAAGTTAGTTGGTTCCCGCGCTTTTGCAGTTCAAAAGAGACATTTGCAGCCAGTTGTCCTACAACAATTAAAATTACCTTATTGGTCTAAAATTTTGTGTCGAAGTTCATTTTAGTCCGTGAACTTCGGAATGACTTTTGAAAATTGTTAAAAGTAAATTTTTATAAAATTTAAAGCGAGCTATTTATTTCCGCATCAAAAAAAATGCTAAAATGACACCTTTAGGCTCTTACAAAATGTCCGCCTGCTTTACTAAAATTTAATTTTTTTTACAAAGTGTTGTATTTTCTAACAAACAACAATCATATTTGAAACAAATTTCCTACTAAAATTTAAATTTTTTAAATTTACTATATCATCCACCACAGTCAAATTATGAAGTGATTTAATCTAATACATTTTTGTGTAAAAATAATCGAAAAATATTTTTTAATATTTATTTAGCATTTATATGACAAAATTAAGTTTTTAACCTATCCACTTTTAATTATTTACACTCTTAAGTAAACATTGGAGAAGATAGTGTCGTAATCAACTAGAAAAGCAAAACCTGTGATTAGTAATTTAGGGCGGACTAATATCACCACCCATTTTTAATTTTTTTTTGAAATAAAGGCCTAACTTTGAATATTTCATTTTAAAAAATTTTGAAGTTAGTAGACTTGAAGTTTTAGGTCTTATCTAAACCTTATGCCAACAATAAACTGTAATTTTTTAGGATTTTTATGAATTCTTGGAATTGATAAAATTAAATTTAAATATTTCAGAATTTTCCCGTTCATCCTAAACTAGGATATGAACACTTTAAAATAATTCTGATAAAAAATTAAAATAATTATTTATAAATATTGAATTTTTATGGAAAGTCAATTAAAAAGTGTTGATTTAATTTTAGTTCTTCTCGGTTTGAAGAACCAACAACAGATATGACGATTTTTCATGATTACATAGACTTAATTCAAGATTTATAATACGTTAATTAAACACTAATCAACAACCCTCCTCACCCTCAGTGAAATCCCCAAAGCCCAGATGAGAAAGTTCGGCCTTTGAGGCGATTTCCGGGAATCGTTGCTCTTCTTCTCCTGTGGTTTTGTTTGCTAGGGTTTCAGGGAGCGCAGGCGTTCCTTTCGTCGGTTACTGTTGATTGGAACTGGCGTGTTGCGGGATTTGATGTATTAATTGGCGATTCGAGTTTATTAACTTGGGGTGCTTATGGCTACTACTCGATTTGGTTCAGTTATGTACCTGTGCTGTCTTGCTTTCTTTGATTATGTTTGTTTCTTGAGCTTGCTTGGGAAGTCGTGGAGAAGTCTTTAGAAGTTCGAGCGAGAGGGTGTTTGTGTGCATGATATTTCACAAGGGAAAGAGGCAATTCCTATACCTGCTGTGATCACAATCGACAATGAGAAACCGCCCACTTTCATCTATATTACTCGAGTGATCTACCCTGATTCTTGTCGATTTTTACCTCCCAAGGGCTGTGATTGTGTTCGAAAGTGCTCGGACTCCAAAAAATGTGCTTGTGCTGTCAGAAATGGAAGGGGAATACCGTTCAACCATAACGGGGCAATTGTCGAAGAAAGGGCCTTAGTTTATGAGTGTGGCTCTCATTGCAAGTGTCCTCCTTCCTGCTACAACAGAGTTAGTCAGCACGCACTTGAAAAGTCAGTTTTAAATTTTCAAATTTATCAAATTATCCCACGAAATTTTCAAGACTGAGTCTAGGGGTTGGGATGTTGGATCTCTAGCTTCCATTCCATCAGGAAGTTTTATTTGTGAGTATGTTGGTGAACTCTTGGAAGACAAGGAAGCCGAGAAAATGACGGGCAATGACGAATATCTTTTTGACGTCGGGAATAATTACAGTGACACCTGCCTATGGGGTGAGCTGTCGACCATCATGCCTGATTCAGAAGCCGGTTCTTCTGAAGTTGCGGGTGATGACTGACTGATTCACGATAGATGCTGCAAGACATGGGAACGTTGGGAGATTTATAAATCATAGTTGCTCTCCCAATATTTATGCCCAGATTGTCCTTTATGATCATGAAGACAAAAGGATCCCACACATAATGTTCTTCGAAATGGAGAACATCCCTCCATTTCAAAGCTGACATACCACTACAACTATACAATTGATGAGGTACGTTGTGCGGTTGGCAACAATAGAATGAAAGTTGCTATTTTTGTAATTCAGAGTGCACAGGACGGATGTACTGGGGTCTGATTATGATTATCTCCATTGAGCAGGCAGGTATTTTTATCTTATACAAATCTTCCGCTTCCACAAATTGGGGTCTCTCGTACCTTTTCAATTATGACAATATTTTTCCGCACTCATATGTGGGAAGCATTATCGACTATTTTAGTGTCGTTGGCACGATTAATGAGTTTCTTGCCTTCCCTGTTGTTGAAGCAGGAGATTCACACTGATCAGCAATAGCCTGAGGCAAATTTCTCCTTCCATGTTGTTCCGACCCACTTTTCCTGTACCTAGCCAACCGTAAATCATACCAATACATGTTCTGTAGCTGGAGATATTGAACTGCAGGGTAAATGTTTTGGTGTGAGATGTGTTATCGTGATTTCTTCTCAGTCATCGGAATATATAGACGTATCTTCTGCTAGTTCTGCCTCTTGACAGTCTCAGAATGCTCACAAATCAAGAGAGAATTGATTCGAACACGTTCTTTCAGTATTATGATGATGATGATGTGATATAGCGTACCAACGGTGCTAGCTAGTCGAGGACTGGACTGCTGCCAGCCCTTTTACATACTATTACAGCTAAATGCAGGTGGTGTTATGCTCGGATACATGGACACTGGTACGTTATTATGCTATTCCTTTCAATTGAGCTGGAAGTGTGAATCATAAGCGTAGCCAGGCTTCCAATCACCAGGGATGATCCCATCTGAGGGCTGGACCCAGTTCAAACCGTTGGCTCCGCCAACTTGGAACCTCAGGTTGATTGGCCCCCTTGGTGGGTTCTGTGAATCCCACACTGCCCCATACACTTTCCTCATCGGCTGCCATTCCTTGCACGCCTCCTGCATCAACAACACAAACCCCCAGCATTTGAATGTCTGAATTTGTGAGTGAATGAATGATGATGGCAGCGGCGGCGGCGGCGATTACCTGCCATATCTCCATTGCGGTGATGTTGTACTGGCCCCCGACATAGAGGGCCACGACAGCCAAGTAGTCGGGGTACTTGCTGTGCTCGTGGACCTTGAATATTATGTTGTAACTGGTGTACTTGCACGGCACCCTCCTGAACTCGATGTTGACGACCCCACATGCGAAGAGCTCTGCCACTCCCTCGGGCTTGGCCATCTTTGCATAAGCTCGTTCACTGAGGATGAAGTCTGTCCCATCTCCTTCCCCGTAGTCCGTCACAACCACGTAAGCCCCGTCATCCGTGCACAGTGGGCCTTTGCACCTAACCTGGGAAACCCAACAGCAAGAAAACCTTGGCACAATCAACATACAAGTCGAGCGATGCCCGTGGCCGAGCCTGCGTTAGGATGATGAAAAAGTCTATCTAGCTTCCTTCAGACCTGATAGCAAGAGCCACATCCAAATCCATCTTTGTAGAGCTTGGACACTCCGGTGACGTAGCCGTCGTTCACGTTCCTCCCATAGTCCCCGTAGCCACACGCCCCTCCTGCGCATCCCACAAAGACATGAGACGAGACTGAGGTGCATAAGCGCTTACGGGTAGCTATGCTTCTACTAGGTTATGTGTACACATATACACGTTCGTATTTTTATACCATAAGCAATAGCTGATAATAGAGAATGGGACATTACTTGGAATGCCATAACAATCAGGGCTACCATAAAATGTGGCTCTGGAGGGAGTAAACGAGTCTTGGGAGAGGGAAAGAGTTGGGAAGATGAGGAGAAGGCCAAGAACAAGGCATGGAAGATGGTGATAACCCATCTTTTGTGCTAATTTACTAATGAAAACTTGCAGAAGATGAAGATTTTGGTAATATTGAGGGAGGGAGGGAGATGAGATAAACCAAGGAGCACCTCCCATCTCTATATATTCATAGGGTTGAATTGAGATGGTGATTGCAATTGTGGGTTGGAAGCCAATTGGGTGTAACTCCCACTTGGGAGTAGTCCATTAAAGCTCAAAGATATCATCTTTTCTGGGGAAGAATTGGTGAACATTTTGAGGGTACCGATGTTTTCATGTGAAATTTCTTCCCCTTATGGCTCATGTTTTCATATTTTCTAAATTATTTAATGCAAACTTCTTGGGAAAATTCTACGTTTGGAAAAAAATTTTAGATAAGCACACAGCTTTTTATTACTAAGCACATGCACATGTAACTTGTTTTTGCTTAAAGGAAAAAAATAATGATAATGATAATGATGATAATAAGCAAAGGATTTGGGCACTTGAAAAGAAAAGGTACTTCGTAATCATAGCCCATTACAGAAAAAGGTCGCCATAGTGTGGCACAAGACAAAACTTTTTAGGGGGGAAATTTGTAATAACAAAAAGTTTGATGTCGACAACACCCTTTTTCCGGACACCTGTATAATATTTCATCCTTAGAAATTTGCCAAGTATTATTGCAGAACCAACCACCCCACTCGAACACTCACTTCTTCTTTTTTTTTTCTTTTTTTTTTTGGGTTAATTTTGTGAAAAAAGGGGGAAATTTGGGGGAGGACCAAATGAGGCGCAGCCATCTTTCAATAATGACAATGAAATAATTGAATGACGTGAGCAAGGTAATGTAATACACGTGTCGTCATGATTGAACGGCGTGAAATCATTGAGGAAGCAAATAACTGAGACGTGAACTGTTTGTTAACTTACAAGTACACACACACACTTGTATGATTTTTCCCACTTTTAACTACAAGTCGGCTGCTGGGGTCCAAAAGTAAACAGATCGAGGAGGATCTCTTCGTCACTTGCTAATCCAAGTGTCTTCTTGGTTGCATCTCTATTTTTCATGCGCCCCAGTCGTATTTGATTCTTAAGTTATAGAATGGGGACTAATTCAAAAAAAAAAAAAGACGATGGCCATGGATATGGACAGAGACGATAATTATAAAAGGGAGATTTTCTTCCACCTACTTACCTAGTAGTATCATTTCGTTGGGGACTAAAAATGGTTAAAGAAGACAAGTGAAAGAAAAGAAAAAGTTTTTTTTTTTATTATTATTATGCACACTTTTGCTATTTGGGTTTGTGTAGGTTTTGAAAATTATTGGCCGCCCATGTGGCGTCGCCAATTTAGGTTTTGCTTTTTTAAAAATCTTACTGACTAAACAGGAATACGTGTGTTTTAGGGGAGTGTTTTTTTTTTTTGGGGGGGGGGGGGGGTGGTCTTTGCAATACAGATTTCCTCCTTAAGTTCCTTTCAAACAAAAACAAATAAAGAAAAGGGAATTATTCCTTCTTAATACCAAAAATTCAAATTTCTTATTTTATCACTCAGTCCTCCTCGTCGTCCGAACCTTCCGAGCTCGACCCCTTCGACACTGTGCCGTTGGCTACACCACCCCCCTTCTTCGCATCTGGCTCCTCGGCTTCGTCCTCACTGTACTCGCTCTCATAGTCATACTCCTCTTCCTCGATCTCCTCTTCCTCCTCGATCCCATCCTCAGGGACAGGCCCCTCATCGATCGTGGCACCAGCCCTGGTGCCCGCCCGAGTGCGTTTCAGCACCTTCAACTTCAAGTTATTCCTTGTGTCGCACCCGATCCACGTGTCGCTCAGGCAATAACACGTTAGGTTATAGTTTCCCTCCGCTGGGGCGAGGAACTTCCCTAGGACAAGCCTCGAGCCCGATCGCACCTTCTCGATCGTCTCCCTCACCGTCTTCACCTTCTCCTTCATGTCCGCACCCGATCCTTCCATCATATCCTCGATGGCCTTGGATGCGACAGAAACGGCGGCAGCCTCATCCATGAAGCTCAACTTCTGAGAGAACCACACATTGTTCGACGTCTGGTCCGCCAGGAGTAACCAGTAGTTCTCCTCCTTGGGGAAAGGATAGTGAGGGGCGTGAGGGAGCGCACCCACGAGACCATTGACCCTGCTGAGGGTCACCCAAACCTGGATGGTAACTATATCACCCTCCTGGATGCTTTCTTCTCCCTCGGTCTCGCAAGTGATGTCCATCGACAAGGCAGGCATCATTTCAAGGACCCTTTCAATGTCGTCCACCGCGCTTGCAGAAAAACCAGCTACTTGACCGAGAATTTCAGCGCGGTCCTCACGAGGCATGTCCCTGAATTCCTGGAACGTCCTCACCTTCTACAATTACAGAAGATGCCGAGAATATATGACTCACCAAATTTGCCGATCAGTCCCGCAAAAATCGGTGGGATGCGGATTATAAAACCACTGAGAGAGAAAGAAGCTGTCGTGCATGATACAGAAGAAATTATAGACTGACCTTGCGAGCAATTTTCTTTATAACAGCATCGCTAAAGTGAGGAAGCTGCAAAAACGGTGCACTGCCTTCGGAAGATCCGCCACTTGTTTTCCTTGAACTCAGAGGAACGGCCTGCACATATTTAGATAAATTACTTTTTAAATCTAGATTAGACCGGTATTCCTACCTTATCACAGATAAAAAGAAAATTCAGAGTATGTACCTGAATGATGCATTGGGAAAGTTCAATGACCCCAACTGCAGGTCTTAGCCAACCAAAACCATGCGGACTGCGAGGCATTAGAGCCATCTGCATAAAGTTGCAACCAATTAGGTAGATTAAAGAACCTAAATTCTCGAAGTTATAAGAGAAGTACAGCATCAAAGGAAAAGTAGCGACCAGTTAAGCAAATTAAAACCCCAGAAAGCTAAGCTCTAGAACCTAAATTCCCGAAGATAGAAGTACAGCATAAAAGGAATATATCTTAATTAAGATAACGCTGAAATATTATAGCATTTGGCATCAATAGTTCTGGCCTAGACTGTACGGACACTAAAACATACCTTCATTAGTTCTTCAAGAAGCCTAGGAGCAAGTTCTAACACGCGTTTGAAATCTCCGGCTAAAGCTGGAGAGAGGGCAGCGGATTCTCTTGTTAGTTGTGCCTGAATCAACAGCTCTGTCTGAACATAGAACATTTTGATAATTTAGCATCACATGTTCGTCTAATTAAGTATTACGAGCTAAAACAAGAGGGGGAAGTCCACAATCCACACAATTATCTGGCAAAAAAGCTACCTTAACAAAGGTCGGATGCTGCTTCCAAAACTTAGCTTGCTCTTGCTTGATGTTCTTCAGGTCGAGATTCAATTCACTTCTGACTAATAAAAAAAGCTTTTGAAGGGGTTCATCATCCGTTCTGCGCACTGGAATTTCCATATATTCTGCAGCCTTTATAAATACTTCCATCACTTTGCTGCGAATGAAGAAAAAAGTTATACATTAACTTCGTAAACATAAAAAAGAATGCAAAAGAATATTGTAAAACTTTAAATACCTGGGGGCCAATGAAGGTTTCATCAAATGGTAGTAATTGGACAGAGTATGGTGCATCACATAGTTCCCGGTATACTTCGACGACCTTGAGAGGTATATCACGGCTATTACCAGAGGCAGAAGAATACAGACACCCACAATCCACAGTAGAAGGATCCCGCCAGAAGCACCATCGATGTCTAGCAGGAACTGTGGGAGAGCTATCCCCATTTGAAATCCCTGCATAGAGTCAGTCCAATTGAAAAGATGAGATCATTAGCTTAAGTTTTGCAATGGATAGAGTAGTTCAGATGACTTGTCAACGACCACTCGGCTTGGCAAATACCTGCTTGCCATCAGGATGGCCATATTTTTCAAAATTCTCTCGTGATACAGGATCTGTAAGAGCTTGGTAAGCCTTCGAAATGAACTCCACAAAATATTTGTGTGCCTCTGTCAATAAAGCCAGGTATAATCACATTCAGAAAAATATTATATTTTTGAAAAAATCAGTTCTTTCCATGAAAAATAATGACTAAAAAACCTGGATCTGGATTCTTGTCTGGATGGTACTGAATCGACAATCTTCTGTAAGCCTTCTTAATCTCCGAATCTGAGGCCCCAGGTTCTAGCCCGAGAATGTTAAATGGCTCAAAAACTTGAATCTGCACAAAAAACAAGGGGAATTTCAAGGATTTTCGATTGCAAGTTGAAAGTAAAACTGATGTAGGTATTATGACTAATAATTCTCATGCCAAAAAAGGTGATGGACATGATCTTACCTCTCCACTCATATTCTTGATATAGTACACAAGAACTATCATGATCACCCAAAGCAGTACTAGGGTAAGGTTACTCCATGTTGAAAAATTGGATATCTGTGACAATTCACGATCAGTAATGACTGTAAACAAGTTAACCCTCAAAGCGGGACATAATAACCCATGACTCACCCTCTTAAATATTGACTTCCTGTATTTTCCAGATTGCAGGCATTCTGTGCACTGACAGTGCAAGCATTTTGACTTCTTAGAAGCAGCTCGAGATAACTTCACAAGAGTGTATGGAACCAATGGTATTGCCATTATGGTTAAGATGAAAATTGGGAATAATGCACTATTCTCTTCTGAAGCGGCCATGATAACCCCCTGTCTCCTTAGATTTCCTTTGTTTTGTTAAATATCAGGGGAAAACCAACTTACTAGACAATCCCTGTAGAAAAATTTAAAATGTTATGGAAACCTCTTCACGATCAAATATTTTGATTTTTGCAGAAGTACCTCATAAAAGGTGGAGAATTCAGACAAGCATAGATTGAGAGTCTTGTACACGGCAAGGACTAATTGATTTCCAATGTCGTTGATATTGACAATAGGACAGGAAAATGTATCGTCAAGCCATCAGATTAAATACCCAAACCTCTCACCACCAATTATATACTCCTCCAGAAAAAAAAAAACTAAAATGGCAGATTACATGCAAAAATTCTACACACCCTACAAGTAGCCGATCTGTAATCAAAAGAAAAGACAACCAACACCCAGTTTTGAAACCATAATCCTCCGGCCAACTGTTGGGTCACTCAATCCTCAAAAGAGCCAAAACATGACTAAAAACCTCAAAGTACACATGCAAACAACCCAAACCCTGAGAAGAAGAATATCTGATTCCTGGTGAAATAAAACTACAACCTCCCAAGCAGATCAAAGACTCCACAGTAATCGCCTTCATCATCCATCCAACACACATTTGCATCCTGCAGCCAATCCAACTAATCCAGGAACTAACATCTACACGCGAGGGCCAACCAAAGGAATCGGCATGCTTATTTGTTCTCACGAGCCACTGAATTGCACGCAGGACATCCAGCAGCAGAAATTTCAACGAAGAAACGGTCTAATTCAGCAGGATCACAAATCCACTAAAACTGCCTCCACGCACATCGTCAGCGTAACAAACCGATCGAGCGATAGAACAGCACAACTCCCTCGCATAGACTCCACGTACAGGCTTACAACAACAACAAAACCCACGTCGATCGTGCAGCTCACCTCACAGCATGCGACGACTCAGATCCGAAGCGGAGGAACGGCGTGGGATGGCGGCGGGTGGATCGGAAGGGGGAACAGCCTGGATCCTGCGTAGGTTTGCCGTTTTTCCGTTACGGGGCTCACAAATCGAGGACTCGAATTGGTGGGGGGTTGGGGAGAGAGCGCAGAGACGTGAGGGGAGAAAAATCGGCAGGTGTGAATTGGGGAAATTTTGTGGTTAGGGTTTTAGGAAACACCTCTTTATTTTATCTGATATTAAAAGAAATATTTAATTTTACTTATAATTGATCCTAATTCAAGGATTGGTCTATCCGTGCGGATTTAGTAAAAAAAAAAATTGTTATTATTAATAAAAATTTGTGTTACAATCGACGATAAACGTCTTATTCACATATAATATGGCTCACCTATGTATGATTCTGCGGGCAAGACTTGCGACGCGGATGGATGCGGACATTAGCTCAGGAATGACTCCGACCCGCCCCCGGACCGGAGGGAACTCACCCAGTCGAACTTCTTGGCCCGTGCGCGTCCTCTAGGAATGGCATCAGGACGATCCCTGATGACCAGCCTATCCTGGGGTCCTCGCTTCGCAGTTTTCGTGATCTCAACCTTCGTTTCTCCTTCCATCACGATGTGTATGTTCACGCCCGTGATCATCCCTTCCTTCGCCCGGCGACCACGGTTTCCCACAGAGGAGTTCTCCCTCTCTTTCCTGCGTAGGTAAAGCCGATGAAGCCTCAGAGCCAAGTTATACATCCCGTCTTTGATCTCCTCCTCCAAGTTCGTCTCGATGTCGAGCTCCAGTTCCTCGCGGATGCGCGAATCCTGTTCGGACGGCTTCAGCAAAGGAGACGAACGCCCCTAGTTTATATACGTAGATATAACATCAACCGATCAATCTCCGGGATAACGAGAAATGAGAAATTTTCGAACCCAAAACTCAGACCATGCTGTTATTGACATTAACGATTCGATCATCCGGCCAGCCCCTTAAGTATAGTCGCTTCACCTGAGACAGCAATGGACCATTTTTCAGAGGTGGATCGACCATTTGATGATTCTTTTGTTGTGAGTGCATCTGCCCGAGTGGTGACTGAAATCATATCAACAGAAAATTTTTAGAGGAAAATAATAATAACATTAGCAATAGAAAAAGGACGTATAGTACATGCCGAAATCCAAACTCCCTTTCCTTTTATAAAATAGAGAAAAAACACAGGTTCAAATATGCATTTTATATTGCAAATTTTTTAAAGATTTGATTTGATTTGAATTTTTTTTTTTACTGTTCATGACGGCTACAACACGTAACAGTTGGGATGCTAATAATAATCTAAAAGAAGAGTTGGTATGTTTAGGAGTTAAAATGTGTGTATGCAAATCTTGGAACTTTTTGATAAAAATATATTTTTGTTTCTATACAACCTAATTATAGAATTTTTAAAATTTTTTATTTCCCGGTGCTTTTACTTGTAAGGCAATACATCAGTTTGGTTTTTGGTTTCCGCTTTAAGGAAAAACTATGTGAGGAGGACAACAAGTGATGCCCCATCCATCGACTAACTCGACTCGAGGGGAATAACATCCGTTTCTTACCTAACATTGTCGCGTTCGTAGAGTTCTAACGTCTGTCGTACGCGGCTGGATCTCAATGTTTAGGGCGCTCTACGATTCACGTAGAGCAGGGATATTATGTGTCTGTAATGACATTATTTTCACGATGATAAGTAGGGTGTGGCCAAAGATGCATTGTCCGCTTGAGAAGAGTCCCTTAATCACTCGTAACGTCGATCTCGGCCTCGAGATCGAGCTCATCGAGGTCGGATTCTTCACCAGCTTCACCAATCAAGTTCGACCCTTCTCCCGGGGTACTCGCTAGTTGTATGATCTTCTCTATGTCCTCTATGCTCTGTTGATCGGACTGGTCTCCAGAACCGTCCATCGCAGATTTCTCCCCCTCGACCAACTCCTTCGGCAGTTTCTTTAGGTACCAGGGGTGCTTCTTCACCTCTGGGAGTGTGATTCGCTGCACAACGTACATAAAACCAGAAGCATTAGACCGCGGCGAGTTGCACGCGGAGATCTCATATAGTTGGGTTACCTTCGATGGGTCGGCAACAAATATGCGAGAGAGTAGTTGTTTGCATTCTGCGGAAATGTATATGTAGTCCGGGACCGAGTACTGAACGCTTAATATACGCTGCAAGAAAGACCATCGTCGAGAGCGTCGTTCCAGATTTAGACTTTCAAAATTTTCACCGAGAGGAAGTTTCAAAAAGGCCTGAAACCTGAAGAGTCTTCTTGAAGTTCCTAGGGTCATCAGGATCCTCGAACGGGTAGGCGCCCAAGAGCATAACATATAACGTAACTCCACAGGACCAGACGTCGGCGATCTAGAGACAGAAAATGGGGGATTGGAGTAGGAATAAATATGCCAAATTGAGAATCAAGTACCTTGCCGTCATACTCCTTGCGAGAAAGCACCTCCGGAGCAATGTAAGCTGGGGTGCCAACAGTCGATTTTGGTTGCGAGTGCAACAGACCAGACTGCACGAAATGAGTCGAAGAAGTGAACAGCAAAATTTGACCACGGCAGCAAAAACAGAAGATCAAAGCAAAACCTTTGAGTAGCCGAAGTCACATATCTTGAGACGAGGCATCGGGCTCCCATCGAGCAATGTGTTTTCCAGTTTCAGATCCCTGTGGCAGATCTCCTGCAGAAAAGGATTCATTCCCCGAACATTTATCACCTATGCAAATCACAAGGAGAAAGGGCACCTCACAATCGAATGGCAGTAGCCGACTCCCGATATGAGCTGCTGAAAGAAGTACCTCGCCTGTTTACGTAGGGAGAGGGAGTGGGAAACCAGGTTCATGACCTTGAATCCAGAGCAGAACACGACAGGCTTACTGACCTCATCCTCGCTAAAACGACCTGCAGTGCATATCCGGTTGAAAAGCTCACCCCCGGCAGCATATTCCATGACGATGGCAAGATGGGTCGGGGTGAGAAGGACTTCCTTGAATCTGATGATGTTCTGATGCCGCAGCGATCGGTGGTTGATGATTTCTCTTGCGACCTTCTCGTCGATCTGAGAAGCAAAATCGAATAAACCAATCAAAGGCAGGATGATTAATCATCGATGCTGCAGCATCCATGAACAGAGGGAAGCTACTCTGTTCTAGGCCACGGAAGTGGCTTCCTGCAGCCAGAAAGCACAAATCACAGCAAATCCCGCCAATCGAACATTGACGAGAATAGGGAAACAAAGTCTCCTACTCCCACCTTTTGCCCTCTTTCGATGTACTTGACGGCCAGGAGCTCGCCAGTCTTCCTGTCCTTAACGAGCCTCGCGACCCCGTAGTTCCCGGATCCGAGAGCCTTCAACGACTCGTACCTCTCCTCCATGGTCTCAAACCTAAAGAATGCGACACTCTCCCTTTCTTCTACATGGAAGAACAACGACCCCAAGGGACACAAAAGAAGTCAATTCGCTCGAAAAATCTAAAATGTTTTTGGTAGGAGGAAACCACCTCCAAAGAAAATGATATGGTCATTCATCCCATCATCATCGACAAAATGTTTTCTTTTCTCCAAGTTGGAAGATCAAACGAGACAAAACCGAGTCTCAATATTCTAATGAAATCTTTCACCTTTTTCGGCAGAGGTGTGAAGTAATAAGGCAAGCTGAGCGCTGCGCCTCCTCCTGTTCCATTGCCTCTTGTTCTCCTCGCCGGCTTTCAAGAGGCATGATGATAATATTTGATTCCAAATAAGAAAATGAGCATAAGGCCCACAAAACCGGCAGGTCTGTTAATCAAGATTATCCCCAAACCCAATACACCAAATCAATTAATGTAATGTATCGATGTGACAATATATACATAGTCATCATATCACGCATGTCTCCAAGTTGGGTTTCAAATAATTGCAACAAGTTTACCAACCCATAACCTACACAAAAATGCTTATTCTGTAGCCAACTACCATATGAACACATGGTCTCATACATAACTATGTCGCCGAAAGCAAGAGTGCTCGTCGATTGCAGCAGCCGACATGAAAGTTTCACATAGGGTTACAACAGCCGCGACGACAGTGTCCTGTTCAAGCAGGTGCATTATCTCGTTTGATGACCTTTGACTACGACAATGAGCTCGCTCTTCCCTTCGCTTTGGGTCTCCTGATGGTGGCTTGTGGCTCCTTCCGAATCCACCACGGGGTTTTCCCAACCTCAATCTCGGGTTCCTTCCTTGGATGTTCTTCTGCTCCCTTTACGTTCGATCCATTTCCGGCCTTCCTTGCCTCTTGGATGATTTGTTTTATTTCCACGATGCTCTGTATATCCTGCTTGTCTCTCGAAAAAGCTGTTGGTCCTTCTTCTTCCTCTCCTTCAGTGGCTGACTCTTCGGGCAGGCCCTTGAGAAACCATGGATGACTCTTTATCTCTGCAAGAGTGATCCGCTGAAAAATAGTTCGGCACAGTCATGTCAATCAACCGGCACTAAAGCTATGCTCACACTTGATGTATGTTGTTTGTGATCTCAGTAGTTAGCTACCTTTGACGGGTCCGCGATGAAGATCCTGGAAAGTAGCTCCCTACATTCCATCGAAATGTTCTTGTTCTCGGGCACAGAGTACTCGACGTTCCTTATTTTCTGTGAGGAAACAAAAACAAGTCGTTTTAGAAAACGGCGCCAATAAAAGTTCGCACCAATTCGTTAATGAAAGAATTGAAGTTTTAGCAAGTACCTGAATGACTTTATGAATGTTATGCAAATCGTCGGGATCTTCAAACGGGTACCTTCCTACCAGCATGACATACAGCATAACCCCACAAGACCAGATATCAGCCATCTAAAACAAAACATAACAGAAATTAGATCATATTCGAATATGAACCCGAAAGAGAGGCAAACACGAATGTGGTCCTGATGGGGACAACCTGCCGGTTGTGCCCTGTTATCTTAAAGAACAAGTGAATGGATCGTCGCACTATTACCTTGCCATCGTATTCTTTGTCAGATAAGACCTCTGGAGCAATATAAGGTGGTGTCCCGACCAGTGATTTCGGTTGCGAGTGCCACAAACTACACTGTAAAGGAAGCAAAAGGAAAAAAAAATGTCGGATCTCCTTCTTGCCAAGAAGAGAAAAATAATGATTGCCTGAAAGATGGAGAAGCGAGACCAACCAGGGAGAAGCCAAAATCGCATATCTTGAGAGACGGGTTTGGACTCATATCGAGTAAGGTGTTCTCAAGCTTGAGATCACGGTGACAAATTTCCTGCAAAAGGAATCGAGTGGATTTGTTTATCGGATATGTTTCATGCCACAGTACAAAATGAACTCCGTATTCACTTAACCGAAGATAAGCGACCACATGAGCGGAAAATGTTACCTTGGAGTGGCAGTAACTGATTCCTGATATTATTTGCCGGAAGAAGTACCTTGCCTCGTCCTCGCTGAGGCCAACCTCATAAGTTCTGCAGTGAAGTTCTCCCCCAGCCGCATATTCCATGACGATAGCAAGATGAGTCGGGGTGAGGAGAACCTCCTTGAACCCAATAATGTTCTCATGCTTCAGAGATCGATGGTTGATGATTTCTCGCTCGACATTGTCGTTGATCTATTAAGACATAAAAATGGAAACATTACTTAGAACCAGGGAAGAATTCATACACGAATCCGGCAGAAATCTGGAGCGCATACCGCTTCACCCCTCTTGATACACTTGACGGCCACGAGTTCGTTGGTCCTCTTGTCCCTCATCAACATCACCATCCCGGTGTTCCCTTGTCCAAGCTCCTCCAATATTTTGAACCTCTCTTCCATTATGACAACCTTAAAATCGAAAGGCAAGCCTTAAGATCTCCAAACTAGTAAATACACAATGGAATTGATATAGGCATTCCGGCAAAACCCGAAACGTCTTCAACCTCACACGCAAGGATAACTTGATACCAAACCAAGCGAAGAGATGGCATACCTTCACCATGTTCCTCTCTTCGAGACAAAACCTCTGTAATTTTATTTTTTAAAATGGCTTACATTCTTCATATGAAAGGCATATATTTATAACATAAGAAAAGATCTAAACTAAATCTCGTGAAAATCATATAAGATATTATTTCTAACCAAAAATATAAATTAAATAATAACAACAAAATGATCTCAATATCTGATTTTATGAATATGATCTTTACCTACAGCAAACTCTAGCTGATTCCAGAGTTGTAAGACCTGGCTGCGAATGACCGGTTGAGGAAGTAACCTGAAAAGAAATTGGGAGAGACATAGGTATATGGGATGCTTGCCTCCGCGAAAGACTGTCGTATTTTAGCTTTCTTGGCGGAAAGCATGGGTGCCATCGACATCGTTTCCAAAATCTAAAGGGAAGTTTCTGTGTGAAAACCAAACTCGGCAACCAAGAATGAACCCAGAAAACGCAGTGCTTGTTCAAACTCGAGAACGAATCAAAGAAAGACATATCAAATACGTTCTGACTCGTTCAAGCATCCTGTAACCATATCAAGTCACACAAAAGAAAAAGGCCGTTGAGTTGTAATCACAACAGCATCACTCAGAAGTCAGAAAGACAGTAGCAGCAACCTTCAGAATAATCAGATTGGCGTGGTTCAAGAGAGTGGAATCCCGTACAAGGAATGAGGTTGGGTGGCCTGCCTTTGTGGCAGCCTTGTCAATGAACTTGCCAATGTACCCTGTGCCGTCGACCACCTGTATCCAGTTCTTCACTGACAACCCCGGAATCCAAACAAGCCTCCACAAGCGAGGCACCGAAATGATAGCTACTACTTGCTTGATTGAAAATATGCGCCGAAAATTGAGCAATAAAATTTTGACTTAAATAAAATACGTCAATAATATTATGTCTCAAAATGCCTAGGATACGGACAGATTTAAAGTTCTTATTTCATTCAGAGACATTACAGCGATGCCATTATCCTCATTATCGAGTTTCAGACGAACGCGCTGAGGTACTCATCGACGGTGGTGTACTTGACTTCCGGGTACAGTGCCGATGCTTCCACGCCAGAGGGCTCCTCAATCTCGAAGTTGGTCTGATCTCCCAGCACAAATATGGAATGTGATATGGACAAGACGATGTTAACCGGAAATGGAGCCTCTGCAACGATATACAAGGATCAGAAGTAGTTTTGATTGATCCGACCACAAGCATCCCACACGACCATCGAAACACAATCTTTGTTACCTTCGATGTTCTTCAGGACTTGCTCCTTGGGGATGTAGACCCGCTCGAGGGTCTTCCCGATCTTCTTCTCCCAGAGCGATGCGACATCGTTGAATGAGTAGGTGTTCTGTTCAGGCCTGATGTACAGGACTTTGTTCAGTGTCCTCGGATCGTCAACGGCCTTGATCGTGTACGTCGCAATGTCCTCCTCCTTGTTGAAAACGACTGTGGAAATCAGAGACTCCACAGTCAGTCAAGTTTCATCGGGAAATTAACCATTTTATGTTCCCATCTAGGGAACTTGTTCATTACCTTTGGGATTGCCATCACCGAGGATTGTGACCTTGTCCCTTGGGGGAGCTGTAGCACCGGGCTGTGAGAGAGACCGAAGGAAGTAACCTGCGAAGCTGTTGGAAGAGACGTAAGTATAGGGAATGTTTTCAGCCTCGACAGCTCGCCGAATCTTCGATTTGATGGCAAACGTGGATTTTGCAGGCTCCACGGCGTTAGTCCGATCAACGTCATTTCCAAACTCGGAAGGGAAGAATCTCTGTATACAATCAACAGCACACGGGCATCAGAGAGCCGTAACAGAAATAAACACCATTCACAATCGCAATTCAATATCTCCTCCTATGACCTTTATGTTTCCCGATTTCTTGATCGCGGCGATGATCCGGTCTTGATCGGCCAGCTGCCCGCTCCCAACTGCAGATATCACGACGTCCACATCCTTGATCGCCTTCTCCAGGCTCTGCTCATCGTATAGGTCTCCCTAGACCAAGAGAAAAAAGAACCAAATATCAGCATAACCGCCACGACAATGGTAACAGGCCAGAGGCCAGGGGAGCCTCACGTTGACAAAAGTGACACCGAGGCCGCGGAAGCTGTCGATCGTGGAGGACTTGGCCGGGTTAGACAGCGTGGATTCCCTCACGAGGATGAAGGTGGGGTGACCTGACTTGGCAGCGGCCTCGACGATGAATTTGCCGATGTATCCGGTCCCTCCAATCACCAGGATCCTGCTCTTGTTCGCCATATGAGAATCAAACAAGGGAGGGGATGAATAAGGATGGATGAGAGGAGACAACAGAGATGCTCTGACTCTGAGACGGTGGATCTGGAAGAGACAGGAGGGCATCGGCTCGATATTTATAACATAAAAAATGTAAATATCATTGCGGCTGTCGTTGTGATGCGGATGAATGGAGGAATGAACTTTGTCCTTTTTACCGGGTTCACGAGAGATGATGAATGTGGATGGGTTCGGGGGACAAGTTAATGCTCCGACAGCCAGGTTGTTGTCATTCACAACATCGGACCCGCTTTGTCATAGAGAAGGGGAAATCTGTCCTTTCCGCATTTATTGGGTTGGACTTCTGTTTTTTAATCGGTTGTTTGTTTAATTTGGGGGACAAAAATTTGCCCTTTCACCTTTTTTTTTTTTTTACCGGACATGGCCCCACTTAAATTTACTTAATTCTCATGAAAAATATGATAAATTATGTCATAAATTTTTGTTTTGTCAAAATCTTTTTTTACTATACGACATCATCACTATTTTTAGTGTTGTAATTTTTTATGGCCAATCTTGAATTTTATCGTGAGAAAACCAAACAAGACCTTAACATCTCATTACATCGTCAGTCCACCTTACACGTGGTGGTAACCTCATAATAGAGACATTATCTGGCCTTCATCGAGTTTACCGATTCTTAACTGCATCAATAACCACCATCCAACTTTGACTTCCAACTTACGTAATTTAACCATTAAAATTCTATAATAAAAAATATATGAAATATTTTAATATTTTAATTATTTATTTTTATTCTTTTAGTCAGTAATTGAAATTTATAAATTAAGGCATGTTTAGTTTTCTCATTGTAAAATCTAAGATTTGCCGAAATTTAGAAACAAAAATAAGTGATAAACTAAATTTTTGACAAAAAAAAAAGATTTTACATAAAATAAATAAACAGTTTAATATCAGTTTGTTAACGTCACGTTCGAAGGTTGTCTGAATTATGGGACACGTGGTTCTGTACGAGGAAATGGGGAGCGGATCACACGAATAGATCTTCGCTGATTTTTGGGCGGACGCGATCGAGAAATACTTGTCCTTTTGCATGCTCTTGCTAGCTGGCTTTTGGATATCAGGACACGCCGCTAGAGAGATATCCATTCATCGCCGGTCATTTATTGTATGACGTTGAACTGTACGGACTTGTGTCTTTGATTGATAGCAGCTGGATTGTCACGGTTGTTTGTTGATCACGGCGTGCGTGCTGAAGGCAAAGAACTTGCCTGGAACGACACCGATGCAATACCAGATGGACCAGTTCACCTATCTTATATGCAGCAGAAGTTTCTCGCAGGCGAAGATCGCAGACGTCTGGATTTTTCCACGAGGACGAGAGCCTGGACGGTCACCGCACAGGACGATGGAAGCCAGCCACGATGCAGAGGACAAGCATTTCTCTTGGACTAAAGATACGAATGGAGTCCGATTAGTGAGATTTGAGGAGAGGGAGTTGAAAGAATGGTCCCAAAATTTTTGTCCCATCCAAACCGCGGGGGAGGGAGTGATGTAGTTGAGAGCACGTGATCAACCACTGTATAACCCGCGAATCAACCCGTTGTAAATAATTGCGAAATGCTTATAAATATTGTAGTACTTATTTTAAAAATAATAATAATCCTAACTCATGCTTCAATGTCCAAATAAAATCTCTTTAAATCATGACGATGGGTACGTTGCGTTTGTTTGGGGAAATAATCATGACGAAATGTGTTTCTTTTATGTTATCATTATTCAATGGCCCTCGTCCACGCTAGCCCATCATGTCATGCGATGATTTCGGACAAATAAATGTTACTACAGACTTCATTCAGATTATTGGGCTGGAATCCGAGATAATTTAAGCCCAATGCGAGATGCAGTGGACCAGACCCCATCGTGCACGTCGGATTGTCTCCCGTTTTGTTTTATATATCGGTGTCTCGTCTCGTCCTCTCCAACTCGCAACTACTAACAAACCAAACTAAAACCTCTTAATTAATAAAAAAGAAAACCTTCCCCTTCTTAAAAACTAAATTAATTGATTGATTAATTGGGGCGAGGGAGGGAGATTTTCTTACCAATTGCCAGCTTCGACCTCGACTCCGCCACAATTTGAATAAATCAATCGGCGACGACGACGACGGCTTTGGATCAGCCCCCCGTTTAGCCCTCGTTCCCCTCCCTCCCCCCTTGAGCATTTCCATTCCTCTTGCTAATCGATCCGAGACTTTTCTTGTTTGTTGGTCGCGGATGGAGTGTTGAACCCCCCAGCGGATTTCTAGGAGGGATCTCGTCGGGCTTGTCTGTGACATGGATTCGCTGTACGGGACGAACGAGGAGTTGGCGGAGATCGACGGACAGATCTCCGACATCTTTCGTTCTCTCTCGTGAGATTGATCTTCTGCTTCTTTTTCTTTTTCTCTTCCCGTTTTCCCTTTAATGCGTCCGATCGCTTGGATGGTTTTGTTTGCTGCGGATTTGACCTGCATTGCTGGATTTTAGCTGGAGAGAGTTAGGAAACGCCTGTTTTCTGTGGATCGTTTGCTTGAGAATCACATTTTGACCTTCTTTTTTCGTTTTGGCTTGTTTTTTCAATATTTTATTGTGTTAGGGATTGCTTTTTGAGGATCTTTTGCGCCTGCATTGGCGGATTTGAGCTTGAGCTGGGTTTAACGGGCTATGTTGGTATACTTTGTTTCTCTTGTTATTTTACAAAATGATGTTGATAGGAATAGTTCGGTTGAAGCAGAATTTTCTGTTTTAGCTTTTACTGAGTTCCGGGATGGCTATTTTGTTATGCTAGCAGATTGTTTCTGTTATCAGAGTTGTATACGTTGCTCGTGGCCTGCCGGAAGAAGAGACCGCTTCAGGAGATGGTTCTTTCGTGTCTGAATTTTTTTCTTTCAGTCACTGTTGTTCCTGCATTGGCTTGACTTTTAGCGTTACTAAGTTTGTCATTAATTTTCGGTAATTTGTGGCTTGTGAGGTTCCTGATGGTGATGACTACATTTGGGTGGTTTTTTTGCTCAAGTTTGGATATGTCTGTTGACCGTGAAATGTTTTCTTGATGGTTCCTTTAGCTATGTTTAGCAAGTCCATGTGGTGATTATTTTGAGTTTGAGTATGATGAAGCCAGGAATTCATCTGTGCTGAATGAGGGTTTGGGGCTTACTTCAACATAGTAGCCTGAATCCTAGAAATTGGGGTTGACATTGACTGCATTGGTCTTGGAGCTTAATGTACAATTTGATTGACAGAAATGGATTCCAGAAATTGGATAAGGTTAAGGATGCAAGCAGGCAGAGCAGGCAGTTGGAAGAGCTTACTGGAAAGATGCGTGAATGCAAAAGGTAAATGTCGATGGCTAAAGAACTTGACGCCTCTTTTGTTTGTATTTCATTGCATCTGTCAATATTTGATTTTTCTATCGAGAGTTTTTCATTATCCATTGTGATGAAAGGAGAGTCTCGCAGCGTTTGTGGCTCATTATGTGACACACCCTCATACATGAAATGTCTCCTATATAATGCATGATATTTTGTATTGGAGTATGGATAAAAGATCTGATGATGTCGTTACTGAAAGAGCTTTCTGTGCCAAGGACAGTAGGTTGCATTCTTTTAGCATTTTGCCCAAGAAAAGTCGGTTCATCATTTTTGTTTGTATTAGATAAATCTCATGCTTTTGTGTGCTTTCAGGCTTATCAAAGAGTATGACCGAGGAGTTAAGGAATCCGAGAGTGGAAATGATTCAGAAACAAATAAGATGCTTAATGAGAAAAAGCAATCAATGGTTATGTATTAGTGACTGAGTCATTATCTTGGCAGTATTCTTCACGGAGATGATGAGATGGTATAGCAGCTGGCTAATATGTGCACTTCTCTCTCTGTTTTTTCTCATTGCTTGCAGATTAAAGAGCTAAACTCTTATGTCGCTCTTAAGAAACAGTAAGTAAACTCTCTTGACTGTTTAGCTCTGATTTGTCCTTTGTAACTGGAGTTTCACTATAGTTTTACATTTTATTGAAGTCAGCGTCACCCATTATGGCTACAGATATATGTAATATGATGCTCTCCTCTTTTCCTCTCACTTTAACATTTCGGGGACGGTCATCACTTCACTATCAACTGATTTTGTGAATGTAGTCAGATCTGCTTATGTTATGCTAGTTCTTGATCTAGATATGCGACGAATTTGGAGAACAAACGAGGTGATCTTTTCGATGCTGCTGCGGAGGGGATTGGTGAAGATAATGGTTTGCTAGCTTCATGTGAGTATATGCACTTTATAACCATTTCCTCTATTCTACAAAAAATTGCTGGTTTGGTTTTCGGAGATGAGTTTTAAAAGGTTACTCTGAAGACGAGTTGTATCATGTTGCCCACAGATATTGCATCTGCTACCCACCGATGATGATTTGTTTCCCAGTATATGGTATTTTATTGTGGCATTTCACAAGGTTTGCGAAGTACTTAAAATAGTGCGCATCTGTAGAACTAGAAGGTCTGTCTTGCCAACTGATCCAGTCTGGGTATGATGAATGTTGGGCTTTATATATGAACATCTCTTTATTGGACTTTGGCAACAGTAGTTTCTACTTTTGCATGGTTTCGCTGTATTGGTGTTCCTCTGTCTGAACAAATTTTCAACAGTTAATTCTCTCGTTTGAGGCACTAAATGTGATGAAGTTGTATCCTGTTGCTTGCAGCAATGACAAACGAACAACTATTGGATCATGGGAATCGAATGATGGATGAAACTGATCAAGCCATTGAAAGATCCAAGAAGGTCTGATATTTCTCGTGGTCGTCCTGTTTTCTGTGTTCAAGTTTCCTTGACTTCTGATGGATACTTTGTCATGTAGATCCTTCCTATGAATAAAAGTGCTTGTTAGATGTCGATCACTTCAGGATTCCAACTATAAGTATTAAACTTCAAGGGGACTGAAATGCTATTTTGAAATAAATTGCATAAATTTTCTCATCGGCAATGTTGAAGTTCACCTCACATGCAGCCTCTAATGATGATTTATTTGAGATCTCTTTGTTTCCTTAGGCATGTCCAGTCTAGTATAACCTCGGTTGTTTGCGATTAACAGACTGTCCAAGAAACTATCAACGTTGGAACAGAAACAGCCGCCGCTCTCAAAGCTCAGGTATGTGTAAAAAGATAATCTAGATCAAGCTTCCTTGTGTCTGTTCATCAGCTTCTCATCGTTAGACTGGACAATTCTATTTGTCAGACAGAGCAAATGAGCCGGGTTGTCAATGAGCTCGACTCTATCCATTTTTCCATTAAAAAGGCTTCTAAACTGGTGAAGGAGATTGGCAGACAGGTAGATCACCCAATAACTGCTTCCCATGACTTATAAATTTTATGTTGGATTAACATGGATGTTTCCTTTCTGACTAGTCATTTCTATCTCTTTCAGGTTGCTACTGACAGGTGTATCATGGCATTGCTCTTCCTAATTGTGGTCGGAGTCATAGCCATCATCATTGTTAAGGTAGCAATCATTTTCAGTATTCCCATTATTCTGTTGGAGACAAGGGGAGTGTTTGAGTTTTGCTGGGATGGTTTGGCGTCCGAGAGAGGTCATTGCTGCCCATCGTCGTTTCTAGTCGGGAATATGGGCTTTTTCCATCAGATGTTACGGGGGTGACATATTCGTCCTCGTGTTGCTAGTTTGTTTGCTTACTCCTTGGTCGACTCCTGCAGCTCGTTCACCCAAACAACAAAGATATCGCAGATATTCCTGACCTAGCACCTCCAGCTCAGACGAGAAAACTTCTCTGGGATACGTGATGAATTCACTCGTGGATCACTCCCTCCCTTCCTCAGGCGGGAAGACTACATCTCGTCTTTGTGCCGCCCTAAATTATTACTGCCGGTATCCCCTGCCCCCTCCAGAGGAGCAGAGGAGGCAGAGTTACTAAGCTAGCACCTGCTGTTGTACAACCAAGTACCAGGTATTCCCCTAGCCCCATAGAAGAGTGAGATTCTTTTCCTTTTCCTTCCTTCGCTAGCAAATGCGTCACAGGAATTATTTATCAGTCGAATGCGAGTCTGTGTGGGTGTAGACCTTACACTGGGGTGAGAAAATAGCCACGCGACTGGTGCGCGCCTTGGAGTTGTATCTTGTATGAATTGGGGATCAGCACCCCTTATTTATGGGTTCGTTGATACTTTAAAAACCGTTGATGGGAGATGAAAAGGTGGGCTGTTCTATAGAAATGATTTTTGAACTGCAAAATGTTTTGCTATATTCATGGAGTTGAGCTTGGAGTTCCAGCTAATCTTTTGACAGAAGTAATCACGGGTCAGGCATTGCTAGGATTGGATCCAGCTTTTTAATGTCGACAGTATTTATGAGTAAGGTTAGAAATCGAATTTGGCAGTCGTAGACAATAGAAAAGAAGCTTTAGGTGATAGGCTGTTTTTTTGTTTTATTGAGTTTAAATAAATAAGAAGGAATTGAGAGTCCTGTCTCTTTTAAAGTCAGAGAAGGGGAGGTGAGGCTCTGTCCATCGTCATTGGACTCAGCAAGACATGGGTGGAAAGTTTCCAAGTAGAGACGCGAGAGGTCGGTTCAACTGGACGATCTTCATCAATTTGTGGAAAAATTAAAAACAAAATTTCCTTCAAAAAGTTTATACTCCTTTTTGATTTCCTGACATCTATCGCAATTCGCATATGCGAAGAAGCTACTAGTGATATCTATCGCAATTCGCATATTGCAAGTGATAAATTTTTATTGATCCCAACACAATGAGATAGCCCCCGCATCTCATACCATACTATCGCATCCTTAATCGATCCGAACTCCACCCATCGGAGGGTTGTCATCATGATCATCAGGTTGCCTGGACACACGGATAGAGTACATCGCAACGGGCCACCTGACCGTCCAGAGCAACGTATGGACATCTTGGGTAGTCCTTTACGAGCTCCTGATGGGGAGACGGGCTATGGAGAAGAGTTGCCAGGGAATGAGCAGAATCTCCTTGACTGGGTTAAAGATTACTCCTCGACCGGGAATAAGTTCAGCATGATCATTGACCCCCGCCTCGGGAACCACTACCCTTGCTCTGCAGCCAAGAGGGTTGGTATATTAGCAGAGAGCTGCCTGAGAAAGAACGCAAAGGACAGACCGACGATGAGGCAGGTAACCACGGAACTGAAACAAGCAATCCTTGAGTCCCAAGACTTGATGGCCAGGTGATGAAGGATCGAAGAGTTCCTCAAATGAGCAAGACGCAGATGAATCTGTATTTTTCGACAAATGCGAGATTAAGGCAGGAACTCTAATGCTAAGTAGGCAAACTAGTGATGCCACTAAGAAAATGTCTAGTTCACATCGAAACGGATTCATTTCAAGAAATTCCATTTGCACGATCCAACTAGACCGAATGTTTCTTGGAGTCATCGTTATGGACACCCCGGAGCAGTTCGAATTCCTGAATTTTGGCCGTGAGTTTCAGGGGATCATATTGGGAGGGACGTAAAAAGTTAAAGGGACGTTCAGCTCATAGTTAAGTTCTATTGTACTCAATTGAAACGAATACAGAAATATGGGGCCTAAAATGTGATTTAAACTCCGAGATGATAACAAAAAATTCCGTTGACTTGGTCATACACGAGGCACGATGCAGAAGGCCTTCTCGTTGGTCCAAACAGTCGCCTCAGCCGCCGTCTTCTCCGCCATCGCCGGCTGGTAATCAAGGGACTCCACCGTTCTGACCGGAGGGTTTCGGTCGTTTCTCATTGATTCGAGTCGTTGTTGGGTTCGTGTTGATGTAGGTATGGGTTCATGTTCGGGAGGGAATCGGCGAGGAAGGAGCTGGGAGAGCTGATCAAGGACCTCAGGAAGGGTGGAGGTTCTCCTGGTGATGAGGTCTCCTGATTTGGGGTTTTGTAGCTCTAGGATTCAGTATCTCCTGTAGTTCTCTTTTGATACGACGTTTGATCCATCCTGGTGTCATTAAGGAATCACTTGTTGCTGACAATGCAAAGAGTGTTTAGATATGTAAATTGAAGATTTCCAACGGTTTTTTCTGTCGTCGAGTTCACGAGGGAGTGCTTGATGAACACAGACTAAGGACAATAAGGATTTGTGAATTAGGGAAGACTGGATAGGAGAAATACCATTGATATGTGGGTGGGAAGAAAGTGGCTCTGGCGTTAGTCACTTTATAACGACATGATATATTTGGGAATATTTATTTCCTTGATCTCATCGGGAAGAAATAGCCCGGACCAGATTGTTTGCCAGTTATTGTTGATTTACCTATCAATAAGGGGAAACTACTCTCAGAATTTTTTTACCTTCATTTTTTTTGTTCAAAGAAGATTTTCTGCTGTTTTTGTGATGTTGAATACATAGGTAGCTTAGTTCCGACTCTTTCTTTGGCTTGAAAGTTTTGAGAAGGGAGCATGATTAGGCAAAAGGTAATGGTGTATCATAAACCAATTGAACTGTAATAGGATGGATATACTTTTGGGAGATTATTCTGGTGAATTTCTTCTTCAAAAAACTTGTTGGCTTTCTTGATTGATTCATTGAAGATGAATAATTGTTGATCGGTAAATTGTTGCTTAATTGTTGTACCATATTAGCATGCTTTGTGTCAATTGAGCACCAATGGACCATATGGATGCTTCTCTTGTGTTATAGCTGAATCTAGTAATGATTTTGAGAAGCATAGATTTATGTGGTAATGTGGACATTTGGTCCACTTCTCTTTTATAGTTCAATGCCTGGCAGTACAGGATTTGAACTGCCATCCGTCTTCCTATACATTCACGATATCAAAGTCTCGTGTATGTTTGACTTGAACATTCTATACTAGTTTATATACAAATCTACACCATCACAGCTTCCTTGATGTTTCCCTCGCTTCTCTCTTTGATAAATCCAACATAGAGGTTGGTCCTGCCCAGGTCACTCTCTGAAAGCTTATGGCTCCGACCTCCTTCTGACATGCTTTTCACAAACTCCACGAGATTTCTCCAGTTACGTTCTTCGAACAACTTCTTGTTCATTCTCAAATAGGTGAAAGCACTCAATCCGATCCCAGAGTCTGACCTGCTTGTTGTAAGAACTTGTGCAAACGCACTTTCATCATATCTCTCTAGTGCATTTTCACCAGCAAGTTCTACTTCAGCAGTTTTTGCTGCCGTTTTTACCTGCCACACTAACCCTTCCGGGGAACAATTAGCATTTTCTGGCTGTTGGTCATCTTTCATTTCCATGCACGTGAAATTTAGAACGACTCCATGCTTGGCCATCATTTGTGCGATCGGCAAGTAGCCATCTCTGTTTCTTGTGTTGTAATATCCTGCTGTTAATTCCGCTGCATGGGATCTTGTTCTGTAGTGCCAATGAATTCCAGCAACTTTGCCTGACAGTTTGGCTTGTGTACCTTCAAAAACTCCTTTAGCTGCTTCTAGGATCCTGTCTCCATGCTGTAGTAGATTCTGGGAATACCATTCCAAGAAGAAATGTCCATACTCAGTGGTCCATGTTCCATCCCTCTTGAAAAATCCAGTTTCTTCCGGAAATTGATTGTAAAGTCCAGAGTCATGGGGTCCGCTGCTTCCCCATTCGCCATGTCCTGTTCCTTGTGCCGATGCCTTCAGTGAAGCGCTCATATACTGTTGCCAGATGAACCATATTCAGTTATAGATTTTATGGGAGCTTAGCATAACATTCAAGCTCAGTCATGATCCTAAGCAATACAGATAATCTCATCTGATTGGAGTATGGTTCATCTGGTTATAATATAATGGCTATCATATTGCTGTCTAAATAATATTTTGTATTCACCATTGAATGCAGTTCTATGTTTGACTAATCATATAGATACTGGGCATCTCAGCCTGAGGAATACCTTGTCGTAGCATTGAAACTCCCCAATTCCAGGAAATCTCCAGGTTCCATTGCTTTCTGGGTAAGACGGATACCTTAATTCGCCACAAGGTCCCATCCCAACTTGGATCTCCTGCATATTTTAATTTGATACCAAATGCTTGGATAAGAACAAAGGAACATACTGGATATTTTGGGCAGTTGAATGAGATATCTTGTAGGAATATTTCCAAATGCATGCGGTCCATTGGTAAATAGATGAGACAACAACTTTTGTCATGTAATGAAGCAGATATCAGTATCATGTAAATGCTTTCTATTCCATTCTCACCTCATTCCTTTATTAATGCAAAGTGTGCAGCAAAATCATGTCTTTATTTCATTGACAGAAATTGTTTCTACTGAAAACTGTGACCTGTAATTTTATCTCTTTAGAGGGAAGGCATACGGGGTTATCTTGTGGCTTAACATAGTGTCCCTATTTTTTTAATGCTGAAATGTAATCCGACAGATAGACTTCCAATGGATTTAGATATCTGGTTATATTTCTAGCAATAAGAACGATAATTGCTATGTCACTTGACGCTACTGCAGGACATCTGTGCCATATAATCTTCATGCATGAATTTGTTGGTTTTTGCATAGGTACAGCTGACATAATCAGACAAATTGATGCGCTTACCACTATCACACTTCCCATGTATTCTCTGAATCTATCCCTGAAGCCTTTCATGAAATCTGTGTAGACCTGGATGGGTGTTCTTCCTCGTAGGACAGGCAGTGAATCACAACCAAGGGTGATGTACTCTGGGTTTCTCCTGCCAGATCTATCTGTGTAGACAAGGTCGGGGTTCTTGCTTATTTCTTCAAGGACCCATGGAGGTAATGGAATACTGTAAACAACATAAGAGAGCTTATTAGAACCTGATAGAAGCTTATATGAAATGATAAGAGCAGATAGTAGATAATGAATATGCCCTTTTAATGTCAAGAATCCCTTGACAGCTCTATTTAAAGTGTGACTATTTGAATGTGGTGTAAGAGTAATGAGGTCATTTTGTAGATGATTACAGGGAAATTCCGAATATTTTCTTGTGTTCAAATGCTAATTTTAGTTCCTTTATATGGATAGCAAGTATACCTGCAAGAATCTCCAACGTTTCCTCCACACTGATGAAAGGACATGACTACTTGGAGCTTCAAGCCATGCCTGGCTACCATTTGCACAAGTTCAGCATATCCTTCCCAGTTATATTTCATAGGGCCATCTTTCTCAACTAATCCCCACCATGCATCTACCATAACCCCTTCGACTCCAGCACTTTTTAGAGCCATCAAGCTTGCATTCATTGCTCGGGGCTTGTTTAGATTCCCTCCGTGTGTGACTGTGTCTAGAGGCAACATTACATAAACCGGTACCTTGGTGCCATTGCTATGAGGACTTGATATAGCATGTAGCTTCTCCCATCCATCCTTCATCCTTGTTTCTTCACTTAGTCTCCCTATTCTGACTCTTGTTTCGTCCTTTGAGGATCTGATGGCTCGCCGGCGTTGAGATGCCTGTAATCGTGGAAAGCTTATAGACACAGGGAAGTCTTCTTGTGCTTTGAAGGACTTAGCATCCTTTAGATTGATGAAAGAGGTGGAAGAACGAAGGGTAAGGGTCATTGTTGTTGTTGCTGTATGGAGAGAAGGAAAAAATAGGTAGGGATGGATGAAGATTGGGTGTGGATTTATAACATGGGAATTAAATTTTTTTCTCCTTTGAAGGAGACGATAGTGGTGGGCTCCTCCGTGTATAAAAGGCGAAAAGCGTTATAAAAGATCAAATAGGTCAGCTCAACCTTTTTCATTCTAACTGTAGACTAAAGGATAGGAAATTAAACCTTTCTTTATCCATGTCGTTTTCAATTGTCTGCTGGACGCGGTTACAGGCTTTCTGTTTTTCCTGGTGGAGGCATTATTTATCAATTGGTGTATTTCATCAGCAGTCATGTCCCCAAATTAGCGAGGGTAGGGTGAGGATCGACTGTGTACACAACCTTCACCCTTGGAATTAAATTGCAAAAGTGGCATCTATGTGAAAGTTAATTGAAGTTAGCCTTTATCTTGCTACTGGTTATCCTATCTGATTTATGGGGAGATGGCTGGTGTTATGATGAATGCATAGGATGTCATCAGGTAAAACTTGTTTTAACGCCTTGCTACCTGCATCTTTATGAGATTTTAGGCCCTTGGCAAATGAATATTCCATTTTTTGTTAATGATAAACTGGATTTCTCTCACCATAAGTGTTTTGATGCTACTCGATGCCGGTTCATGTTATTCAGATGGAGAATCTGCATTTCTGGGGGTGATAAAGAATGTGTGGTTTTGCTTCATTGCTGTCCGGCAGGCAGAGTCTAACCTGGATAGCCAGAAAAGAGTTGCTGGGTTTGGTCGGTATACCTCTTCTCCGCTCTTCCCTTTCTTCCATGGAAAAGTCGCTTCTTGTGGATGGAAAAATAGTTGGATTTATGTGAGAGTTTTTCATGGTTTTGGTTTGCTTTAGATAAGAGTGCCACATCGACCGAGAAAAGGGAGGGGGTTGGGGAAGAAAGCATGTGGCTGCAATTGAACTTTCTTTTTTTTTTCCCCATTTGAATTTGAATGATTGTTCAAATTTGTTCCACATCTGCCCTCACTTTCTCTTACGCGTGTCTGGGCTCCATTTCTTTGTCTTTTAGTTACCAGAAATTATCTTAGAAAGTCGCATAATTCCACCATTGTTTTTCCCAGTTACTTGCAGCATCTCTGGAAATCAAATTTAGGTAGATTCTTTCCTGCTGTGTGTAAGAAAAGGATGGTGGTCCATGAAACTGAACATGGTCGGTACACACTTTCTTGACTTCTATTACCATAGCTAAAGGGAACTTGCCAGAAAGGTTCTCGAAGCGGCTACAATGGTTATTTTCACATTTATCTTTTCCTGCCCCTGAATTTCAATCAAGTTTCATGCTGTGATTCGTACGAATGCAACATGTGACGTCGAATCATAGGTATATGCATCTGGAAATAGTTATGACGGGGTAATGCTAACCCTTCTTTGGCAAGAAAGCTCTCGTCATCGGCCCGAGTGTTATTAACTGAGGAAAAAGGAACAGAATCAAGAGACTCATAGAACTTTGACGAACGGAAATATTTTTTATGAGTTTCTTATCTTTATCGATGCTATAGACTTTTCTTGCATGCTAGAGTTTTGTTCCTGTGTTCTGGGGATGTTTCAAGCTGGAACTAGATTAAAGGTGTTCATGTACCTAAATTTACAGGTTACCAGAAGTTCTCCTGCAGCTATTACTTCTGGGATCCTTCATTTTTCCAAACTCCAGATCCTTTTCAAGGTAAAGCCTCTCTCTGACTTTGAAGGTAGTGGAATGGAAGCTTGTTAATCATGGTGTTATCTATTAGTTGCATGAACTAGCTGGCTGGGTAGATCTCTTGACGTTACGGTACGGCATGTGAACGCGTGAATTTGGGAGGTGTACTGGTAGGCATATACTTGTAAATTCCCTTCATGCTTATTGGATGTCGATATCTCGGATGTAACACGAGGGGCCGATACCGACAGATTTGTTCCTGTTTATGCAGGAGTCACAGGTAAATCAAATTAGGCTTAGCTCTTGCCATGTAACCATCAGCCCTACCATTTGTTTTTCTTGTGGTGGAGGATTCGGTCTTATCTCTTTGAGCTACCGACGAAACCCCTCCCCCCTTGCTCAACAATAACACGGTTGATTTCGTCCCGGAATTACCACTTGCTTGTTTATTTCGTGTCGGCATGTCGATTTCAAACTTTGCACCGATAATTCCCTGTTGTTTTAGGCTTCGGTACCGTCTCGCATCCGATATTATGAATCCATGTTAGTTCGTTGTTATCTTGAAGACGAAATATAATCGCCTTGTTCTCTGCACATGGGATGGTATCTATATGAGCCAGGCGAGCAATTTTCTTTCCCTGTTACGTCTTCTTTGTGCCCAAGCCCGGTTTGCTTAGCGTGGAAGCGAATTGCATCCAATCAAAGTCTACGATGCATGGAGGTTTCGCTTTCGCAACTAGTTCTGGTTAAGGATGTGGACATGGACGTGAACAAACTTGGCTTGTCTACCGGGAGTTAACATTGACTGGGGCAGAGCACGGGTTATTCTCCTCTGACGAATACCCCTTGCACGACATGTCGTTTCCCCCGTTTCGACGACGCGTGTGTGGTGGGATGTTCGTCCTGAAAGAGATACGAGCGTGCCTCTTTTAGTACCTTTCGACCAATTGTAATATGTATTCCGGATCGGGATTCTAAACAAATTATGAGAGTAACCCTTCTCTTAGACGCCATCATCACATTGTTCCTTGTCCATGCAAATAATTAGCAATACAATTTGTTCTTAAGTTAAAACATTGTTACTTAGAAACACTGTTTTAGTGGTAAAGGTGGGAGGTATAGAAAAAAAATAAGATAATCCTTCCAACATATGTTTGCTGTAGTCAGTCCAACAATATCTGAAAGTTAAGAAAATATCTTCAGAATTGAATTAGAGATATTTCCTTGCCTCGTTGGATATTTATACGTCGTTTTCTTCCCTTTGGATACGAAATGCACGAATCACTTTCCTAGAGGACAAAAATACGATGACGGTAAGTGGATGTATGGTGGCACGCCATGATCATCTTCAGCATTACCAGCTGGTAACACTTGATGTTCACCTGGTATGGACCCAATTCGACATGGTTCTCTTCCTGTCCCGCGAAGAAACACAAGGTGTAAAGGGCGACTTCGAACTCATGCTTGATACGGCCTTGGACTCCGTTCCATTTGAACTGGATGGGGGGAACCGGCGGCTGACATTCGTTAACCAGGGTCATGAAGCCCAGATGATCCTCTTCCAACGTCCCTGGGCTGGGGCTACTCTCTTACACAAATAAACACGTCGGAGACATTTGGAGTGTGGTCGTCAAATGAATGTTAAACAAAGAATAAAAACGAACACACACTAACCTTAAAAACAGGCAACAACGAACACTTTGAATTGCTAAAAACAAAAAGTACATAGAAGAAAATAAGAGAAATTGCAGTAGATACTCAAAATCTTTTAGAATTTTTGGAGTAATTTTCGTGCCTTTTACATTATTTTTGTATTTAGTTTTTGGGTTTGACCTGTTCCAGCATCTCAGTGGCTCACTAACAGCATTATCACCCCCCAATCTCCTTGTTATGAACGCACTCATCCCACTTTTACATTCAATCACAATCCAGGCCCAACCATAGTATGGACTTGAGATTTTCGGCCCTTTTATTTTGATCACGTCAACGGGTAATCCTTTCACTGGCTCGGCGGTTTCAGTCCATCTTTCTTCTGTGTGGGCGGTGAAGACGGAATAGCCGAGCCCCCAAGCGTGAAAATGAGCATAACCCCTTGGCCGACTGTAGCCAAATGACTGTCTCGACCGTTGTCATAGACCTGGTGGGATCCCGTCTTTGTCGGGACTAGGGTCGAGACGCAGGCGTGTTGAAAGGCCGCATTCGGCATGCCATGGAGGGATGAGAATATCGATAGAAAAATGTGCAGAAGAGAGTCGATCGGAACTAATTCCCGCAGTTAGACCCTTGGTATGATGAACTATAAAACTCATTTCATTGTTAGCTGTTGAGTGACTTAGTCCGATCGGACAATGATATTTCCAAGGCAGGAAAGTGACACCCGGGGGAAGGGGGGGGGGTCAATACTGGTGTTCGAGATCGATATAAACACCAAGGAAGGATCGCGTCGATATAAATATAATAAAAAATAAAAAAAATTACGGCCCAACAACGGCGTACTAAAATAAAGTATGACGACTAGTCAAAATTTAAAAGATAGCAAAGAGAGATGCGTTTACCAAACCCAAATCGGATAATAACACTGAAAGCGAAGCCAATTATTATTATTATTATTATTATTATTATTATTATTATTATGGTGGTAGTAGTAGTATTGAGATGGGAGGTTGTCATAAGTTGTAATAATGGTGACATGGTGGTGGTGCCAAATCAGAAATAAAATTCCAATGATTCTGACAGGGCGAGCGACGGAGGGAGGGAGGGAGGGAGGGGTTGATGTGAATCAATCAACAATTAAATAATTGCGGCTTCATCAATCATTCAATTCCTTGCTTTTAGGAGTTTTTGGGTTGGGTGGTGGTGCCAACTTTGACCCTTTGAGTTTTTGGGTTTGGTGGTCATTCACACGTGAAAAAATATTTGCTTGACAGCGTTATCTAAGTTAGGAGGATTTTTCCACCGTTTAAGTCCGACTTCTTCTTTCAACGGAGAGAGTTTATATGTTTTCGATTTTGAACATCAATCAATCAATGGACCGATTTGACCCAGCCCCCAACATGTAATAATAATAAAAACCACTTGCATTTTTAGTTTCCCAATTTCCCATCCATCCATCATAACTATGCAGATGTGATGTCTACTACATCTCCTCCTCGTAACACTCGGGTTCAACACGACACTTGTTGACACGTGTTTGCATATCTCCTACTAGATCTAAAGGTTAAGTAAGCTTAATTCATCCACGCTCGATATTTGACGGCCCCAGTGGACTATCGAGTTTGTTTTATCCACCGCTTATGTTGTATGGGTTAGTAGGTATTTCCTACTTTTGCCGTCTCCATCCCTCCTCGGTTTCTCTCTCACAGTCAGTCGATCATGGAGGCTCCTCCTCCTCCTCCTCCTCCTCCTCCTCAAGGCATCGAACTCCAAACTGAAGGTCAGGTTCAATGATTACATACTAGTCATGGTGAAGAGGATTTGGATCTCCAGCTTCTCAATGCTTATTGCTGTTTCATTTTCTTACTACCAGCTGAAAGGCAACCGCCACCTAAGATCGAGGACTGCCCTGTTTGGAATCACCCCAAAGATGATGTTGGTAACGGTGTCCGGATCTCTGGCCCTAAGACCAGGGGCTGGTGGATCCGGGTCGCCATTTACGTTGCCTTTGTCATCACGGCTCAGTCTGCCGCCATCCTCCTCGGCAGGCTTTACTTCGACAAGGGCGGCAACAGCAAGTGGATGTCAACCCTCGCCCAGTCCATCGGGTTCCCGGTCCTTATACCTGTCCTGTTGTACTTGGGCAGTTCGGGGGGCGGCCCGAAGAGGTACTCTCCCTTGCTGTTTGGGATTTATGCCGCGTTCGGCTTCCTCCTGACTGGCGACAACATGATGTACACGTACGGTCTGCTCTACCTGCCCGTCTCCACCTACTCGCTTCTCTGCGCCACGCAGCTCGCTTTCAATGCTGTGTTCGCGTACTTCCTCAATGCGCAGAGGTTCACGCCCTACATCCTCAACTCGCTCGTCCTGCTCACGGTGTCCGCAACCCTCCTCGCATTCCACTCCGACTCCGGGTCCACAGCATCCTTGCGGCTGCACTTCGCGGTTGGGTTCCTTCTGACTGTGATGGCATCGGCCACATACTCGCTGTACCTTTCCCTGGTTCAGGTCTCGTTCGAGAAAATCGTGAGGAAGCCGACGTTCTCGGCCGTGCTTGACATGCAGTTCTACCCGTCGCTGTTCGCAGCATGCGGGAGCACGGTCGGGCTCCTCGCGAGCGGCGAATGGAGAGGGATCGGGAAGGAGATGGCTGAATTCCAGCTAGGCAAGGTCCCGTACCTCATGACGCTGATATGGATCGGGGTGTGCTGGCAACTAGCATCGATTGGGCTTCTTGGGCTTGTGTTTGAGGTGGGGTCACTGTTCTCAAACGTGATCAGCACAATGGCATTGCCGGTCGTCCCAATCCTAGCAGTGATGGTCTTCCACGACAAGATGGATGGGATCAAGGCCATGGCCATGATCATAGCGATCTGGGGATTCATATCTTACATCTATCAGCACTACCTTGATGATGCCGAGGAAAAGGCTGCAAGAAGCCATGGTTGCCATGGCAATTCTCCTGCTGATGCATGTACCAAAGAAGAGTGCTGAAACTCCCTGCTCTATGCAGAAATCCCTGATGTAACGACGCAGACCTAACCTGCAAGGAAAGATAGCAGTGAAACCGTCACTACTATGCCAGAAACCCACTTCATATAAAGATCCACTATTTCAGATCCCGATCAGTCGTTATAACATTTCATGTCACTCTTCGGAGATCAAATTGCAATATAGTATTAAAAAACGACCTCGTGCGAGCTTGTCGAAGCATCTTCTTCCTTAAAAACTGCCCACTGATGTTCTACTCCTGAATCCACATTCGTCAGGACGGCATTGTCCCCTGTAGATGACATTCAGACATTGTTGCATATTAAAAAGTAAGCATGAGAAGTCAATGAACGACCAAAAAAAAATAGTGCGACTACTCTGTCATAACCAAGGAAAGCTTGCCAAAGAGAGGTAATTAGCCATATGCACTCAGATTTCGAAGTACTTGTGGGTAATTCAACAAATGCTTAACCGCAAGATAGAGTAACCCAGAAATGAGTGGTGCAAGTCAACCATCACTTAAGCAAATCAGTCGAGTTAGTTTCCCAGATATCAACTACAACCACCATTGAGGCAATCGAACCTCCAATTCTGCCAATGCCATGATTTTATGGAGTACTATAGAAGTGAGGAAATTGGTGTAGACCTCTTTCTCTTACGGAAAAGATTCCCATCACGTGCCATGCATTTGCAGTAGCCATCTGCATTTTCGTTGAAACTCTGACTATCTATACGTAGCATGATAATTAGCCAGTTTGTATTAGCTCCCTTCTCGAGCCATCTTCTCCCTATTGCTCAACAACCATCACATTTTTGGATGTCGATTTTATCTGAGAACCAATATCACTTAGCAACGAACAAACAATACTTCTTCGATAGGCCAAACTTTTACTGGGTGATTCAAAATCGATGCATCCTTCGGAAACAACACTACAACCAGAAGGCTTCTGCAAACCCTTTTCCCGCATTGTGATTCTCACATTCTCTACTGCATCCCAGTTCCCTTCTGCTGCATACATGTTGGACAAGAGTACATAAGGCCCAATGTCGCCTGGATTCATCTCCATCAAACGAGTGGCAACTAATTTTCCCAGTTCTGTCGAAGAACGAGTTTGACAAGCGGAAAGAAGAGCACTGTATATTGGAGATCCAGATTTCGTGGGAATCTTACTTAACAAATCTTTTGAGTCCTCAAGTAAACCTGACCGGGAGAGAAGATCAACCATACATCCATAGTGCTCAATCTTGGGTTCAAGCCGGTAAACCCGACACATAACATCAAAACACCACCAACCCTCCAAGACCAATCCAGCATGTGCACATGCAGATAAGATGCAGACAAAGGTGGCGTGGTTTGGTAGTGGACCCCTTTTCACCATCTCGAGGAACACTTCCAGGGCTTTCTCCCCATGTCCATGAAGCCCATAAGCCATAATCATCGAGTTCCAAGACACAACACTCTTATCGGGCATCTGGTCGAAAACCTCACAAGCCAAATCCATTGCCCCGCATTTCGCATACATGTTTAACAGGGCAGTATATAATAGCACATCGGGTTCGATACCATTGCCTTTAATGTATGAATGGACATATTTTCCTCTCTCAAGGTCGCCTGCATGTGCAGTGGCAGTCAAAACACTCATAAGCGTAGCACAATCAGGCACAATCTCTTTCTCCTTCATCATCCGATCGAACAACTTAAAACATCCATCGTGGTCCTTGCATCGGACACAAAGTGCCAGCATGGAGTTCCACGATACCACGTTTCTCAAAGGCATGTGATCGAAAATTTCAAGAGCCAGTGAGATGTTCCCGATCCTCGCGTATCCTTCAATCATGCAATTCCCAGAAACAACGTCTCTAACTGGCATACTGTCAAACAAGTATCGAGCCTCTTCCATGTCCCCATTCGCAACATACCCATAGATCATCGAATTCCAACCGAAAACATCCCTATCAGGCATTTCATCAAACAACTCCCTCGCGGCACTGATGTCCCCATTCTTTACGTATCCATCAACCATGGCATTCCAACTAACCAAATCTAACACAGGCCCCACATCAAACACGGTCCTCGCACTTCCTATCATCCCGAAAAATGCATACATATGAATCAATGCATTCCGAACGAACAAATCTGCCTCGAACCCAAACCTCACCGCCCTCCCATGAGCTTTCTCTGCTTTCCTCACCGAACCGGCTCCCACGCACGCCTTCAGCACGATCGGGAAAGTATAATGATTCGGCGCGACATCCCTCCCGACCATCTCCTCCCCGTAAAATTCCAAAGCCCCAGCCCCATCACCCATATTCACCAAACACCTGACTATACTATTCCCCAAGAACGCATCTTTCTCGACGACGCCCTTATAGAACACGACGGCATGCTCGACTTCCCCGATAGAACAGAGCCTTTTCACGACCTGGCTAGTGACGAGCGAATCCTGGGACAACCCGGCGGTTACTAAACGCGCGTGGACTTGTCCGAACTCCCGGATGGATCCACACCCGCAGAGTTTCCTGAGAAGCGGGTGGTCCAGCGACAATTCTGGCGGGGACAGCTCCTGGGAAGGGGTCCCGGAGGGAAGGGGTTCGGGCGGGAACAGCCGAGGGGGGCGCCGGGAGAGGTTCTTCTGGGACTTGATGAACTTATCGAGGGATCGGGATGATATCTTCAATCTCGTTAGGGTTGAACTGATCGAAGATGGCATCTTCTTGGGCGTGATCAAATCAATCCCCAGGGATTTTGCACTTCAATCGAATGTGGTATGAATGAATAATGACAATAACACGGCGGGCAAATTTTAAAAGCCACCAACCCAACTTCCGCAGATATGCGTAATTTATGCTACATTTCCATCCAACTACATGATTCAGCTAATAGTTGTCGGAATGAATGAATATTTCGCGATCCTTTTCACCTGGAGCTCACGGGGTTTCGAATCTCAACCACGGCCTCGTAAGTCTAGTGGAAGAGAGTCGTGGGCGTTGTCCTGCTATTCTGCTGTTCGCTCATGGACTAGGAATCTCAGGCCATCTTTATTTTTCAGAGATTTCCTCACGTCATCTACATCAGGCGTGGCCCCTCTTTAATGTCGGTGCCGGACTTGCATGTGATCACGACGACAACTGCAACCAGTGCCGGCGGGGAACCATTGGGATTTGCATCAACAACTTCTGCCAGCGTGTTAGGTCTGAGTTCTTCATAGCCTATATATATACCTGTACATGCATCACACTATCGTTAATTCGCTTCAAAATTTCTCCATTAACAACATCGAAGGGACGGAGAAGAGCAGCTGATCCCTTGCCATCCTTCTCCTCATCCTGGTCGCGTGTAAATAGTGTCTCCGTCTTCAATCGCATTAAACCTTATCATTTTGCGTCGGGAGCACTGACCTGTTTGTTTGTATTCGATCAGGTATGGACGCAGACGCAGTGGAGCCTCCCAGATCATCCAGGGATTGCCGCAACAAATGCAGTTGCGGAAATGCATCTCTCAATGGAGTATGCGAGTGCCTTTTGACCAGGCCTCAAAATTGGCTCGCTCAGGGCTGGCAATATAGCCTGATCGCCGAGGGCCCTGGATTGAATAAGTGTAACCTAGCAACTCTTGGGGCTGGCAACGTAACCTGAATGCTTGTGAGATCATTCATGGTTGTCCAAACTCGATGACTGAGATCAATTCATGAGATTAGAATGTAAGAATCTGCTCATCGTCGTCCCCGTTGTTTGCCCTGAAAGCTAGTAACAGCATTTCTCGAGCTTCAGCCGGGAGTTTGTCTCTGGACAAGAACGTCCGAACCTGTCCTTGTAAGGATACCCAACTACATCCCGGGAACTTCCTCACACCCTTGAGTCCCATCTCCCTTCTGAGCAGTTTTTCCTTGGAATGTAGTCCGTTTGCAGCATATATGTTGCAGAGTGCAGTGTGGCCTGGCGCATTCATGGGATCTAGCTGAAGCAGCGTCTTGGCTGCCCTGCTGCCAATCTCAAAGTTATTGCTTAATCCGCAGAGGCCAAGCAGGGTGCCCCATACAGTGGTATTTGGTGCTATGGGCAGTCGGGTGACAAAGTCTTCCACTTCTTGAATTTGCCCTGTCCGGCCTAGTAGGTCCATCATGCAGGTGTAATGCTCAGGTCCTGGAGGAATCCTGTGCGAGCAAATCATGGCCTTGAATGTGGCGAGACCTTCTTGGACGAGTCCTGCATGGCTGCACGCAGACAAAACTCCCAAGAATGTAGTCTCGTTGGAAAGACAATCGGACTCCTTCATTTCTTCAAGGAGCCGGAGGGCTTTCCTGGCAAAACCGTGATTTGCAAACCCCATGATCATGGAATTCCACGACACTGTGTCACGAACGGTCATCATTGAGAAAATCTCATGTGCTTCATTTATCTTTCCACACTTTGCGTACATTGAGATGAGCGAGTTCTGTACAGTTAGGTCATGGACCAGATAAGATTTCACCAGCAGGGAATGAAACTGCTGTCCCTGGTCTAGATATGCCACTGCTCCTGCAGCTCCGAGTAGACAGGAATAGGTGTGGTTCTGGGGAATGATCCCTTGATTCCGCATGCGTGAGAATAAAACAATAGCTTCGGAAATCAGCTCATTATGCACATATCCCGATATCATTGCCGTCCACGCAACGCTGTCCCGGTCCGGCATCTTGTTGAAAAGATTGTTAGCATCTGATGTTTGTCCAACACTCAAATAAGCACTGATCAGTGACGTCCACGATATTTTATCTTGAAAAGGAGCTGCGTCAAAGAATCTTTGTGCGCTTTCCAACTGTCCGATCCTAATATAGCCGTTGATGATCAGATTATAACACGAAACAGAACAGCTCATCGAGCTCTTAGAGAAGATGTAGTGTGCGCACTCCATCATGCCGAACATGGAGTACATGTTAATCAAGCTTCTGGGCAATTTTCCAGTGAGATCACCTGATTCCATCCCGCTTATGACCAACAAGGCATGGACCTGCTTGCCCAGAAGAATGATTCTGACCCCAGCACAAGCATACAGCATTGAGATAAAAGTTTCTTCATTTGGTCTCATGTTGGTGTCTCTCTTCATCTCAAGAAAGAGCCGAAGCGCCTCGTCATGCATTCCATTCCACGTGAAGCCGCTGATTATTGCCGTCCAAGATACAACACTCTTCTTGGGCATCTCCCTAAACAAGTTATAACCTTCTCTGACATTCCCATTCTTACAGTAACCTGCGACCATCGTGGTCCAAGTAACCTCGTTTTTCTCGTCCATCTCCTCGAACAACTCTCTTGCTTCTTTCATCCTATGCTCCTCGACGTACCCAGATATCATAGTGTTCCACGAAACAATACTCTTCGTCTCCATCTCATCAAACAACCGTCTCGCTTTCTCCAACTCACCATTCCTGATCAACCCAACCATCATCACATTCCATGAAACCACATTCCTCTCCGGCATGACCCTGAAAATTCGCCATGCCTCGTCCATCATCCTCTCATTTGTGTACCCCGACAGCATTGTTGTCCATGTGACCGCATTCCTCAACTTCCCCAGCTCATCAAACAGCACTCGAGCATCTCCAAGCCTTCCGTTCCTAATAAACCCCGTGATCATAGCATTATAAGTTACAGCATTCTTATATGGCATGACCCTAAACAGGGACTCCGCTTCGCGGACGTATCGGAACGTGCAGAGCTTCGAGAGCAGCGAGGTGTGGCGGCCGACCCGGCCATGCCTGCCCTTGTCGGGAATTTCGTCAAGCAGGTTCAGTGCATCCTGGAACTTCTCGGAGGAGAGGCAACAGAGTACACGGGATTCGTCCGGAGATAGATACACGTGGCGGGCACCGATCGTCGAGAAACTCTCGATTCGAAGGAGAAGTCGATCAAGACGTGAATACAGGGGTGCAGATCGAAATCCATTGCGGAACATTTAACGGAAGAAGATGGAGAAGAAGATCACCAATTTTTAACATTACAAACACCCGCCGAAACGGCAAGTGGTGCTGCCGTTTCCTCGGTCTACTCAAATTCTGTTTTACCTGTGACCCTGACTGACAAATAGCCTTTTTTTTTTCCTCTCTCTCCTCCTCAATCTTCCGTGCAGAAAAGAGAAGACTCTCTCTCTCTTGGCTGCAGCTCTCGCCCTCGTTTTCACACAAAAACCCACGCTCGGAACCCTCGTCTCCGGTTCTGTGACAGTTTTGCGTCGCGTCCCTGTGGTTTCATTGGTTGGGTCAATGTATATATATTTACCTAATTGTTAGCATAAGAGTAAGATTCATACCGTCGAATAAAGATATCGAACAAGGCCGTCCCAGATAAAGATTCGACGTGGGATTACAGGAAGGTGATAAGAAATAGTCTCACACCCAAGATATCGTTCACCTAATTGTTATCACCCCGGAGCTCGTTATTTGTGGCTTAATCGGAGGATTATTGGGGGTGTTGTTGGAGTAGTAGTAAATACTCGCGTTGGACTTGTGCCAGCGATACTGTTCCGACTCCGCGTATTTTCCCTGTTTTTCCGGCAGGAGTCTTTCTGTTGTTGTCTGCCTAGGCTTTATTGTTGACAGGTGCTGTGTTGTTGGTGAGCTGAGTATTCCAGGAATGCAGTTTCTATTTTGAACTCCGATTTCTTTAATGGAGGATAGGATGGTTGAGATGGAGCAGGGGGATGAAGTAGTGGCGAGGCGTACTCGGCAGCAGCGACAGAATTTTGGCTGGGGGAAGCCGAAATCAGTTATTAATAAGTCCGTGAGTGGAGTTGATCAGAAGGCCTGAGATTTCTCAGGAAGTCGAGCAACTTCAGCAGCGGGTCATCGAACTAGCATGTGGTTTGTGAGATCGAGTTATGGGATTGCAGGGGATGTAGATGATAGGAACATAGCTTTGGAGTGGGGTGGGAAGAAGAAGATTGGAGTGATTCACCGTCGTGGGGGAAAAAAGGGAATCAATCATGTGGCAACTCTAACCGTTTCTCCCAGGAACAAAGACACCGGATGTTGGTGATTGTAAAGTCAAGCATGATCGTAGCAGGGAGAAGAAGGTGACCGATGAAGTTGAGGAAGAAGCTGGAGTAGCACCAGGAGCTCGAGCACCTTCATGTGTAGCACGTCGTGCTAGATCACAATTTTGGAAGTCGACTTCCAGTGTTACTAAAAGAGAAATGCAACTCAATGGAGGGTGACGATATGACGTCGTCGGTTTGTGCGCCGGAGCCCACTCCAAACGCACTTCTGCCAGGCAAGCATCATCGTGCCGGAAAATCGTGTTTCTTAAGTGGCGGCCCTGGTTTGGTGGTGCTTGCTTGCCTTTTTTTCTCAATGGTCTGCTGACTCATACGGGGCCATTTCATTGGGGTTGCATCCAACGAGAACGATTTAACAGCGTGTTTTTTTTTTTTTTGTTAACAATGGTCTGATTTGGGAAATGAGAGTGTAGTTAGTAGCTAGTAGCGACACTGATCAATTAAAAATGACTAGTTCTTTTGAAGCTTGTTCCATTTAGCTAGCAGCTTCGCATTGATATTCATTCATTCCCGCCATCGACAAACATTTAACCCCGGTCTACCCCTCAAATTACCATCCCGCCATTCAAACCTCCCAACCGGGAGCCACACCAAACAAATCGATCTCTCCCTCCCTCCCTCCCTCCCTCCCTCCGCCCCAAGAACGACGACGAAGGAAACTTCCCCCTTCCCCTTCTTCCGCGATCGTAACGAAGATTCCAGTTCGGACCGGCCCGGTTCGCCAAATGATCCAGGGATGGCATCTCGGCGACGTCGTCTCCTCATCCCTCTTCGCCCTCTTCTTCGCCTCCGCCCTATCATCCGCTCGCGGCGCCGATCCGGGCTGGCCCACCTGCTCGAACGCCACCGTGGTCGGCGGTTTCAGATCCGAATTCAAGATGGTGCAGCACCAGCTGCGCGGCTACTTTAGGGTCATTGATAATTGCTCCTTCGAGGTTTCCCAGTTTGATATTCTCCACGGGGCGGATGTACGCTGGTGGGGTTCAGCGTCTGCCACCTTAGATAACATCACGGCCGGGTTCGTCATATCCGATCGGAGATTAAACGGGACGTAAAGGAACGATAGTTTTGTTGTGAGGCTGAGGGATAATGTTAGTTTGGATTCGATAGGGGTTGTTTCAATTTGGGACGCGCCCACTTGGTCGAATTTTGGGTACGTGATCTTGCCCAATGTCTCAGAGCCGAGACCTGCACCGAGCCCAGGTGGGGAGATGGAGGGGATTAAGGTTTATGACGAGCCCACGACGTTTGAGAACTGTAAGGTATTGTCGCCCGGTTACCAGGTCAGGTGGATTTTGGATCTGGATCGGGATTCTATTGATATTGGACTGGAGGCGGCGACAGGAACACAGAATTACATGGCGTTTGGCTGGGCGAAACCAGATGCCTCTTTCGATTTCATGATGGGGGCTGATGTGGTGGTTGCAGGTTTTACGGAGGAGGCCCTGCCATTTGCGGATGATTATTACATCACGACGTATGGCGAGTGCATGGTAAGTAAGGATGGGAGTGCTCGTGGTGTATGCCCTGACACGATATACGAGCCAAGTGATCCAATAGGTTCGGTAAATAATACTGAATTGTTGTTTGGGCAGAGAGTGGAGTGTCCTTTATCCGATATAGGCGAAAGTTGAGTGCTGTTGATAACAAGTACGACTTGCCCGTGAAGTATAAGGAAAACACGACAGTGATCTGGGCATTAGGGTTGTTGAGTCCACCCGATACACTCAGGCAGTACTATCTGCCACAGAACCATGGGGGTGAGGAGTCGGTGAACTTTGGTCATCTTGCGTTGAATTTGTCGGAACACGTAAATGACTGTTTAGGCCCGATGGATGCAGAAGATAAGGTGGACCAGGATTTGATCATTGTGGACGGCAATATACCCCTTGTCGTGACATCAGCTGAGGCAAGGCATTACCCGAACCCCCCCAACCCGGCTAAGGTGCTTTTTATCAACAAGAAGGAAGCGCCTGTCCTGAGGGTCGAGAGGGGGGTTCCTGTCATATTCACGATACAGGCTGGGCATGATGTTGCTTTCTTATTACTTCTGATCCTCTTGGAGGCAATGCCACTTTGAGGAATATGAGCGAGACTGTGTATGCCGGCGGGCCCGATTCCCAAGGGGTTCTGGCTAGTCCGGTGGAGTTGAAGTGGTCGCCCGATAGAAACACGCCAGGTATGGTCTATTATCAATCATTGTATCATGAAAAAATGGGGTGGAGAATCCAGGTGGTGGATGGGGGCCTTGCCGACATGTACAATAACAGTGTTGTCCTGGATGATCAGCAGGTTAACTTCTACTGGACTTTATCTAAGACATCGATCTCGATAGCTGCCCGGGGAGAGAAGAAAAGTAATTATCTGGCCAACGGATTTGGCAGCGCAATGATAGATAGCTATGCTTGTGTTGGCTGGGTTGATCTTAATGGCACTGCTCATGTGAGCACATATTGGATCTATGGACAGGATGCATCAAGGGTGCATCCGATAAGTGAGAACCTCACGTATGTCCGATGCAGGTCAGATAATGGGATCGTCACGATGGAGTTCACCCGTCCTTTAAATCCCTCATGCAGTCACAGTGATAGGCCGGAATGCAAGAACATTATTGATCCAACAACTCCGCTTCGTGTTATTTGGGCAGTGGGTGCGAAGTGGACAGATGGGCATTTGACTGAGAGTAACATGCATTCTGCTACCAGTCAGGCCCAAACCACCAGCTGCCGGAGAAGAACCGTCCTCAGCGACGATTACTTGGGAATATTTCCACGTGATTGTCGGGCAGTGCGGCATCGTCATTGATGTGGTCGCGCTTTTCACCGGGATGAGACATTTAGGGGATAGATACGGTGGGGAGAATGTGCATGGGCTAGACTGGGCATTGATATTCTGGTTCTTAATAGTTGCATTATCTGTCATGTACCTAGAGTTCTGGGAAAAGCGGCGGCAGAGGGAGAGGATACTCGGGAGGAGCGGTTGGGTGTTGGGGTAATTCAGACGACGATGAGATGGACCCCTTAAGCCCAGCGTGGGGGAGACGAGAAGGATTCCCAGTCGTTGATGCTGATGGGGAGAATGGAAGTCCAACTCGAACAGATAGGATTCGGTAATATGGAATTGCTCTTGGCCATATTCGAACCCACCAGCCAGCCCAGCTCCCCAAAGTACGACGGAAGACCTCGCGACGACGTCGTTAATCGTCTCTAATAAATAACCCACAAACTTGGGCGGCTTTTTTCCCCTAACTCGTCATTCGTCGCCGTCCTTATCAACCGAGGAAAAAATAAAAATAAATGAATGAAAAACGACGCCTGATTTTCCTAGAAATTCTTTTGCTAATAATTAAATCAGAGGCAATTATTATCTTCGCTGTAAAGCACGTGGGTATTTTTATCTTTACAGTCATGGAGTTACCTCACATTAATCTTAATACTAATACTAATATACGTATTCCCCTTCTTATTATTACTTCTTTTGCCGTGCCTCGACAGATATTATTTCGTCAATTCAAAATGATTAGATTATATTTTTCACTAAAAATGGGTAGACATCAAACTACGTATATCATATGCATTGGAAAGAAGGTTTAAAAAAATCAATAATTACGTGGGAGGTGAAAAAAATAAGAAAACTTCAATTATTTGTTCTTCCCCATAATGCGACAATGATTTCTGTTTTTTTTCTAGATGGAAATGATTGAGGGCTCGTAATCTTTTAATATTTATTAAATTTGGAAAGTGGATGGAGGGATTGATTTTGACTTTTGAAGTAGATCTTCTATTTAAAATTTGGTAAGTAAGAGGATGGTTTTGTCCGATAATGTAGTAACTCTTTTACCCGAATCAAGTAACTCTTTTTAACCCGTCTCAAAGGAAATATAGTAAACAATAATGCTTTTGTGGTGGCACTCATTCCACTATTCCAATAAAAAGAATGACAGGTAAGGGAAAATGAATGTAATAAAGCTGTCCTTGGGAGGAGGAGGAGGAGGAGTGGCCTCGTGTTCGTGGAAAACGCCGAAATAATGGTTGATGATCTGTCGGGTGGAGTAGCGACGACTGACTGAGTTGTGTCTTTAAGTTTCAGAGGAGGCTGAGTTAATTCTTGAGGCAATTAATGACAAGGCCAGTGGGAACAAAACCTAGGGGTTGGTTGGTTGGTTGGACGGTTGGTTGGACGGACGGGAAGTTCGTCCAGTATCACTTCAAGTCCAACCCTAACGAAAGTTTTTCTTTTTGGTATCGATGATAGGAAGAAAGTAATCATCCTTGGGAGTAGTAGCCTAAGATCTTTGTAGTCTACACACATCCTCGTCCTTTCACTTGACGGTCCGGGTAAATAATTGTATTAATGAAAAAGAAATCGAATTAATCGGCTCCTCTCTCAATTACACTTAAAACACTACCTAGGCATACAACCACGGACACACTTTCGGTGTTAAGGAGATAGTCCTGTTCTCATTTTCCGGTGTACGTTGACGATTGTCTTTCGTTTAGGACGTAGGAGATATACATTGTTTATTATTTTAGTATATTATGTGTGAGTTTGTGTTCGTAAAAAGTTGGGGCGGAGAGACATTGATGATGAGTGGGTCCAAAGAAGCCCCCACCACCAGTCATATTGCCATCCTCGAGTAGTTGAAAATTCATAAAAGAAAACTGTGTCCTAGTAATCGTATACATTTTATCGTCTTTACGTATTTTTCGATATACCCAAAACGTTTTAGAACTTCGCTTCTTGAATAAAATCATTTTTTTAAATGCATTTGAATTTAGTCCCCAAGTTTTACGAAACCAATTTTAATTTTAACGGGAAAACGTCAACTTTATGTGAAAGCTAAAAATGACAGACGGCACAAGTGATAATGTGTTTTTAAGACAGTATTTTTTTAGATATTTTTTTCTATTTTGTCCACGTTAATTTCCATAAACCTTAAAAGAAATAAAAAAAAAAGACGATGGTTGTATAATATTGGTATATGGGTTCCTGATTTCTCCATTTTTAAAGGATCTTATCTCTTTTTTATTTTATAAATCAGGAATTTTTAATAGCAAAGTCACACGATGACCGTGACTTTTGATATAGTAAAACAAGAAAATAAATAAATAAATAAAGAAGAGCCCACTTTTTAATAAATGGGGATTTGCTGTTGGCGCTGCTACCTTTATATACTACTCACCATAACAACAACAACAACAATAATAATAATATGGTTTTGTATTAAAACGAAGGTTCTAAAAATGATAATCTTCTCGTTCTCATGAAAGTCAGTCCATCCATCTAAAGCCAAGAACTATAACTCAAACTAAAAGAATCAAACACTTTTTTTGCCCAATTTTCCTCTCCCCTGCAAAAATCCTCTCGTTTCTTTTTTCTTTTTTTTTTTCAGTGCTTTGGGTTGCGAAGCCTCTTCAACAAGAACAAGGAGGAGGAGGAGGAGGAGTTTCATAGGGATTCGACCCATGCTGGGTGCTTCTTTTCCCACTTGTGATCCCCCCTGCTTAATTTTTTTTATATGTTTTTCTTGGGAGTTGTTGTACTTCTATCTTTAAGCAGCAAATCATGTGTTTTTGTATTGTCTACTCCTTGATGTTTTGTTTTTTTCTCCTTTTTGGGCATTTTGTAGGACAATCTCTGTGTTCCATGAGATCCTGAGATGAAGTGCGTGTGCAAACCAAGATCAACCCCTGTCTCCCATCGCAGATCTTGATCTAGGGGTGGGGGGAGTTCTTGATCCAGTTCTGAGTTTGCAACGACAAGAAGAAGGAGCTTTCATGGGATGTTGTTGTAAGATAAGAGAAGGGGTTGCCTTTAGATAGGTGAAGCCGTGTGAAGTTTGGTCCGCCGAAAGATGCTAAGCGAGCTATGATTCACGCCGCCACCCATCTTCTTCAACCATGGAAGGACTTCCCTAAAGGCCTCGGCATCCTCCTCCTTGACGAGGACGGGGATTCTTCCTCAGAGATGAGGTCGAGGCTCCAGGCCATGGACTATGTCGGTAAGATTAAAAGATGGAATCTTGAACCTTTTTGTCGACGTTTTTGCATCAGTATCAGTCCCATCTTTCACATTTTCCATGGCATATCCACCTTTTCTGTACACGAATTCCTTTTTTTTTTTCTGTGGCCTGAGATCTGTTCTCGGTAGCCGGATCTTTTAAACAGTGGAATGACGATTATCGGAAAGTAGCTCGTATTACCAATGTTTCTTTGGTGGCCGCGCGGTTTCTAACTTCAGCGTGCGATCCCATGACAGAATTGTTGGAATTCAGCTGGATGATATTTTGACTATGTTCTGATGTGGCCTCTGTAGTTTCGGTATTCTCCGACAAGGATGCAGCGTTGTCTGCAGTGGCCAACAAGCCCGGAGGTTTCCACTTGGCAATCGTCGGGGTGAGTTGAGGTGGATTTCATGTATCAGTATTCTTCTCGATGAATCTTCATTATATGCAGGTTTGCTCAATAACCCTGTGAATTCATCAGGTTAGTGAAACAAATAGCGACTGGGGGATCGGGTTTCTAGAGGCGGCGAGAGACTTGCCAACAATTTGTACGTCACAGGCGTTCGAGATTATTTTGAGAGCACGGTTGCTTTGCCTAGATTGTCGCACCGAGTTGATCCATTTTTCATCTTGCAGTGATCTCGAGCAATCAATGCCTCGACATGACGATGAAGTACATTGCGGTGAGAATAAGTTCCGCCATCGTTACGGTCCAGCCTTTGCATATCTTGAATCTTTTATGACCAGCTAATTCCCGACTTTCAACGAGTTTCAGCATGGTGCAGTCGAGTTCCTGCACAAGCCAATCTCTGAAGAAAAGCTCCGGAACATTTGGCAGCACGTGGTTCATAAGGTGTGTTGTGAACTCTTCCTATGGTTGGAGTATTCAATCGAAACGAGCTTGATCTCTAACTGGCTGTTACTGTATGAACAGGCTTTCAACACGGGAGCTGGTCCTTTAGCTGAGTCGTTGCGGCCGGTTAAAGAAACATTGGTTTCCCGGCTTCACCTGCCGGAGGAAGAAAACCAAGCCGAGAGTACCGGAAACGAATCGGCTAGAGAAATCGATCACGAGAAATCGATAGGCAATGATAAGTATCCAGCACCTTCAACCCCTCAGTTGAAGCAGGGGGCTCGCCTAGTTGATAATAGCATGGACTGCCAGCAAGACGGAGAAGAGTCTAAATTCGTCGAAACAACTTGCGAGGATCCATTGGCCAATAAAAATGTCACGGAAGGTGAGTCAGCCAAAGTAAAAGAAGAGGACGTGTCGGGTGAGAGCAATGTATCTTCTTCCCCACAAGTTAAGGACGGAAGTGATGAAGGTCTGGGCAAAGGGAACCGTGGTAAAGCTTCGACTCGGACCCGGGCAAATCGGAAGAAGATGAAGGTAACAGCCGGTGTTTTTTTCTTGCATAGTACGATGAGATGATCTTCACATGAAAAGAATCTTGGTGTAACGACTCTTTCAGGTGGATTGGACGCCGGATCTGCATAAGAGATTCGTGCAGGCGGTTGAGCAGCTCGGACTCAAACAAGCAATACCCTCGCGCATACTAGAGCTAATGAAAGTCGATGGCCTCACTCGGCACAACATAGCAAGCCACCTCCAGGTGAGACAAGCGGTTCTTCCATATGTATCTAAAGTCATCGCGTCAAACAAGCTCTCATCATCCAGTTCGTCATTGAGCAGAAGTATCGGATACAGAGGCGGCACATCTTACCCAAGGACGATGACAGGATGTGGTCGCAATCGAAGAACAACCACGTCAGTTCGATGAGGATTTATAATCACCCGCATCGGCCGATTATGTCATTTCCACGGTACCCTCCTGGTGAGGACGGGAGTAACTCGTTTTCTGCCGATCACGGTATCCCCAATCTTGGTACTAACAGTCTGCTTCGGTTCTGCAGTGCACCCAATCTGGAGTAACCATCCAGCTGCCGTCATGCCAATGTGGGCTGCACCCAGCTATCTGCCTCCAGCATGGCATTATCCTCCCGATTACTGGCACTGGAAGCCGTATCCCGGAGTAAGCTTCTTTCCTACCACCTACCGCAATCGCATAACATTGTTTGGTCGATCTCTGACCTCGTCGACGTTCCAGCTCCGAGCCGACACGTGGGGCTGTCCTGTGGTGCCACCTTCGCCTCACTATCCTCTTCTCTCACACCCTCAGGTGAATGAATCATCATAAACAAACCAACCACACAATCTACCATAAACCTCCACCCTTTCGTGAACACCTTGTCCTTTTGCCGATGCAGAGCACTCCGGGAAAGTACACCACCGGCGGCACTGTAGGAGACTGCTCGCCGCAGAGCACGCTGGAGTATCAACCGGTAACACGAATCGCCATCAGTTTTCCTAGGGGTGATGTTGCCACATTCAATCCCTTCTGATTATATAGCTAACAAAAGTTGTATATCATGGGGTTGCAGGCGGTGGAGGTGATAGACAAGATCGTGAGGGAGGCAATGAGCAACCCAGGATTACCACTTCCGATAGGTCTTAAACCACCGTCTCCGGACATAGTCCTAGAAGAGCTATCAAAACAAGGGATCAGAATAGGCTACATCCCAACCCCACCACCCTAGTCCTCCAAGTTGCATCCATTTGGCACGCCGGATCAATGACGAGTCATGGGCGTTGTTACTGCATCCCACCAAAGGAATCTGATTTTGACAAAGACCCCAGTTGACTATTCATCACACCCCCCGACAAAGTCGGTGTGAGTGTGTGGAGGTAGTCAGTCAGACAGGATATGGAGATAATTTAGTGGGGTGCTGTCACATGCACAGACAGAACATAGGGAGGACAGAAACCAGACATAATAGAGGCCACCACCACATGTTGTAAAAAAAAAAACTTTGGGAGGAAAACACCGCCCATGAAAATGATTTGACCTTTTTCATCCGTACAGTTTTCTGAACATTTTTGTAGGTTTGTTCATGTAATAACTTTAGGACAATCCAAATGATTCACTTTATAGTATATATTTTGGGGCCTTCTGAAATTGGGTCTTTTCATCTTTTTTTTTTATTGGCTTTGTTTTTTGGGTAATCATGCAATTAGTGTGATCGATAAGCCCGCATTAAAAAGGAACACCCTTCGTTCGATTTGAAATAGGGTTCTTGGAGATTTTAGATGGGGGAGTGATGAGTCATACATATCTAACCATAATTTTTAGTTGAACTGCTGCTATTGGTATTATTACTTTCTGTCTTGTTCCCTTTTTTGACAGGTAGCTATTTGTTTGGTCGTTTGAACGACGGTTGAGTATTATTCACCCGCCACCCGACATTATATTATTCCATGAATCAATCATTCGATCCGGACATTGCCCTTTTCCTTTTCTTTTGGTTCTTTCCCACCCAACTTTCTTATCTCATGAAATCTCATTAGATCGTGATCATGAAATGTCATATTGTCCATGATTGAAAAAACTACACGTTGCCCTTAAAAGTTCTTGATTCCACCCAATCAAAATTAAACTCCAGCTGGGTTTCCGTGGATCTAATTCTGAATTTTCCAAAGCATTGAAATCTGAGATTTTATCAGTCGGATGGCGTTTAGAGGTTCTGACTCGTGACTGATTAAGCTGGATTTATTTGGTTTAGAGGGAATCAGGGAATCTCCGTTTTGGGATGTTGATTTCTGAATCAGTGTCAGTGTCTCTGATAATGTAGGCATTGCATTAAGGTTCGTCAACCGATCTACGGAGATCAAAGATGGCGGGCAAGGGGTCCTTCGAGTATTTACTTAAATTTCCCGATGACTCTTGCGGGACTGGCCATGATTTGTTACGGGATTTATTTGTTTGTGGAGTATGAGAAATCGTCCGGCAAGACTGTGTCGGTTTTGTATGCGGATGCTGGCGTGGACTTGTTTGAGCTTGGGCGGCCAATGCTCCTAGTAGTTCGAGTTCCTCTGTCCTCAAGTAGTTTGGATGACTTGTCGAAAGCCTGGTAAGCTGCTCTGTCCCACCTTGTGCTAGCGCATAGCTTTTACCGAGCTCAATCAAGTTCAGAGACATGTCACATTCTTCTTCATTTGGGGTCCTAAATTGCCCTTATGTATTCATATATGATTCGGATACTTCTATTGATCCATGCTTCCGTTTTTGCAGTTTTTTTCATTGGGATATAGGAGTGGTTCTTTTCATCATATCCTTATAGGAGTGGTAATGCGAGTCATTCTCTTGAGAATGTTCCCCTTAAGTTAAATACAGTACACTGTTTTGGTATTCCTGTTGATACTGGTGGAGTTGGGATGTGCCACATTCATATATTTCGACAAGAGTTGGGAAGATGTCAGTTTGGATGTCCGCCTGTTTTTTCTTTCGAGGCCCTCCAACCCAGAGATTTTAGCATGATATACGACTTCCTGAAGGAAAACTGGAAGATCATCAGATGAGTGGCCTTAGGCATAGTTGTGCTGGAGGTGTGACTGTGTCCACCCTCTGCACTTCCTTCTTCTGAGAAAGCTTATTTCGACAAAATTTCGTTGATTCTTCTGTCACAGGCACTTATATTTGTCCTGCCTCTTCTGGTTAGAGCAGCGATTAGAAACCCAGATTCCAAACAGGGCCTCAAGACAACAGATTCAACAGCCACTGATGGGAAGGCCTCCACTACCACCGGCTACCGGCATAACCATTGCCAGACCCCTTGATCGAATGACAGAAAAGGTTACAGTTAGGATTCATCCTCAAATGCTAATGGTGGGTTGCCTTTTGTTTTCCAGTATGGATTGGATACTCCAGTATGATTGAATGACCGAGTCCAGAAGGTATCAGCCTGGCGTCTCGGCAGCTCCACCAGTCGCACTATCATGTGACACAGGTAAGGGTCGTCATTCAATCAATTTTTTACAAAACCGTCTGCCTTCAGCTAATCTGGCGTTTAGGTTTCGGTTTCCAAAATTCATGTCAAACACATTCATTTAGTAGCAAGTTCCGGCTGCAAATCCGTTTAAACAGAATTATACATATAAACTGCCAAAAAAGTGAAAGAAAACCGGAGGGGGAGGGGGGGGGGGGATGGCATCAGTTCTCCAAGGTGATTAAGCATCAAAGTGATTATTCAGACGCAAATTACCCATTTGTTTATAACATGAGATTCATCACCTGCCACCACCCCCAAATTAAAAGCCCTAACCCTAGAAATTCAAAATTACAAAAAAGAATCAAAATCATTGAATTTCGAAGGGGGATACTAACAGCGCGATCAGAACCTGTCGGGATTCACTAGCAACATCACCAAAAAGATTTTCAGTGGATTGACAGACCACTGTGAATTTCTATCGTCACATCGGGCGGTTCTTTAAACCCCCCCTTCTATTCATTTGAAATAATCCCGCAAAAACTCATGAAAAGGAAAGTCAAAGAAAACAGAAGAGAGAAATCGAGCTCAGAACTTCTTAGAGGGATTGTGCAAAGCCATCACGGAACGGAACCCAAGGATTCCGAATTCTCCGGCACACTGAAATAGTTCATCACCGCAAGAGGAACGTGTAAAAGGAGTTAAAATCAACGAAGAAAATCGGGAACGAGGAAGAGATGAGAACCCTAATTTTTGCGCCGAGGAGAGAACAAGATGTGGCGGTGAAGCGATGAGGCGGGAGTGTCTGTATATATATTATATATGAGATGCAAAGGGGGTGGATGATGACGGCGTCGGGAGGGAGAAGGGGAAGGTAAAAACCCTACAAGGGTTGGGGCTGGGGTTGGCATTTAGGGTTTGATTCAATTGGGCCGGGCCCAGCTCATCCTTTTATCTTTTTTTTTTTTTTTTAATTTAGGTCCAAAATCTGACTTTTCTGGAAGATAAAGTCATCGTTCGATCAATATTTCCACCTGGGGATTTTCGGTCCGTCCCTTCAATTTGGCTAATGCTGACGGGTCAACGGATCTGGTAAGGAAGCCCTGTTTTCTGCAACGCTCGAGTTACAGAAGCCAAACCATGGCGGCCATTCCCGACGAGATCCTCTCCGACATACTGTCGAGGTTGCCCGTGAAGACCCTGTCCAGGTTCAAGTCCGTCAGCAGGAGCTGGCTTTCCCTGATATCGAGTCCCGGGTTCGTTAAAGATCACCTCCGTCGCGCCCTCGCGGGGACTCCGTCCACGAGGGTGCTCACGGCCAATCCCTTCAAGTCCATAGACTGCGAAACGCTCGAGGAGATAATCGATCTCGATGTCGGTCTCCGGGTTGGGGACAACGAATGGGTTCATCTTTTGGCTTCCCATGACGGGTTGATTGTGTTGGCTGTCATGAAAGACGACGTGCTTCCGGAGGGCGGGGACATTTATCTGTGGAATCCTGCGACTGGGTTGTTCAGGCAGCTGCCCAAGCCGGCTTTGGACTTAAGTCCGTGCTACTACGAGTTGGGCTTTGACTCGAAGATAGATGACTACAAAGTACTTCGGCACGGTTGCTGTTTCGACAGCAGGGATAATGTAGAACTCGTTTTTGAGGTCCTGCCGTTGAGAGCTAATGCCTGGAGACAGGTTTCGAGGGAGCCCCTCTTCGACGGACCTGTGAGTGCGGGCGTATTCCTAAATAAGGCCATCCACTGGATCAATACCACGGGCCGAATAGTTGCTTTCGACCTGGAGAACGAGAACTTCATGGGATTCCCTCCCCTTCCCGTTAACGGCAAGAGTATATTTTGTCACAGGTTGAGTGTTCATCTGGGATGCCTGGTTACTTGTCATCGTTACATTGATAGTCCCTTCCAGGCTTGGATTATGGAGGAATATGGGGTGGAATCTTCATGGACCAAACTATTCGACATCACTCTCGACAACTTCCCAATCCATGATTACTATCCCTACATTACGCTGATAGCCATTGCAAGGCGGGGCAAAGCTGCAGTGGTTCGGTACCAGTCAAGCTTGTTTCTGTATGACATGCAGAAAGAGACATACGAGCAACTCCCGGTTGAGGGGCATCCAGTTTGGCCCGAAGCGAAGGCTTACGTGCAGACTCTAGTCTCGCCATTAACAGAAGGTTTCCTGGATTGAGCACATAACTTCGAAAGGAAACTATTATTAAAGCTGTAACTCAATAGCGAAACCCCGTAACTGTTGTCCAATCTTTACTACGAAACATAAATGTCATGAGATCTCGGCATAGCAAAATTACACAGAAAGAAAGAAAAGAAGATACTGAAGTCTGAAATGAGATCGGTTCAAGCCCTCCTTGTTGTCTTCCTAGCCATCCTTTGGTCGCCACAATGATCCCGGTTGGAGATCCCGACCCTGGCCCTGACTTCTTTCTGGACCCTTTCCAGGTTCCATTCCCTTTTTGGCCCAACTGTCTGGAGGCGATTGACAATGTAGAGGATTTACAGGAAGAGGTCCTCTAGGCACTCCTGCAAGGGAAGCTAAAGTTCGCCCCCAAGTGTTACAAGACCAAAGGTGGGCTGTCCGACTTGTGTTTCAGACAGCTTTTCCTGGTACCGTTCACTAAGGCTATCAGCGAACAGGTCAAGAGCTTCTCTGCCACCAATTCTAGGAGCCAATCGGCTTGCCCCGAAGAGGGCAAACAGACGACAATCTCCCCAACAGGATGACGATTCCTAGGTTTTCTTCTATGTGCTTGTGAATGTGAAAGGCCAATAACATCAATGATCCTCATGCGAGGAATATGGAAAGAATGATATGTTTGTGATAATGACAACTCAACAACAGGAGATTCACTCATAAGCATTGAGAAGAAGTTTCTAAGAGCCATGAGCGAATGCGGCTAAACTGGATCACTCGGATCCACGCAGGAACAAGAATTCTATAAGTTCCATGTATATAACTGCACAACATGCCGGTACAATATTCTTAGGGTAACAATTTTCCGGCAGAAAGCCAGACCATCACAAACAAAATATCAGAACCACAATAAACAAGTGGGTGTACATGGTACAGAACATCTCTAAGGCATCCCGCTGGCAGATTCCTATGTCAGAAGGCTGTCCTATGGGCTGCCAACGACTGGCAAACCTTTCGGTTCGGGCGACTGCTCTGAGAGAGATATAAGCTCAGATCTGTACTTCTCAGCACTGTCCCCATTCGGTAGTGGTAAGCCCTTCGGTTCAGGTGACTGCAGCGAGATAGACATAAGCTCGGATCTGTACTTTTCAGCACTGTCGCCATTCGGTAGTGGTGAGACGGTAGCAGTCTTTAGGCTTTCTGGTTGAGCACCAGCGACATCATCTGGGACGGAGCTGGATATGGCGATGAGCGACTCCCGTGCCAGCTCCATCAGTAGCTTCTTGGACGGTGATGTCTTCTCCATATATCAACACAGCTACAACTGAAAATGAAAACATATCCATCCGTCGCTTGTAAGATCAGACCTCAGGCGTAACCAACAGTGAACTCAGAACTGACTCAATCAATCGACGGGGATTCTTGAGGCCTTTTCTCGAGCCAGAAACCAACCATATGAAGTCACCAGAACTCATCTCATTCTCCAGAAAGCGGATCACCATACTAACAACATTAACCTTCATCTCCAATCTATCTCAATATCCGGCACTAAACATTCCTACCCAACAAGCTCTCAGCCATTCTCTCTTTCCACCTCGTGCACAACCAATTAAAATATCAACCCCTTCCTAAAGTAATCACGACCGAACTTTCTTTCCCAAAAAATGGTAAAACTGGACAACAACAACCATCAACTCCAAATCAAGACCCGAGCCGAACCCTAAATCGAAATCCCCAAAAAGTAGAAACACGGGGATCGAACCCTAATCAATCCAAACCAAACGAAACAAGACAGGCAGAGAACTAAGAGAGCAACAACAGAACGGAGGAAAAAAAATCCAGAGAAATCGATTCGAGCGAAAAAAATAGCAACGAGGAAATCGGATCGCGATCGAATAACTCCCCGGACAAAGAGATCATCAGAAGAGAAAGAATCACGAGACAGATAACGGATTCGGTGATTCAGTCGCAACCGATGACGAGAATAACGGGGGAATAAAAGAAGGAACTGGATTCAACGGAGACTCGGGGGGTAAATTCGCTTCCGGATAAAATCCGTTTTACCTTTTCCTTCGGGCGGTCGTTGGATTTCTTTTTCCGGAATTGCGCGCTGTTCGGCGATTTTGTCCGAACGCGTCGGGGCGGGGTATATTTATAGTCGGAGGGAAACATCTGCTTCGTCCAAAATTTCCATTTTTGGACGGAGCCAAACCTAAATTCAATGAAGAAATCACATTTTGGATCTCATATCCATATCCAACCAATAACGAGATCTCGTTAGATGTTCAGTAAAATACGGTTTCAATCGAGGAACGTTAACAGACCATGACGTCACCGCGGATCCAGCAGGTCCCTGATTTGCTTCTCGACTTTCTCCCTAGTCGAGGCATCCGGGAGCTGAGATATTACCTCAGCCCCGAAGGAGAACACGAGGGCCTTCCTCGCTGTCTTCAGGTCGATTCCCCGAGCTTGTAAGTAGAACAGCTGGCTCTCCTCCAGGTCGCTTATGGCTGCCCCGTGAGAGCACTTCACGTCATCTGCGATGATCTGGAGGTTGGGTTTCACGTTCACGGTTGCACGCGGTTCCAGCAGGAGGCTCCTTGTTAGCTGGCCCGCATCTGTTTGCTGCGCATACCTGAGAAAACTCGCAGCCAGGGATGGTCAGGGACCGCCGTCAGAGAATGGACATGGGCATGATGGCCGTGTGGCTTCGATGGTTACCTGTTGACCTTCACGTTTCCATCAAACACTGCCTGTCCTTGCGAGTGTGCCACGATGCACTTGTGGAGTTGGCGTGAGTAACCACGCGGATGGTCCAAGACTAGCCTACTGTGTAGGTCCTGAGTCTGCTCGCCGATTGCCAAGTGTAGAGTGGATAGTTCAGTTCGGGTGTCGGGACCTAACTGCTGTACAAGAAGATTATGCCTGCTTAACCTTCCGCCGGTACTAACCTCCACAAGTTGGTAACTGCTTTCCGATTCCTACAGCAATCAATACAACAATTGTAACTTCTCCTTCACCACGACTCAGGGATTCCACATTCATGCAAACGAATCGAAAAGAAAAAATGAGTTTTTTTGACTGACTTAGCTTGAAGATAAATCCCTTGAAAGCAACACTGGAAAGTGTAGAAGGATCTCAATCTACTTTGTATTCCAAAATTTGATCCTGCTGACCCTAACATTCACAATTTGATCCCACTACGCCCAATTCTGTCGACTCCGAGCTCAAAAACCAGCCCTAAAGCCAAGCTAAATTATCTAAAATGGAGAAAATAAAAAGGTTTCTTCCAGTAATTCAAAGCTCAGATCTCCCAACTGTCGCCGGGCCTTGATAGAAGGGACACCAATCAGAGCGACTAACAAGACCCGAGAAGGTCATACTACATATCATGTAATTGTAAATAATAGTTCCCGTATCACTAAAGAGTAGCTAGCTAGGGCTGCAAATTCTTCCACTACAAGTAAAACAACTAAATAGTAGGAGTGGCGAGTTTCTTCCTGACAAAACCAAGAACTTAAAGAACAACTCTTCACTGGCTTGAAGTCCATACCTGCCGGACAGAAGTCCACTTGATATGCGCAGAAGACAAAGACTGATTCTGCACATAGGAATGCCGAACCTTCCCACCTTCGCTGATGAAAATCTCCAAGGCGGTGTTCACCCAACAACACTTGCCCTCCTCTGCGTCCACAAACTCCTCCACAATATCCACCTCCCCTCCTTTCTCCACCAGCACAAACACCCTAGGGTTTGAAATCGCCAACTTGCCCGACTCACCATCACCACCCTCCGCACAAAAGTACCTCAACCGAATTGGTTTCTCGACCCGACATCCTGCAGGCACATATACAACTCCCAAATCCGGGGCGCCAACACCATTTACACTCCAAAACAAATCACCCCATTCGAAATCACTCATGAGCTCGAGAATCCTCTCGCAAATTGTCCCTGAACCAACCTCCGTCAGACTACCCACAACCACCCCTTCCGAAAAATCCCCGCCGTAACTAACAACGTACCCATCGACGATCCCAAGGCCCCCCAATCCAAACTCCCCTCCCTCGACGGATGGGCGCTGGGCAGGGTAAATGCTCGAGCTGCGGAGGAAGGAAATGTCCGTAAAGCGGAAGGCCTCGTCCTTCCTCGACGGCCAAGGGGTGGACAGGAGGCGCTCGGAGGAAGCCTCCCGGATTCTCCGCAGGGGGGAGAGGGTGGAGGGGGAGAGGGAATCCTCGAGGGTTTCGGCGAGGTCCAGCACGAAAGGGTCAGAGAAGCCCAACTGGGGGGGCGGGGACAGGGATGAACGGAGGGCAGGGATTGAAGACTTCCTCCTGGGAGGGTTACTGGGTGGTTTGAATTGGGGGTTGATTGGATGAAGCAGCGACAAAGATGACATCTTTTGGGGGCGTTCCTCTTCCCTTCCTCGTCCTTCTTACAGGGGATCCTTCACTTTCCCTCCAATTCCTAGGGGGACGCCGTTGATGGATTTTCTGAGGCTTGACTTCGACTTCCGGTGAAACAAAAAACTCTTTCAAATTGGACGTGGCCTCCGGATCAAAATCAAGGGGAGTGTCGAAAAATACACAGTACAATGTGTTCATGCCACAAATCAAACAAAAGAAAAAAATAACTAGATTAAAAACTTACAATCATTGTTTGTTGAAAATACAGAATAAACGAAGAGGAAGGATTCATTCGAAAGAGAAACTGTCCGTAAACGAGAGGCATGGTTATTTGTCTTTCTCTATGAGTCGATCATGAATTCTCCAGCTTAATTTGTTGCGGTTATTTTTCAAATTTAGGTTACTGTGGATGATTGAAATTGACTTATCAAAAGTACTCATGGTATTCGACTCGTCGTAGGTACTTCTAGAACTCGAGCCGTCGAACTCGATCTGCTGAATATACTTCTCAAACTCAATCCGTTGTACTGAAATTGTCGGAGACTCTTCTCGAGTTATTATAAACTCAAATATATCTTTAATAATTTTCGATTTGAGATTCCTCTCATTTAAACCTCACCTTAATACTATTTAACTTAAATTGTCGAGTCATCCAACTTGTTGGAAGTATTCTCGTTCTCGAATTGACGTGAACAACTCGAAACCGTTTTACTGAAACACTCGAGTTACAGTCTTATTTTCTCTTTAGTTATTTTAGACAAAACGAATCTCTAGGAAATTTCTGCTAGTTCGTAAAGCTATCGATCAACTTTGAATGCTTATACTAAAATTTTCAACTAATCATGTTCGTAAAGCATTCATCAATTCCCAGGTATGGGCGGGGGGAAAAGCGATTTCCAATGAATGACAAGCAATATGGGAGAAACATGCTTTTCGTGACGTGCCTCACTCGTAAGCTTTGTCGTCCCCGATGGAAGGAACGCGTTATACGGAGAACCTGCTTTTACTAAGTCTGAACTAATGGTCGAGGTTAAATCGGAAGTAATGTCCAACAGAGTAGAGTGCTTCTACCATAAGCTCCTTGAACTCAACTAGTTATAAATCGAACCTCTCAAACTCAGACTAGACCGTGTAGATTACCATTATTCTGGCTACTGTTTCAGCTTTCTCATAGTTAATCAAATGGCATTGCAATCTATCTTCAATGATGATTACATTTTGAACCCGGATGGGCAGAAATGTGTGGACACCTGTTTCTTTCTTCAAGATGTGAAACAAACCTAGGAGAGCCGGCATTGTGGTTGTCCTAATTTGAGGATCTGAGGGGGTAATAATTTTGTCCCTGTTTATACCAGATTATTTTTGGACCGATTGTGATTTGAGTAGAGCACGATCGACGAATATAATAGTACTATAAAAATCTCATCATCGACCGGCAAAACCTGAGAAAATCTAACTTTATCGATGATTTCCCATGGAGAGAATCTCATCAGTCGGAGGATTCCCGAGAAAATCTGATTCAGTCTAGATGGAGATACTCCCCGTCGAGGATTCCATTGGAGATAATCTGATTCGATAGAGATTCTCCCCGATGGAGAAAATCTAACCTAGTCGATCCAGACAAATCAATCGATTGGGAGAATATGATTTTATACTCGGTAAATAAGATTTTACAGGATCGACGAATACCAATTTCGACGTATAGAAGGGGCATAAAATTTTTTTTCTTCGGTGTGAATACAATCTTCAACACCCCACGTGGTAAAAACAAATAACCGTTTACTGTTATCGTTTAATAGTCTGACAGGTTGATTGGCATAGAGGCTACAAAACAACTTTAACATGTTTAGTCATTCTAGGATTAGTATAAATAGGCTCATAGATGTTGTAATAAGACACACACTAATAATCACTTGTACCCATAGAGGACATTTCGGTTGTCTTTCTCTTTTCTCATCTTCTACCTGTGTTCTAGTTTGATATTGTTCTCGGTATTGTAATAATGGCAGTAAAGTAGATCTCATTCTCCTTCTTGTTTCTCTTTTTCGTTTTCAATGAACTCGAATGAGTTCACCACGATTCGATCGCGACGTGTTGCGGTTTTCACATTCCCCGAGTAAAGTAAAAACCAACGACTTAAAACTGTTCCAACTTTAGTCGACAACGATACCATCATCGGCTCCTCCCCTTACAGTTTTTTTTTATCTTGACCTGGACTTATTGTAGAGCGGGTGACAAAAGTTGGGTCAAAAAGTTACCTACAGTTTCGACCATGTTTTGTTTTCTTTCCAGAATGTGATTCAGGCAGTGGAAAAACTTTTATTGTATTATAGTTATCATCGTTGCTTTTTCAAATGATTAAAAAAACATAAAAGAACTTGTGATATTCGAATCACCTAACTCTAAAATAACTTAAAAAATACTATGTAAAACTGGAAAGCTTGTATATATATGAGGCTCGGATCAAATCAAACGCATTGGATGTGGTAATCATTGGAACTCTCAAATTGCATGCCATCTTTGAACAGATAAACGTTCAAAGAGTAAAAGGGAGAAGGCCAGATCTTGCAAATATTTATAATAACAATATGTACAAGACCAAAACAAACCATAGTGCCAAATCCATCACAATACCCCAATCATGTAGATTCTAGACTATGTGTCTTTTGGCCCTACCTCCCCCTATTCTCCTATTAAAAGCTTTCAAATTTCCCAAACCAAAAAGAAAGGATTTAGGGTTTGTTATCACCATTGATCTTTTCCCAAGTGTGAAAGGAAAGAAAAGGTTGCCCCAAAGTCACTGAAATCGAATTCTGTAGCTTGTTCAATCTAGATGGGAAAATATTAGGATCATATATAAGGATTTGGAACTGCTAAAAGTCTATGCAAGAGACAGGAATGACACTGGATATGAGATAAGAAAAAAAAAACAAAGCAAGGAATGTCCTCCCCTCCCCTCCCACCCTCAACTTTTGCAATTGCCTTCCTAATTGGGATACCTAAATAAACAACAAAGAAAAGAAAAGTGCACACAACTGACCTAATTTTGTTTATGTCATTCGATCTCATGGTCATAAACTATTGAACGTACCAAAAATTGAAATTTATTATTTAGTAAATTGGTTGAGGAAGGTCTCATGTAGTTAAACAAAATCAATTATAGTTGGTCGTGGGGGTGAATTAAACACCCTTTTCTGGGAGGCGGAGAGGTAAGATTTTGTACATGGAATGTGAATCCATCGGTTTAAGAAAGTCATGAGCCCCCCCCTAATGAAAGCAACTCTAGAGGGGGAGTCTTTGTTAAAGGAGTATGGGGGCCCCCATTGGGTGAGACCCCCCCCCCCCCCCCCCCCAACCCTCCCACCTTACCTAAATTATGTTGGGTGGAGCTAAAAGCTATTTGTACTCAAAGAACATAAAGCAATCAAAGAATTAGCACTACACACATTCGACATGGGAAGAAGTCATCAACGAGCATGCTATATGATATGACTCGGGCATGGCATCTTCCACTAGAGAGATTCACGTTATATGTGATGTTGACAAGTCTTAATCATTCGTCAACCTTGTGACTTTATAAGAGTTAATACGAACATTTTGAGTTATTACATGCATTTTAAACCTGCCAATCTTCTCTTTTGCTTCAATCTTCCGATGGAAAGTTGGAAATACGGCACAAATGATGACGGGCTTTGTTCCGGTTGAAATGATCTCGGCCCTAGTGACGACAGCCGGAAGGGAGCCAATCATCCGATTGCCGATGACCCGAATCACCAAACTTTGTGGCTCACACAACGAGACAAGAGAACTCCTGTTACGGAGAAGCTAACGGTTAAGTGGAAAACAATGGCGGGAACCAAACTACTGTGTAAAGAAGGTGTGAACACACAAAACGCTAAGTTTTTAAGGTTTTGGCCCCACCGACGTTTCGGGAATTTCTTTCAGATGGAGGATTCAGACAGGCAATCTTACACTTTCGGTTCCATGTTTTCCTTTTCCCTCCCTATTCCACCTTCCTTTCCCTTTTCCAGTTTCGCTAGTCCGAAAACATCCCGTGCATCACGAGCACGCCCTTATCCTTGTATAAATAGAGGGATTTCGGCCGCCATCCATACTCTTAACTGACCTACAACTACTTCCCCCATTCGTCCTTCCAATCGCGTTTGCGGGTTGACGGTGTTAAGAGTTGTGCACCCCCTCCCCTCTACAAATTCCAAGATGCGCCTCCCGACATTGTAATTTTCTTTTATAAGTTCGTCCCCTGGGTTTTCGACCACGGTGAGATCATTGCCTGCCGATCGCAAGGGACGATGGCAGGAGGAGGATCGTTGCCTCCCGGGTTCCGGTTCCACCCTACCGACAAGGAACTTGTTGGTTATTACCTGAAAAGAAAACTCGAGGGGCTAGAATTCGAGCTTGAAGTGATCCCTGTGATTGACCTGTACAAATTCGACCCATGGGAACTGCCTGGTATGAATAACCCGATACGAAGCAGTGATCAAGGCTATCAGTTTCGAAGTTATTGTCTGAATATTTTCTGTGCTTTCTTGTAGAGAAGTCGTTTCTGCCGAGAAGGGACATGGAGTGGTTCTTCTTCTGTCCCCGGGACAAGAAGTACCCCAATGGTATGAGAACAAATCGGGCTACCAAAGCCGGTTACTGGAAGGCCACAGGGAAGGATCGGAAGATTGCCTGCCAATCTTCGGTGATGGGGTATAGGAAAACACTTGTCTTCTATTGGGGACGGGCACCATTTGGGGATCGTACTGAGTGGGTAATGCACGAGTACCGCCTCTGTGACAATGTCTCTGCCGGACCTTCAATCGTTCAGGTTTCCACTCCATTCCGTGAAAATTTGGTTTTGGAGAATTTGCAGATAATCTGACTTCCTCTGTTTGTCTGGGACAGGGCGAATTTGTGTTGTGCCGGGTCGTCCAGAAGAGTGAGCAAACACGGAAGACCGGCGAATGCAGGGGAGAACCAAAAGAAAAGGGCATCGGAAGCAGCTCAAGCGATCAGGATTGTGGCGTAAAGGGTAATACGAGCAATGTCTCTCGTCATGGAAGCTATTCTAGCGATGGAAGTCAATACTCGAGTCCTGTTCCACGATACGATGCTATACCGGTGCCAACAGCAGAATTCCAGCATTTTTCTCTCGGTTCCCTCAACCCTAACGTAACGAGGCCCCTACACACGTGATTTGTTGACAATCATCAAGTGACTTTCTCGGAATCCTGACTGGATTTTACTTTGCAGGAATTTGTGCACGGACCAGGGGCGATGCCCGAATCCTTCTCGCAATGTGACATCCCAAGTCCAATGGATTCGTGGCGACCTTTTTATGGAAACGAAGGTTCCTTGAGTTCGTCCTATCCAAATTTCCCGATTGCCGACCCTGCAAATGCCTTTGCGAATGGAGGCTACATCCCATCGTACCCTTGCCAAGAAAGTAGCTTGGGATTCTTTGGGGAATTCCCGTCGGATGGCTATGAGCATACGAACTCGCCTGACAATCCAAAACCATTTTAGAAATGCACGACGGGCCACCCTCGGCAGCAGAGTTTTTCAAGTTCGACGGCATGGAGTCGGCCTATTGTTTCTGCCATTATTCTTTCTTTTTTCTTAAATCGATCTTCCGGGACCAGACATCTTTCATTGTTGGTTGCTGTCACAATTATTCCGACTCCTCTTTTCTCTCTGTCATTTGCTAATGTTTATGAACTTGTGGCGGCCGTAAGGATGTCTGAGTGATGAGAAATCTTGATGAATGAAGGATCGAGTATAATGTGGGCAAGTCTACTTATAATTTGGAAAGAAAATATTTGATTGTGGAGATTGATTAATGACATGTAAATATTTAAAAAACTAAAAGAAAATTCATTTGTTTCAAAATTATTAATGGTAAATCTTACATTTGTGAGATGGGAGAAAGAAAGAGGCAATCAGTTAAAAATCAATTAAGGCTAATTGTTGAGAGAAAAATATTAGATCATTTCCCACCATGTCGAGAGGATCTATTAGAGAAGAATAGAGATGCCCCAAGGAGCTCTTCGAGTTTGATTTCCACGTACCCACAACCAATCTAGCTCGACTTCATGACGTCTTCGGCGAGTCATGAGAATAAAGATACATTAAGACCCATGCATCAACTCATAATATACGACGATTTTCGTAGTGCAGAACTCTTATCACCTGAATTATTGAATTAGTAACTGCTTGTTGTGTAGAACCCAGCTTCTAGAGTTAGCCACATATCTATGTGTACAATCCATTTATGAGTTATTTGCATTATCTTATGCAGAAAAGCCTTAGTACCTTCTGACGGTATTTATACTCGTAGAAGAGCCCATGTGTCGTTTACTATTACTATAAATGTTCGATAGTGAAACTAAATCTATAAGGGTGAAAAGTGAATGTAGTTATTTGTCAAGTCATTATAAATCTTTACTTTCTACACAAACCGGTCTGCTAACTGATCATTTGGTAGAAACCAATGAAAATGATCGGATGTGGTAATTCACTGGGCACAAACCTCTAAGGATCTGCACCAAACTCTTATCGCTACAGTAACCTATTAGGTTCTGAAGTAGATCACATAGATCAAGCTCATGCTGATCACCGCTTGGTAGAGCAGAAATTATGTATAAACCTTCTGCTACTGTAGATACCTTCTGGGTTTTGAAGCAGACCTTATAGATCACGCTTCGATTGATCAGACTTGTAGAGACTTGTGTATAGAAATCTTAAGGTTCTATAGCAACCTTCTACCACTACGAAAGCCCCTCAGGACTGTAATCCGCGTTACAGATCAAGCTTTGACCGATTAAGTATCGTCTAAAATAGTTTACTTCAGGTCCGTTATAAACCAAAGTTGTTTGAATAGCAGAAATAAGACCTTCCGCTTATATGTTCTATTAATAGTAGAAAGTCTAACTTGGGCCGAAACACTAATTCAGGGACATCTTTAAAACTTCAAAAATCTTTGCTTGGGTCATCAGTACCAACAAAATGTTATCCTCAGGCGTATGACAATTTTGTAATATGTGAGTCTCGCACGGTTGTTGTTCCTAGTTAGACGTGTTGCCCAATGATTAAAAATCTATAAACTCCAACCTCTCCTATGTGTTGGGGTAAGACCAAATAGGAAAAGAAAATCAAAATTTTATTATTACAATTGGAGCACTCTGTCTGTCTAGGTAGACAAGTTGTATGATATGTTCCCTCTTTTGTCCGTGCACAAGGAAATTATAAGCGTTCGGAAACTTTACTATTATATATCTTTTAAAATCTCGAAGAAAACGTCTTTTAAGATGTATTCGAAACAGCTGTCGAAGCATCTGGGAGTTAGTACGACTTCCAAAAGAAAAATTTTAAGAAAACGTCCTTTTAACGACACTCGTTTTCATTCTTAGCCCCCCCCTTGTCCATTTACGAGGCATTCTGATGGCTCGTCCGTTGCGATAAACAACAAAATTCATCACCAAAACGAAATTGCCTGTTAAATCAATGTCACCGTCCGGTTGGTAAGAAGGGTTCGGTAAATCATTGCCCGGTTGATGCTTATTTCCTCGAGATCTTCTTCATGGAGAAGGATAAATATTTAGACTCGTCCGAGCATAGGGATGTCATAATGGTTAAGGTTACGTTAATATGGTCGGCCTGTGGAGAAATGCTTATTGGGATAGAAATTGTCGAATTTGGCTTATAAAAGTCGATGAGGCATTCCTGTCTCGGCCGGAGCATCTGTCTGGCAGCAAATTTGTGTGTGGAACAACATGGAAGGCTTGACGGCAGGTCGTCCTTACATTTCTCTGTCTATCGTTTGGGTACTTCTTATATGCAGCAGCATCGATGGCGGAAAGGATTCGGTACTTTGCAACACCCAGTCATACCGGAGCCCCAGTTCACATGAGGACAACTTGAAAGAGCTCATCGACGACATTGTGGAGCTGACTCCGCAGCTTAACTTCAATATCTGTGCTAGGGACCCCGTTTATTCAGAAGTAGATGTTTCCTTTGGTTGCGGAGCATGCAACGGCCATATTTCAGAAGGAGAATGCAACCACTGTCTCGCAACCCTGGCAAACGAGTTGAAGAGTCGGTGCCCTCATCGAATCGGAGCACAGGGCGAACTTCCGAACTGCCGAATGAGATACGAAAGCACTGCCTTTACATTTTAATCCATAGCCTTTCTTTGGCGAATATATGTTGGTTCGAGTCTTTTTCGTATACGGTTTCATACTTCGGGAAAGCAAGTATGCGTTGTTTATCAATCCGGTTGATCACTTGAATGTGTTGCATTCCTTTATCGATGTTTCTTTATCATACCGACAGCCTCTATCGACAGAAATAATTACAGTTTACTGTGTGGCACCCTGAAATCACGAGAACACGAGAAAATTGACGTGGACATATCATCTAGCCATCAGGGATGGGTATACAAAATAGATCTCATTCCATTTTCCATTTCGCGAATCAAACAAACCTCTAAGATTAAGCCGATGCATATCCATTTACCTTTCGAAAGAGAATAAGGAAACTCTTTGAAGAAAAAAGGGCCACATTAACATGGGCCTCTATTTGGGCTGATAAGAGGCTCAAAACTTCCTAAGTTGGGCCCAGTCTTTGTTCCGGGTTTTCTCGAAGGTGGTCGGATTGAGTAGAACGGGAGACCTCCCGGGAGCCCGAAGGATGTCATCGACGTCGGAGACGAACGGCGTGGAGAACTACGAGCAGCAAGGTACGTTAGGTCTCCGTGCCGCGTTGAACCCCTAGATTTTGTTTTTTTTTTGTGGGAAATAAATCGTGCGTAACGGATAAAAATTGAAAATTTCTTCGGAGTTTTTCAGAGAATTATTCGTTACTTGTTTGTTGTGTTAGGAGGGAGTAGTTCGGATGATGCTGGAAAGAGACAGGGAGAAGGGTGGTATGTTCTCGGAGAAGATCAGCTGAATTTGAGGCCTTATAATTCGGAAGAACTGCGGGTAGCCATTTGTTGAATTTACCCAGTGAATATTTCGTGTGGAAGTGGATGTTGCAGTGGGAGAGTGATTATTGTCATTTTATATTATAAAAAATTAACAGGGCATTTGTCGAATGGGTATGTTTCGGAGAGCACACTGGTTTGGACGCAGGGGAGGGAGCAATGGGACCCGATATCCTCCATTCCAGAGCTCATGGTCTCGGGTGAGTTTTTAATAATTTTTGTTTGTCATCGTATTTGGTTTAAGAATTGGTTGTGGAATGTTGTAGTGACATTGAATGGGGATGATGAGTTTGAGCAATGGCAACAAGAAGTGACACAAGCTGAGGTTGAGGCGGAAGCTGAGGGCGAGGAAGAATTTGTGGATGATGATGGTACTTTGTACAAGTGGAACCATGCACTAAAAGTTTGGGTTCCTCAGGTAATTTTAATTATGTTCCTTATTATTGTTGAAAATCTGTAAGGGTTGTTAGGATATTAGAAGAGTTTGCATCTGGATTGAAACATTGGTTATTTTGCAGGATGCTCTGTTATGTGTGAATTCCTGTTTGAAAGATGTTGAGGGCCGTTGTTATATTGGTTTGCAGTTTCAAACATAATGTGTGACTTCCTTATGGCCAGAGTGATTGTCGATTTTGTGGCTGATGCCTTAATATGTACAGGAAAATGTTGCTGGGGATTGGACCCGTAGGAGGTAACAATTATGGGTTGAATGATATGACCTTTTCAGCAAGAAGAGGAAGTTTTCCCTTCCTTGCAAAATGAGGATTCCTCGAAGGATGTGGTTACTGAAATTAATGAGGTTGGAGCACGGACTGTCAGTGGAATGGATGCTGTTAAACCAAATGCCAAGGGAAAACAACCTGAGAAGGAGGCTGCTAAAAAGGTTTAAATTGGTCTCTTTGCTCTGTGTTTTTACTTGAGGAATGCCGCTTTTTCAGTAAGATACATGTGCAAACAGAGCAGACATCTTCATATATTAGGCAGGTTTGAATTCATTGTTCCATAAGCTTGACCTGAACAGTTCCCTTTTCTTCTAACCTTGATTTTTAGGAAGCAAATAACCCTCCAGACATCTGGTTTGAGTTGAAGGTCAATACACGTCTATGTAAATGGCTTGCCTGATGATGTCACAATGGAGGAAATAAGTTATTTTACTTGTTTGTATCGCGTGAATTGACCATTACACAAACAGATTTATCTTAAAAGACATTCCAGGTGGTATAAGTTTTCTCAAAGTGCGGGATCATAAAGGAGGTGGGTTAAATGACTTTACTTGATTGCATATATATCTCATCTTGGTGATGTCTAGTCCTCTTTGTGTCTGGTAATCTTAGATGACATTCACCACTCTCTGTTGTTTCAAAATCACGTAGTTGCAACTATAAAGGCGTTTCATTTCCATGAGTAGCTGAAGAAACTGATGTATGCATCATAATATGCTTGCTGTCTTCTTGTTTGTTTGACCACTGTGACTTTTTTGCAGGACCAAGGTTCTAAGAAGCCTCGTGTAAAGATCAATTTTGACAGAGAAACAGGGAGAAAAAAGGGGGATGCCCTGGTGACTTATTTGAAGGTGATCGTCCATCAGAGTGACTGCATGTTAAATTTAAAAGAGATTCAGACATGTAGCGAAGTTAGGTTGCTTTATGAATTTTTTTTTTTTTTTTTTTGGTAAGCAAGGAAGGTAGCATTAGAATCAATGTTCGGGGTTTAGATTACAGAAGTCCTAGCACATGGAATGTCCCCATGTAGAGTGTTCAAAATAAAATCTGGGGGAAAAACAAAAGTGGTAGGGATCTCTTCCCGGTTGACTGCTTCTTTGGCCAGCTTGTCCGCAACCTTGTTCTGTCCCCTCCCAACGTGTGCGATTGCGAAATCCTCGAGATCATACAATAGCGAGTTGCACTCATCTAGAATAGGTGCAATTAGAGGGTGAGGAGGTTCTTCTGCATTTAGGAACTTGGCTAATCTTATGGCATCTGTTTGGATGGCCAGCTGCTTGATTCCTAAGTTTGTAGCTAATTGTAGGCCCTTGTATAGAGCTGTGGCTTCTGCAAGCAGGCTGTTCATGTTTGGGCTCCTGTCGCAATATCCTCCAATCCAGCCTCCGCTTTGGTTCTTGATTACTCTGCCTAGTCCCACACTTCGGTCATTTGCTCTCATTGCCGCGTCTGTATTTAGGGTGTATGGTAGGTTGGCATCTACCTTCCAAATTCCCCATTGGCTATTTAGTGTTCCTGATGTAGCTTGGTCCACTTTATGGCTCTTACTCCCCAGATTCACTTGTATCTCAGCTGCTCTATGCATAATCTGAGCATGTGTATCCTTGTTCTTGTCTGGCTTGCCAAAGGCAATGCTGTTCCGTTCTGTCCATAGGTGCCAAATGATAGATGTGAAAAGTATGTTCCACTGAATTCCTTTATATCTGTGCAGCGCTGTTTTAGTGGCCTTTAGGTTTCCTTTGAGCCACTGTTGGATGGGTTCTTATGAGTAGGCAGTAGCAGTGCTTGGTGCGTGGAACAGCTGCCATGTAGCTTGGGCAATTGGGCAATCTCTTAAAGCGTGAAGAACCGTTTCTTGTTCCCATTCGCATACTGGGCAGATGCTATCTTGGATAATGTTTCTGTCCTTAAGTTGATCTCTTGTTGGTAATCTATTGAACCAACGTTGCCATATGAGGATTTTTTGTTTAGGCAAAATTGGTAGCTTCTAGATCCATTGTAGATTGACATCTGGGTATTTTCCATCTGTTCTACGTGCTAGGGCATAGGCTGAGGTCAGTGTGAACTCCCCATTGTCAGATGGTTTCCAGGCCAGCTTGTCAGTAGTTGAGTTATTGTTGTTCAGTGTCATGCTTGTGATGTGATTCCATGTGCTGCTGGGCAGTAGGTTAGCTACTCCTATTCTAGTCCATCTATTGTCGTTGTAGTAATCAGCCACTTTCCTAGACACCTCATCCTTGTTTAGGGGTCCTATAATCATAGCTCTTAATTTCCCGCATCCTAGCCAGTCGTCTTCCCAAAAGTTTGTGTCTTTTCCATTCTTAACAAAGAATTTTCGTCCCTCGATTATGAGGTCCCTTCCAACTTTGAGTGCTTTGTATATATTTGAGCCCTACTTTCTTTCTTTTTTTTCTAGTTGTTGGCCATACTTGCTGTGAATAACCTTGCACCATTGGCTGTTATGCTCTTTTGACAGTCACCAATTCAGGTTACCTAGTAATGCCCTGTTCCTATCCTTGGCTTCGAATAAGCCTAGTCCTCCTTCTTGTTTCCTCTTTGTTACTTGGTTCCAATTAATTAGGTGAAGCTTTCTCTTCTCATCTGATGAACCCCATAGGAAATTCCTGTTTATTCTGTCTATTTCCTCTAGTACCCTATTCGGCCAGCTTAAGCATGACATTTGGTAGGTCGGGATCGCTTCCGCCACAGACTTTATTACCACTACTCTGGCTGCCTTACTCAGAATCTTTGCTTTCCATCCTGCAAGCTTTTTCTGGATCCTGTCTATTGTTGTGTCATGTGGGATTTTCCTTTGCGATCCTGGCAGTAGTGGGAAGCCTAAGTAAGTCCCCATGTCATTTGTAATTTTGAACCCTGTCTCCTTCGCCATACTTCTAGCTCTATTCCATTTGACATTCTCCGATAGCATGATGCTGCTCTTCCTTGGGTTGATTTTCTGTCCTGATAGTTCACAAAACTTGTCTAGTGCTCGCTTAATTGCTCTTGCATTTTTAACCGTTGCCTCTCCAAATAATAGAAGGTCGTCTGCAAAGAATAGGTGCGAGAGGGCTGGCCCTCCTTTGCTGGCCGTCACCTTTTTTCATCTACCTTTGTTGCATTCCTGCTCAATTAAGTAGCCCAGATATTCAAGACATAGGATGAAGAGATAGGGTGACAGAGGGTCACCTTGTCTGATCCCTCTTGTCGGTTTGATAGGTTCCAAATTCCCCCCATTGAATAGGATGTTATAAGTAGGGCTTGAGATGTAGGAGGAGATTAGACTTACCAAACCTTTCGGAAAGTTGAAAAGATGCAGGATTTTCTCTATGAATCTCCACTCAAGTTGGTCAAAGGCTTTGCTCATATCTACCTTGATTGCTAGATAGCCCTTCTTCCCTGTTTTATGACTGAATGAGTGTAAGATTTCCTGAGCTATGATGTAATTGTCGCTCGTCCTTCTCCCTGGTAGGAAACTGCTCTGGAAAGGGGAGATTAGCTCGCACATGACGGGTCTCAGCCTGTGCACTAGTATTTTTGAGATGATCTTGTCAACCGTGTTGCACAGTGATATAGGTCTGAATTGGTCTATTGTTTCTGGGCTGTTTCCTTGAGGTACCAGCACAATGGAGGTGTAGTGGTAAAGGCTTCCTTTATTATGGCCAGAAGCGACTTCTTTGTAGTGTCCCAGAATCTCTGGAAGAAAATAGGGTGTAATCCATCTGGTCCTGGCGTTTTTGTTGGGTTTAGTGAGAATAGGGCCTTTTTTAGTTCAGTCTCCTCGCATGTCCTATCTAGGTAGGTGTGCTTCATCGGGTTTATAGCTGGCATGCCTGGGATGGGGGGTTTTAAGGACTCTGTTGGTTGCTCCTCTGTCCAGGTGGTCGAATATCTATTGAGGACTGACGACCGAATGTGCTGCCCTAGTTCCTCTGGGTCTTCTACCCAATTGTTGTTTATTTTTATTCCTAATATTCTGTTGGCTCTTCTTCTGGCAATAGCCGTAGCATGGAAGAACTTAGTGTTTCTCTCGCCCTCCACTATCCAATTGACACGGGATTTCATGAACCATAACTGCTCTTCCTCTATCAGTATGTTGTTTTATTCATTTATTAGCTCCTTTTCCAGCTGTTTTAGAAATTTTGAATCCCTGTTTTTCAGGTAGGATTGTATCCCTTGCAGTCTGTTTCATAGTCTCCTTTTTCTGTGCGCAATGTTTGCAAATGTTTCCTTGTTCCAAGTTTGAACTTTTTCCTGGAATTATTCCTTTTGCTCGGCCATATTTGTTTTCCCCTTCCGACCAAGCTGCTTCTACTATAGTTTTCAGATCATCGTGTGACAGCCATGCAGTCTGGAATCTGAATGGTCTTTGCAGGTATGGTCATTTTTCTTTCTTCATCTCTAGTATTAATGGCCTGTGATCTGAGTGACATCTAGGGAGGTGCTTAACATTTGCCTCTGGGTGAAAGTTCAACCATTCTATATTTGCCACATCCCTATCCAAGCGTTGAGATATTCTATCCTGGGTCCTAAGATTACACCAAGTTGTCCTAGGGCCGTGAAATCCTAAATCTATCATGGAGCAATGATCTAGACGGGTCGTTAGACTTCTAGTTTGTGCTAATGATACCTTATTGCCACCTATTTTCTCTGTTCCATCTACAATGCTATTAAAATCCCCGACCATAAGCCAAGGATGCCTAATGTGGTCTGCTATAGCTCTACAATTCCGCCATAAGATTTCTCTTTCTCCTGACCTAGGGCTAGCATATATAGCAGAGAGTAGCCAAGATTGGATAGATGATGTCCTGACCTCAGCATGGATTTCTTGTTCCGTGTTGGCTAGCTCATGGATGTCCAGTAGCGGTGTCCCAGAGGAACAACAGTCCTCCTTTGAATCCAATTGAATTTGAGCAAATTGAGCCGTTGTAAGGCAGCCTCCTTATGATAGACGCAGCATTTTCTCCAGCCACTCTAGTTTCCGTAATCACAGCCAGGACCGGTTTGTGTTGATGGTAAAGATCCCAAAAATGCCTTAAGAAACTCGAGTTCGCAGTACCCCTGCTATTCCAGATTAGAAACTTCATTTGGGGAGAATAAGGTGGGGAGATACTTGCCATTGTTTCCGATTCCGTTGTGTTAGTGTTAGGATGAGTTTCACTCTTCCTTTCCCATGCTATTTGGGTCAGCTCCATGACCTCCGGATGGCCTGTCAATCTCCTCGAATGCTTGAAAATTTTCATGCAGCAGTTGAGGAGTGGTGAGGCTATCTCCACTATCAGTGGGGCTTCCGCCGTGTAGACCGGTTACTGGAGTCACACAGAGGTGTGTCATGCAGGCCTCTTCTTCTATAATGGAATTTGTAGGGTCTGAGTCAGAACCCCTTTCTTGCTGCCCAAACATTGGAGGGTCTAGTTTTCTCTGAGTCCTCTGTGGTGGTGATGCGCTGGAGCAGTTCAACAGGGAAAGTTGTGGCCAGTAGGGCTCCTGGTGGAACACCTCTACGTCCTGGTGGCAAGATACCAATGTCTGTCTCTCAGGCTAAATTTGAACAGAAAGGTAAGAAATGAAAATATTGTATGATTTTTTTTTTTTTCGTTCATCATTTATACTTATTGCTGTTGTTGCAGGGGAGAAGTTCATCTCTAAACAAGTGGATAACTAGAAGAAAAAGAAAATAAAGAAGGTCGAGGACACAATACTGGGATGGGGTAAGCACTCTGGCATTTCTGTGTAAAGAATTTCAGTGGTTTTTAGTTCTTATAATTATGTCAAGCATTCTTTCCTTGGAACCAGCTAGTTCCAATTAATACTGAAAAATTCCTCTAACTTTCGGGTAACCTGGTTAAGATGCAGCTTGTGATATTACATGTTGTCCTTTGCCATGTTGTTGTTGATATCATCCTAACCTGTAAATGATATAGTACTTAGTTTCATAACGAACTAGAAGTGATGGACAATCTTGATATCCTTCTAAATCATGAAGAACCATTTCTAAAAAGACTTGCTCACATGAATGCTTTAGCTGTCATTTTCTTTGAATCGATAGGTTTTCTTTATTTTTTTCCATGTTTTGGCATGGGTATGCATTCTGGTCCCTTTTGTGGGTATAAAAAGATTCATCCCATACTGACCCCAAGGTTTAGTTGGTCCATCTCTGCATTTCTTTATCCATTTCTGGTTCTTATCCTGTACTTAGGGTCATGAACAAATTATGAAGACTTTTTTTTTTTTGGTAGAAAGGGTAGTTTCATTCAGAAAATAAAATAGGCGTTTTAGCAGTTAGGTTACAGAACCGGTGAAGCATGGGATGTCCTCATGCAATGTTTCCAAAATGAAATCTGGGGGAAATGGAAAGATAGGTAATGCTCCTCCTGGTTTAGGGCTGCTTTTGCCATCTTATCCGCAACCCTGTTTCTTCCCCTTGGCACGTAGGATATTGATGATGCTTCAAAATCATGTAACCCCAATCTGCATTCATCCAGAATAGGCTTAATTAATGAGTTTGGTTGCTGGGTGCCCTGTATGTAGCTAACTAGTATTGCTGCATCTGTTTGGATTGCTAGATGCTTGATTCCCAGGTTCTTTGCTAGGCTGAGTCCTTCTTTAATTGCCTTGGCTTCAGCAATTAGGCAGTTCGTGCTAGGGTGTTTAGCACAGGATCCAACTATCCAGTTGCCTTGTTGATCCCTCAGTACTGCCCCTAGGCCGATGTATAACCCGTTCTCCCTTGTAGATGCATCTGTGTTCATCGTGTATGGTAGAGCTTTGTCTGGTTCCCATTTTTCAGGGAGAATGATCTGTTGGGATTGGTCCCTGTTTATGTTATCCATGTAAGAGAGGGGTGTTGGTTGGAGCCTGTGGTGCTGTCGTTGCCCTAGTTTCTTCTTGCCTCCAACTAGTGCTTGCAATTCAGCTGCTTTTCCCAGGATTAGGGAGTATGGTAGTGTAGTTTTGGTGGTAATCCTGAAGATGTTGTTGTTTCTCTGCTTCCAGAGGTGCCATAGGATAGAGGTGAAAAGAATTTGCCATTGGATACCTCTATAAGTTGTGTGAATTCCTGTTTTTAAGTTTCCTATAAGCCACTGTTGCATTGGTCCTGCCGAGAAGACTGTAGTGGAGCTAGGCTGGGGAAATAGTTTCCAAGTGGCTTGAGATATGGGGCAGTCCCTGAGAATGTGGAGTGCTGATTCAGTTTCCCATTCGCAAGATGGGCATAGTCTGTCTCTGTCCTGAGTGATATTTCTGGAATAAAGGAGGTCTTTTGTTGGGAGTCTGTCAAACCAAGCCAGCCATAGGAATGTCTTTTGCTTTGGGAGGATAGGTAGTTTCCACATCCATCTCAGGTTCGTCTGGACATAACTTCCATCCTATGAGTGTGATAGGTTGTATGCTGATGAAAGAGTGAAGTCTCCGTCAGGTGAGAGTTTCCATGTTATCTTGTCATGTGCGGTGAATGGGCTTAGGAGGTGTAGGCCGGTGATGTGGGACCATATTTCTGGTGGCAGCAAGCATGCTGCTCCTGTTTTGATCCATGTAGTGCCATCATAGTAGTCTGCCACTCTCATGTGAGTTTCCTGGTTATGTAGGGGTCCTGTGATCATGTTCCTTAGTCTTCCACACCCTAGCCAATCATCATTCCAGAAGCTGGTCTAGGTTCCATCCTTAACTTGGAATCTTAATCCTTTTTTCAGCAGGTCTTCCCCTGATCTTAGGGCTTTGAGAATGCAGGATCCTGTTTTCCTGTTTTCTAGGTGGTCCCCATTATGAAGACTTTTGCTTTATGATATCCATTCTTCTTAACTAAACCTGAAAATGGACAGTTGTCGAAGTCCACTCATTGTGCCTTCTTGATTAGTAGTGTTTGCTCATAGACAGTATAGAATATCCTACATCCCCCCTTGAAAGTGTATTGAGGAACTCCACTTGTGTCAGCATGCAGTATCCGTTCGTCTGTTCTCGCCAAATATCCAGCCATTGCATTTTCAAACATGATGCAGGTGGAAAGGATGACACTAAGCTGACAATCCCTGCTACCGTTATTCTTTGGTACATGTTCGCTCCAGCCGAAATAAGGGTACTTGTTTAAATATGATTTCTGCATAAAAATATACTTCATTTTCCTTGATTGTTGAGATATGTTTCTTTTTATTGGAATTCTGTTGATGACAGCTGAGATTTTGTTGGTTCTGGCCATTAATGCAGGCAGATGAGAATTTAAAGTCTGAGATGGAGGCTGATGTTGCGGAGGAATGTGTGAAACTTGGCCCAATAGACTCTGTGAAGGTAATATTAGCTTCACATTTGTGAGAGATATTCTATAAATAAAGAGCCGTTTCTATGAAATTCTTCTCGTGGAGGATAAGTTCGAACCAAAATTGCAGCATTCTTCATACTGGAGGCGTCGATCTTGAAGTTGGAATAGATTTCCCACATACTAAACAAAAATATAAATGTTGCCTTTTCTTCATGTGGTTTCTCTGGCCGAGTGAAGCGTCCGGTTCAATTTAGCGTTACTAGTTCAATCTTGTTCTTCTAGCCGAACAACTTTTTTTTTTTTGTTTGGTAAAAAGGGATGTTATTCCCCTGTGAGGTAGAGCCAAACAACTTTACAGAAGCACTTTGGAGCTTTCATCAAGCAATTTGAGTTGACCCTGTTGTTGTTGTTTAAGCAGGTCTGCGAGAATCATCCCCAAGGGGTTGTTCTGGTGAAGTTCAAGGACAGGAAGGATGCCGAGAAATGCATCCAGTTGATGAATGGAAGATGGTGACTAACTGCAGAAATCCTGTCTATTTTCGCTGATGTGGGCCTGGAACTTTGCTGCCTGCCTTATGAATTCCCCTGCCTTTCTGCCTTTTGTTATCAGCAGTAGCTAGATTTAGGATGTGATACTAGCACTTAGTTTGTGCTTTGTGATGAGTACATGCTTCGGAGGACGATGGCAGTGTAAACCATGCAATGGTTTGTGATTTGGAAGCCGAGGTATCTCGGTTGGAGCAATTCGGCGCGGAACTGGAGGCCGATTGAGTCAGTTGTAAGGGTATCTGGTGAAATCACATGTTCTCAATGTTTGAAGGGATTGGTGTTTATCAGATGCAGTTTTTCCATGTTGTCGTAACACCACCAGCGATGACCGTAGAACTCTGTTGAAAAATGTCGGAATACTACGATGTAAAAATGATCGTGCGCAAAGCTGATGTTCTATTCTGCTCCCTGTGTAGGAATATTGATTGGTGCTATTGATCTCGGAGTCTCGCATCTCACGCTGATCTTCTGATCCTCCGCTTTGTATTCCTTGAAGTGCTCAATCTTGCCTAGTTTTTCGGCCTCCATGATAACAAGCTCAAGCCTAGCAACTGCCTCGACCAGCAAAGACACAAATGCCGCAAAAGGGAGTGCTTCCGAGAATCCCAGATCATTGATAATGAGTCCACTAGGTTGTGGCCGCAGCACCTTCTGATTATCTGGTTGTCTCTTGGGTGATTTCACTTCGAGCAGCGCCTGCTGCGAATGGAGTGAGGCATTGAGTTCTTGTAGGGCTAGGTGCAGGTCTCTGGAGAGTGTTTCGGTGTGAAACTGGCGGCGGCTTTCTATGGCAGCCGCGAGGTCCACAAGGACTTGGGAAACTTCTCTGGCCAGTCGAACACATTCATCTCTGAAGAGACCGCGGATGGACGATGAGGCCTGGCCGAAGAGAACAGATTAACTAGATTGGTGCTCGCGAATAGTGTCATTGAATAGATAAACGAAGCAAATACCTTTATTTCTGTGTGGAGACATCCATTCAAGGCAACAACAGAGTATCCAAAGTGCCTCAGAGCTGCCCCGAGATTCACATACTGCCACCATGGAGAACGGTGACCCCGGCACAGATGCCTCGGTTCCCAACTCGCATAGAGAGCCTGCAAAACATGGGTTTAGCAAGTCTAGCAGCAGTAACTAAGCCATTATGGTCGTTTCCACTTGCATCACGAACCAGGGTTTCGTCAAGGGATTTTGAGTCAAGAGCTTTGCGGCAATTCTCGTCGACAGAGTCACTTGAGATTCGCAGCGTCTTTTCTTCTGGTGCTAGATTGTCGTCAAAGTACTCCTCGACACAGGCTGTGCTTTATGAGAAGTCAGAATTTACTTCGATGACCAGTCCAGATCGGAGATTTAAAAGAAAAATATGTCGGAACGAAAGCCGGTACCTCGGAAAAAGTCCGCCAATCCTTCGAGTCTGGTAATGGTAGATTTCCGCAGATCATCCCCGGACCAGGCCGGGAAGAAGACCAGGCTCAAAGAAAGGCAAATCCCGCAACCAATGGCAATGGTGTAGAACCGATCCATTCCCATCTTCGTGACATTATCGACCTTGTAGCTCGACACGAGTATCAGATTGAAGGTAAGGAGGAACACGACGACCCCGTAGTCGTAGTTCTTCTTTATATCTGGGAAGAACCTCATGAACGTGGCCACAGTCCCTGTCAAGAAGACTGCCGATCCAATAAACACGGCCCTGGGTAAGGGCCGATCCACGGCAAAGTACTCGATGAAAAGCGCGAATAACCCAGCTAACACAGTGCCCATCCCTCTGTTGAGCCCCTTGCACAGAGTCGCCCCTACGAACCAAAGACAACACGCGTAAAAACAAAAACAGCCCCCACAGGCTCCCCAGACAGGATAGGTTGTCCACTGACCGGCGGTGAACTCGAGGACGACGACGACAGTCATTACAGCCCAGATGGCATTCTGGCCGATCCCATCGTACAATGGCTCAAGCAGGCAAAGCAGGGAGGCCATGGTCAAGCCGAGCCCGACCTTCACCGCGTGGATGGCCCTCCTCGGGTCTTCCTTGCCCGTCTTCCAGACCAAGGCCGCGAGTCTGGCCACGGAACCCTTCATCTTAACTGTGATGGCCGGCGCCAGTTACACCTCACGTAAACGTGGTAGAAAATCACAAAGTCAAGTGAGTTGAGCTCATCGTTGAATCCACTGATTTATATTAGGCGTATAGTAAAATTCACGCGTTATTACAAGGGGATAGTTGGATCCGGTGAAGGTTCTTTCAACCCAATGCCTCAAATAAATAATGCCCCAAACTTTTTGGTGACGTGCCCTTCTTCTCCTTCCTTTCTTTCTCTTATATACATAGAAGCAATTATAGAAGCAATTAACGCGGAGGAACAAGAACCACCCTGAATGTTATAAAATGTGGTTGAGCGACTACTTGACCCCCGAATCCATTATTATTAGTAATGACGATCAAAATCCAACAACACCACCAAAAGCTAAAGTTCATTGGATCGTTCATAACTAGGGGAGGCGATACCCTTCTTTTTAGAGAGCAGATGTGAAAGCAAGACTATGCTTTTTTTGAGTCAACAAGCCAGGTGAAAATGGTAGCCCTCTCCCCCCTCTCCGTGTGTCTTTACTTGAGATTCTAAATTAAAGAATAAATAAAGAACACTCTATTTAGTCTTTACGGGTCAATATTCCACACCGACATGCCCTCCTCCTCAAATGAAGTTAGAGGTGCAACTCCCCAACTTTTTTTTAGGTTTACAAGAAATTATAAATAAAAAAAATGTATTGAGTATTTTCAATCACAAGCATCAGCCAGCGTTCACATACACGTGTCTTCTTGATAATCGAGAACACGCATTTTTCTTAACGTACGAAACCGAGGATTCATCAGATCTGTCATTTTTATTTTTTGCGTGAATATTTGTTACTTTTTTTGGGCAAAATATACTTTTTTGTCCTTAAGTATTGACGAACTTTTTTTTCTGTCAACTTCTTTTTTTCATATACAAAAATGTCACTAACTATGTCATTAACCTTTTTTCTAGCAAATCTTGAATTTTTTATAGTGAAAGCCAAACAAGGCCTTAAAAGACAATTTTTATTTTTGACTAAAAAGGAAAAAAAAAGTAAAAGAAAATGAAAAATAATATTGAAACTTTTAATGTGTTTTTAATTTTAAAATTTTGATGAGCAAATCAAGTGAATTAAAAGCTGAAATTAACCACAGTTACTGATACTGTCAAAAAATATTCAAAATTGATTAAGGTCGGATGATATCCTGTTACAGGACTGCTACTACGGATAAGGTGGATTATGAGACGAATTAATGAGAGGTTGAAAATCTACTGTTGTATTAAGAGATTTAGACTATAATAAGGTCGTGTTTGGTTTTCGGTGCAAGAAATTCAAGATTTGCTAGAAAAAAGGTTGATGACGTGACATTTTTGTATATGAAAAAAAGAAGTTGACAGAGAAGAAAGTTCGTCAATACTTAGGGACATAAACATATATTTTGCCTTTTTTTTAACAAGTAGTTTCAACTAAGGTATTTCTCGATCTACTGACCGAATACGATACGACGGTATTATTGCATCCACTTGCACGTGGAGATGTTGTAATAACAATAATGGTGCAAGAACATGGTGTCTTTTTGTCCTCACATGATTAATGATCGATAACCTCGAATTGAGAATTGTATCGGTCTAATCCACGGCATGTGATGGCAAGTGATTGTGATGGACTCCCGCCCTCTGCTGCGGCTGCTCGCACTTGATGCTGATCCCCTCCTCCTCCGGCTTGTACTCCTTGAAGCACGCCAGCCTCCCCAGCTCCTCCACTTCCTCTATCACCAGGTCTAGCCTCGCCACCGTCTCTACCACCAGCGACGCGAATGCCGCGAATGGCAGTGCCTCCGAGAACTCCAGGCTCGTCACCGCGATCTTGCTCAGCTGTGGACGGAGCACCTTCCTCTCGCTCTCCCTGTCCCTTATTGGCTGCTGCTGCTCCGCCGCTGCCCTCTTTGTCTTCCACTCCATCAGCGCCGACGTGTCGGTCTTCACACTCGAAAGCGACACCCCTCCCCTGCGGCCCTGGCCCTGGCCCTTCTTCTCCCCACAGTTGCTGGCCTGCGCAGCCGCGGCGACGGCGAGCATGTTGGAGGTTTGGCTGTTGTTGGAACCGAGGAAGAGCTTCGGCTGTGACTTGATTGCGTTGTTGAGATCCTGCAGGGATTCGTGGAGGTGATCCGAGAGAAGCTCGGGGGAGCAGTGTCGGCGGTTCCTCACACTGTTGGCGAGTTCCAGGAGAACCTTGGCAACTTCTCCCGCCACGCGAGTGCACGGATCTTTGAACAGAGCACGGACAGCCAAAGGAGTCTGCGGTTTGACAGGAAAGACGTTACGCTGTTTTTCATAATGACAACGGGGAAGTCACGGGGTCCGGTTTGGTACCTGAATTTCGGTACGCAGGCATCCGTGTAGAGCCACGACAGTGTATCCAAAGTGCCTAAGGACTGCTCCCAACTTCACGTACTGATGCCATGGTGACACGCAGCAGTTCCGATTGTACCTCGGTTCCCAACTGGCGTACAATGCCTGCGTGCCAAATCCTGGGATGAGAAGACGAGAAAAGAGAGGCCTGCTTTCAAGTTGAGAGCGGTTTACTGAGAACAGGACTTACCAGAGCCTCGTCGTTAGCTTTGGAATCCAATACAGTCTTGAAACCTTTGTATATCGGATCCTCTATCGTTTCATCCCTGCCTTCTTCATCTATCCTCACCTCGCTGAAGTACTCGGTGACACACGCTGTTATGTAACCATCACGAGGCATTAATGCCCGATCATCAAAATCCTTTTTCAGCTCGCATAGAAGGACCTTACCTTCTATTGATCTTGCTAGTCCTTCGAGCTTGGCTACTGTGGCGTTGTGAAGATCTTCGCCCGACCAATAGGGAAAGACCAAGAGGCTCATTAGGAGACAAACGGCACATCCGATCGCGATCGTGTAGAACCGTTGGTGGGCGATGTTGAGCACGTTCTCGATGCGGTAGCTCGATACCGTGATCAGGTTGAAGGTCAGGAGGAAGATCACGACTCCATAGTCATAATTCTTCTTTATGTAAGGGAAAAACCTTATGTACGTCGATACCGCCCCTATAACACGAAAGCCAAGACGGATCTCATAACTCATCTGGACTCATGTGGTCACAGTAAGGGCAAATCGTATATGAACACAGGAGCTCACCTATCAGGAAGACAGCCGATCCAACGAACACAGCCCGGACCACCTGGCCGGTTTCATGAGAGACGTACTCAATGAAGAACGCCAAGGATCCCGCCAGCAGCGTGCCGAGACCTCGGTTGAGTCCCTTGCACAGGGTCGCCCCCGCAGTGAACTCAAGGACCACGACGACCGTCATGACAGCCCAGATCGCGTTCCCTCCGATCCCTTCATATAAAGGCTCGATCAAGTACAGGAGGGAGACGAGAGCCAACGCGAGGCCGACCTTGAGGGAATGTATGGCCCTCCTGGGATCTTCTCTGCTGGCCCTCGATACCGTCCGCCACGCTAACCCGGGGACCCTCTTCAGCTTGTGTGCCCATGCGGACGACGTGCGGGGCTCGCACTCCCTCTCTCGCTCGTCGGCAATCATCTTGCTGTGGAATGTGGCAGTGGTGGCACCGGAGTCATAACCCTGCATGGACTCTAGAATTGAATATATTCGGGTTACATTTCCTCAATTTGAGAAAAAGCATTTTGAACCACATACGGGTCGGTCGCCTATAAAAAGGTGAGAATACGATCAGTTCATCGAGAATCTGGCGTGCATCTTTTAATTAATTCATTTAAGGTCTTTATTCAATTAACAAGTGAAACCAATTAAATGATATACAAAAGAATTAAGTATGAACAGATCCCACCTAACCATTTCTTTAAAAATCCCAATCCCTTTCTTTCGTGTTCCACTTACAAACGTTTGATTTAAGAATTTTTAGAAAGTAATGGAATTAGTCAATAATGATGTTTATTTCTATTTTTATCTTTATTCTTGAATTAATCAAACGGTTTCATTAAGTAATTTCCTTCTTAATTATTATATTATTTCTCTATTCTCATTTAATTTATAAGACTCTAACTATGACACATTTTTCTTACAAATATTATGCTAAATGGAGAGAGCCACATGAATTAGTCTAAAGTCGTCTGGGCTCCAAGGGCATGAACTTATTTATTAGGACGTCAGATCCACTACTTACTCCCCAACTAAGATTCACATGTCTTCCCATCCCCAACCCAAAAAAAAAAATATATAACAAAACAAAAAGGCTGCATATTGTATTGTTGTAGTATGCCTGTTTAGACTTCAGATCAGCATGTCGTGAGATAGTTCCCGCTGGGGACTCAACCGACAGGTTCAATCCTGAACTTTTTTCGGAATATTCGATCGCCTTGCCGGCACGGCCTCGTACTGACGGTCACAAATGAAGGCCATCTCTTTCCTGATTTCAACGCCTCACGGGTTTTGAGTTGAAACTTTTTCGACTTGCAGAAAAAGGGGGCGGAAAAAGGAAGAAGAACAACGACATGAATCTCATCGTCGTGCGTCGCTAACCTAACTCCTCGATGCTCTGAGCTACTTTCACGGGCAGAGTTGAGTGCCTTGTGTTGTGTGGCACTTTTGGTCACATGCAACGCTCATCTTCCCCTCGACGGACGGACAGAGACTCCGGACCAGGCAATGTTGCCACTTAGCAGGCTGACAAACTCTCGTGAGATCGATCTAGGGAGTTCATGCGCGGGACGTTTCCGAAAGGCCTAGGTAGGTGTACAGGTTCGCGGTCGCCGCATATCAATGAGGAGGGGAAAGTCTCCCACCAAAACAATTGGGATGCCAAGAAAACCGTGATTTCACGGTAAGGTAAATTGTTCTCGACACAGTATGTAAATCACAGACGCCAATCCAGAAAATCGTTTGGATACAATGAGTAGAAATTACACGATTCTTACAAAATAATAATAATTATTATTATAAAAAAATAATTCGTATAAAAATTCATGCAAAATCTAACTGAAATACTTTTTCACGCGACGTTTCCAATCCCATCCGCCGCTGGCAAAATCCCTAATCTTCGTTTCGCCAATTTCCCCGATCTTCTTCTTCCCTTACCTTTTTTTTTCTCTAACTTTCATTTTTTGTGGATGTTAAAAGCCATTGTTTTTGTTTCTAATCACCGGGATCAAGATTTTTCTTCATGGGTATCTGGGATGTTGATCCCTACACTGCCTCGAACGTCATCCCCAGCTGGGTTTCGCTCCGGTTGATGCGTTCGGCTTGATATCGGTGAGTTCTGCCCCGAAAGTTTCGACCTTTAATTTCCCTTTTAGGGAAGTTTCAATCTTTAGTGGCTGATGGGTTTAATGCTGTTTGTGTTAGTGTTGAGAATTTGACCTATGGTTTGTGGAGACTTGATTTGTTAGGAACCAATATTATGGAGTTCCATAATGGTGATTTGTGTTGTTATCTAGAGTGATGCTCGTGTCGGGGCTTTGTTTCTCGTTCGTTTTCTACGTTGTTTTTGTGAAGTGTAGAGTCCAGGTTTGTGGAGATTTGAATTGCTTGATGTCCATCGAACGGTACATTGAATAGTGTTTATTTGGGTGTTTCGGTGTACTCATGCATTCCTTGGTGCATTAGTAGCATTACTTCGGTTTTGGTTCGCTTTCATTAGGGGAACCTTAAGATGAGAGGATTGTGAGGTGGTTCGTGGTTTCTGTCTAGTGGATGAAGTAATGGATGCAACTGCAAACTCACCAAACAAGAGGGCAAAGTGTTCGGGAGGTGAAGCTGCTGCCACTGATGAGAAAGTTAATGTGTATGTATGGGACATGGACGAGACACTCATTCTGTTCAAGTCCTTGTTGGATGGGACATATGCAAAGGCACATGATGGCATGAAGGACGCACAAAGGGGTGCAGAAATCGGTGAGATGTGGGAAAACCTCATTCTTGATCTATGCGACCAGCATTTCTTCTATGACCAGGTAGGTAGGTGGAACATTTTCATTTATGCGAATCCTGTTGTGGTGAAATGGAATGGGAATGAGATTTTACAGGTTGAGGACCATAATGAGCCTTCTCTTGGATCCTTGAGCAAATTCGATGATGGATGTGATCTTGCCAAATATAGCTTTGAACAAGATGAATTCACCTCTTCTGTTGATGATGATAAGAAAAGAAGACTCGCATACAGATACCGGACCATATCCAGCATGTATGATAAGGTAGTTCAGTGATATCTTTAACTGTTGCAGTACTCTAAGTGTCAATGCTCAATGTTGTTTGCTTCAGTGCATGTAGATTGATTTACGGTTTGGTTTCATTACAGGGTTTGTGCGACCTCTTTCCTAAAGAGAAGAAGGAAAAGTGGGACGAGTTGTACGAATTGACCGATGAGTACACTGATAGGTGGCTATCCTCAGGTGCAATTCTTCAAATTGTTCACACTATATATTGCTGCCTTTGAAACATTCATGTTGTCTCATTGTGTCCATGTTAAATTTGTCCTTTGCTGTTCGACATGGCTCTCATTGTTGTTCTACTCAGCCGTGCTTCCATAGGAACTTATCTTACTCTTGGATTGGATGGATGGGTGCAGCTAGGTCCTTCTTGCAGCAATGTGTCTCTGAAAAGGAAGACCCAGATCCTCGAGTGGACTCTTCTGTGGAAACTCTGGGCACCTGCCATGTGAACGTATTGGTTACCTCTGGAGCTCTGGTTCCCAGCATTGCTAAATGCATGCTTTACCGATTCGATAGTTTGATAAAGCACGGAGACGGTCAGTGAAACCTTCCCACCATTACAATCTGCATGTATCCATCAATCTCAATAATTCTGAATATCACGACGCGTCATGATTTACCAGTATACAGCGCATTGGATGTCGGTAAACTTCAGTGCTTCGAGTGGGTCAGGGAGCGGTTCAGTGGACCAAATTTCCGGTTCTGCGTCATCGGTGACGGGTGGGAAGAATGTGCAGCAGCAAAATCCATGGGGTGGCCGTTCGTTCAAGTCAATTTCCAGCAGGGGACTTGTCACAAGTTTCCAGGACTAACACTGAGGACCTTGGGGCATTACTTTTCCGTGGTGTACGACGAACATCGGCCTGCGGACGAAGAAGCCTGAAGGAAGTGGATGAAAATCATCTGCTCATAACATTGTAGATGACTTTTGATTCTGGGATGGATTAGTTTTACGCTTTGATAGGTCACGAATGCCACCTAGCGTTGACTGCTTCGTTGGCCATTGCTTAGCTCGAGAGCTGCTCGTCCCTTTCCTGCAACTTTGTGCTACGATGAGGTGGCTTATCAAGTGCTTAAACAAGTGACACCTGCCCGCTACGTGGTTGGGGTAATGGGCATTTTCGTCTGTTCATTTTGGGGGAAGTCGGTGATTCTTCGCCGTATAAGTAAAGGTGTAAGAGCTCGGTGTAGTTTGATTTCAGACATACATAGGAGAGAGGATAACCTGGGAAAGGAGGAACAGAGGTTAAGGTTCAAGCATAAAGATGAGAGCTGCGCAAGAGAAGGTTAAGAACATGGCCAGCTCTGCCAAGGAGCACTTAGACATCGCCAAAGCAAAATCGGAAGAGAAGGTTCTTCTGAATTCATCCACCGGAAGGAAACTATTCTTGTTCTGATAGTTGGGTGAGAGTTGTGTAAGCAAGTTGGGTTTTTGTAGGCCGAGAAAGCGTTGGCGAGGACCCATGACGAGAAGGTGATGGCAGAGGAGCGGCAGAAGGTCAAAGGGGCTGAAGCCAAGATGGAGCTTCATCAGGACAAGGCTCGACATGCGGCCGAGAAGCACCAGGCGAGTCATCTCATGCCTGGTGCTGCTGTGGATCCAGTCACGGGATCCACAGTGCCGAGCTACCCCTTAGGAGGCCATCCTCCGGGCCATCATCATCATCACTAAGATATCTAGCTGTCTACTGGGTTTGTAATAAGCAGTGAATGTTATGACTGTAATATGAATAATAAGAACTCGGCGGCAATGCAATAACAATAGGGCGTTTGTGCTTGCTGTCCAATAGTCAGAAAAAAACGACGAACAAACAGAACGGAACAATACCGGTACTGACTAACGTCATTTCAGAACTAGTACATAATTTACAAAATCCTCACCAGTGATCAAGAATACATAGATATCAAGAACATATATATTTAAAGCACGGTCTTAGCAAAGAGTAGCAGCGAATCAGACCCATTGTAGTCTGCCTTGGTGTTCCACGTAGAACTGTAGCTTGCCGCTTTCGAAGTCCATAGCCTGGTTCTTCACCATTGCTGGCCTTGTCCGGTGACGGACTTGGAACCTGGGGAGTGGTGGCTTATCTACTTGTTCTAAGGCAGTGGACGGGGACAGGGAAGGGTCAGAATCTACCACTTCGTCGAGGAATTCATGGGCTACGTCTCCGTCTTCATCCATCCTCAGACGCCTGGTACACCACTTGAGACCCTGAAAGAGTATGTAGGCAATGAAAAGGCGGCTGCAAATCCATTCCCCATCAACAGGAACACTGACACTGTCATGGTGCAGATTCTAGCCATAATACTTGAACTAGCGTTAACTTTACTATAGGAAATCACTACACGGTAATGTTAATATAGCCTAATATTCTTAGCATAAAAAACACCTTCATTGTATAGATAGAAAGCAAATCTGGAGTGTGTTCAGCACACATTACTCTTCAGACTTCTCAAAGTACACAACGAGTCTCACAGAACCTTTTGGTCATAGTCATGAGACAAAAGACTGGTTTAAGACATCATATTGCGATTGAAGATCAAGTGGCTCCATGGTTACAGCATCTCGATTGGCTGCTTCCCATTATTGGTACAGTCAAGCCATGCAGTAAGATTTCAGGCAATGGTAGTAACATTAAGAAGTTGCATTCATGTCCTGACTACTTTGCAAAGTTGCTAGAAAAAACATACGCAAAGGAAGGTCACTGCGGCAAATTCTATCCTAAAACCAGAGGGGCAGCCTTGATTATGACAAATTAACCCTGGGTTTGGACATTTTAACCTGTATGAGTAGATCCACCATCACACGGTTGTTCTATCAGCATTACCCTATATGGATCTAATCCGTAAAGATGCTACTAACAATGTCATGTAAAATTTACTAAGCACAAGCTGTTGCCTTTTCAACCCAGATTCTACAGAATGTTTCAAACAGAACTCATCCATCTGCAATACTAACAAGTTGAATTGAACCATCTAGGGATTACGATCCTTCTTCTAACACGGACTCCACCAGGATGCTCCAGAACCCTTAATCTATCACTCCAATGGGCCACAAATGCACTAAAGTCATCATTCAATCAAACAGTCTTAACCCGTGCAATGATCATAAAACACCATAGGTAAAACAGTCATAACCCATCATCCACTCTCCTCAGAAATTGTACCCTACCACCGATAGTATTCAGTAGTGTGATATAACACGAGACCCGCAAGAACTATTACTGTTCCGTGAAGCAACCGAAAGGGGTACCTGGAACTACAACCCCAAAAAATCCAACCTTTCCAGGACTAAATACCAAATTCCTCTTAGCGCAAGAAAACCCATCTCACCAATCATCCAGAACGAACCGGAGAAAATCAGAAACTAGGAACAAGAACGTTGAATTCCGAAAGCAGACCTGAATACCGCCGTCGCCGGAGTCGCACGGCGCGAGGATTGGTCCAAGACCCGGCCTTTCTACCGCGACCTGGACGCTAAACCCGCGACGAGGGACGCCGGTCTCCCTGAAGTTCTCGTCACGGTCGTCGGAGCCGTCTCCTGGCCCTCCAAGCTGGTGGCGTCGATCGTGGTCCCCCTGGTTGTCATCGTGGTCATCGTCGCCGTCCCTGGGGTTGCGGAACCCGAAGAAACCCGTCACTTTGCTGAAGATCCCCATGGCAACCCCGATCAAACGATCATCCAAGAGAAGAGGGAAGAATCTGCGGAGAAGCAAAGTGTTTCGAGTTGGGGATTGAATTGATCGCGACAACAACGTGCGATGCCGAGGAATTATTTAGTCTTTAAAATAGAAAAAAAAATACTTAAAAAAAAAACAATTTTATCTTTTTTTTTGTTTTTCTTGCTTCTCCTTTAAAGAAAGCATTTCCTTACCACTTAGCTGCGAGTTTCGCACATTTTGACGAATTCCCATTTCCGTTTGGGAAGATTCCGTTGAGCTCCCCGACCTGGAACCACCAGATCTCACATCTGGACTCTCCAACTAACCGATCGTAACCACCACCTCCGCTGGCAGAGATCCCCCCCTTACAGATGCCGTTGGCCGCCTCCGCCATCTACTTCCTCAACCTCCGCGGCGATGTCCTCATCAATCGCCTCTACCGCGATGACGTCGGGTGAGATTATTTGACGATGATCCGATCGTGCTGGCTTTGTTCTTTTATATATATATATATATATAATTTTCTTGGCTCGATTTGGATTAGATTATAGGTTTTTCCGTATTTATGCGCTAGTTGATTTAGGTTGGTACATGGGCGCGATCGCTGCTGTAGGATGATCTTGTAGGGGGTTAAATTTTGGTGGTCGCTGGAATGTCTGCAAGGATTTTGCTCTTTCCGCTGGAATTGTTACCCGAGTTTAATGATGAGCTTGTGTCGGGTGCTTTAATAAGTTTTGTTCCAATATAACAGTTGCGAAAATATTTCATAAAATAGGGTAGGAAGTTCTAAAATTTTTTAACTAATGCTGGAAATTGGTGTTTCAAACACCGATTTCGCTTGAAAAAATTAGAAAGGTTGGTGTTTGAAACACCGATTTCAACCTTCCAGAGGGAAGTCAGTGTTTAAAACATCGATTTCTCCATATTTATCGGGCAAAATCGGGGATCGAAACACCAATTTTCTTAAGGAACAAAATCGGTGTTCCAATTTAGGGGCATTAGTCAAGGAATTTGAAACTAGGGACCCTATTTCGCAAAATAGTTTGCGGACCAATGTTATTAAGGAACATACCCCATGCTTTAATGTAGTATTCTTGAGGGTAGTTAGTGTGCTTGTATGGAGGATGGAAGATTAAGTTATCGATGACCTGATCTGCTTATCTTGAAAGGTGTTCTGAAAATCAGGTTGAATGAGATCCTGGGTTTGTTGTTGAACATGTAGCTTGAATTTTCAGTCAATGGGATGCTGGAATAACATTCTTATGGGATGATCCTGAAGGGGTCAAATTGCCTGTTTTGTTGGCTAGGTTCTTGCATTTACCATTTATTAATAGCATGCCAAAGTTTATAAGTCAGTGTTGGGTGTTTCTTTATGTATTTCGGAACTTGGTTCTTGTTTGGATGAAGAAAGAATAAATGGTTAATTATGGAGTTGAAGTATAGTTGTATGATTGATGATGGTTTGTTGGCAGTTCTACTGGTGCACACTGTCTTTTCAAAGAGGCTAGAGAGTACCATGTGTGTGGGCATGTCTTTGGACCTAGGAGTCTGATAGGTGAAGTAGTTAACTTTGGGAGACTGAGCCACCAAGTATTAGTTGATTTTTTTTTCAAGATATTGTGTTTTGAGGTAATGTCAACTAAAGATAGTGTAGTATTCAAAGAAATGGGGAAATTCCCAGCTTCTTTTTTTGTATTTTAAGATTGTGCGGTATGCTCTGCTTCCAGAGAGGACTGCCATGTTTTTGCCTAGTCTTATGGATGAATCTTTTGTAGGGGAAATATGGTGGATGCATTCCGAATGCATATCATGCAAACCAAAGAACTTGGTACATGTCCTGTGCGCCAAATTGGAGGTTGCTCTTTCTTTTACATGAGGATAAGCAATGTGTACATAGTGATTGTGGTCAGCAGCAATGCCAATGTAGCCTGTGCATTCAAGTTCGTTGTTGAGGTAACATTCCTGCATGCTATTATAAGATATGATACTAGATTCCTCATGTCTGTTTACTATATTAGTACCCAAACATCTTACATGAGATGCTGGGTATGATGGCATATAGAATTTTTCATCAATGCTGTTGACATTTCATGGCCTTTTTTATATTTTTCAGGCTGTTTCACTCTTCAAGTCATATTTTGGAGGAGCTTTTGACGAGGATGCTATCCGGAACAATTTTGTTCTAATTTATGAGCTTTTAGATGGTATAATTGCTGAGCTAGAAGAAGTATCATGATTTGTTTGTGAGAGTTAACAATGCGGGCACTGAAATTCCCTAATGGCTGCACATACAAACAATAATGTTTAAATGGGATTGAATAATCTAGTTTGGGTGTTTTTCAGAATTACGATCCTATATGTCATTGACTAATTACTTGTGAAGTAGAGATATTAGAGCTATTGTCAAGAGAGTTTTCTTTGCCGCTAAATTTTCACTAGTAATCGAAAGTCCTGCCTCATCTAGGCTGCTCATTAGTGCAAGTTCTTGGTTGTGTTATGACATTCTATTCATGTTAGTTGATGTCCATATTTCTGTTTATACACATGATTTCATCTTCGGTAACTCCTCTTCAACTGTTTGTGATACAAAGGAAAGCAACTGTGCATTTAATACCCTTTTTACTTGATATTCTTGTTACAACTTTTGCCCCTGCTTTTTTTCCTCATGAATTATCACATAACTCAATAGGACTGCTTTTTGCAGAAATTATGGATTTTGGATATCCTCAAAATCTTTCACCTGAGATCCTTAAGCTTTACATTACCCAAGAGGGGGTGCGGTCACCCTTTTCATCTAAGGTAGGTCTTGCTGTTCCATTGAAGCATTGATATCTCCGCACTATCTTCAAAGAGTCATCAAGTATTTGCATATATAGTTGCCTCAAACTGAGATATTATACTTAATCAACGTCTAAAATTATGATTCATTTCAATGAAGCAGTTTAAATCCTTCTTATTGTTGACTATTTAGAGTGCTTTAAATGGATTTTTTTTTTCATGAAATAATTAGCCTACAGACAAACCCATTCCAAATGCAACATTGCAAGTCACTGGTGCTGTTGGTTGGAGGAGGGAAGGCCTTGTCTACAAGAAGAATGAGGTGATTGGATCCTTGCCATCCCACTATATCCGAAACATAGGATTTATCTAATTATAAGTTCACATTAACAGGTTTTTCTTGATATTGTGGAAAGTGTAAATCTTCTGATGTCTTCAAAAGGTAGGTGGGCAAGGTATTCTTCTATTTGGTGCCCTTTGATGGGATATTGTTCTATATATATCTTACAATTTGGCTATCCTAGGAAGCGTATTGCGCTGTGATGTCACGGGGAAGATTCTAATGAAGTGTTTCCTCTCTGGAATGCCTGATTTGAAATTGGGCTTGAATGATAAAATTGGCCTTGAGAAAGAATCTCAGATAAAGTCCCGGCCCATTAAGAGGTAACTTTTATCCCCTGTTATCTAGCAAGTGATATTGGCATCTTAGTTCTGCTGCATGCCACTTTCTTTTCTGTAATTGTAGTTTTAAATTGTTGTCTATGTTTAATTGGAAAAAATTGGAGTTTTGAAGGCATGGCATTTTATTAGGACATGGATTACTACTTTTTTCTGACTTCCAAACATTAGTACAATTCTAACTGATTAATACTGATTAGGCAGCCATAACAGTGAGAATCTGAAGATATTGCCCTTCAACTTGAATTTCCATACTTTTCCGTACCAACCAATCTTTTGATGAGTGTGCTTTTTATGTATTCTGTCATGAAATCTGTCGCTACATCTTATATGTTGCATGATTGTAATTTGTATAATTGTCGTTTTCTTATCCACAGTCTGCTCTTGCAGTGGTAAAACTATTGAGCTGGATGATGTCACGTTTCATCAATGTGTGAACCTGACAAGATTTAATTCAGAGAAAACAGTTAGTTTTGTCCCTCCGGATGGTGAATTCGAATTGATGAAGTAAGCTTATCATCTCCTTGTTGGTTATTGGTTCATTTCTGGAGAAACAAAGAACTTCTTGTGAAAATGAAGCAGCATATCCGATTTTCTTACCAATAAGTCACTGCACTTTTCAACTTTGTCATCTTGAGTTGCTTTTGCCTATTCTTTTCCTAGATGATTGTTGACTCAATTTTTTTTCTTTACCTTTCATTTTGTGCATTAATCCATAATGCTTTTCTTTTTTCCCATGTATCGTAGCAGACTAGGCATTGTCTCCCAGCTCGGTCAATAGTCACCTCAGCTAGATTTCAGACGTCGATATACTTGTTGGTTATTTGCAGGTATCGAATTACTGAGGGCGTTAATCTACCCTTCCGGGTTCTGCCAACTATCAAGGAGCTTGGTCGCACTCGCATGGAAGTAAACGTTAAGGTTGTTGTGAAGTTCAATTAGGACATTTTTATGGTGCTCCAGCTGTACATTATTATAATCTGTCTTGAATTATGTTGTCATCATCATTCCTGCCAACGTCGTTTGCTTTATGGAACTGGAAATTTTGTTGGTTCTTTTCTTCGTAATGATATAGCCTGCCCTATTAATTAAACATTCTGGTCAAAAAACACTACGTACTTTCTGCATAGTTGTTTCTCCCTTCACCTCATCACGCAGTCCTTGCATGCAATTATCTTTGAACTCCAGCTTGTAATCAAGCATATAACTTATCTTCGTTCCTTTTGACATGATCATGTGATGTCTATGCTTGCTTTATTGTTCAGGTGAAGAGTGTTTTTGGCCCAAAGATGTTTGCTCTGGGGGTCGTTATTAAAGTTCCCGTCCCTAAACAAACTGCTAAGACAAGTTTCCAAGTGACTTCTGGACGTGCCAAGTATAATGCTTCGATTAATTGTTTGGTTTGGAAGTGAGTATCTTCCCTTGCTCTTCCTTAATGTCTTTCTTATTACGTTGATTCCTTGGTAAACAGTGGCTTCATTACATACACCATAGTTCATTTGAATTTCTTTTTGTGACTTCTTTAAGTATTTTGGAATTCGATGTTATTCCTTGGGATTGAAATAATGAAAATTTTGGAAAGTCTGTTGCATTGGTCATTGAGATCCATAGAGGGCGTTGTTGCCTGTGGCCCCATACACGATGGTTTAAAATTTTCAGTGGACAATTTCCCTTTGTGTTCTGTGTTTACCTCAAGGATTCATTAACGTGCTGTTTGCAGCTAAGAAAAGGCGAAACATGACTATTCGAGTTAATGTTTTACCTTCCACTCACTTCAAGCACTCTTTTCTAAAGCTGATAATCACTGCTACTTTTCAGGATTAGAAAGTTCCCCGGACAAACTGAACCTACCATGAGTGCAGATGTGGAGTTGATATCCACGATCGCTGAGAAGAAATCCTGGACAAGGCCGCCAATACAAATGGAGTTCCAGGTAATCAACAATTTTTCCTCTGGCGGCATTTCTAATGTAGCGGGCATAGGCATTTCTAATTGTTTATCAACTTTATTCGCAGGTTCCAATGTTTACAGCATCGGGGTTGCGTGTCCGATTCCTGAAGGTGCTGATACTCTGCGTCTCTTCATCTCGGAATCAGTTAGCTACATTAACTCCGGGTTTCAATAACCATCCTATGTTTTCAGGTGTGGGAGAAGAGCGGATATAACACCGTCGAATGGGTTCGCTACATCACGAAAGCTGGATCGTATGAGATTAGATGCTAAAATCTTCATTACTGCCTTCGAGACAAACAACGGGTGACGGGATGAAGAGATGAGAGATGCACGGTTATATCACCTAAAACAACGTGGAGGTGGCACGGCCTACTCCGTGTTGCCTATTGTTCTGGTTGAAAACACGCAACTTAAGGTTTTCGCGCAGGTATTGATGTCTATATGGCAGTTTTGAAGGGCTGCAAACATAAAATTTTCTTCTCCCTGGTGGAGGGATCTTTCTCCTCTATTTTACTGTAAAGTCTTTAGTATTGAATTTTAAGCTTCCCAGGTTGCGGTGGTTGGTATTGTTAATCGCTTATTTAGTCGTCGTGAAGGAGTTGATTATTCAGGGGAAAGAGAACCTCATTGTTTTCTTTTCTGGGTGCTTTATATTGGCTTACGGGGGTGAGATGAAAAATATTGTCGTCCTCGGGTGCCGTTTTTGTTGCTTGTCCTGTTCTTGTTGGTGGTAGAAGAGGAAAATAGAAGAGGGGAGGGGAGGGAGGAGCATGTGCAGAGCAAGAGACCAGAAGGTTTGATCTGAAGAGAACCTTTTTTCCTTATCCTCATCAACTGCTCCCCTCTGTGGCAAAAGAATGGGGCAGGTGAGGGTGTGGGTCATTTTGGTGAAGTATAGGTAGGCCCTGAATAGCTATGTTTACTTCTCTGCAGCTGCTGTTACCCGTCCACAGCAAGAGTCTGCAGGTTAGTGGTTCAAGAGACCTCCTCGTACGCAAACCCAAAAACCTCTTTTTCTCTCTCTCTCTGGACTTCTGGCTATCAACTAGGTCCTCTGCATCTTCTCTGTCCCCTCCCCCCCCTTTTTTTGTCTCTTTGTTAAAAGCTGTTTGTCTGTCAATGGCTAACCAGTTGGGATTTTGGTTGGGGTTTGGGCCTGCCTGTGATTTTGGTTGAAAAAAGTTTGGGAAGAATGGTGGCCTGCCAACCTAGGAAAAGGCTATGTATTGTAGATCCTATTGGTTTGTATCTAATCTAGTCTTTAGATTCTAACTGAAGGGAAACCCAGAAAAGAAAAGGGAGATGTTGGTTAGGCTAGTTAGTTGGTGTGATTCACAATGGGCTTTTTTTTTATAGAAATAATATCTATATTTTACAAAGACAGCCCAGAAAAGTTTATTTTAAGCAGAAGCTTTTGGCTTTTGTTTTTGGTATAAGAGACCCACATTGATTTTTGAAAAAAGGAGGGGAGGGAGGTTTTCAGAATGATCGTGGGGTTGGTGAAATTAGTTTATTTTTTCTTGTGAGATTTTGACTTGTTTGATGTCCTTACATACATTAAAAAATAAGTAGGAATCCGACCAAACACTTTGGGTTTCAAGTTCAAACTCGACTGGTCAGACTTTCTTTGCTGGAGTAAATGCCCCCCACCCCCCCAATTAATTATTTGTTATTAGCATCCACATGATCATTTTATCCGGAGGTATGTTGGGGATTGATTGTACCCTAACTATTTTTATTTAGATTGCCATTGATTCCCCCCAAAGTCAGCCCATCAGCTTCCGAACCACATCCCCAGCCCTTGAACACTCTTATGTTTTGCATTAACATAGCAGTGGGATTGAACTGATGTCATTTATTTAGATAATACGGTTTCACATCAAAAGGAAGTGTGTGTGTGTGTGTCTGAAATATGGATAGTCAGTCAGTCAGTCAGTCAGTCTCCTTCTTATTTAGTCAGCCGGGCATATGTAATGTAATCAAAAGCAAAATGAAGATTAACACGAATTATTAATTTGATTTGTTTTATTTTTGTGAAGTATGAAATCTTAATCCAAAGTCTCTCTCTTTCTCTCTCTCTCTCACACGCGCACCCTGACCTCAACTCAACTTGAAACCAAAAAGAAGAAGCCGAAAAGTATATCGTCGTCGTCCCAAATTTCGGATCTTTACCACCACCTCCCCTTCTTCTTACATGGATTCCAGGGGGGCGATGCACCCCCATCCCCCTCACCACCACCATCATCATCACGGGATGGTTGTCGGCTCCTCCCCCGCCCCGCCTCCCTCTTACTTTTCTCCCCATGGCGGCGCTATGGGCGGGCCCGCAGCCGCTGGTCCCAGTTCCGGGGGTTTGTTGCAACCCAGGTTCCCCTTCGGTTCCCTGTCATCCTCTACGTCCCCCGCGGATCAGCACCCCCACCACCCGGGTTTGGACGCCGGGTTTTCCGAGGCATCCGCGGGTGGGGGAGGGGGTGGTTCTGTCTTCTCGATCGATTCCGGGAAGAAAAAGCGGGGTCGACCCAGGAAGTATACTCCCGAGGGGAACATAGCGCTGGGGCTTGGTCCGACGGCGTCGGGTGGCGAAGGAGGAGGAGGAAGTGGTGGCAGGCATTTTGATGGGATCGGCACACCCGGGTCCAGCGACATTCCCGTAAAGAGGCATCGGGGACGGCCTCCCGGGGTCGGGAAGAGGCAGTTGGATGCGTTGGGTGAGGTCTTGTTTCGCCCTGGACAATGTTGGATTTGATCGTTCTTTCTTTGAAGATCTTTTTGTCTCTAATGATATTGATTTTATAGATTAAGAAGATCACTTGTTTGTTCTGATATTTGCTCGATCTGCATCTCGGTGAAATGGGATGGGAGTGGTGATATTTTCTTTGTGGGTTTTGGCTCTAGCTTCTTGCCTTTGCTTAGTGATTTCCCGTAATGTGACCATGTCATGTATATGAGGTGCTACTTTTGCGGGGAAATCTGGGGAGTGTAGTATTTGCTGATTTACTGAGGAGTTTGCGGTGGTGGTTTTTGACTGGGTTTTATTGCCTTTTGTTACCGTTCATGACTGATAATAGTTGTGATCAACAGGGGCTGGTGGCATTGGGTTTACTCCCCACATTATTTTCGTGAAGGCTGGCGAGGTAAGCAAAATATTTCTTGGTTGGCTTGGAGGGAAAGTTCCATTACAATAAATGGTCTGTTTTGTGGTAATTAGTTGTTCTGGTCAGGACAACTGAAATAAGAAATATAGATTGGATCCATACACTCCCTTGGTTTTTGCTTTTGGTTCTGTGTAAGTTGTTACGTTCTTGAGCTCTTTTCACCTATGGAGGCTGCTTCTGCATTCAGATCCACGTATTTTATTAATTATGGATATGATCAGTTTCCAATTAAATGGCTTGCTTTAATTCTAGGGAATCTATCATGTTGATGGATGTTACTCTGGCTGCTCCTCTTCAGTATGAAAAAAAGACTCTGGTTTGACTTCGGCCATATGTTAAAGGCTGCTCAGCTGCGGCCTTGGAGTGGACAGCATTCGATACGTTTGGTTTTGCTTGAGGAAAAGTATAACGCAATAATGAAGCTCCTAACTTATGGCTAGTGTCAGGGAATGAACAAGCAATTGTAGTTCTTTCTTGTCTTAGTACAAATGAAATCCCACGTGAACCAATGAACTTCCATGGTTTGGATGTGTAAGAAATCCGTAGTCATGTTCGAATAAATTAGTTGTGAAGTAATTTTACCAGCTTTGCTTCTTAGATTTTCGCCATTAATCTAAGTAACAACTTATTTTCTTGTTTTGCTGAAATGTTTTGTTTCTGTACATCAATAATGCTTTTATTGGTGTCTGAATTATTTTATTTGGTTGTTTGAGTTAATGGACATGGGCGGAAACTAGTGTAAAGGCATGTGTTCTTTTCTTTGGCTATGCAATTTTGTTGCCATCTCTCTTGTTTCTCTTACTGGCTCATACAACTTGGTGTAGTTTTGGAAATCCATATGCGTTTGGAGACTTTGCTGATATGTCAGATTTGTCTTCCTTCTCCAGGATATAGCATCGAAAATTATGTCCTTTGCCCAACAAGGGCCTCGCACGGTTTGCATTCTTTCTGCAAATGGAGCTGTCTCAAATGTGACCCTTCGGCAACCATCAATGTCTGTCGGAACTGTGAGTTATGAGGTAATTTCAGTGTCCCTTGATGGTACTGATTTTTATTGATGTCGATTCATTCGTACAAAGTCAAATGTTATTTGAATTGCAGATTTGTAATAGGAAAACATACAATCTTAATGTTTCTCCTGGTTTTGCTTAAATATGCAAGGTTTTGATTCCACATTTCCGTCTGCTCGTGATGTTTCAGGGACGCTTTGAGATCATTTCCATATCTGGTTCCTTCATATTCTCTGAAGATGATGGTGGTCGAAATAGAAATGACAATTTAAGTGTGTCACTGGCTGGATCAGATGGTCGAGTGCTCGGTGGAATCGTTGCAGGACTGCTGATAGCAGCTGGACCTGTTCAGGTATGATAATTAATAATACGAGTTAGCATGCCAACTGAAATTATCATTGAATATGCAATGTCTTAATATTGCGACATCTTGCGCCGGATGCCCTCGCCCCGCCTTTCTTAGTGGCTCATCGAATATTCAGGTAATAGTTGGTAGCTTTATTGCCAACGGGAGGAAACCCAAATCGAGCGCCGTAAAATCCGATCCGGCTTCTTTGGCTGCTCAAGGTCAAGGCCCGCACTCACAGATGCTGAACTTCAGCACAGAGGCAGCCGCTGCGGCAGTGAGCCCTTCCTCTCAGGGCGGTTCGGGCGAGTCCTCTGATGAAAACAGCAACAGCCCTGTGAACCGGCATCCCCCTAGGCTCTTCAATGATCCGAGGCAACCGGGTGGTCATGGTATACAGATGTACCACCACTTGTGGGCTGGACAGGCTTCCCAGTGACAAGGACCAAATGACACGGGATGGTTTTACTTGTCATGGCCCTTTAGTTTATCCCTGATTTGCTTCTTTCTTGTGAGTTATGTAGCTCTTTGTTCATCCGGCTGTGGTAAGAATAGGTCAGGAGCATATGCAAAATTCACTGGCGAATAGCAGATAACGTGGCTTACTAGTTCTGTAGGATTTGTTCTAGGTTCCGTAGTTATGCTCAGCCCCTTTTGATCCGGTTTTGTGATCTTGCCTGGAACAGTTACCTCCTTAACCTGGTTGGTGGTAACATGGACGATATTGGGGAAATGTGCAAGTAGAGGGTTTTTACTTCATTTGAGGAGGAAACCAACTTCATTGGATGTTCTATTCGATTCATTTTTTGTTTTTAGATTTCGACGTTCAGGTAGAGGCGGCCTACTAAAACACGAATCATGTGGATTTCCAACTCATGTATTTGCTTCTGTTCTATGGTGGTTCGCCGAGATTCGCAAGGCAAATGATGATCATGGACTGTTTCTGGTAAACGTTTCGGATTTATGGCCAGCGCGTAAAGGTTGTGGATTTGACTGCAGAAAGTGTAAAGCTAATTATATCTTCAATAATCTTAATATAATTGATAATCAAAACCAAAGTTTGTATGGTCTCGTCAGCTTTGATTAACTTACGTCATTCTGTGAACTAAAGCCAAAGCATATAATTAAGAAGACGTCGTAAACTCTTAATCATCCGCCATAACCAAGGGTTATGACAACTGGATTTATTTCTGTTTTTCTAACTTATCTTCTGGCGTTGAAAGCTAAGAATTTTTTTGTGAAGTAATAAAATAATTCTGAGATGACTTAGTGAATGTAACCTTCTACCTCTGAACTAACCAAATTTCGAGTAACCAAATTTCAGAACCTCGATTTTGTCTTGGATGGAAACAGAAGCTCGCAACACGAATTTGGGTCACGTATAAGTATGTTTCCATCTCAATTCACGCATTCATTATGGAGTGATGTGGTTATCCAACTCAACATACTGTTAAGGTCGCATTCTTCTTGACACTCCATAGTTACTTGGGGCTACTCTTCATCTCTTGATCTTAAAACGAGGACATGTCCGATGTACTCGGCCATGGGCATTGTCGTCCCTTTTTTTGGGGTGATCCGATTTCCTGTGTATGAGAACGAAATCTTCAATTCTCCTTGTCCTTTTATTGATGTAACTTGTAGTATTTTGGATATGGGACGTAGCCGGATTACTCTGCATTGGACAAACAGTCGGTGGTGATCTCTCAATAGGTAAAAGGTTAACGGCATTCTTACAAAACCTTAGCAAACCACGACATATCGAATGAGTAATTACACGGAAACCTTTATTCCGTAAGTCCGGCTCAAATAACCACTTCGTTTTTGTTTGTATGTACGGAAGGTATGCTGGCGACGTTTCTCGTAAAAATCCAAGGTTTTCCTAAGTGTCGGTGTTGTTGAAGACGACTAATTTGAGTATAACAAAGCAAATCGTGAGCTAATTTCGGTGTGTAAACCGAAGGTTTTTTCCAAGGGTCTAATTTTGTTGTCTGCCTAAATCCAATTACTATAAATTAAAGACTTTAGTCATCACACGATATCGACCTAAGTTTGCTTTTCGTTGAAGATACCTGACGATGGTGACCGATCATAGCTTTGCCTCCCTGGTCGAATGGAACCAAAGTCTGACACATGGTACGTGGATATGGAACAGGCAGCAGACCTCCCAGTCCCAGGACCCGTTTGGCGATTCCTGGGAGGTCAGGACGTTTGCTGAGGACACCAGGAGCCTGATGGGTGGTGCAACATGGCCTCCCAGATCATACAAGTGCACATTCTGCAGGCGTGTGTTCCAGTCGGCGCAAGCCCTGGGAGGGCACATGAACGTGCACCGTCGAGAACGGGCCAGGCTCAGCCAGATGTCACAGGCTGGCGTCCTGCATCACCCTTCACCAGTTAGTGTATTTTATCAATTCCCCCGGCCAAAAGACATCTTCGGCCCCAATAGCACCATGCCATGCCTCGACACTCCCTCCACACTCATCCCCATCTCACCTCCTTCATCCAGCAACCCTAACTTACAATTTACCCAAAACGTTTACCCTAACCAAGCGGAGGCTACAACATCAAAGCAGTGCAAGCTCAACAGTGAGCCAATTCCAGCTCACACCAAGGAGTCTTCCACCGTGACAGATCTTGACTTGGAGCTTCGCCTATAGAACGTCACACCGGCCAGCCCCAAGTCTGAGAGAAGAAGCCGCCTATCATAGGTTGTGCTCGAGCAAAGTGCATGTGTATGCACCAGAGAAAGCCTCCATCGGCAAAGAACCTTGTGGGAGATTGCCTCCTTTTTTTTTTTATTTCTGCTTGCAATGAAGATGTGATTTGCATTTATTATGAGCGACCTAGAGTCTTTGGTTTTCCTATGATATGGGGCATGAGAGATTTAGAGGAGGATATTGTAGTAAATGTGTCCGAAAAATTACATCCTTTCTTATTTGAAACAAAAGCAAGACAGTGTATTATGACATCGGAGACTAGAGAAAAAGTAAGGAACAACCGCCGATTCTACTTGTGGTCCCTAAATCTTGTACACCCTTTTATCCTTAACATGAATTGTTTACCCGTCGCATAAAACTGATATTTGTCCATTCATTGACATAAGAGATCATATATATAGTAAGCACAAGTGAAATTCCTGTCTGAATGATAGCCAAATGCACACGCATTCTGCATGTGGCTTTCAATAATCCATGCCATGCTCCCATGATTAATTTACTGCTCATGCTCATGCTCATGTGGCTCCTCCCTCACGCCTTTGGACCCCGTGACACCCAGATATTGAAGCCATAAATGAGGGACTTTCACCCGGACACAAGGATATTTTGTGACGTTTTTTCACATGATTTTGATCGCCCGTGCGCTCCACCTCCGACATAAGAAAAATGATGGAATAAACTCTTACATGAAAGTTGGGTCGGACTTTGGTTATACGAACGTAACATGTGACTACTTTTATTACGCTGCAACTCGATCCCTTTTCGAAAGTGTGGTTGTGTTAAATCCCTTTCCTTTGTGTGTATTAATATAATTCTAGTTACTTCTGCTTCGCTCCTTTCCACTTCACATTGCTCCATTTTGTGTGAGTCTTGCCTTAGCATTGCGCTGAAAGCAGAAAATGCCTTCTTCCAAGAAAGTTCACCCTCTTGCCCACCCTAAAATGCTCAAGGACTTCCTGAGGGAAGAGCTCGGCCCGTGCTCGCCTCAGAAAAGCTCCTCTGTGTTGCCCTTCTTGGAGACCATGCTTGCAAAGGCCTTTAAGGCTGTGTCGCGGTCGAGACAGGCTTCTTCATTTAGAAGGAGTTCGTGTGGTGTTTGCCAAGGTGAGGCTAGGGTGAAGACAGCAGTGCTCAAGGTGATGGACATTGTGTGGCGGGCATCATTACGGGACATGGCCGAGGACATGCCATGTCAACAGTCGGGGTTGAGTCGTAATACTAGCTGCAGCAATACGAGCAGTGGAAACTACAGCAGCTCAAGCTGGCATGAGAGCGGCTTTGATGAGGAGTTCCCGTTGACCTGGTTGGAATTAGCGGACCAGAAACACATGGGAGACCCCATCGGTCTTATCACCAGGGCGTTTGATTTGGAGGAAACATGGAGAAGTTTCTCAGTGATGGAGAAGAAGGATGACAAAGGGCAACAGGACGGCCCCGTCTCAGTCATGGGCTTCTGGTTTGGGGATGAAGAGGAACTCTACATCAAGGATTGGTCCCGAGGAATCGAAGAACGACTCTCCGTTGTTAGAGAAGACCGAGGGAGACACTTGTTAAGCCTCATCGAGCCGGTTCATAATCCCCCCATCATCTCCAAGCCCCATGTGAAGAAGTTTCTCCTAGACGAATATCCAAGTGACGGCCTCGAGCAAAAGACGATGGATGCCGCGACTTCATGGATAAAGGGGGAGCCATACAGCAGGAACGAGTGGGCGATTGATGGCCGAAAGGACGTCTACGTGGAGGAAATGGACAAGGTAGGAGGATGGACCGGATTCGTCGCAGCCGAGAAGGAGGAGATGATGGTAGAAGCCGAGGGAGAGGTTTTGGATGGACTAATTAGGGAGATCGTGGTTGAGATGGGGTAGCATATTTGATGCTATTTTTATAGTTGAATTGGTGCGTACTTAATTCAGTTTTCAGTTGGCATGGATTTATTATTGATTTGACACGAGCAGAGTAAACAAAACATTCAACATTGTCATTTCCATAAGATTAGGCATAATTTTCGTTCGGCCGTCATTGTGGATTTTCCTCGGGTCGACGATGAGGACAGATGACCAAAATATACGACGACAGATGACCAAACCAAATATAATTTTTAAAAAATTATAAATATTTTTTATCTTTGTTGATGTTGAGTTTTTAGTGAGGGTTGGGTTCCTATTTTTTCCCATCACCCTATATCATTTATAAAATAACACTACAATTATTAAAATCTTAATAAGTCACACAAAAAATTTTATAAACATGTTTATGAAACATTTAATTTTAAATCGGGTTGAGTGGATTAAAGTTGTTAAAGTTTTTTAGTTGTCAGTGTTTGTTTTTTCTTCCGGTGATATTTTTTTCTATAGCTGAGAATTTATGTTCGGGTGATATATATTTGCTGTTTTAGAATTTTAGGAAAAAAATAACTTAAATATTTAATATTTACAATATTTTGGAAAATTTCTTAAATTTTGAAAAAGAAAACATTTTCATCATTTGTTATATGTACTTTATAAATTATTTTTGCCATTCTTATATTTTTTAGGACCATTCGTATGTAGAATTTTTTATGAAAAGTTACAAATTTTATTGAACACACCTAAGAAATTATAAGTGAATACCAAATCTCTTTTACACACCAGATTTTATGACATGTATGAAAGACAAAATACAATAAATTCATAATTTTTTCGTATTTTGTAAGATGTCTGGAGATTATTTATTTTATTTAACTTGTAATTTAATAGACTTTATTTTTAAAAAATCACGAATTAATTAAATTTAATAAAAAAAATAAGATTTTTATATACGTTTTTCAAATTATTACTATATAAGAATAAATGATTTCTCATTAGTTTTTGTCTTTTTACAAAGTTTGAACATTTCTTATTAATTACATTAATATCTAATTATGGTACTTTTGGAAAAAATACAAAAATGAAAACTTTTTTAGACTAATTGCAAACTTCACGATAAAATATTCCAAAATAAACAACAACTTCCCTTAAGAAAATTCTAAAGAAAAATTAATTCCATTTTTTTTCAAGGCTTCTCAGTCCAAATCCTTTTCTCAATTACCGATTTGGAAGATAGAAAGAAAGGAGATTGGGAATAAGAAAAAGGTTCGATCTTGAGCCCAGGTTGATATTTGCTGGATTGCTTTGATGGATAATACTTGGAATTCGTGAAGAATCACTCTATCCTTATATTTCGTTTGGTTGTTTGCTGTGTTTTGGTTCATATAACTAAGATTTCTCAACGGATTTGTCTCTGTTCAGTGCGGCCATGGCGGTAGGAAATGTTCATCTGCATGGCATTTGTCTGCTCTTCATTCCTAAAACCATTCACCTTTACTTTGAGATGAGAGATCAAACCTGTCGAGACCTGATGACTTTTTGTATTTCCCAGATGGGAGATGCTGTGAAAGATTTACTCTCAGGAACTGCTGGCGGAGCAGCGCAGCTGATATGTGGCCACCCCTTTGACACCATCAAGGTTAAACTCCAGAGTCAGCCTCGTCCATGTCCTGGACATTCCCCCAAGTATGCTGGCCCCATGGATGCGCTCAGGAAAACATTAACTGCTGAAGGACCGGGCGGTTTGTACAAAGGTATGGGAGCTCCACTCGCCACTGTAGCAGCCCTCAATGCGGTCCTTTTCACTGTGAGAGGCCAAATGGAAGCACAGTTGAGGACGGGACCAGGCATCCCTCTCACGATCGGCCAGCAAGTTGTCTGTGGAGCTGGAGCAGGCTTCGCTATTTCTTTCCTTGCTTGCCCAAATGAGTTGATAAAGTGTAGGTTGCAAGCACACAGCACATTAGTCGGGGATGGCGCAGGTACCATGGCTGTCAAGTATGTGGGTCCTGTTGACGTGGCCAAACATGTCCTGAGAGAAGGCGGTGCAGCAGGTCTATTCAAAGGCTTGATCCCAACTCTGGCCCGAGAGGTGACAGGAAATGCCGCCATGTTTGGGGTCTATGAGGCATTGAAGCAGTACATGGCCGGAGGGCAGGACACCTCAAGTTTGGGTCAGGGGACGTTAATGATGGCCGGAGGACTCGCAGGTGCTTCCTCCTGGGCATTGATTTACCCCACCGATGTCATCAAGAGCGTGATTCAGGTTGAAGATTTTAAGAATCCCAATTACTCAGGGCTTGTCGATGCTTTTAGGAAGATTCTTGCCTCGGAAGGTGTCAAGGGGCTTTACAAAGGCTTTGGACCAGCGATAGCTCGGAGTGTAGTGGCCAATGCAGCTTGCTTCTTGGCATACGAGGTGACTAAGTCTAGCCTGGGGTAACTGGTTGTCAGATTTAACGCATTGCATTGTTAATAATTCTTGTATTCATGTGTCCAAATGTGTTGGAGCTCGCGTCCCTGCCTGTTACGGCGAACGAAAAAGGCGCACACAGGTCCTATTCACCTAGCAAGAGAGGCTACAACAATTCTCACTCGCTTGCAAATTTCTGCGTGTGACATGAAACAATCAAACAACAAGAGGGAGGATGATGTTTGCTGATCTGCTTCCCCGTCTCACGAACAGCAACTGCTCCAGCCACCATCTACCATCCCAACCGATCACCCAGCAGCAAAACCGATCCAACCACAGTTGGAGTCCATCCCCCAGTCATCACCACACATACCCCCCTCTCCTGCTAGGAAAGGAAGTGGCAGGCCTCCTCCGTCCACTCGTGGATCGACATGTTACCTAATCCAACGCATCAAAACATCACATTCATCTGAGATCTTCAGTGATTTGAGAGCTTGGCATCCTCTCCATTCAATGCCAAAGAGACACGGCCAAAGTCCATGCTCGTAATCCTCCTAAACATCACATGCGATGAAGTATACCTTTATTAAAAAATAAAAGGTTTCGAATTTTGGCATCACATTTGTCGAACATAAAATGTATAAAACCCAAAAAAAGATGTGTGGTTTTTAATTACATCAAAGGTAATTTAGTTTTAAATTAGAGGTGATTGTTTAGAAGAACCTCGTTTTTTTTTTGGGTGTTTAGCAAGATGACTTTGCATCCCATTTCTCCTTCCTACCATCTATACCAGCAGCCTGCAAGTCCGTGAAACTCCAATCCCGCCTCATCCCCGTGCTTCGCACCAACTTCGGCTCCCCCTCTACCCCGACCAGTGACGACGCTCCCATGCTCTTGGTCCGTCCGTGCCTCCTCTTACCGGGGCTCCCGTAGCGGTAACGCGTGTCCAGGTTCCCCGACCACCTCCGCGTCGTTTCCATCGCCATGACGGGCATCTCCCATCGGCAGGGCGAGCCAAACATGACCTCGCTGCGTTCAATGAATCTCTCCTTGAGGTCGGAGTTCGTCCTCGGGCTCGAGATGCAACAGCCGAGACCGCACATGTTGTTGGAGGCTCGAAAAGAATCAATTATCAACAACAACAACAACAAAAAGAAGAAGAAGAAACGCATAGGATTTATGATTCAGGAGGAGAACACAAATATTTTCCTTCAAAAGAAAAAAAAAAAGAAAAGAGATTAGTGGGATTTAATCAAGGTTTGGTTTTCTTTGCCGGGTTCTTCTTATATTAACAATGGAATGTTGTTGGATTGTCTCAGGCTGGATTTTGCTTTGTTGTAATCAGGAAAATGGTGTTGGGATTGATTAGTTTAAGACAAACAGATGAACAAAGGTCATTGCCTGGCTGTGCAAAACAATATTTTCTTATTGTACAACGATTTATGTTCTTTGGGGGAGGGGAGGATCCCTAATATTAGTAACGAAACAATGATTTCATTTCTTAGACTCAAACGGCAAAGACGGGTTGTGTAATTTGGGAGATTTTCGTTCAAACTTAGACCAAGTCCCTCTCTGTCTCTGTGATGTTGAGATTCCTTCTTAAAATTTATCTAACTTTAGATACAAGGTTTTATCGGAGGAAGAAGTTTTAGGCAAAGGTATGGGTTGCTAATACTTCTGCCGGTCCAAAAGGTGAACATAATGACCGGGCTAGACTGGGAAGCCTTGGCACGAATTCTCCTTTCGAATGAGAAAATTTCCCTAGCTTCTGTAAAGGAGGATTAAACCAAAAGAGTGTTTGAAGAAGAATCTGGACTAAAAAAGGCTTATAAACTCATGTGGCAATTGGTATTCATCATCACCAGGGACAATGATCGAGCCAAGACAAGAGATCTTATCACAACCCTTGGATGAAAGGACCAGACCTTTCTTCATCCCCAGGTTGGTGGGTCATCCTTTCATTTTTATTTATTTCAATGGTCACATGGAAAACGCTTTTGCATCTTTTTTTGGGACATTTTTCATTCCCCCACACCACACCGACAATAGTATTTTATGCCACAATAATTTGGAGAAAGAAATTATGTAAATAGTAGCCGAGGAATCCAATCTTGTTTCATTTTTCCTAGGAAAATACAGTGGACGCTTGCTTTCCTTTGCCTAATAAGCTCAATCCTGCCAACATCCCCTAAAAAGCAAACTACTGTTTTAACACACAACCTACAGCACACCATCCCATGATGTAAGGGTAGATAATTCGGTAATGCTACGATGATGATTGAAGATGACGACAGAAACTGCAGTAGAACCTCGGAGAGATAGAGAGGAATCAAAGATGGTGGACTTTCTTTACATGTACACGGAACAAAAAGAAAGGCGAAATCTGGAAAAGATTGGGATCAAAATACCACAAAAAATTGCAGTCCTCTTGCTCTTATGATCTACTCAAAAGAAAGATCAACACAAAAGCTTCTAACCATTAAAAGACACAGACCTAGGATTGAAGACTATATTTTAACTGAACTACATGCATTTCCTACCTGGGAAAGGATTCTTCCAGGTCTGCGGGTGGGTTATCGGGGAAGGTAGAATCCGGGAAGACCGTGGTACTTTTTGACGGGGTGTCTCAGCCAATCTTGGATATCAACACGGCCTTCAGCTGCTCCTGGGTGTAGAATCGGCTGCCCATCTTCACTGTGGCCTGCTGCATCATCAGGTCGTCGTGCACGGATATGCTCGCGTGGTTCACTTCGAGGTCGAGGTCCTTGAGGGCCTGCATCAGCCTCACGACCGGGTGGTTCTTCTTGTTGCTTTGTACTTTTATTATCACGTCCCAGCCAATGATCTTCACCTCCACGTTCAGCTCGATCAGCCTGCTACCCCTGAGGAGACTACTGCTCGAGTATCCGAGGTCCGAGTCCGAGGGCCGAGAACCGTCGGTGCTCGCCAAATTCTTCTTTAGTCCGTCTAATTGCTTCTGCAATGCCTCCTTGTCCGATTCTGCTTTGTGGAGCTTCGAACCGAGCTCCTTGATGTAGGATATCGCGTCCCCTAAGAGCGAGGCCTTGTCCATCTTCGAGACGTTGGGGACAACAGCCCTGAGCGCGTAAAACCTCTTGTTGAGCTTCTCCCTTCTCTGCCTCTCCGCCTCGACATGGTTCAGTGGCTCCTCCCTTCCGTTTGCAGGTTTCCTACCCCGTTTCCGTGGTCGTTTCTCTGGTTCAACGACTCTACTGCTCTCCGCTTCCTTCACCACTGAGGCCTCCAGATCAGAATGGTCAGAATCGGCCCCACCGCCTCCGCTAGATTTCATGGCCCCGGACGATGGAAGTACCAATCCGGAAGCGAAGGATAGCATCCCTTCTTCATTACTCCCACGGGAAGTGGGTGATCTCCGTTTTCTGTTCTCATCGACAGCTGCAGCAGCCGCCGCCGTCTGCAAATGACTTGCATATATATTCGGGTTCGGACTGCCTGAGCTCCTCTTGTTCTCTCCGAAACTCAGTATCTCGCCCGACTCAGCTTTCATGGACAGCGAATTTGCGACCCTCCCGGGGTTTCCACCGTTCCCATCATACGCAAATTCCTCGAAATTCAACTCCCTGCCATAGAATGCCTGCTGACCAGAAACCGGGGGAGTTTCGAACTGAATCCCCTTGCCTGACCCTAAATTACCACCGGCCGGAGCCAAATCATCCTTAATTTCGACAGTGCATGCCGTAGGATCACCGATCCAGAGAGCAGACGGATCATTCTCACCACCCTGATCATTTCCGACCCCATTCAGACCCCAACCCGTGCCAGTTTCTCCTCCGCCCTGCCCGTTACCGCCGAAGCTGAACAAGATTCGGACTTTATTCATCAGCTCAGAGTTCTGGCAAACCATCTCAGTCGACCCGAGCTCAACGACCCCAACGCCATTCCCAACAGGGATGCAGACCATGGTCTGGAGCCCGAAAAACTTACCCTGCTTCGCCCGGTCACAGCCGCACTCCTCGAGCCGCTCCGCCCCCGACAGCCACAGCGCACCTGATCCCACGAAGGCCCGCCCGGGGAGCCCCGAACCTGGGGAGAAGCTCTGTGTCATCGACACGAGGAAGAACCACTCGGTGTCGGTGACCTCCTCGTCGATGGCCTCATCAGACGGGCCCGCGATCAGGGAATTGAGCTCGCGGAGGACCTTCTTCCTATGCTCCTGCTCGGCGGCGGACCTCACCCCCTTCCCGGGCTTGGGGGAGTTCCCAGATTTCGGATCCCCTTTATAGTAGCCGTCGCCCCATCCAAGAAGGGGTCCGAGGCTGTAATCGTAGGAGGACTGCCAGAAGATGGCGTAGGTCCAATTGATGGCGGTGGCGGAGTCGATCAGAGATTGGAGCCTCCGCTGTAGGGTTTCCTGGTTTAGGGTTTTGACGGCCGGGTCGAATGGGTTGGGAGTGGAAGCCCCTGGCAGTGGCGGTGGCTGCTGGTGGTGGTGCTGAGACTGGGTGAAATCGGGGAGGTGGGTGGGCTGCGGGGGGAGGGCGGAGGAGGCGGTGGAGGACCAGAAGGTGGAGAGGTCGGAGGTCATGAAGGCCTCCATCATGGAGGCGTTGTCGTCGGACCAAAGATTCATCCTTTATTTCTTGTTTACCTTTTTTTTTTTTCCTTTGGTGCGTTTGCGGGGTGTGGGTGGAGGGGTTGTTCCGGTTACTACTAGTTTCTTTCTTTATTACTCTCTCTGCCTTTCCTCTCACCCCCCCCCCCCCAAGAGGGGAACTGCTTAAAAGAAGGAACTGACTTTCGGGGAAAACGAGGTTAATTACAACTTGGGTTCTGGGTTCCTACGGGGGAGGGAGGGGGATGAGATTGTTTGTTCGAGCTCGCTGTGTTTTTGTAATAATAATCATCGCGCAATCAAATTGTGTTTTTGTTTAATGGCCCAGCCTTAACTATTCATGTATTCCACCGCGTCGTCGTCGTCGTCGTCGTCGTCTGAAAAATTAAAATAAAACTGGTAAAAGATGTAGTTTGTGTTAACTCGGGGATGACCCTCCTCCTCCCTTCATATTCCCCAACCCAAATGTAAAATAATAAAAGGAATCGTTTCAAAAAGTTTTCAACATTGGGACAGACATGTTTTTATTAATCACGAATTTGCCTCGTAAAACATAATCTTAACTTGTATAGTTTTATGTCGTTGGGTATATAATAACAATAATGATAACATAAGAAAACTGTTTGGTAAAAGCTTACGGTAGGGGTAGGGTGGGGTCCAATTTCCCCCGGCCTTGTTCTTTGACCAGCCCCATCCTCCTCCTCCTCCTCCTCCTCCGCCGTCCAAATTCCTAGACTCCTAAAATATCTACCCCCCAAAAGGATTGAACGTACGTTGCAAGACGACGACAAACACGTCGAACAAGCCCTGGTATGAATCAGGTGATATTACATTTTTAACCTCATTTCCCAAGGTTTAATCACAACCTAGAAAAATTGCGCAATGGAAGGAGGGGGGGGGGGGGGGGGGGTTTCAAATCTTGGTAATAACCACGACCGGTGGATAATATCAAAGCCAGGCTTTCCTTTTTTGTCCGGTTTAATACCATACATAATATTTACCGGGGGAGGAGAATGAATGAAATCTAGAGGAGGTGAAATTTATTTAGTAGTAAAATTCAATTAAATTTCACACACTTACCTTTTTCCTTTTGGTTTGTTGTGGGACTCGTGATTTGGTCCATGTGAAGACAACGACGTCCCATTATTATATAATTTATTGCTCCTCCTTTTTTACGCACGTGTCCCACGTGGCTATTATTTATTTATTTATTGAAGAATTATTAATATATTCTTTTAACCCTTAGTTGTCCTTCATTTGGACAACAGTTATTATTTCTTCCAATAAAGACAGTTTTATCACTAGGCTTTTTTTACTAACCCACACATGGCAAGCTGCTTCCATTGTGCACACCCACACCTCTCGCCACTAATACATTATTTGCATATGAGAGTACGTAATTAGTGACAAACACAAGAAACAACTGGACAACGACAAACAAAGCCGTAATTGCCTGGGGATGCACGTGAAGTCGTCACGATGCTTGAATTGGAAGCGAGCTTTTGATCGAAACATTCTGGAGAATTTGGAGCCCCTTGATATGACAAGATTTCACGGTCCGACTAATCAAATTTGATATGACCCAATGTCCCCCCCACCCACCGCCTCCCCTGCTAAAATAAACGAGTAATTGCACGAATAGAGATTTTCTCTCGTTAGGGAAAAGCTCGAGTTCGTTTTGGTTATAAATCCTCCAAACCTGAATCTAAATTTAGGAAGAGGTAATCTTTAAAAAAAAAATGTTTTGTTAATTGAAGCAAACATTGCGTAGGCCATAGAAATAGAAGGCAGACAACGAGTTGCTACCTGCTCCCCGCTCGTAATTAAAAATGCCCAGGTGGGTGTTTCGGATTTGCTTTGTTATTTTTTTTTTCTTGTTAATTAATTAATATTAGCGGGGGCCAAAAGAAGAAACCTGGTGCTGGGCGGCGGCGGCTCCGAGTTTGCATGTGAATCACATGCCCCACTCGGCGAGATTGGTGACGCCATCATGCCCATCATACTCTCCCCCTCTAAAAGAAAGGTCGCAATTTTGGGCAATCCAAGGGGTTGTTTAGACTCTTGGGCGGGCCTTAGGGTCATCCCTGGATCCCCCCCCAACTTAATTTGTTTCACGAGACTAAACCCATCAAGCCCATCTTCAACTATCCACATTTGGTGAGGAATGAACTGCTGAGAGGCTCTTTTTGTCACACAACTCCCACCTTCTTTTAAGATGGTCTGTCTACAAGAAAGAGCGAGCTACTGTAAAATACCATTTTGCACAAGGCGGCCGGCTGTCTTTTCGGAATACATGTAAAGCCGAATCGATCAGAGAGGGCGGGTGTGGGTATTGTTGAACTAAAGTCGATATGCGGGTGGTATATGTCTGTTCTGATCTTTTCGTTTCGCCGTGGGGTGTGCGTCTGCTTGTGTTGTGACCCATCAATTCATTTTCCCCCTTTCACAAAACTATACTTTATAACAACCCTCGAGTTGGGTTTGGCCTTCTTCCTTCGTTTCTTTACTTTTTTGTTGGTACTTTCTTGCTTTTGTATGGTAGTGGTTTTGGGAATCATTCCTCATTATTTGGTGCACATGTCCTTGTTGGGTTTCGACAATTGATAAGCACCAAACCTATCTCCACTAACATTCCCAATTCCTTCTTTTAGTTATTCACTACGATCTCGTAAAGACTCCCCATCTACTTCATAAAACTCAATGTGTCTCGTTTTACAAAAGGGGGCGAATGGTTACCTCACCTTCTATTTTCTCTCTCTCAAATCATTATATAATCAAGTGGGTGCTTGTTATTGGGAACCCTTTTTTTCCTCCCATGAAATCAAAGTTTTCTCCGACCCTCTTACTAAGTATCCCATCCCCGAGAACATAAGTTCAATGACCCCCAAAAAGAAAAAGTACAAGACCAGAGAAAACAAAAGGGGGAACTCCCTAATCACGACATTGACTTGGAGTCAACTGAAATCATGTCCTTAACCTCGACTTTTTGGCTTGACCCAATACATGCTTGCTTCCTCACCAAAATAGCCTTTTAGAGAGAGAGGCTTAAGACTACCGAGCTGTATTGAGAACCATAAGACTACCCCTAGTACTTGCTACCCCATGTTTCGAGCCCATTTCCAAATAGTTGTACTATTGCAATATCTAGCAATCAGGGGTTTATGGGTCATTTCCTGTCGTTCCTTCTTTGAAAGGGTCAAGTCAACTTCATTTGACTCCAAATGTAGCAATAGACTAGTTCGTGTTTTCCCCCGTTTGGGGTCATTACCCGTGATGTGTGAAAGGTGACAATGAGGGATGGCATTAAATAAGCAGACTCATTTTTATTATTTAATAATAATAATGAAAGATAGGACGAAAAAAGAAGAGAGCAATAGTAGACATGAACTTGGTCTAAGGACTCTTTGGTATTGGGCTGACCGGTTAAATGACTACTAGAACATGTCGGAAAAAAGGCTTGTAAGACACGGTTGTTTAAACTCCCTAGTTGTACCGTCCGTTCGATATGTCATTTGTTGGTTTTGGGGGTTCGTAGGGTTAAACGTGGTTAGTGTGGACACATTTTCATCGTGTGCGAAAGGCCACTGAAAATATAAAGCACGCATGGTTGTGTGCTTAATCGTTGATGTCGACATGGATGAAATCATGAAAACTTTTGTGGAAGTTCTTGGTTTAGTCCACTCCGTAAAAGGCTACTCTAGAAAGTGGATACACCAACAGGTTAATTTGGAAAATGGCATGCCACATCTGACATGTATAGGAAACTTTAAAACAATAACGTGTGGATCGGATCGGACTATTGTCCACTTACAAAAGCTTTTCATGTGGAGATTTTAGGTTAGGCCGGCACGAAAGAAAGGATTGATTGGTTGAAGAGCCTCCTGACTTATCAAACGTTGTAAGGTTTTCAAGAAAAAGTAAAATATGAACCAGCTAATCCAAGCTAACATGATAATTAGCGGGTCTGGTAATGAATGATATCTAGTCACTACGAATATTCACTGGTCGCGACATTTCTGGACTCTACTAAATTGCCGCTTAAGAAAGAAAGATTGAAAATGTCAATCTTAGGACAGAAACCAATCTCCCGTGCTATGTTAAACACCTGAGTTTTATTTTCCTTTTCAAAAGAATAGAAACTCACTATTACATTTGTCGAAGTTTGGAGGAGAAGTAATGGGTTGAATTTATGCCGAGTTCATATTGAAAGATTGGTAGTAAGAGCAAAGTTTCCTGTTATTCATTTAATACTTATCACGCATTTTAATATTCCCTTCTCTTTATAATCTTTAAAGATAAATATTCGAATCATGACCAATCGAATTTGGAAATTCTCCCAGAAATGTCACGATGAAAAAAACCTCTGTAATTGATAGGATAGTAGTCAAAACTCCACCCAGACACACGAACACGGATTATGAAGTCATGGAACACGTCAAATTACGGCCCCCCTATTTATATATATTATATAAAAAGAACTTCTTCTTCTTTTTCCTTTTTGTTATTACTAAATTTATTTTTCTTGGTCAATAATGAATGGCGCGCTGTGGCCCACCCTTCCTTGGGTTTTTTTTTTATTTATTCCAAAATTTTTATTTTAATTCGGGAGGTAGCAATTGACATATATTTTGTAATTGAAGGACAATTCACCTAAAATGTTTTTTTTTTGTTTCATATCTTATGTTATGTACTTATTACGTAAAAAATCAAGAGTTTAGGACATTCTTTATTCATTAAGGCGTATTTATATTATTCTTTTGTCAAAATAGTGTTGCCGTGAACGTGTAATTTGACAGTAGCCCAAACAGAATAAATTAATATAGAAGATTAAAAAAAAGAGAGAGAATTTTGTAGCAACACTATATTAATTAACCGAAAAAAAAAGATTATTTTCAGAAAAAGGATGTGAAAAGGAGAGAAAGGAAAGTAAGAAGGAGGTTCATCGCCCGAAGCAAGGGGAGTTGGTCTCGGCTCGAGCTTGGGAGGTAGGCTCGGAAGGGTTTAGAAAGACTTGAACGAGAGAGGGAGGATAAGAACGACTCATTCCCTTCCCCACTTCCCCTTCATTTTCCCAGCACTTGCAATTCCCACGCCATCACCTCAACAGTCGCCCTTTTGTGTCATTTGAGGGAGGAGTGTTTCCAGTTAGATGCTTGTTCCCCGTCACCCCTTCATCAATCTGGCTATCGAGGATATGGATAGCTCAGGCAGTGTCGTTCGCGAAATCAACCCCAAGAACCGAAGAATCATGGTCTGTCCTGCTTCCCCTGTTCCTTCTCACCTCTTTTCTATGCTTCCATCCGATTTTGTTTACGAGTTTGGGGAATGAGAATTCGGGGGATTTCCAACTGGCTTTCTGAGCCCAAGTCATCGAACTCGGTTTGGTTTTCAATGTTCGGATCATCGATTTCGGCACCATGGAATGGTCTTACTCTGTTTCCCCTGTTTTCGGGATCGGTGAACTCGGTTCATTGCCTTTTGTGATGGATTCTTTCCTGTCCTGTTTCCTCTGTTTGGCTGTTGATTGATTTGGGGTTTATTTATGTGGTAGGGCGGCGGAGGTCCGGACGATGATGACAACCAGTGGCCACAGTGGCTCAAGCCACTGCTTCGAGAGAGCTTCTTTGTGCAGTGCAAGTCCCATGCGGACTCCCACAAGAGCGAATGCAACATGTACTGCCTCGACTGCATGAACGGCGCCCTCTGCTCTCTCTGCCTCTCCCACCACAAAGACCATCGTGCCATTCAGGTAAAGCTCGCTCAATCCATTCTGGTTCCATTCGCCGTGTCGGAGTTCCATTCACATTTTTCCGGCTGTTTAATATGGCAGATAAGGAGGTCATCGTATCATGATGTCATAAGGGTGTCGGAGATACAGAAGGTTTTGGACATCACTGGCGTCCAGACCTACATCATCAACAGCGCCAGGGTTGTGTTCCTCAACGAGCGGCCACAGCCTAGGCCCGGCAAGGGCGTCTCCAACACCTGCGAGGCCTGCAAACGCAGCCTCCTCGACACCTTCCGCTTCTGCTCCCTCGGCTGCAAGGTAGTGGAATTAATTATCCTCCATCATCATCTGGACTCAATTGCATTTTCGAAATCTTTCTAAGGACCCGATCGGGCTAACTTCAATCAGTGGGTTGACTTTCTCTGGATCTGATGTCATCATCATAGCACAAGACTTTTCCAACCTGCATTTGTTGATTCTGTACTATAATTCGACTTTAATTTATTCAAACTCGAGTTAATTCCTGTTTTTGTTATTTCGAAGATTGCAGGCACATCGATCAACTTCTTGAGGAATTCCAAGAACCAGCGAATCGCGTCCCTGGCCTCGGATTCAGAGGGTTCATCCGGCAACAGCAGCCGCAGACACCACAAGAGGGCCGGGATCCACAGCTTCACACCTTCCACGCCGCCTCCCACAGGAACGAGCTACCGCATCACCAAGCGTAGGAAGGGTATCCCTCACCGTTCGCCAATGGGAGGGTTGATGATTGAGTTCTAATCGCGGATACAACGCCGGCCGGCAGGGGCGATGCCCGAGCTTCCGTCGCCGGAGGCCGGTATCAAGGGGACCGCGTCTAGAAGCATATAGGGAATATGGAGGAGAAAGAAAAAAAAAACACTACAATGTGGGGAATAAAAATAAGGTAATTTTGACAAGTAGGGATTGCTTACTATATACATAACGGGGGAATAGTTATAGTATGGTCTTAATATCGGGATAAAGTTTAGTTACATGTAAAATGTAAATAGGGGGGGGGGGGGGGGGGGTCTTGTCGGGTTTTTGTAATGTTAAAGCAAAGATGACAATGTGATAAACATGTGATAGGAAATAAGAAATAGCTGTTGTGGTATTCATCATCTCTGGGTGTAGGGAATCTCGCTGTTGCATGTGGGGATAAAAATAATAACGGGTTCCCGTATCAGTTGCAAGTGGAAACCATTCAAGAGTACTTACTTAAAAAGACCAAATGGAAAAGCTCTTTCGTCAATGGCGGCCGGCTTGTCGTTGCGTCGGAGAAACTGAGGTGGACAGAAATGGAAGTGTCGGGAAGCTATTGGTGGGTTTGGAAAAGCCAAAGCCGAATAGTGTGGGCGCACTTACAAATCAAACCCCCCCCCCCAATCAAATAGTGATGCAAAGTTAGGCATATACTTTATCCCGATGCTGTCCCATCGACGCATTAGGGTCGGATTCTCTCGATTATTTTTTCATCTTTCGAGTAAAAACGTTACATGTTGTTTTAATGGAATAAAGCAGTCAGCCGCCAATGGTTTGGTTGGTTGGGTGGTGCCCCTTGTGAGAAAAGACGCGGAGTATTTGAATTGATTGTTATTTCTATTACCAATAGTTGTGAATGTCATTATGATTTCGAATTGTAATTGTCGAGACTCTTCGTCCGTCGAAACTCTTCATCTGTCAAGACCTTTCATATACCGAGGCCTTCATTTACCGAAACGTTTCATTTGGTTATATTATAAATAGAGGGCTTTGTAAGAAGTATATTATACCTTCGATCGAAATCAATAAAGAAACTATTTCCCCCTTTCTATGTTCTTTCTCTTTGTGTATTCTCTCAATCTTCTTCTTTCTTATTTCATTGTTGAAGCTATTCCTGTAATATGATCTCCTTTTCTATTCACTCGTGGGATCCGAGCGGTTCGGGACGTGGTTATTGGCAAGAACTTATAGGATTTCGTGGAAAAAATTTGTTCGCCACTATTCCACTATTCTTGAACAACTTGGAGACGCTGATAAGCACATTGAACTATACATGATCTCTCAATAGAAAAAAAACACACACATATTTTTCTTCTCATAACTCAAGTTGAGATGGTGTTTTTCGTAGCAGTCCAAGGGGTGCACGAAGTTCTACCAAAAAGCGAGGAAAGAAAAGAACAACGACGATCGTTTGCAGGATTCTTCGGATTGAAAGGGCGCTAAATCAGCGATTTTGTGGAGTTATTTTAATATTTTTATTACATTTATTGAAAAGTTTATTCATACTAAATATCGATCTCTCGAAGTGGATCCACGATTCTCATAAGTGGATTCACCGTCCCTAGAAGCGGATTATCGATCATCAATTCCTAGAAGCGAATCATCATTTCTCAAAAGCAGATACTCAATTTCGAGAAGAGAGTCCTCGATTTTCTCGATCCCAGAAGGGTAAAATTTTTAACGAGGTAATATGATAATGGTCATTCAAGGGGGAGTATTATGAATAACTGTGAATGCCATTATGACTCCGAGTAGTAGCTGCTGAGACTCTTTGCCGGCCGAGACTCTTCATCTACCAAAACCTTTTATATACTGAAATCTTTTATCTACCAAAACATTTCATTTGGTTATACTATAAATAGAAAGCCTTATAAGAAGTATTTTGTACCTTCGATCGAAATCAATAAAAAATACTATTTCCCCTTTTCTACGTTCTTTCTCTATTTTGTGTATTCTTTCGGTCTTCTTCTTTATTGTTTCGTACAACGATTTCGAAATTCTAAATTATTTGATTCCAATCCAATATATAAACAGAATGATAATAGAGTGGGGATCCGTGTTGTCATTCATGCAACACGTGACCCCGTGACTTGAACACGTCCTCCTGCCCAATGCCAAAACCTACTTCATCCCATTCTACTACCTTTTTGTAATGGGGGTTCTTCTTTTTAAAAAAAAAAACATATACTAAGTAAAAATTACCAAAATATGAGAGTTGCTGAACCGATCGAACTATTGAACGGTGGACTGAAGAAGGCGTCCACGTGGTGGCGACGGCGACGGCGACGGCTTTGAGATCCATTCAGAGCACGCAGGGGAGGAGGTATGACGTGTCCACGTTGCTGGTTTCAGGGGAAAGGGACTCCCTCTGGACACGTAAGCCCCCACCTTCATGAATGACCCAAGTTGCTTAATACTCTCGTCCCTTCGCCCGCCACGTGTCGCCGATGACGTTCCCAAAGAGAAAGCCATTTTACACGACCTCGCGAACTTTTATTTCTTTTAAAGAAAGAGGTTCGCTCCTGTCGGGGTGTCACAACGCACCAAGTTACGTGTCCCCTGTTCGGGACACGCGTTCGACTCTTCCTTCTCTAACACGTACCAATCTCGTAAGAAATTATTTCCGTTGTCCTTTTTATTTGGAAAACTATAAAGAACGGAGATGCACGTTCCATACACCACACGGAACGAAGGATTTACGGTCCGATGCCTTCCCTTTTCCATTTATGTAAAACTAAGGGAGGCGGACAAGGAAAGTGCTGTCCAAAATTATCGGCAATTCCTAGGCGTGGGGGTGGGGACGATTCAATCATATGGTCTTATCCATCCCGTCCCAATTCATTTTTTTTCTCTTGTCATTTTGCTGAGATTCAAAGGGAGATACGTAAAATGTCGGACCACCTTTTTCCTTTTCCTTAAATTGTGATTCGGGATTAGGTCCATCATGTCAAGTGGACATGGCCACTGTGTCCGCGTGTTAGATAATGATCGATCCTAAGGGGAACGCATATCGTCTTGTTTTGCCGACATTATTCAGTAACCATGCGCGACTTGCATACGTGTGGATCCATTTACTGAGAACTGGGTTCAAGGGAAATAGAAGAGACTCAAAATGTTGTATTACACATCACAGAGTTATATTCTTCAATACAGAATATTCAGGATAGGAAATAAGTTCAGTGTCCATTATTCTTTTGTAATAAAGCAATGGCATTTTAATGTTCCGAGATTAGCCCAAAATCATTCACTAATCTTACAAGCTAGTGATTGGGCCCTATCTGCGGGCCTTCGGAATTTCAGTCAAAGCCCAAACATCAATGACGATGGATTTTAATTTTAGTTCAATGACAAAAGTTATGTAAGACAACGCCAAATAATTTTGATTTTTGAACAGCTCCTCCTTGTTCGAGCTCCGGAACGCCTGATCATGCACATGCTGACCAGCCCCACTGAGGACTACCATCAGCGCAAGGCTGTTATGGTCTGGATTCATGCCCACGGCGTCACGTGTGCGAGCTGGTACCTGCACTTAGTTGGGTGGTCACAGCACCCCCACCACAGTGAAGGTGGAACGATGATTAACTGCGAATTAAAACGACAAGGTATAAAGCACATACAATGTCTGCACAAGCATAATTAATATGCTTCTTCAGATTCATCCATGCTTTTATTTCAGAATCAGAGGAGATCGCTGCTGTTGCTCGTTGTGGCAAATACAACCTCGAATCCTGTCCCACTCGTGGGATCCCTGGACCATCTGCCTCATCCGCTCTGAGACGTCGTCGAGATTGTGCTCGAGGTCGAAGCATCTAACACACGGCTTAGATTTCATTGCTTTCAAAACTCAGTCTATATATCTTCACTAGGGTTCATAACGTTCTCCCAGTTCTTGATTTAACACAATGCCCAACGAAATGAGGTGTGTGAACATACGACGGACTACAGGGCTAGATCGAGAAGTATTATACTTACGAACAAATTATCATACAACTAGCTATATTGACTAGCATTGATAATAAGTATTCTGTATGAATCTCCGATTGGAATCCCTGCATCTGCCAGATTCGCCGGCACTGGGGCGACCCTGGATGTTTTCGAGGACCTTAGGAGGTGATAGAGAAAACAGCCGCCTAAAGCTCCTGCGATCGGGCCCAACAGGTAGATCCACAAGCAGGTGTACTTCCAGAAAACGATCGCTGGCCCAAGACTCCTGGCTGGGTTCATCGATGCACCCGAGATCGGCCTGCGGAGATATTTATACCACGTTCCGATTACAAGATCAGTATAATTCTTCCATAATATCAGGGAAGTCTAAACTTCTATTGTTAGAGTTTGTAATCTTACCCAGAAATAATGACATTGAGAAATGCAACTCCTCCAACAGCGAGGCCAGAAGTTGTTCTTCCCTTTAGGATTGCAAATTAACAACCAAAATCAAACACAAAGATGTTTGAAAACTTTTAATGCAGGTTATGCAGGTTCAATAACATGAATGGATTGCATCAGGATAATATCGTATTTTTTCATGTCTAGGCTTACCTCCTTTCTATCACGGACAACATCCGAGATGACGAGAGCCAGGACAAACGTTCCGAAGGTTTCCAACAGAAATGCGGCATAAATGGACCCGGTCGGTCTCGTCAGCATCATCTCGACATTTTGTAAATATTCGGGACTTGTTGCATCGAGCGTCAAGTAGAGAAAGAAGCTTCCAGACATCGACCCAAAAATCTGAGCCCCCACGTAAATCACTGCCTTACAAAGTGGAACCTGGCTGAGAGTGAGCGTGATGGCAGGGTTGAAGAAGCCGTCCGAGAAATGCCCGAGGGAGTACATCAGGACCATCATCGTGGCTCCCCAAATGAGAGCGTTCACAACAGGACCCGCTTTCAGCATGTACTCTCCTCCCGAGTTTGTGGCAATCGTCCCGCCACATCCAACAAAAACCAAGAAGAACGTTCCAGTGGACTCCGTGAGCATCTGCAGCATCCGTTTGCATCAGCCCTTCACAGGACATATCAGGGAACAGGGATCGAGAAAAAAGCAAGTCTACCTTTTGGAGAACCTCGACTATTTCTGATGAGTCAGGCATTGCGATTCTTCGTGAAGGCAAGGGGCTCGCTCGTTTTCCGCTATGAACTAGCCAACTATGCTTGAACTTTATTTATATACATGATCGCACCCCGCGACCCAAAACCAGTTTGATTTCTCTTACACGTGGGGCTAAATCATATCGAATGACTTCATCCAGTTCATCCAGAGTTTCGGTCTCAATTCACACTAAAATCACAATCTTAGTAATTAAGAAGAAGAGTCGGACATTTTTGTGGGTGAGGGCATGAAAGTTACTAGGAAGTTTCGTACTTTGCACATTTGGTAAAATCATCCCCATCGCTCTGAGTAACTTCGCCCTCGCTTGCTTTGCTCATAAAATCATGGCATTCCTGCAGAGGTAAGAAATCGCCCAGACTGTCACATGGCCGATCAACCACTTACCATTAATGGTTCCACGCGTAGATGACTCGATGGATATCGATTTATTGCCATCCCTACTTTCGGACAATGTGAAGCAGATAGGGTGGATTCATCACGCACACTGTAAATGATGTAGGAGGGAAGAGCTGCGGGAGCATAAACAGATGGGCCTGTACCAAAATCGGCGAAGGCCCATTTTGGGAATTGAGCTCCATTCAGATGCCCAAACCAACAATCGATTCCAAGGAGGGAGACGAGATGGGATATGAGATACCGATAGGGATGGATGGACCATTTAAATTACGTGTACCCAAAGTGGCGTACACGAAAACATACGGTCTTTATTTGGGGTATCCCAATGTTTAAGAAGGCGTCTCATGCGTGTGCGTCTTCTGTTTTGGAAAAGTTCATAGAAAGAAGGGTCGCATTTCTTATTGTCTTGGTGCGCACACAGATCCACATGGAGACAATTACTCTTTAATGTTTAAGGGAAGGGCGGGGGGTGGGGGACCAAGAACACTAAGCAACAAAACTGGACACTGATTAGTCTCATTCACACACACGCCCCCCAAATTCATGATTGAATCCCGGGTGATGCATGGCGCGCGAATTCTTTCGTACACTTTGATGCTTGATTTCGTTTCTAGTAAAAAGTTTCGGGTTTGAGTTACTTGGGAGTATTCTATTTTGAATACCCACAATCCTCGTGACATGTTTTCACATGGAGTATACATGTTTTCCCACGTAAATTGAGGTTTTGGCCGTCCTAAAAACAAACCCCAGAATGATTTTCTAGTATTTAAAACTTTACCACGTGCGAAAGCGTGATTTTACATGTAGAAAGAATCGTGCGGGGATGAGTGGGGAAACATCAAATTGAACAAATCATGCCAAAGGTGAAGTCTCAATTTGACAGAGAAAATATTGGCATTTGGGGTGGGCAAATGTTAAAGGGACAGGACGGGACAGGACGTAATGAAGTTTGGGGGAGGTTAAGATTATTTCAGGCCACTCAAAGGGGACATTGTCCTAAAGGATGAAATGAAGAAGAAAAAGAAGGAAGAAATCTTGGGGGTGGTATTATGTTCACTTCTGCCTTATCTACATTACAATCACCTTATCCCCAAAACATTATCCATCCCCTCTTCACAAAAATAAAAACAAAGAATGTCGGAATGCTCCATTTCTTGAACCTACTTACTTACAACCCCCATTCCCACTTCAAAATTCGTAACATATGGAACAAAACCCAAAAAATAAAATGGAAAATAAAAAATGGTGTAAATTATTTAAGTGTTTGGACACGGTAGCAAAACAAAAGACTAGTAAAAGGGCCATCGCTTAAGAATAAAGCGTACGCAAACATTTACTCCATATAGCCAAGCAACCGATTTAATACGTCACCGAAAGGGACGAATAAACCTTTGTTTTTCCGGCTTTTCTATCTGGACATGCATGTACAATTAAAGATTGCACTCGTATGTAAGAGTGACTCCATTCTTTTCCCAGTTCCGTGGTCTTTTTAACTCTGTGTAGTACTTGGCCGCACATGGTTTGATTCGCCATTTCCTCTTCTCATCTTTTTCTACTCGACGAATCATTAATACGTTGATTTATATAGATTCAACGATATCACGTGGTGATATTTTAAAAAAATCTAATCTAAACTACTTAGGTAGAAAATTTACCTTTTCCTTTCTCCTTCTTCCCAAATGATGCGGCCACTTCCCTTTTTCATTTTATAATTTCCTTCTTCTTTATTTTATTTTATTTTGTTCTTTGGAATTTTGGGAAGCAAAAGCAAAGAGGCTCTTCTCCACCATGATTATTAAAAAAAAAAAAGACGAAGCAAAGAAAAACAAGGGTTGAGAAAATAAGGAGTGGGGAGGGAGGGGAAGGGGGGGGGACATTCCTGGGATTTCACATGAAGAGGGGGGCATCAGCATCACTTCCTTCCTCAATGATTCTGAGCATGTGGTGGACTGCCCCTGCAATGTCATCCACTGTGCTCAGCTGGCACCCTTCTTCCACCTTCATTAACACTAAACCCAATTAAACACCAACCTTCCTAATTACTATGAGGCTCAGGACTACTACCCGGTTTTTAATTCTTACCACGTTTCGCTTTGGAGATGTAATTCATTCCCTCGACATGTCAATAAATGACTCCCCTTAATTTTCTCATGCCTAAAGATGTGGACGCTAAGGTCGGTCTTGGGGAGGAAAGAAGAGTTTGCCTCACCTTAGCGCTGATCGAGTACAGGACCAGAGGGTCCAGAGTGGTGACGCTGAGGTGGAGGATGGAGAGTCTTAGGGAGTGGAACCCCGCCACCAGCTTCAATAAGTGCCTGTGATTCCTCCGCCAGAGTATCCTGAGGTTAGCGTGGGTCTCTATTAAGGTGACCTCGATGTCCGCGATCGAGGCCGTCGTCGACGGCGACCTTCCCGAGTTGTTGGCGTTGCTGCTGATGCCGTTGTTGGGGAATTGGGACCATGTGATCTGGGGGTAGAGGAAGAACTGCGAGAATGGGGGACGTGAGGATATGGTAGACGCGACGCCCTGATGATCTTCTCGCTGTTGCTGGCCAACTTCATTCTCATCGTGGTCGTGGTCATTCTTGTTGTCCTGGTTTTGGGATTTGGGGTTTCTTCCACCTTGGGACAGCTGCAATTTCTGGGCTTCAAGGTTTTGGAGGAGGTGCTCCAGCTCCTTCACGAATTCCACTGCCCCTCCAACTATGGAACCCTGGTCACCCTGCAAAAAAGAAAATGAAATGTTGAACGAAATCAATCAGCCAAAAGAATCAAGACATTTACATGATTTCCGGATTCCAATCTAGAAATGATGGTATATATACAGAAGAATCCCGGCATGATTCTTATGCATAGGAATGTTTTCAGAAAGATATCGATTGAATCAATTTAGAATAAAGGCTTCGGATGAAGCCTCTCCCTCCATCAAGTAAGTGCCAATGATTGTCCGATTTAATAATAATTCAATGGCATGTTACCCCACAAGATCTCCTCCTCCCTCCCTTTGCATGGGGAATTTCATAACAATTAATAAACAAGAAGAAGAAAAAAAAGAGAACTAAAATAAATTCAGATGCCGGACTCGAATCCATCAAAAGAAAAATATTATTCCCCCATTGTCAGTCCACTTCCATTAATGAAGAACACTCATCCAAGGAAGATGTATGTATGGGATGAGGATATGTTGTAATAAATGTCCCGAACTTCAGGAGAAGGGCACCCGCAGAAATGCATACAGGGGAGTGTTTGTAGTAGTAGTAAATACCCTTTGAACGTATGAGTCGGGCATGAGCGACCGGAGGATGGCGAGGTGCTCGTTCATCTGCTTCCTCCTGTTGCGCTCCACCGCAATGTGGGTCATCCTCTGGTTCTCCGCCTCCTCCTTGTTCTTGCAAACCCTCGGCCTCCTCTTCCTCTTCTTCCTCGCTCCCTGTTGAGCCCCCAGCACGTTCTTTCCCCTTGTCGTCGCCTTGTCCCCACGCGTCCCCCGCCTTTGGACTCGCTTCCGTCCTTGGGCCTCCGGGTTCGCCCCTCCTTCTCCGGGTTCGAATGGTTGCTGGGGCTTGGGGCAGCCCTCGAGGATTAGGGCCGCGTCGGGGAGTGCGAAGGCGGTGGTCTCACACATAAGGAAGTTGAGGAGTTCGGCCGAGGAGAGTGCTTCCAGCAATGCCATCTTCCTTCCTTTGGGGGGGGGGGGGAGTGTTTGTTTCGGTGGGTTGGGTTTGGGGCGATGGCCTTTTCCTCTTGTGCTTAGCCACAAGGGACAGGAATATTATTTTATATTACTTTATTTTGTATGGGCTATGAAATAAAATATTTTTCCTTAGTTCTAAAAAAAATTGGGATTAAATCATATAAAAGGAAGTACGGGAAAGACAATTTCTTTTTGGGGATTCAAAGGGTCAAACTGATGGGTGATGCTAATAATCTTCACGCCTCGTTGCACGTGAGAGGGTGCGTCAGAGGAAAAGGCTTCGACAACTATATTGGAATACCTACCCCCCAGATTATACATTATATACATATAATTGAAGTTATTGTATGGTTAATGTCATCAGAATACTCTCTCGAGTGCTTTCGAATTCTATATATATGGTTTTAGGATAAATCCATGTGCACCTCTGAGTTGTTGTTTTTTTCCTAGTTTACTTACTTTCTTCTCTTGCCCTAGGGAAAGATTCCTCAGAGGGGCTGTCTTCCTCTGTTGTTGTGATGTCTTGTAACGAGAAGCAGACAACCGATGAATTAAGGCATATGAAAAAGGGTGAAAGGAAAAAAAAAATTGTGGGCACCCCCAATAAAACAATTAGTAGTCTCTTTTACTAACGCCCCCATCGAAAAATATGACCACTCGATTCAGACCCGCCACTTCTTTTTTACCTCCCCCTAAAGCTGCTCTTTCTTTTCCCCATTCTTTTCCCCCACAGAGGAGAAGGGAGGATTTGATCTGGGTACTTTGGTTTTGTTTACAAGAGTTACATAACCACATGGGGTTGACCCCCCGGACGGAATCGCATATTTGTTCGATCATGTTTATGACCGACCCATAAGCGCCGATTACATTATCTTCTCCTGTCGGTTTCGATTGAGGAGGTTAAGGAAACTCCCGTTTTCGTGTATACCCCCGAATGTGTTCCATCTTATTTTTCTCTTTTCACGTGACAGGAGGAAAGGCGAAGGAATAGAAAAGCTTTGCGATGTGGTTTTCAGCGTACGAATCCATACTAAATACATCCATTCTATCATTTCCCACGACTCTGAAATCGTGAATGGGAACAACTAATGTAAGGGATGCGATGTCAGTCCGTTCAAACCTCGCCCCAACGGGAAATGGCTAACCACTCGTATACGTCGACCCGTGTAATGTACAAAAAATCGCGAAAATTTTGTACATTACACCGATCCTTGCACGGGTCATTAGCCTCTTCCGCCCAAAGAGGAAGTAACTATGACGTGATAAGAAAACAGCAGTGTCCTTCCACAGATGTCCTCCCTCCCCTAGTTACAAGGTATTGCTTTTGTTATTATGGGCATGGGTCGTGATTCAAGAAGGGTCACAGTCATACGACTAATCCCTGTCCCGGAACCAAATCATGCTTTGGAGTTGAAACTTGGCCACATCCTCTCGGTTTCTAGGGCAAAACCCAACTCAACCAACCTCTCGGATTGATACTAGTAAGAGGGGAGCAGGACGAATCATCCTATCGACCTTTTTACACAAAAAGGAGAGAGGGCTAGGTCTAGTAGCATCAACTGTACCGAGCGTTTGCCATTTTCACCTCTCGCAAATAATAATATCACGAAACGGGTGAAAACCCAATTCATCCCCTAAATCACATCATTTTGTTTGGACCCAACTAGAGCCGAAAGCGATCTTTTTTGTTTGTCCACCACGAGGATATAATTACAAAGACTTAGGTCTGAATGTCGAACAATGCAAGGTCACCTCCCTGTCTGTATCTGTATCCCCATTATTATTGTTATGTGGGGGGGTATTGAGGAGGGAGTCAACCTGGGGCCATATCGTATTACAGTTATGCAGATCATAAAAAGTAAAAATATGCCATGTTTTGTTAGGTGGGGTGGGGGCACTTGTTCATCTCTCTCTTGAGTAAGAAGAAGGATGAAGTCAGAAGAGTGGTGTGGTGGGGTGTGGGTCAGGCCAGACAGGGGGCAGACCAGACCACCTTCGGACAAAGAAGAAAGGGAGAGGTTTGGGCCCAAAGACCGAGAGAGGTGGTCCAGAAGGAGGGGGGGGAGGAAGATGGAAAGAAACAATTGTGTGTGTTCTGTCAGAAGAACCTAGCTCTATGAGACACACTCCCTCCATCCTCCCATTATTTACATTCTCCTTCACCGCCTACATATAGGATATGATAGGGATAGGACTACCCTGCAAATCCAATCTAGTCCAAAATTTCCAATCCCAATACATATAAAATAATAATGTATTATGTGAAATTGATAATATAATATGACTGCGACGATTGATTTGGCTCTTCGTTAGGATTTTGTCATTTTGACATCCCTCCTCGCCTTTTATGCTTGGAAAAAGGGGGTTCAAAGTCCTTCGTTATCTTCTCATGCAGCTTATATATATATATATATATATATATATATATATATATATATATTAAGAAAAGGAAAGGAAAGAAACAAGTGATGAGGGGAGGGAGGGGAGAAAGGAATCCTTGGTGATGGCACTGTCCATCTGCAGCTGAAATTTGTCAATATCAACGGAATTGGGAATTGGGGTAAATAAAATAAAATAATTGAAATAATATTTGGAACTCATCTGCATGTGATCGATCATCCATGTGTTGTTGCATTGCTGGAAGGAGAGAGAGAGAGAGAGAGAGAGACGAATGATGGAGGAGGGGTCGCCATCATCATCAACAAGAATTACATGGCACGATGGATTGGGGAGGGGCGGGGAGGTGTCATTCGCCATCCTGAGGAAGGGATGATCCCTAAATTTCCAAGTGACAACACAACACGTACACGCGCAAAACAATGACATAAGTCGTGATACTAGTAGCTAGGCAATAGGAAAAAAAAATAACAAAAGCTTTCGGATCATTACACATACGTGTGTTATAATACAATCCAAAAAAAAAAAAATGATCACTGAGCCGCGTACCCGCTTAACTTACACAAAGATTAATTTATCCGAGTCCTAAACTTTTGGAGAACTTGATTGCGCAAGGACTATGTTCGATGGTCCAGCCCAAAAGTGATCGATGATGCCGAAACTAGCAAGGGGCCTAAAGCTCGAGTTGCAAAATAAACTGGTGGGGAATGGGCTGTAAGAAACGTAAGCAATTGAAAAATATATATAGGCCGACAAACTCTTCTCTTCGATTCTGGCTGGAGCAGTAGTACTTTATGACCTCCCTCGTCCAGTCAAAAGCTCCCGAGAGATACGAACGCCAAACTTAGACATGAATTTGACACGTAAATCAAATGAGTTTCTGAAGCGATGAAAGGTTTAATGTTCATCGCAGTCCTCCCCTATCTAATCTCGTCACGAAAACTAATTTTTACGTGGATGGATGTTCGCTGCAGCAGGTGTCCATGACTATTGAGGGTAAACCCTCGATAGCTTCTGCCGACATCCAATCTTTTTTGTTATTCAATGTCCTTGTCCGTGTGGAGTTTGTGTTGTCAGAAATGGGCGTCTTACTCAGAGGCATGGGGTCCGGTTCATTAAAGTCCTTTTTCCATGTAATTTTTGTTCAAGGAAAAAACATATATCTTGAAAAAGCAAGGGGAAAGAAAAAAAATTCACAATTTATGAATTTCATTGTCTCGTGTAATCCCATTTTCTAAATATCTCCCTGAAGACTTAAAAGTTAATATAAGAGTACTGCGGTTAAGACGGTGGATGTGACGGCGTTTATATCCATATATTCATAACGGACACCCGCTTAAGGTGGTTGTAACGGTAAGAAAGGAAAGCGTTGGATCCGGATAGACGCGCTTTCCGTTCTCTTCTTTAACAGAAAGGCCACCACTTCTTCTCGATCATTTCTCTCCCCCCTCCTTTTCCGAATCTTTGAGTTCCGCTTTCCCTCCGCCTCCAAGATCGCTTCTTTTCTCTGATTATCTCCAGGTACTGGATCCACCCAGACGAGTTCCTTTTTTTTCTTTTCTCGATTCGACTACTCCTTTTAGGCTTAATCGTACTGGGTTTGTGGGCGATTCGTCAGGATTGATTGCTTTGTTTTCTTTTGTGGGTTTTGTTTTCCCCTACTCCTTTTAGGTTTAATTGAACTGGGTTAGGCCGAAAATTCTGGAGTGATCGCTTCGATTGTCGTGGGCAATGCTCGATCCTGTTCCCTTTTGTGTTAATTGAACTGGGTTTAGGCCGATCAATAACGTGTTGATCGGGTTCATGTTTCGTGGGATCTCTTGATTCGGATCCTTTCCGGCTTAGTTGAATCGGACTAGGTAGTTGATCGGAAGTAATTGTTTCGCTTTGTCGTAGGCGTGGTTCGATCCTTTTAAGATGGTTTGTACTGGGTTAATTTGTTGATGGAATGCCTTTTATGGTGAACTGAACTGGGTTAGGTTGATCAATGGGAGCAACTGCTTCCATTTTATCATTGTGGCTCGATTTATATCCTTCTAAGTGTGACTTAAACTTTGTGATTTGATTTATGTCTTAAGTCATAAATGGGGGTCTGAGGATAGTTGTGATCTGCTGCTTGCCGTGGCTTTTGGCTGGGAGATTTTTGAGGATTGTGATTCTTCTCTCTGTCGTCCTTTGTTTTCGACTCTCTACATGAAATTTGGTCATAGTTTAGGGCTGTCGCGTTCCCATAGCTTCCTCGATCATGTTCGTGTAGCTAGCTTGCTGGGAAACTATTCGTTCTGCAGTTAAGGAATGGCATCTTCTGACAGGGACGTGGAGGTCAAAGAGAGAGCGGACGAGAAAGAAGAGGAGAAAGGAGGGTTCATGGACAAGGTCAAGGGTTTCATCCAGGACATCGGCGAGAAGATCGAAGGAGCTATCGGATTTGGAAAGCCTACCGCGGACGTTACTGGGATTCATATCCCCTCGATTAATCTGAAGAAAGCCGAGCTAGTGGTCGATGTCCTCATCAAGAACCCTAATCCTGTCCCGATCCCTCTTGTGGACATCAACTACTTGATTGACAGCGATGGGAGGAAGCTTGTTTCAGGATTGATTCCTGATGCTGGAACCATCCACGCCCATGGAGAGGAGACAATTACTATTCCAGTCACATTGATATATGATGACATCAAGAGCACCTATGATGACATTAAGCCCGGAAGCATCATTCCCTACAAGATCAGGGTTGAGCTCCTCGTTGATGTGCCAGTTTTCGGAAGGTTGACTTTGCCTCTGGAGAAAACCGGAGAGATTCCCGTCCCATATAAGCCTGACATAGACGTCGAGAAGATCCGCTTCGAGAGGTTCTCATTTGAGGAAACAGTCGCAATCCTCCATTTGAAGTTGGAAAACAAGAATGACTTCGATTTGGGACTCAAGGCACTAGACTATGAGGTTTGGTTGGCCAACGTGAGCATTGGGGGTGCCGAGCTCGCTAAATCCACAACTATCGACAAGAATGGCATCACTTACATGGACCTTCCCATCACATTCCGGCCGAAAGAATTCGGTTCTGCATTATGGGATATGATTCGAGGAAGGGGCACTGGTTATAGCATGAAAGGGAATATTGATGTGGACACTCCCTTTGGAGCGATGAAGCTGCCGATTAGCAAAGAGGATGGAACCACCCGCCTCAAGAAGAACAAAGAAGATGGCGGCGATGATGACGATGATGACGAGGTATATCCGTTAACATAGACTAGCATGTCTACAATTTTTCATGAATGTTTGTCAGTGATATCAAGTCACACTAATTTTATTTCTGCTCACAGGAGTAAACTGAGTACGGCGAGCCCGCTCTTCAGCTGCGGAAGACTGATGTGTACGAGAAGATATGAGGGTATATAGCCTGGGGCTGGCTACTATCCGGGTAACATGTTGGGTTGTGAGTTAGTTATTATGAACCTCTTGTGAAACGTTGTTGTATCGCAAACGGAATCGTCCATTTTCTTCGGATGATGCCTCAGCCCTGCACCTTGGCTGTCATCTGTGTATTGCCGACACAGAGAATGTGAGACTGAGGGCCGACGGATGAGACACTTTGTTCTTGTCGCGGGAGCGAGGATGCGTTTGTGACATTGTGTCGTGTTATTGCGAGATGTGGTTTGTTTTGGGCAATGCTTTTTAAGGAGTACTGAACATCCAGGAGGTCAACTTATTTCATGGAGCTGTTAACATCTCCGATTAGATTAAGCACAGGAGTATGAATATCACTATTCTATAACGCCATCCATCACATGTGTAGTTTGAAGATTTTAAGAAAGGCGGATTATCGATTTTTGGTCCAACCTATAAGTCAACTTTCTTATGTGGCATATGGTTTAAAAAGTTTCAGATGTGGTCCAATCTACTCTTTTTTTTTTATTTAGCCTAATAACCGACGTCCGTTAAGCGGTGGAGACGTGTCGTTGACGGACGTCTACGTGGTTCTATTTTTTTTTCAGGGAAATGTTATGTGGCCAAAATTAAAATTCAGCTCGAATGCACGTGGGATCTATTATAACATAGGAAAAAAAATTGGAAAAGAAATTGTGATTAGAATTTATTTCTAATTTCTGTCCTCCTTTGCCTGCTCTCTCGTATGCAATCTCATTCCAACAAACCTCATCTCCTCCACAAACCCCTTTGCCTCTCTAGGGTACCTCTTCTTTTGCTTCTCTGCCGACGTTGCTTCAACAACGGGCACCCCACCACCAGCCACCACCTCCATCCCCAGAGGCATCCTGGAAATCCCCCGAACCCAGTCAAGGAAGGCAAATTCCTCGGCAAGAAACTGGAGCTGAACTGGGATTGTCGGGCAACCGATTGGGCTTCGTAAAGGTAGGACCTTTGATGGGAAATAGGAGTGAGAGAAGCCATCTGCGATTACCCAGAAGCAAGAACAAAGAGTCGAACAAGAATAGGGAGTCCCGCAAGCTTGTTTCTAACGTAAGGAAAGAATCGCATAAAAAACATTTCCCCAAATTCCGAACCCCTCGGGTAGGAAGAACGTCGAGAAGAAGCACAACAAAGAAAAAAACAAATACAATAAACTTACCTGGATGACACAAAAGGTGTTAATCAAGCAATGCGGACAAACCCCTCCTCAAATCGGACTTCCTTTGATTTCTCTTAAATCGAAATAAGAACGAACCCTAACCCTAAACCCCCTTTTGTTGATTTATTTCGTCTGGATTTTCAATTTTGACCATGTCTGCATCGTTTAACGACACGTCTGCATCGTTTAACGGACGTCGGGTATTAGGCCTAATAAAAAAAAGAGTAGATTGAGCCACATCTAAAACTTTTTAAACCGTACGCCACAGAAGAAAGTTGACCTATACGTTAGGCCAAAAATCGATAATTTGCCTTTAAGAAATTCACAAACAAATAATTTGATATGAGAAATTGGGTTACTTATGTTGAAACAAAATAACATTAGTTCATCTCACTTATTACAAAAATAAAAAGCAAAATATACGATAATATCATAAACTATTCTCAAATTTTCTATTTTGTCAAAATCTTTTTTGGCTATACGATATTATCACTATCTTTAAGTTTGTAATTTTTTGTGGCCAATCTTGGATTTTATTATTAAAAAACCAAACAGGTCATAATCTTTAAATTTCAATTATTGACTAAAAAAAGTGAAAAAATGGATAATAATATTAAACAATTTCATGTGTTATTTATTATATAATTTTAATAGTTAAATTAAGTAATTTAGAAGTCGAAGTTGGACTGTAGTTATTGATACTGTTAAGAATCTGTTAAATCGATGAAGAACAAATGATGGATTTATTGTGAGGTTACTACTACGCATAAACTGGATTGCAAAACGATGCAATGAGAGGTTAAAAGTCAACTATTATAGGATAACTGTTAGATAGTATTAAGGCCGTGTTTGGTTTCCTCATAGTAAATTTCAAGTTTTGATAAAAAAATTATAATACTAAAAATAGTGATAACATCGTATAGCCAAAAAAGATTTTGACAAAATAAAAAGTTTGAGCATAGTTTATGATATTATCGTATATTTTGCCAAAAATAAAATAAAGGAAACCATTACACTTTAGAACCGACCTCGACCCACCAAATCCTTCCAAGGCGGCAACTTTTCCTCCTCCACTCATCTCTCCGTCTCCGCCGCCTTTCCGCCCCTCTCTTTGGCGATGTTTACCCCGTCACCAAGGGCCTAGTCCTCCGCCGACTGCGTCCCGCTTCCAAAGATCGCCCCTTTTCTTATTTTCCTTATTACGAGGTAAGAGATTCATCCGAGTGATTTTTTTTTTCCTTTTGGGATCAGAATTTTTACAGGCAGTGCTCAATCCGACTCGTTTTAGGGTTACTCGAACTGGGTTAGGTCGAAAATTTGGAAATTCCAATTGGCGGACTGTGATTCTGAGTTGTGGAATCGGCTCCTTTATGGGGTTCCTTGTATTAGTTTTGACAATTAGAATGGGAAGCTTCGTATGTTGAATCAATTTTTTTTTTTGGGGGGGGGGAGTAAATACTGGTTGGTGCCTGCGATGAAGTTCAGAAATTTTCGTGGATGGGGGCTCGATTCATCTCCCTTTTAGGTTTAAGTGGACTGAGATGTTGCAATAGTTTTGTTTTTCGGATGGTCTGCCACTTTTTGATCAAAAAGAATTAACTTTCAGGTGGCGTGAATTAGTCAGTTGGATTCAACGATAAAGATGTCAGCGGTGGCTTCGAGCACTATCCCTTCTATTCCGCAGCTGCTGTTAGGTATGTTGTTGATATTGATACGAATGACATTTTTGCATTTGATCTGTTAACATTTTGGTGCCCTCATCTGCCCGATCACAAATTTTGGCTGCAATTTGTCAACCTCTCATGATTGTTTCATTGTGGATATGTTACTGTCGAATTATTTCTCATTTGTGGTTTCCCTGTCATTCAAATGGCTCAATGCAGCTAGATCAAAGACCAGGCAGGCAGAGCAAACAAGGGCTACAAGCTATCTCCATCGGGGAAATTGTGTGTTGCCTCCGCCGCTAAGCTCGAGCAATGTAACAGGGCATCTAAGTGCTTTGAATCCTAGAGTTTTTGGCATACAATTACGTTCTAAGAGAGGAGGCGGGTTATTGTCTCTCCAAAGACAATCTGCCGCAGCAGTATGCTGTGCTGCTCTGGTGTGTTTTTCTGTCCCTTTGCCCTGTTGTCACTTATATGTGGTCATCATTGTCTCTAAATGGTCAAAGATTCTTATAAGAGAGTTGATGCGTTTTATATTCAGAATGCAAGATGTAGTGCGGAGCAGACCCAAACCATCACTCACAAGGCGCCAACAATTACTCAAGCACCCACTCACAGTAATATCTTCTTGAACCTACATGGCATTACGGTTTCCTTTACTGAATAATTTTTGCCTAATTTTCATTCGTAATGGAGCATGTTTTCACACGAGAAGTCATTCTGATGTATTAAACTTGTTCAATGCCGTCATTACATTTTAATCTTATATTTCTTCAGTTGGCTGAATGTCTTAATTATCGCAGTTCAGGAGAAATCTCCACAACTTGACGACGGTGGTACTGGATTCCCCCCGCGTGATGATGGTGATGGTGGGGGTGGTGGCGGTGGCGGTGGGGGGAACTGGTCTGGCGGGTTTTTCTTTTTCGGCTTTCTGGCCTTCCTTGGCTTCTTGAAGGACAAAGAGAGCGACGGCGACTACAGGGAGGGTAGGAGGAGGTGATTGAGGTCTGTACTGGTGATGTTATTTCCTTTGACTTAAACGGTCATCCCTTTTTACAATATGATGTTATGAGATTTCGAATTTTTCTAACAGCAATTCAATAGTCGTATGCAATTTTACTTTTTAAGATTCGTCGCCATCCCAGTTGCTCTTTCCCTTGGGGCCGGTCGGTCCTTCTTCTCCGAGCACTTCCTTCGGCAAACTCCTCACGACCTTCTCCAACACTGCCCTAAGCTTCCCGGGCAACACCTTGACTGCCATCTGGATCTCCCTATTAATGTCGTAATCCACCTTTGGGCCCCACTCCCGGTAGTAATTCAGCCACGGTGGTGTTACTATCCCCGACTCGATGTAGTCGGCGGCAACTACGGAGTAGTTGGCACCGGTATCGACAAAAGTCTTGCTCTTTACAGTGTCGTTCCTGATTCCGATCTTCCCACTGCCCTGAAGCACGAGCCCAGGTTTTGGGTAACTCGCATGGCCATGCAAGGATGAGTATGCCACGAACTTATTGCTGCCGTTCTGGTACTCCAAGTCCTGGGCCTTGACCCAGGTGCCGCCGCCATGTTGGGAGAAGAACACAGCCGAGAGCTCTCCGTTGAAGTTGCTTATCCTTAGGGTGACATGCTCCCAGTCTCCCACGTGTTCTCCAATCCTACCTAAGGAGACATTGAAGAATTCGACCTTCGCCTTTGCGGGGCCGTTGAATGGGTAGAACAGCCAGGCGGCTATGTCTGTGAATGTCGCCCCATACATTGGCTTAACGTGTAGGTAAGCTTGGGAACGTGGTAGGTCGCCTCGCTTGACTCGTTCTTTCTCCCTGGGGTCAGTTGGGAGGTCTAGCCAGTATGCGTTGTCATTTGAGCCACCCTGTGGAAGGTTCGAGCCCATTGGGTCAACCGCCACAGGCCTGGACTCTTCCCCCTTGTGGAAGAGAAGTGCTCCATTGGTGAAAAACCAATCGACCGAGGACGGCAGGTATTGCTCGTCCGGATGGAAGTACACAATCGGGGAGTAGGACCGGAACAACGTGTCAATCTGGCTCAAACTCGGCATGAAGGACGCATAGCAAGGATTTCTGTTCTTCAAGCACGCGATGTTTGGGATCCCGAGTGTTCCTGTGGCCACGCCCATCGCTCCCATACCTCGGTCCCTTGGTCTAGTGCTGAATACATTGAAACCGCTTGAGCCCCAAATCCATTGGTCTGTTTCGCCAATCTCCGTGAAATCGGACCGCACACACCGCACTTTCTCGACACTCGGCTTCTCACGTGTAGCAGTCACTACAAGTCCCACAGCCACATACCCTTCTGGCGGGACAGGCATCCAGAAGTAACCATCGCCATCCTTCTTTATTCGTGCGGACTCACTGTTCCACACCGGAGAATAGTCCAGTGGCGCCTTTAACAGGTCGCCCGCGCTCTCGTCCCTTGCAACGAGGACACCGCCAGGGGACTTCTCGTTACCTGGCTGGCCATGACATCCCAACATAAAGAATCCTTGTGGAATCGATGAAGGCTCGAGGAAGGTGGTGCCTTGGTTGTTCGGTCCACCTTCGTGCACGGCCCAAACCTTGCTGAAGGATGACGCCCGGCACACCAGAAGCCCCCCTAAGCTAATGGTGCCGCTGGAGAACCCTTCCCCTGCTGCGGCCAATGCCGCATGTTGCCTAGGAACACGAGGACGACTGGTATGAATCGGCAATGCCATGGGAGACGCTTTGGGCACTCTCGGTTTGGACAAGTTTATATAGAGGATCAGATAATACAAGGGTAGGAGGAGGTGGTGAGGTAGATTAGATGATTAATGGGTACAGGACAAAATTTTGGGATTAGTTAGTTTAATGCAATTGCTTGGTCGGGCTGAACAGACAAATATGGCATCCAAATTATTGCTTCATGGGCTTAAACATGGGACTTAAACAGATAACGATGAGTGAGGAGTAGTATTAAACAAAAACACAGTCGTGCAAGGCAAGCCATTAAACAAAGTTGGGTTAGTCAATGCTTCCACGAAATGGTGTTTGGTGTGGCGCAGATTAGTAATATACTTGTTTTAAGAAATGTTATGACCAAAAACAGGCTTATGAGATGCCCGAATTTGGAGTAATTAAAATATTATGAATGGGTCTGAGTCGTGGCACTATGGGAGAGATTACGAGACATGGGAGTCTTCTTCAACTTGCATGATTTTGATTCTTACTCTTTTATTTCTTTCATTGGGGGGGGGGGGGGGGGGGGGGGGGGGGGTTCTCCATTGGACTGACAATTAATTCGTCCTTACTCTAAATTAATCATTTGATCGGTCTCTACTAATTTGATAATCACATTCTTAACCCCATTAATAACATCCCTCCCATTCGTTACGGAAAAACCCTATCTTGCCTTTAAAAAGATAAACCCCCCACCCCTCATCAAGAATCGCAGCAATGTCGGTGAGTCCCCCCCCCCCCCCTCCCCCCCCGAATCGTCCCACTTTGATCTTTTCCTGGGATTTTTTTTACTTGTGTGCGGTTCTGGCTTCTGGGTAGGGGTGCGATTCTGCTCGAATTGCCTTGTTGTTGAAAAGATTGAATCTTTTGTTTGTTTGGTTGTTTTTCTCGCTTTGTGATAGTTGAAGGTCGCTTGATGGTTGATCATTGTCGGGTGATTCGCGCGCGGGGCTTTTTGTCGATGGACGAATGATGGGTGGTGGTAAAGTTTCATGATTGGGCTTCTTGAGTGAGTAGTAAATGTTTTTATGGTTGATTAAGGAAGTAAGTTGGCGGAATGGAATTAGCCTTCTTGAAGGAGCAGAAATGGTCGGGTGAGTGTTTCACTTCGATCATTAGAGCGGGATCCATCCACTCGAAACATAGATCCCCAACAGCTACTTAAAAGGCGCTCGGGATCATCCTACGGAGCCCAAACTGTCTTGATGATCTTGGATTTTCCTGTCACATGATTAATTCTTGAGTGATAGAGCTTGGGTTGTGGTTGAGCTTTCCTCTCTTCTATTAGACATGTTACGGATTGCTTGACCTAATTCCCTCTGCAGTTAACAACTGTTAAGGTGAGCAATGTCTCCTTGGGAGCGACTGAACGGGACATCAAGGAGTTCTTTTCCTTTTCTGGGGATATCACATATGTTGAGATGCACAGGTAGGTCTATTCTTTTTTAATATTTCCTTATAAAGATTTTGGCTGTTCTCCGTCAAATGATAGTTGTTTCTTGTTCTTGCTGCTTTCGCCTGTATATGCAGTTACACAGAACGTTCACAGATAGCTTATGTCACATTTAAGGATTCGCAAGGAGCGGAAACTGCAGTGCTTCTTTCGGTATTTTACTTAAGATCTTTGATACCTCGTGTGCTTGCTATGCTCTAGTTGGATTCTTTATCAGGAATAGTTCTTTATCATCCACTGCTTTTGACTTGTTAATTGTTAGGGAGCGACAATAGTTGACATGGCTGTCAACATCTCTCTGGCTCCTGATTATGTACTACCACCCGATGCAATCGCACCACCAGTAAGATCCCTTCCGGTCTGGAGGGTTATTATTATAATTGATTAGGTTGAAGGGAACTCTATTAGCTGTTCTTCATTCCAGGTCTTCGAAAGCAGAAACCCAAGTGGTCCAGAGTCAGCTGTCCGGAAGACAGAGGATGTTGTGACCAGCATGTTGGCTAAGGGCTTCATCGTAGGCAAGGATGCAGTCAACAAGGCAAAGTCCTTCGACGAGAAGCACCAGTTGACTTCGACCGCCTCATCCAAGGTGGCTTCCTTGGATAAGAAGATAGGGCTGACTGAAAAGATCAGCGTCGGCACAGCAGTGGTTGGCGACAAGGTGAGGGAAGTCGACCAGAAGTTCCAGGTATCGGAGAAAGCGAAGACGGCATTCACGGTGGCTGAGCAGAAAGTGAGCAGCGCAGGGTCCACCATAATGAAGAACCGGTACGTCTTGACGGGGGCAACGTGGGTCACTGGGGCATTCAACAAGGTGGCGAAGGCCGCGGGGGACGTAGGCCAGAAGACGAAGGAGAAAGTAGGTATGGCGGAGGACGAGCAGAAGCGGAAGGCGGCGGGTGAATTCTCTCGGGTTCACATGTCCGAATCGTGGAACGGGGGCGAGCAGAAGCAGTAGAAACAGGAACAGGGCCATCATGGTCTAACCCACCCTGTGATTAACAACCATACTACTGCTACACACTCTACAACACTCTTGAGACTGTTTGTGTTAGGACATGGGAAAGCACGTGTGTAATGTCACAGAAATCTTCATGTTATGTGACGTGGAGTTGGCTTTTTGTGACTGGTGAGGAGAAAGACGAAGAGAAAAGCATTTGGACAGTAGTAGAGTTATTCGAATGGGTAATTTTACGGGCCCAGCCCAAATAAAGCTAGAGCCCATTAGTTTCACCCGATGGCCCAGATTAGGGATGATGACGATGTGCCCAATCGTAGTAATAATAGTAATAATAATGGTAAAAAAAGTAGGGGAGGGAGTGGGGGGTGGCATGAATTAGTTGGTTGGGGGAGTGATGATCAATTATGTTGTGGGGTTCCCCTCTTTTTTCCCTTATCCATAATATTTTGTCCCTATTCCTTACATCCCTAACCTGGTTCGTTAATGCTTTTATCTCTAGTGATTGTGAGAGAGCCTCATAATATTTTTTTTGTTATTGGGGGAGGGGGACAGATTGAGCAGGCAAGTGGCGCAGGGAGGACAAAGTAACATGTAATTAACCTCCAGAGATTATGTTTTAAATTCATAATTTAAACCCACGGACAAATCAGGTCAGAATGGAACATCCGACTGTCTCCTCCGTGAGCCACCTCCCCACCGACACTTTTTCCCTCCCCCTCCCCCGTGATTTTGCTTCCTTTTATCTAATATTTTAAGTCCATTATTCATTTAGATAAATATGTGTTTTTAAAACTTACCCGACATTCATTAAAAAAAAAAAAAAAGGACACAGTGATTAACGATTGTCCATTTCTCAATATAAAGTCGACACATGAAAAAATCAAATAACTACAGAAACTAAACATCTTAATGTGTTCGTTTCTTTTTAATTTTAAACCATAAATAAATAAACAATGTAAAAAATCTTTCATCAATAAGATTTTATCCTGAATTTTAATCTCTGTTAAGGTTGTGTATAAATAGATTAACTTTCAAAAATTAAACCCCCAAAACACCGAGTATTTTTTGACATGGCCGTCCGGGCGCTCCGTTTGGTTGCAATTAGAAAACATTTTCCCCTGGGAAAGCAGCGGTGGGTCACTCGCAGCAGGCCAGCACCCACCCCACCTTTTTTTTGTTTTTAAGAAAAGAAAACATCCAAACAATACATAAAGAAGCGATGGGAAGAGTCAAAAGCTCCTCCCTCCAAGTGGAAGCAGCGTGAGCATTAAGAAAAAGAAAATGGTCCCCCTCAGTTGCCAGCTGGCACATTCATTCATTACTACGTTTTTTTTATATATATTATTATTATTATTACACCGCATGTCACCACCACCTCATCCCACCACGGCAACGGTCGGGACAAAACTCTCTGTCTCATCCCCCTGTCTGTCTCCCCAATCCAATCCAATCCAACCCAACCCAATCCTTCCCTTTTAATTAATTACCACCATGTCATCCCTAATCAAAATTACAACCCATCTTTAAGACATAAGATTCCTCTGTCACCCCCCTTTAATTTCTTTAAAAAAATCAAGGCTTTTGTAAAAATTAAGAATCAAATTTTAAGAGAAGCAAAACATGGTGGGAGGGCATAATGGAATCCGATGTTGATATCGACAGGCTGTACAAAAAAATGTTTTTATTTTTTTATATGGACAGGACAAGAATAAACACAGGCAGTAACACAAACAGGAAATAAAAAAGAAAGATAAAAATCAATACAATCGATCAATCCCCTTCCTCCTCCTATACGTGCGTGTATCACAACATTATTATTGTTTTGTATATAACGACAGCATCATCATCATTCAGTAATCGCTTAAAAATCAGCAAACTTCCTGTTAATCCGGGACTTATTGCTCCCCTGCAGGTTCCTCCAGCTCCCCACCTCCACCTCCACCTCCACCGCCTCCCCTCCCCCGCCCCCATCCCCAGCATCTGTAATAACAGAGCCATTAGCCATGGACATGATTCGTGGGGGATTCGGCATTATTGGTCGTACCTGTGAGGTCAGGAGCCCGTTTCAACCCTTTGAACTGAGCCAGATCTGGTTCGGGACACACCATTCATAAATATCGGCAAATGAGATAGAGAAGATCGTCTTAGGCGACGGACCGACAGTTGTCAATGTGTTACCAGAGGGCGAGGGGTCGTGGGAGAAGAGGAAGAGCACGAGGAAGCACAGTATTGTGAGGAGGGGGATGGCGTGGATGAACTTCTGATGCTGCGGGAGAGGCGACGGGGGAGACGGCGGGGATGAGGATGAGGAAGTGGAGAACCGACGCGGCTTGGACGGGGATTTGGCTGCCTTCTCGTCGTCCAGCGGGTCTTTGTCGCGGTTGCGGTAGAGGTGTAGGGAAGGGGAAGGGGGGGAGGAGGAGGAGGAGGAGGAGGCAGAGGGGAGAGGTTGGGGAAGCCGGGACAACGGAGAGCCACCGAGGGATTGCCTCTGCATGGCCGGAGCTAGATAATGAAGAACACTGTGGCAGAGAGAGAGAGAGGGAGAGAGAGGGCGGAGGGGGGAGTGAAGTGGAGTGGAAGGGATTGTTATGGTTTTTGTTATTTTTTTATGAGGTGTGTTTGTGTAATAAAATAACGTGGTCGTTTTCATTTCGGCCCGTGAGAGAGTAACGGCAAAACCGGGCGGCGTTAAAAAAAGGCTCCCCCCCCCCGCCCCCCAAAAAAAAAAAAAATCAATCCCATCGACTTCCATCCACCAAATCAAACAAACCCTTACCATATTTTCTCACTTAGTTCGTGAAATACTCAAAACCCAAAGAGACATCGTTATTTACATACAATAAGGAAACGGTGGATATTCTTTCTCTTATTTCTATCATCCCTTCCAAGTTGGGATGATTGATGATGGGCATGGGGTTCCAATTTCAACCCCACCCCAAACCTCAATTGTCTACTACGTACCCGTCCCAGGGCGAGAACCAAGCTTTCTAAATCTTTCTCAGGCCCGCCTATATCCAAAGCCCATTAATTTACAAGCTTATTGTGGGGAGTAACGGCTGAGATCCTTCAGCGTTAGCTAACCCAGTAAACCAACGGCCATTATTAGACACCCCCTTACTCAGTGATTGGTGGCGCGAAATTGACGTCATTGCGATCGTAATTCCGGGGCGGCTCCCATAAACCCTTGATAAAGGGGTTACGGAGGCGGCGGAACTTCGGCGGTGGTCGTGGCGGCGGCGGAGGAGCGGGCAGAGAGGAGATGGTTCTCTGGGAGATTACATTGGCCACGGCCTACTTCCTGGGGCTAAAGCGGACTTACAAGCTCGCGTTGCGCATCCAGAGGAGGCTTATCGGGCCTAATCACCCCAAGATCCGCGACTTCGTCCAGAGGTAATCGTTGGATTCGGGATCGAATTGGTGGTTTTTGCGGCTTATCATCGAAGTTGTTGGCTTTGCTGTATTTTGTCTGTTAGGGTTTTGTTTCGGTGAAATTGTCGAATTGAGCTGCGGGTCCTTGGAGGGGAAGATGCGATGATCTTGTAATTCGCTCCGTCTATTGTGCCATTGTGTTCTGATCTATGAATTCGGAGGAAAGATTCCATGCTCTTTGACCCAATCGTTTTTTCCAATTTGGATCTTAAGTTCTTGTTCCTACATTGATTAATTCGAGTTGAATCCTGTAGATGCTTGGGCTGTTGCTTCATTTGGATGGTTCTTCAGATTATTTTGAAATCTGTTGTTATGGCATCTGTTCTTGATGCCGTGGTATTATGCTACCTGACATGCATATCTAGTGATGCGAGAGAATTGCGGCAAGAGACGTGATATTTGTCAATGACTGGCTTGTCCGCTTTCTCGAAGTCTGTGGAGGAAGTATAATTAGCTGGTTACCGATTCCCTCTGTTATGGGATTGGTCTTGTTCTTTTATTTGGTTCCTTTAAAGTCTCCTAATGCCTGGATGCTAATATCACTACCGGCTTCTGAAATCTGTGCAGACGTACACGTATGGTATTTGATGTGGCAATATCAGTGCACCAGAACATACAAGCAAGAGACATAGAGGTGGGCCGTAACATAGGAAACTGGATCCTGCGGTATCTCGATCGGATGAAACCATCGGCGCAGATTCGTGGTCCTCCATCCGGGAAAAGCCATGGCAACATAAATTCCAGCATGACCGCATCAAATCAGGTGAAGAAGCCCTCGTATTGGAAATCTCCCGGAAGCATCGAGTCGTATAAGAACGAGGATTCTGGCAGGCGAATGTTTACGTCGTCCAGGTTGACGTGGTCGAGGCGTTTCCCCGCCATTTCGATGATGATGCGATCTGCTAAGCCTGCCGGTAACATGACTCAGTACAGGCATGCCACAAGCATACGCGGGCTCGAAGGCCCAAGCTCAGGCTATCCCGGCGAAAGATACAGCTCCGTTATCCTCCGAAAGGATATAATGCTGTGGATGCGAAACTAGCAGACATTTTTTTTTCTTGCCTCAGCGACGCCACTCTGAACCCTAGACACTTCCATTTGTTGTTTGTTATCTATTGTTGGTGCTGTACATAGTCCGGGTTTTGATCATTGTTGAATAAAAACAAAAAAAGAAACCCAGTTGGAGAACACTGAAAGCAGTGGATTAGGTTGGAAACCAAAGGAGAGGGACCGTGATGTTTGTCTCCTTTTTCTTTCGAGGTCTTGTCATAATCCGGGGGTAGTTGTCACAGCCATTGATATCGTGTTGGGGGTTGTCGGGAGAAGCCGTTGTTTAGTCATAAGTGGACGGTGAATGATGGATGGATGATTCCCGGGGCATGTCCCCTCCCCTTTTTGTCCTCCCAGGAACAATTGATTCCCCCCCTTTTCGCCTATTATATTGAAAAAGTGGGTCTCGTTTTCATGATCAATCCTTTTGGTTTCTTGTTCGCTTTTTCTTGAATACCAAATCTTACCTCTTTAAAAAGAAAAAGCACACCTCGATTGTTTGTTTCCTTAAATCAGGATGATTCCCGCAGATCACGAGGAGTTTCAAGGGTAACGTCATCCTCCCCCATTTTTTGGATCGGGCCGGGAAAGGCCCTAATCTTTTGGGCCGTAATCGGGCCCGATCGTGGAAGTTAACATCCGATCGTCATGTCGTGACTTCGTTATTCCAAAAAACCCTACTTCACAATCTGATGACGACCATTGAATTTGGTTGCTTGAACTTCACTCGATTCCATTTTAAGCTTCCAAGTGGATATAGATGCATCGAGGCCAGTTTTTTAAAAGGAGAAGAAAGAAGGAAACATGTCGGGAAGAACATTGCCACCCCACCCCACCCCACCCCATATCATATCATATGACTCCTTTCTCTCTATGCGTATGCATTAATCAACTTCTCTCGCCATCTCCCATGAAATTTATTTATGTTTTGTACACACATAACAAGACCCAACACTCCTTTTACTGTAAGACCAACAAAGAAAAAAAAAATCCCTTAAATGATTGTTTCTTTGTGCTATCCATGCGAAGACATTAAATGATCAACACGTGATTGCGATATCTTGCCTGATGCGGAACTATACTCGATTAACCCTTCCCAGCTATCAATTCTATCTATACGATTCATTATTAAATCACTAACGTTTTCTCATACTTGCCCCACCTTTCGTGGCGAGCATATTGGGTGCATGTTTTCGAAGGTTAAATCAAACGATACAAAAGCAAATATTGCCCCAATCTGTACTACTACCGGTTGAGGGAGTGGGGGCACATCAGGATAGAATTTCCTTTCGGCATAAATCTTGGTCAAACCATGGTTTCTGCAGTAGTGGTAGATACTGAAGGAATCGATACTCGCCCACCCCAACAATTCCTTTCGAATTAAATGTAGAAAGTTGTCGCGAAGAAAAATTTTTTCTTTTAAAAAAACTTAATAGTCTTATCGTGTCAAATGAAAATTTAAAAAAGAAATGGTTGGTAAATAATGACAACACACACTGTTTTACGACCCCCGATTACGTAAATGAAAGAAAGGGTCGAATCATCCACATGACCTTCGAATTAATTTATCGGAGGTAACATTTTTACAGGGTTATTAAAAATAATTACTTTGCCAACTAATCTAATAGCACGATGATTATTACCTCGGGAGAACTAAAACTACGTTTCTGTCAGTCTCTCTATTATATTTTATTTTTTTGATCCTGTTCTACGTCGGTTTTTAAGGATCAAGCCAGCAATTGGACAAGGCAACCCCTTCATGTTTTAATTAATAATCCCACCAAACACTCCCCAAGAGAAATTTATAATAATAAATTAATCAATGCTACGTCTTTCCGATGCTTGTCAGAGGGATTTGGAATTCCAATTCCTCCCACAGTTGGGAAAACTATTAAAAAAAAAAATTGGGGGATTTATTCCACGAGCATTCATTGCAAGAAGCTCATTTCCAACGCAACACACAACCTCGTAGTTAATGTATAAAATCTACATTCCAACCACATTCTCTCCTTTCGAAGTTTCCTTTCTTCTTCTTTTTTGAGACTTGTTGTTGAAGCAGAACATGTCTCGTGATGTAATTAGTCAGAACATATTCAACTACTGCTAATTATAAGGTGGATCGTTTATTTATTTATTTTAGATACAACAAGAGGAAGATAATTCCCGATTCAACTAGAGACGCTAACAACAACACTCTAGAGAAAATAAATATTCCGAATTCTTATATGGTCGTGAAGTTAAGTTAACTGTTTCTACTTACCACTTGTTCAATGATTGGGCCACCCATGATTTCTTCTTTTTTGTTATTGTTTTACTGACAAACCAAATCATCGAGTCACTCGTGTTAATGAAAAGAGGACGTGGGTGGGTGGACCTTTTAGTTTGCTGTGTGACACAGAAATGGGGGGTCATTGATAAGACCAAGACCATGAACAAGGTAAAAAAGAAAGAAACACTTACCAGTGCAGCAGCTATGTTCAAAAGAAACAGCTTTTGATTCCACCTCTTTCATGTAAGTGACCCCCCAATGACTTTTTTTACATAATCAAAAAAAGGATATGACCGTGGGAAAATTCTGAAACAAAACACACAAAATAAATAAATAAATAAACATTTGTTGGGAGCATTTTCTATGATTGCAGGCTTTGGCTAAACCAAAAAGAAAAAGAAAATTCCCAAAAGGCTTTTCAAAAAAGTGGGGGTTCGTTTTCTTGCGTGAATTTCAGGAGGTGTCGCCATCCTTTTAAAAAAAATAAAATAAATTTTTTATTCTTTTTCTTTCCTGATTTTTCCAGTTCAATATAATCGAATCGCCTTTTATTGCCGTATTGCATCGCTTCGACCCACTACTCCTCCATCCGAAGTTGATTCCCGTCGGGTTAATTACATTTTACCGAAATCTTTGTGCCTCGCGATGGGCCTCCGGCTGGGTCGCTGAGATTTTCCAAGGCAGCCGATCATGTAAAGACGAGTGACCGAGGACGGATGAATCACAACCAGACCTGCTGCTTAAATGATCGAAGCTCAAAGTAACTATCTGGTGTGGGATGGTGAGATCATTTTGTTGACTTGTCCCTGGCTTGTACTCCTTTCACCGGAGGGTTCATTAGAACCCATTAGCTTTCATTTATCCGGAATAAATTAACAATCCAATTAATTATGATTCTGGATCAAATTCTAGTATCCACTGAAACTTATTCGTGATAACGCGATATTGCATGCGACCATCTAGGTTTTATACACGGAAGTAGAATAAGTCCATTCAGCCATTCAAAGTGATAAAATAATGGTCATAAAGCCTATGAACCGATTATTGTGTAATTTAATCCATTCGTCTAATTGACATCCATTTAGTTCGGTGGAAAATAAATCATCATCAAACTAATTGTTTTACTTTATTACCAAGACATAATATACTCACTTGAATGTAAAGTATTTCTACCATGACCATGAATTTTAGAGTCACTAATATCTCTATCAAGTTGGCCTAGATGTCAACTCTCTAACCCAAAAGAGTGATGAATCCAATATTAACTCAATATTATTCTCTCTACACTTTGTCATACACCTAATAATCGTATTACTCACAATCCGGTTAAAGATTGCGTTTAACGACGTCATAGTGCGTAAACGCCGTGCATAGAATAAATAAATGTCTCAAGTCAAAATATCAGTTACACTCGTTCAAAAAGATATTGACTAATGATATTTAATACGTAGTATCCTCGGGTCGTGTCCAGTAACCCTAATCTAAGGGTGCCCCTAAATATAATTTGGATATATTATCTCTTGTTCTATCTTGACCTCAGTTATACTCAAATGTCCATGTCCCCTATAAACATTTATCCGATCACGGACTATTTCAAAGTAATATACTCATTAATCTATGAGACTTTATTATTACATAGAGAAAAGTAAATCAATGACAAATACTCGCTTTTATTAATTATTTATCCATAAATACAATAAAGTGACACAAAAGTGCACACACTAACACGAGTATCGACGGACATACACGGGATGCACTGTAAACTTAGGGACGGGAGAGACTGCGTCGAACTCATTCGACGGCGTAATCGTCTCGTCCCTCAAAGGTGTTTTTTGGCCCCGCCGTGGATACGCAATAATTCATTTTTTTTAATGTGCGTCCACACAATAAAGGAGGAAAGAAACCATTCGATTGATCGTGGTCTCTCCATCATAATTTCCTCTTCTCCTTCTCCTTCTTCCTCTCAAGTGTCATATTCTCACTTATACTTCACACCCAAAAGGAAGAACACAGAAAAGACACCCCACCTCTTTCTTATCTTCCCCCTTCCCCTTCTTCGTCTTCCCTCGAGACCTAACTACTCCCACTCCGAAGCCGAGGAGGGTTTCGTCCGTTAGATGGAGCTCTTCCCCGTACACCCAGACCTGTCCCTCCAGATCAGCCCTCCCAGCTCCGAGACATCAGACTCTCCGCTTGGGAGATCGAGGAGCGGGCTCACGGAGGTGGACGACGTGGCACCCGCCGACGCGAGCCTTGGGTTTTGGAAGAGGGCTTTGAGGATGCCATCGGAGGGGGGAACCGCCGCCTCCTGGCAAGGGTTCGAGCCCCTGGCTGCTAGCCTGGGGAGTATCGCCGGTGGAAACAGTTACACCCAACACAATTATATCCCCCATCACGGGCAGGACCTCGGCGGGTTCTTGAGACCCATCCGAGGGATCCCGGTGTACCAAAACCCTTGTAATAACTTCCCCTTCTCCCACCTCGACCCCGCGACCAGCCCTCCAAGTCCCATGCCAGGTCACAACGGGAGTAACAACAACGGGAGTAACAGCGGAGGATCAGTTCATTCCCACCATCACCACCACCACCAACAACATCTTTACCATTCCCACAACATGATGAGGTCAAGGTTCCTGTCTCGGCCGTTCCCGGCTAAGCGAAGCATGAGGGCCCCTCGGATGCGGTGGACGACCACACTCCACACCCGGTTCATCCACGCCGTCGAGCTCCTCGGCGGCCACGAAAGTAAGCCCTTGTCCGATAGTTCACCTACTTTTCGTGCACTTATTCACTGCACTTCAGCATAACTGGCACATACTCCAAAACTCTTAATCATTCTGGATCGAACATATCTAATCATCAAACCCTAATCAATCACGGATTATGGCAAATAGATTATTGCCGGGGCTCCCTTCATCTGGGATTGATGGTCTTTGATTCGTCATCACAGGGGCAACACCGAAATCGGTGCTCGAGCTAATGGATGTCAAGGATCTAACATTAGCCCATGTCAAGTCTCACTTGCAGGTCAGGATCTCCACCTCTTCTCTACTCTTCTCTGCTAATCACTAAAATTTGTTTTTGCCTAAGATTGTTGAAACTACTCCTAGATCTGATGGCCTGCGAGGTTAGCAAGCAGGTTTTTCCTGGAGAGAGAAGATTGAATGACCCCTCCAAAACAAAAAAAAACAAAACAAAAATGATTAAAAAATAATAGTTTTTTATTTTATTTTAAATTTCTATAAAACAAGAGTAGGGAAGAAGATGAACCAGACAGGGAGACAGAGAAAGGGATGGAGAGTGTGGATTTAGTAAAAATGTTATCGATTTCAGAGAATCAAGTAAGGACAAAACACTTGGAAATCTTAAAAGAAAAAAACCCAATTTCAAATAATTCGGTCTTGGAAGATTGAGGGTTCTTCCTTCTGTTTTTGTCTTCTTAAATTAATAATAATGTTCGTTTAGCAAGGAGAGATGGAGAGTGATGGAGGAAAGATGGAAGGGAGTTGAATTTAGTACAGAAAACATAATCATTTCGCAATGATATCACATTCCCCCCTTTCTCTCTCTCACGCACACACGCAACACCCAACACTCTCTGATACTCCCGAGAATTCCCCACATGTGAATTCTTTTTGGGTTCATCCCATTTTTCCATTTTTCATTTTAAAAAACTTAACTTTAGAGTTGTTCCTGTAGACCTTGCAATTTTTTGGGATTCTATCGGGTTACTTTATTCCGGTTGGTATAACTCGTTCTTTCAATTTCGATCCACACAGCTGTACAGGACCGTGAAGACGACGGACAGGGCTGCCGCATCCTCAGGTTCTCCTTCTCCATCTCCTAAAACCCTATGAAATGATCTTCGTGAGACGGATTGTCATTGATAGCTGACTTCTATCCTGGAAACCAAAAAACATCAGGGCAGCAGGATGGGTATGAAAATGGGTCGTCAGGGGAGACGTCGGATGACTTGGTGCTGGAAAGACACGACGACTCATGGTCGTCATCTGTTCGACAAGGGAGGCAGGGTAACGTCCAAGACAAGGGAGGCTACGCTGGCCTTTGGAGCAATTCCTCCAGGTAAGAACTCGAGCCTCGCTTATCGTTCCTAGCATTTACTGGCGAGAACATTTGTTATACACCCTGATGTAGGGCATCCCATCTCGTCGAAAACATTCTAGGTTTGTTTTTGTTCATGTTGTTATAGGCAGAAGAGTCCCCCAAACAATGAAATTGGGTCGGATTTTGTCGGTTTGTTTTCTTTTCCTTTTTGAAAGGCATAAAGACTTCGGGAGAAGGTGGATATTAATATGACAAAAGAAGATCTGTTCTTTTTCCTTGTCAGAAGTCACGTGCCTAAACGTAGACATACACGAAGATGAATGAGGTAGTCAACGGTGAATTTGGAACATCACTTGAATTTTCAGACATAAAAAAGCATAGAGATGAGTTCAGTGCCCAAGATTTGGGTCCAAGAAACCAACACTTTTTTCGCTTCATTTGTGACGTTTTGCTTTTCCACCAATAGCATACAAATAGGTAAAATTCTAGTTGTGTAGTGCCATAAAAATAAAGTTAGGGCAGCATTATACCCAAACCATGGACTTGATAAAGCTGAAAATACAAAATAGACTTGGATCAATACATTACAGCCTTTAGTTGTTACGGCCTTAGTGATCATGAGGTGTTCAACATTGACATATGTGGAAACAATCTCGTTTCATAGGCTGTGTATTATGATTACATATCCAAACCATTGGACATGATCTTCCTCGAGGCTGGAGACTTCTCTTTCACAGGATCTTGTTTCTGGGAGGGTTGAAGGCATTTCCACTTATGGGACCTACAGATTAGAAAATGTAGACATGGGTCTTTGACAAAAAAACATCTCGATGATAAAAGGAGACTAGATTGATTATCCCCTTTTATGAAATCCCCCCCCCCCAACCCAAAACATACAATTGACATAGCTTCTGTAGAATGTTACACATTTTTATATCACTTTTATTGGGTTGGGGGGGGGGGGGGGGGGGGTATATTTGATGGGCCATCACATGCATGGATTTTCCCCTTAGCTTTTGTTCATTCTTTTAAAGTTACGAGTGGGAGGGGGAGAAAAAGTAGAGAAATATGATAAAGGCGACTAATAAAAGGTGATGCCTTTTCTTCGTTGCTACATATTTCTTAAGCTTCTTCTTTCTTGCATGGATTCCACTTTGAGGGGGAAAAAGAAATTATTCCCATGTTAATCAATCACAGGTTTGTTTTGTCTTGTGTAGGGAAGCTTGGTTGCATGGAAAGTCAAAAGATCCGATAGAAATCACATGCTCCGTTGAGGTTACTATTCTTGCCTTCCTATCACTCTTGTTATAGTAATTTATAGGATATATAATAGAATGATCAAGACTAGTGTCGGTATCAAACACAGATCTGCACATGTTTCGAGTTAGTTGATCCATTGTGTCCTTTTCGATTCAATTGCCAAACATTTTTTGTTTGCAAGATGCGACTATTTTGAGTGCCCGAAGTTTTGTCTTTCCTTTCCTTCTTAACTTGCCATTTTGTAGAACATTTGTCGTCCAAGTAAAAATTGTTGAGATCGTAAAATCTTGCAGGATACAGATCCGAAGATGTCGAGCCACGAGAGGACATCAGACATAACATCATCGACAAGCCCCATGAACCTCCACTTGAACATTTCTTTGGGAATGTCACTTTGAATTCTTTTTTCCAAAAATTTTATCATTTTTATGATCTTTTTTTTTTCTCCTTTTTGCTTCAACTTGATGTTGAGAGATAGAAGCAAGGCAAAAGCAGCGTAGTATTAATTTGTTGGGAATATATATGTATAAAGTAGAAAAGAAATAAAAAAGAAAGGGAAAGAAAAGGTGAGGAGAGAGAAAAGATTAGTCAAGCAGACAAGAATGAACGTAAACAAAAGGGGAGGATAAAACTAACAGAGAAATTAAAATAATACAAATGATGATTGATGATGATGATGATGGGGAAAGCAAATGTGTCCTTAACTTCTTTTGGGAATTTTAAGGGAAAATATGATCAAAGATATAATGGGGAAGACTATCTGGCCTGATTGGTAACTTTAATTGGGGTTTTAGGGGAAAAAGGTTGCATTATTGGGAGCACTAAGAGGTTTAATTGATAAAACAATTGTTTCCCACTCCTTTTGGGAAAGGAGAAGAGGGGTTTTCCATGCCTTTTGGGAAAAGAGAGAAAGCATTAATCTGCAGAGAAATTCCAACCATAAGAGGATGTAAGAATGGACATTTTATTTTATTACTTGTTTTGTTGGGCTAAGTATACGTTGATCGTGATCAAAGGTAATAATATGCTTAGTGCTTGCAACTTTTGTCGTAATTAGTTTCATTCCTTGAAAAGAATTAAAAAAAAAAAAATACTAGATGAGATTCGAGCACAGACCTTCACCTAGTAGGTTTGACGATTCTGAGTTGTTAATCACTTTACATTTCACTTGATATTATCCTATTTTCTGTTTCTTTTTGCAAATTTGATTATATAAGATTGTCCAAGGATAGATCAATGTACCATATCGAGAGTTGAATTCGTCGGAGATTTTTTTGCGAAACGGATCGTCGCGGTATGCTAATATTGACACATAATCGTGGGCGACGGACTATTTTGGACGATTTAAGACGACCCTTTGAGGAGGGAACGTCACACGTGATATGTTCTAATCCTCATAATTATCCAGCTCAGTCAGCATGAAAGACGGGCTGCAACTGAATGTCAGATTTCCGGTGATGTATGAATTTGTGGAGACCATCTTCGGCTCGACTGCGGTGTGAAACATGGGGGGAAGAAAAAGACCACGAAGGTTATTACTAGCCAAGTGACAAGGTAGAATCAAATCCATAATGAGGCTCTAACTTGGTAATTTTAATAATTACACGCAAGAACTTCACCGGTTGAGATTGGAATGCATCGGAACGCATGTCAAGAGAAATTCATCTTCGGTTGACCAATAATAATACACAAGAAATACTTAATGAGAACAACAACAACAACAACAAAAAAGAAACAGGGAGACAACGACGTGAAAGGAGGAGTGAGTGCATATGGGGGAGATGGCAAAGGGCTCTGAAATATAATCATATCTATTTCGATGGCAAAGAAGAGTGAAAGTTGCCACACCCCAACTCAGTTAACATCCCCATTCGCCCAATAGAAGATAAGAGTGGCAACTGTACCTTGCCCATGATATATCATCACATCGGTTTTACCGTGATTTTTTCTTTTGTTGGCTCGGGGTAGAAGGTTTCACAGAATTTGAAGACGGAAAAGAGTGAATAAAGGCATCCATCATTACGCTATGATTGATTTTTTTTTTTGTAAATGTCTCCGGCAGCACCGGCTTTACACGTGTCGAGATCCTGCGGCATTTGACGCGGACGTGTGTCAGCGAATTCAGACCGTCCGATTCTGCCCGCGACGTGAGTTTTTGACGCTGACGCTCTCTCCCCATACCCTCCTTTTCAGCTATATTTAGTTTTTTTTTTTTTTATCCCGCGTTGTTTCTCTCTTAGAAAAAAAAAATTACCCATTTGTCGAGATAATTATAACATCCCTTCTCATGCAGCATTAATTTTTCTTTTCCTTTATTTTTGAAAAAAAGGTAGATAAATGGGCCATTTTTTAAAGAAAATAAAGAAATAGAAATGATGGGCAGCAAGATCACGAAAGAACAGGAGGGGAGGCGTTTACGACGGGAGTAAAAGGGCCAAATTCTTTGCGGGAGTGAAAATCAACAAGGGGATAAAAATAATAGTATAATAATAATAAAAGGTCAAACATAATCCATCGGGCAGTAAAAAACAAAAGAAGGCAAAAATAATACCGGAAAGTCATAAAAATTCACATGATAATATCGGGATTGTTATATAATAATCAAAAGGCCTTTTTTTTGTTACGACACTCGAAAAGGAACTGATAGTTTATGTATATGACCTTTCTGAAGTAACTACTACTACTGTGCTGTTTGTTTGTTTTAAATGTGTTTTATTATTATTATTACTATTGTCGTTGTTGTTGGTACAGGCGGAGGGGTCTTGTCATTGTCAAACACCCCGGCATTCATGGGAGGAGAAAAACCAAATCCCCTCGTCTCGACGGAAGAGCCTGTTCATCAAAACTAAATGATTATTTCCTTTGGCATTTTCACTTAAAGTGGGTGGTGTTTTTACTACTAAACATATATTATTACTCAGAAAAAAAAAGTCCCAATGACTGCAGATATCATTCATTCAGTCATTATTACTAACTTTTTCCACCCCACCTCGAATGAGCGGGGGGAATTCGTGATGTTGACATGTCTGGAAAATGCATTTCATTTCATTTCATTTCTAAAAAAATTTGTAGCTGCTTACAACGTTGGGTCAGGTCAGGGGGTCGATCCGCTTCGGACATTATTTCCCCGATTCTTCATGTTTACGTTAGCCTCATCTTTTATCTTTCAACTATGTTGGATTTTCATATATCGAATATGAAAATGACAAATTCGCATTTGAGATTTTTGGGTTTGGACTTCCTGTGGTGTGTGTTTTCAACAGTTGCTTGTGATTTGAAAGAGAGATGACAAACTCTCTGTCTTGGGGGGTTGGCACACGTCCAATGCATGCTGCTACAAATGCCTAACTAGACTAAAGATGCAATGGACATATCTCCTGCCCGTGAACAAACTGAATGGTAACTCCCTGCCTGCAATTGCTGAAACTTCAGGGAGAACACCGATTAACAATATATTGGCGGCAACGGTAGTCAGAACAGAAGTCCACGTTAGGAAAGAGGGCATCGTCCCTGTAAAGGGATCGAACGTTCCTCCCCGCAAATATTATCAACCACCCCATCAAGACGAAATCTCCGCAGTAAACTGCTGAAGAACGTTACAAGCTGCTTGGCACTCAAAATATCCTCCAGCACAGGCTTTATGAATCCGGCATCCAACAAGAGATGACCGGAATACTGATTCTTAACGACAAGAAACCAGCTAAGTTTTTTACAAGCTGCTTGGCACTCAATATCCTTCAGCACAAGTCTTAGAAATACAAAATGCAACACGAGATGACCGAAAATGTCGATTCTTCTTAGTGACGCCGAGATACTATTATCGGGTCTCAAACCAAAAGAGCCTTGTGGTCCGAAGCTAGATAAAGAGAGTAACATCATTATTCGATCCTTGCAGCACACAGAGCCAAAAGCATTACGGTTCCCCTTCTCCTTTTGAACCTTCATATTGCAGTGGCTCCAAGAGGGGCTACTTGGCTGCAGCCATATTACAAAAAGTCAGAATTAACAGAAAAACCAAGATCTCGCGAGAAAGCATTGCAATAACAGCGTCATGTATTCTAGGAAATTAATATAAGAAATCAAAGCTACCCGTAATCTAATACTTTCCATAAACATATCAAATGCTAAGGAAAAATAAATACCTTCTGTAACTTTTGATTGTAGTTTTCAACAATTCATCGCCGACAACCATTCTTAATCTCTTTATGAACTCCATTCGAGTAATTTTCTTGCTCTGATAAAAGCAACATGAGCTGAATACCAAACCAACAAGATCGGAAGAATAACATAATCGAGGCTTGATAATGAAATAACGCTTACACACCCGGAAACACTTGTAGTTAGCATTGATAGCCTCCATATCATTGCGAGGAACTTCAGTTGAGATGGCTTTTAATAATGATGGGAAAGGCATCCATGGGGATTTCGGGGACTTTACAGAGCTAGAAGAGTCCATAAGATCCTTTCCAAGATTTTTCTTTTTAAAGTAATTTTAAAGCCAAGAGAGCATTAGAAAAATCACAAGTAGACAAAAAAAAATGATCATTTGACTCCCAGTAACAAATGAATGGCACAAGAATAGCACATGGTTTTCAAAACCAAAATCATGATTTTAGAAGTATATGCTGTTGCAGCCGAAGAAAAGCAAATTGTCACAATACAACCAAGCATGGTTCATATATATAACTATAAAAACGAAGAGAAGTCGTACCTGTTCCTCATGGAGAAACTGGGTAACTGTAGCTTCTGATGCACTTATCCTAGCTCGTCGTCCAATAACGTTTCCTAAAAATAAATTAGTATTCATATTTGTCGTCCCAAAGTAACTAAAGTAACCAAAACTGAGAAGTCCTTATACGCAATTACATAATAACACTCCCACGAAGATAATATTCACTCTCCAGAAAATGACAATTGTCACAATGAATATTTAGGTCGTGTAGCAACAAACCTTCTGGATGCGTCCTAAAAGTGATCATATACTCAGGAAAGATGTGGGAGTTCATATTCATCTCCCAAACAACATAACGTTTGGGATTTTCAAGGTTATCAACACCGCTGTCAAATCGCTCATTACTTGGACAGAAGCGTTTTGATTCAGTGTCAATGACTTCAACACTTCCAAGTACGACCCGGCAAAGCACGATATACTTTACACCGTTTTTGTCATCATCACAAAACCTAGCACTGTCAAAAACCATAAACCATAAGCTTCAGACTAATTGTAAAACAGACATAATACAGTAATATGTAGTGGCAATAACTACCAAATATGCTATACCTCAACTATAATACAACATTCCATGATAAAGAAGCGACAATTAGAGTAGTACACAAGATGAGAGACAAACTAACCTCAGGTGTGGGTTCTTTACAGATGTTAGATGAACTCCTGGCCCATACATAGACAAAGTTTTGAATCCACCAGCACCCAGGCCATACATCATAATCTTCGAAGCAGCATCTCGATTCGCTGCAAGCCAAGCATACCTGATGTTTGGGTTACCACGACAGTTTTGTGTAATTTCAATTTGCTTCTCAAAGAGTCCCAACCGAGTCCGAATCAAATGGTCGGCGCAACGGACGATATGGAGCACATTTGTCGGCCTAACAAACATCATTCTAGAAAGAAAGAAGTCTCTAACAGTGCCGACATTATGAAGATGAGGCTCCGCATATTCTTCTCCAAATCGACCAAGCCAGCCGTGAGATGGATTTACAGCCCATGTGTCCTTTGCATGGCCAATAGCTACTGTATGCTCCTTGTCACAAGGACCGCTATCTTTCGCTTTAAGCCTCTTGCCATGAGGGTTTGACTCGGCAACATGCTCTTCAGAATCACAACCATTTAACCCATTTATTTGGATGTCCAATTGAAGCTTGATCTCGTTGTTGTCTAAAGATGCAGATGCCTTCGGAGGAGAATTGCAACAAGAAGGGCGTGAATAGGGGCTGGGAAAAAAGCACTTACCTGCATCATCTATCCAGGCAATATTCTTTTCTTCGTGGGTCTTAAAATCCCACTGGACCATGCGCAAGATATCCAATAACAAGTGGCAATTATCGAACATCAACTCAATTGCTGCATTTTTACGCTGAAAATTTTCCCTTATCAACTCAAGCATATGAGGGGGGAAGTCAGTCCATTCACCTTCTTGAAGAAACAAGACGCGTTGTGGTAGACCACTCTTCATGAAGTCCGCATATCTCCGCAAGATAGACTCCTTCTCCGGACAACCATATTTAGCTGTGCCTTCATCCAAGCGTTTGCGTTTCTGAAGAGGTGAAACCTGCACAGCACATGAGCCACCTTTGGCAGCAATATCCTCAGGACCGAGCTGAACAACCACTTTCTTCCCACTATTCTCCGCTTTAACCCACTTGCCTTCCATTTACAAACGAAACAGCTACTATTTAGCCCCACCTAGGACCTAAATACAAACGAACTGATATCTGTACACTTCGTCATCTTGTAGCTCATCCACATACTGAACCATGTCCAAAAGCTCATGACCATTACCTAGAACACGAGAAAAAGAAAACATTATTAGTCAAAAAGCTTACTATGTGATCCAAAACGGCAAAAAACACGTACCGATGATTTCAGAGCCGATCGAGGGTCTGTTGGTAGCTTTTCCGCCAGGGAACATTTGTGTGGTGTTCTCAACAAAAAAGAAAGAGTCACGCCCACGTGATACCCAGCTGCTCTTCCCAGTCACTCGAGATCTTCAAACCCCTCCTACAAACAGACCACCTGGACAGAGATCAAAACCGATCTCAAAATCGTAAAACGAATCGAAACAAAAAATCAAGCAAAATCAAGAAAGCAGAACAGAAAAACCATATTTTCCAAGTCAAAATCCCTCTGATTTAAAAAGAAAAAAACAAGAAATTATTTACCAGTAAAGCAAATCAAAACCCCAAGTTGCGGTACATGAGTCAAGATCTAATCTTTTTATGTTTCTCTCAATACCCAATGATCATACATCAAGAAAAAACATAAAATCCAACAAACACCAAGACCCAGAAAAACACACATAAGAAACAAGATCTATAGATCTAGGGATAGTCAACGCATCCCGAAATCCAAGCACCCAAAACACCACAAAGCAGGGCATGTCTCACCCCTCAAAATTTACAGGCAGACAGATCCGAAACCGAAAGGATTACTAATTCCTACAACGATTTCCTGGGATTTTACTTCAGGGAAAGAGGACGAAGGGATAAGGGTAGGAGGCATGGGGAACCTTCCTCTCTACTTTGTTTACTTTATGGGAATCGGATTCCAAATTGTGTGATGCGCAGCAGCCCACGAGCGACAACGATGACAGCGACACCCAAGGGCTACAGACAGGATCAGATTTAAGTCCCTCAACTCATCACCTTTTTATATATCTTCTCCCCCTTGTTTTAATTATGTTCCACCAAGTCCCCATTAATAGACCAATCAATAAACAAATACAACTAACTACACACCCCCCTTCGATGATACTTTCCTTATTACACGTGCAAAATAGTCATTCTTATTTTTATAAATTATGTTGAAAATGTTTGATAGGAATAAAGTGGTTCATGTTCTAATAATGTGTTTATAAAAGAAAATGACCAAGACAAACACAAATGAAAAAAAAGGAGACTCAGCATAGCACTTTGGAAAACACGACAAAAGAAAAAGCAAATAGATGAAAGTTAGACGACGTCGGCCTGCCTAAAAAGGAGGGAGACGTGTGAATTTCCATGTAAACCCGGGGCGTGTCCCATTCCGATGAGAGCAGACTTTACTTTAGCGGACCATAACAATTCCACGTGGGTTGTCCACTTTTGAGGACTTGTTCGAGTCGTCGGAGGAGTCAACCCAGACTTCTGTGCATTGCCTTCTCCAAGACGTGCAAGCTCGCTATCAATCTCGAAATCATCGGCTCATTCCCTTCGTTGTGCGGTAGGGTCGACTCGAGCTTTTTCTCGGGAGGACTTGATCAGAAAGATGGTCCTCTGACCATTCGATATCGAACCCCAGTGCATCTCCAGACTTTTGAAGAGCTTCCAAGCACTCTGTGAAGCTGCCGACGGTGTCGTCTATCGGTAACTCGATAGCATCCTCGGCTTTACTAGCGATCTCTGTCTTTGGTGATAGCCGACACCTTCTCGGGTTCCTTCGCTTGCATCCACTAAAGGTTGGGACTATGGGTATCGTGGAAATCTCCCATATATTTCTAATGACTCCACACCGTTCCCCAAACAGGGGAGGCTGTAATGAATGGCACCGCCAGCCGGTCATCTCATCTCGACCATATCGTTACTTCTGGGCAGTTGTTCCCTGTTTAGCACAATGATTACCCCCTCCATACCCGGTCTCGTCATTCCATCTTCGACGAGATAAGAGAGTCCTACGTGAAAATAGCGAGACTCCAACCATAATATCCCAGGGGTGTCGATGCTTCGACCAGGATAACAACATCGTGATCAGGACCAATGGCGATTTCAATAAATGCACTTGCAGAAAAAAAAAGGAGCAGAGTTCTTAACCATACTTGAAGTAGAGATGAATTATTTCCGGCCAATGAGGACGGATTTAAGGAAGTGCCAGTTCTTTAGCTTCTTGCTATCCTTCCGCCGTGTAGAAAGAAAGCTTTACAGTTTCCGCCACACAGAAAGCTTTCTACGACGAAACCACCGTATGAACTAGATAAGCAGCTTGCAATATGTGTCCCTCTGTCTGAAGAAGGTGGGGGGAAGTACCAGGCTTGGCCACCTGCAGTGGATAAAAAGAAAAAGTGCGATTCGGTGTCCAGTTGATAAAGAGAGAAAATTTCTACCTATCCTACAAGCCCTTCACAAGGTATATAACCAACGAGCCAAGAAAGAAGATCAATGATTTCACTTCTCTGCAGTGAACCACGGAGATATGCTCCAGCTGCCTGAAGACAAGCAAAGCAAAATCAGTTAATCCTACGGAATCATCAATGCACCAAGTGTTTTCTACCATCACACTTTATGCAACTGAAAAGTCTACATGCTTTTAAATTCTGAAAGCGCCCTAGCGACGAGGCGATGATGGCAGCAGAAATCGGGATACGACAGGTAAAAGGAAGGCCATATTATTTTAGATGCAGCGATGTTATCAGATGTACAAGCCTGGTTGTCCACTTCTCGTAGTTTTACATAGCTTTTCCTTCCTTTCTCCATTGGAGCACAAACCAAATGCAAATGCACATTACAAAAGAAATGGAGAATCACACCTGTTCGATATCACGAACAAAATTCAACAATGCCACGGCCATTGTTGTATCCACAACATTCGACTCACCCCCTGGGGGAACGGGGGTAACCACTAGGTTTGAAACGGTTTTAGCGATTTGTTTCCGTTGGCAGGGGAACAGAAGACGTACTGACAGAAGACGCTGTCGGAACACTGGCTGGTGCTACAAAGGTTTGGAGGACAGTAGAAACTACGTACCAAAGCTACAGAACCGAGACAACAGCGATCTAAAACCACTGCCACCTTCTCCAAGCAACCACGATTTCGAGTTTGACAGTCGCAGGCAGGGAATTACCGGTCTAAACAACAGGGCAGCCCTTCTTGCACTCTTGCCGGCACTTCTTGGGCTTGCACTTGTGGCAATCCAGTCGCGTGCCTTCGGTTAATCGCGGCCCCGCAGCGGGGGGGGGGTGGTGGTGGTTATTTGCGTTACGAGCGGCCGTGATTTCCAAAAGTCAAAGATTGTTATCCGTTTAATTTTAACTAATTAATAAATCGTGTATTTCAAAGCAAAAAAATGTTGTGATTCTCTTTTTGTCTTACATGGGAGGGAGACACTCCATCTCTCCTCCTCGGGTCGTCTTTATAGGAAAGAGAAGGGCCGTTGCTTGGCTCTCCCGAATCCCCGCTCTCCTCACCATTCTCCCCCGCCACACTATGCTAAACTTCAGCATCACCCTCCACGTCTCATCCTCATCCCCAATTCCTGCCCGTTCCTCTCCCCTCCTACCTTTCTATGCTGCTACATATTCACCTCCCCGCAACTTCTCCGTAACCGCCTCCTCGCCACCGTCCTCGTCGTCGTTATCTTCATCGTTGGTTTTGTTGCCTCCCCCTTCCTGTTTCAGTAGGCCCGCCTGCGTCAGCGTCGGAAACATGGCCGAGCTCGTCCGCAATGCTGCCGGCAATGGAAAGGATAAGCCTGTGGTCGAGCACTCGCGCGCCTTCGTCGAGGCCCGCTCTCACGAAGGTGAGGTGCCGTTGGAAGTTACTCCTGAGTGAGTGCATTCTTCGGATGTTAGATTCTGATTGTCGCTCAAAGTGTTGTGGTGCCGGGAATGGATGTTCGGATGTCGTAAAAGTGTGGTGCACGAGAACGATTTGTCGGAAAGCTCCCAGCCGAGTGTTGGTTCATTCGATCGCGGTGCGTTTCTGCTGTTATTAAGGTCGCCGTGCTGTTGTTAGTTCCGTATATGTTGAAAAAGCAGTTCGATGAGGCATTTCTTCCTGGGAGTGCGACTGAATTTTGTTGTAGTTGACGAATGATTTAGAAGCTCGTGATTTCTTTTCCGGATAATTTGAGCAACTGAAACCATTGCCTAGAGTTCATTAGCATTGTGACATGCCTTAAAACAGACTCTTACATTTAGGCATCTTCTTTAGTTTCGGTCTGCTATGATTTTTCTCCTTTCTTTCTGTTCTCATTTGGAATGTGTGCAATAGGCTAAAAGAAATACATGATGACACTATCTCTTGTGGTTGTCATTGAGCAGAGCTGCTCTCCGGGATCAAGAAACTAGCAAAAGAAGGAAAACTGTCTCCTCATGTTGCCACCGGGATGGAGGAATTGTTTCACACTTACAAAAATGCTGTAAATTCCAACACTCTCATTTGTGCATGCTTGCAACCCAAAAGTACTGTGGTTCTGATTAATGATGCACTGCAGTTTCCAAGTGTTGCTTGTTTTTTTAAAAAGAATTATCCCTGTGATCCAGGTACACAAAAGTGGAATCCCAGGGGCCGATGAGGTCATTTTGTCAAATATGAGTGCCACCCTTGACCGAGTGCTCTTTGATGTGGAGGTATTTCACTATATGTTGCCTTGGTCTTTTGGAGATCCATTTTTGTGTTGTTCCACGTAGATACTTTACTGAAAATATAATGGGTGAACTTGTTAGTTTGCGTGAATGTTAGATTACTTAGATATAACATGAAGTTACATCCCTGCAGGATCCTTTTGTCTTTGATCCTCATCACAAAGCCTTGCGAGAGCCTTTTGACTATTATGTGTTTGGGCAAAACTATTTACGCCCTCTTATCAATTTCAGGTTTGTTTGATGACCTCAGTTATTCCCTGTTTGTCGTTGCTGATTCACAATTAGAACTTTTTCTTTCTTTAAGTTACTAGACCACATGCTTTGCAAATAATGGTTATCTATCCAGAGCAGAACCATCTGCTTTGGAGCTACCTCAAAGAGAAATATTGGGCCGTGATTTAGAGCATTAATTAGTGAAGTTTTATTTAGTTCCTTGATAGTGGTGGTGACTATTTTAAAATATTTCTGTTTTCTTGCTTATGTTATCCAGCTATGTGGTCGACGCTCTTTTATGCGTGTTGTTTTATTACACTATCTGTTCCCGATGTCGTGCAGGACCTCGTATGTTGGAAATATTGGCATTTTCAGTGAAATCCAAGAGAAACTCCGCCAGGTGTTTTGTCAGCTTCTTTCCAAGGGCTGTCTTGATCATATTTTGTTTCAAAGGGCTCTCTTTCAAAGTTCTCTTCCTCATTTCAGTAGCTGTACAACATAGCTGATCATCTAATGGACATTTCAGGGTCACAACATTGTTCTCATGTCCAACCATCAGACAGAAGCAGACCCTGCCTTTATAGCTCTGCTGCTTGAAAGCACACATGAAGATATTGCACAAAATCTGGTAAAACCTGTCAGACTCAGTGAGTAATTACTGCCTTCTGCTGATATGTCCTATTGTTTTGCCTGATCAGGTGTGATGTAATGTAGTGCAGATATATGTGGCTGGAGATAGAGTTCTCACAGATCCTCTTAGCAAACCCTTTAGCATGGGAAGGTGATCGCTGCAACCCTGCTTCTGCATTGTCTAATTGAGGAAGTGGCCAGTCATGCCAATTGTTCACCTTGTACTCAATCTCTTCAGGAATCTTTTTTGTGTTTACTCCAAAAAGCACATTTTGGATGTGCCTGAGCTGGCTGAAATGAAAAAGAAGGCTAATATTCGAAGCTTGAAGGAAATGGCCTTGGTTTTAAGGTACTTTTATGCGGACATCTTCGGACTAGGAGTGTGCATAGATTTCACAATTTGCTTTTCAACGATTAAACACTAAGAAATATGGATGCCTTTAAGATTCATTGGACCTAAAAAATATAATATAGTATCAGGTAATTCTGATAACAGCCTATCCCGCCTTGTTTCACCGAGTCACATTTAGTTTTTTCAATATTTTTTTCGTTAGAATATTTTGGTTATGCTCTCCCTTCAATGTGTTACTTTTCTAAGCAACTATTGGTCATTTAGCCAATATCGTACCATGCCTTAGGACAAGAAAATCCTGTAAATATTCTTTATTGCATTGCACAATTGAAACCCCTAGTCCTCTCACTTGTGTCTGAACTATGAATGATTTGCTAGCTTATTACATTATTTCCTTACTTAACCCTTTAATTTGTTCGGCTCAGGAGAGGCTCCCAAATTGTGTGGATAGCTCCTAGTGGTGGTCGAGATCGAGCAGATCCTGCAACCAGGGAATGGAATCCAGTAAGTTCCCATACTCTTGGCTAAGTGTTTATGATCGTCATGGTGTATTTTCTGAATTTGCCATCTCGGTAGCAGTTTGTTGTTGTTCTTTTTCTTAACACAAATCAGGGTCTGTCTATCTTCCTTTTGATTGGTCTTATCTCAAGCTTTGATATATTCTTTAATACTAAAATATTGAGGGTCAGGCACCCTTTGATCCTTCGTCAGTGGACAATATGAGAAGGCTGGTTGAAAATTCAGGTGCTTCAGGACACGTTTATCCACTGTCATTGTTATGCTATGAGATCATGCCTCCTCCAGCCCAGGTTCAGCCTTCTGGAAAGTAACAACTTCACTGTATGATTTTTTCTGAGTATTTGAAACGAGGTAATTGCAGGTAGAGAAAGAAATTGGCGAAAGGAGAGTGCTTTCATTTAACGGTGCCGGTTTATCTGTTGCCCCAGAGATCAATTCTAGGGAAGTAACTGCTAATTGCAAGAACCCTGAAGAAGTTAGTATCTATTCCTGTTTCATTTTGTGGACGCTGAATTTCAGGAACATTAGTTTGCAAGTTCATTTTTTGAGTTAGAGCCGATTTATTATTATCTTGATGCGTTCAGACGCTAGCGGTGATTGTTGGTTTCCTCTTTATATCACTGACTGATTACTTACAGTGTACATTATGACAGAGTCCCAAAAGTAAATGCAGCTCTTGTCGGACCATTTTATTTTCAGTATCGGACAATTGAAAGAGTTCGGGTGTTTTTTCTATCCAGGCTAAAGAAGCATACACCCGTGCCGTATATGGCTCAGTTGTTAAGCAGTATGAAGTTCTCAAGGCCGCAATACAAGGGCAGAAAGGGCTCAAAGCCTCTACTGAATACGTGACCCTCTCCCAGCCATGGAATTAGGCTTCGCAATGGTAATTATCATCCACCCTGGTGTGACAAATCTGAGAATAGATTGTGCGGAAGGAAATATTTGGTGATCACACTCGGTTTTTCTCATATCGAGCATTGCAGGCAACGCGACGCCCGTGGATCAAACATATTTTCTTTACCATGGGCGGGAAAACTAAGTTTTGTGTTCTTTTTGCAGGCGAACTTCCAACTCCTCTGTACTATATAATACTTTACCTATTGATAGGAGGAAAAGTTTCATTCTAACGAATCAAGGGGGAGGAGTACTTCCCACTGGTAAACAGGACAACCCATTTTTTTGGTCTGGACTTGTCTCTTGGAAGCTGACTCATCATCAGATGCGGGGAGGCAGGATCCTCACAATTAGTTCACATTTCCATTTTTTATTCTTTTACCTGTATATGTGAAGAACTCTACCCTTCATGTAACCCTTCATGTAACCCTTCATGTAGCCTATTACAGTTTCCAAGATAGCAGTATAGTCGCTCTATTCAATATATTTGTAATTACTGGTCAATTGCTTCATAAAGGCAGTAAATCTTGCCGCCCTCTTCGTTTTTAAGGCTGTTGGCTTACAAGGTTGTGTGCGCTTAATACTGACCATGAATTGAGCCGTAGCTTACAAGGTTGTGCGCGCTTCAAGAGAACAGGGGATCGAATGCCAGGGTTACACATTCCTGGGCTATAAAGTCTGACCCATTAACCGTTGATGATCATTGCTTGTGCTTAGTTTGAAGTAGCAAGCAAGACAAGAACCGTCTTTTTTTTTGAAGAAGATTCAACCAAAAGAGAACGCCAAAATGGGTCACAAGTGGAGGAATTACAATGGTAATGGGGTTGCTATGTGTAAGTTTTCCTAATTTCCCAATCACATAATCATTATTAGATTAGAGCCCATCTTTTTTAGGATGAAGCAATCAAGTAAAGATGGATGTATTCTACCTTCTTCAGTTACATCACCAAGCCACAGAAAGCAAGATTCCCAACATAACCCTTCAATCCCAACTGACCGACACGCAAAAAGAAGAAAATGAATTTGCCAAAGTTGGGGCAGCATGTCCTCAGATTAACAAACTCCACTCCCTAAAAGAATTACAATCAGATCACACAGTACTTGATACATATAAAAGAGTTTCAAGTACTAACCCACCACCCATTTTCTTGAACCAGATAAAAAAATTATCAAGGATAGGAAATTACAGTAGTATTCAAGACCATCCCTCTGTCGCTAGAAAGGGGGGCTTGAGGCTAAACACTCAACCGATGGAAGGACAAACCCGATAAAGACGGGATAATGGGAATCTCAACTTTCCTTCATCATCCTAGAGCTATTTTAGAAAAAAGGGTGGGTCAGATTCGTCCTAGCAAATTAATTTTGTTTCCTTAAAGCTACAAGATAACTAAAATTGAACCCTTCCTGTTCATGTCTGAAAGTCCAGTTCTGTTAGGTTACACTAGCATGGTCGAGAGGACTTTACCCGGAATCTCAGGTTGTACTCTGGCCATGCTCATTCTGATTCTGTGTGGTGTGGGGTGATTCGTTGCCCACTGGCTTCTCCCCCGCGCTTAAGTTGTTGTGCTCGGAAATCTCAAGCCTCTCCTGCAAATCATTGAATGTTTCTTCCTTCAGGAGACATTTTATTTGTGTCCAACGAGGAAACAAAAAGGAGGAAAATTTCTAATATCGATCTCATTCTCTCCAAATAGTGCCTGAAATTCTATAACTCGAATAAAAAACATCGGAGCATAGTCAACCACCATCCATGTACAACTCCACTGCATTAAACTGTGATCGTATACCTTCAAGGAGACATGCTCAGCTAGAAGCTGTTCGTACTCTCCCCTAATTCGACTCACTTCAGCTCTGAGAGATGCATTTTCTTCTTTCAATACTTCAGCTTGCTGTGCAAGTTCATCACATTCAGCCTGCATAACTCGCACCGCTATTATAGAGGAACTCCTTCATAAGCTAGATTTGTCCCATAGATATTACAGATGTACGTACTTGATATAACAAGAGGGTTATAATAGTGCATGCCCAGCAGGAAAGGGAGACATACCTGCTTACGTAGCCGAGATCGCCGTGCAGATTCTCGATTAGACTGCTTTCTCCTCTGTCTTTTAACCTCTCTGTCATCCTGAGTCAAATGCAGGCATAAAGTTAAGGCGGACCATTGGGTTATCAGCCAAACTTGAGATCTAACAAATCCAATCTAATAAAAGCTTCTAAAATAGGAGTTACGAAAGCACTCTGTGAATAATCTAGGGGCATTTTGACAATTATCCTAATATATACATCAAAGGTTTCTACTAGTGGGCTTTTATCATATTGGAAATAGCAGATTTAGAATGTTTTCACATGGAGATCAAGACAATAAGGCAAGATAAAAAGCTTTCTCATTATCAATTCAATGCTTTGGTAAAGACATTTGAATAACTGAACTAGTCAAACGTATTGATTAAGGGGTCACCTGTAGCCACATATGAGATTGCATACTATCTCTAGAGGTAACAGAAGCCATTCCGGCTGCAACTGGAGCAGCCGGAACTTTACCCCGCACAGAAGCCAAGGGCGCAGCAGGTGTACCCCAATAATCCATCCCAATATTCAAGTTTGTAGTAGGACCAGGAACTCCTGCAGCAGTAAATGGCACAATAGGCATTGACTGATTGACCGTCCTGCTTGATCCTCCATTCTGGTGAGCATTTTCAGCACTGCTGTTCGGAGAAACTTCTGCAAAACAGAATATGACACGCCCCGTGCAGATAGGGAAATCAGAAAATGTAGCAACAACAAGCCCAAAACATCTACAGTTGCCCAGCATCCTAACCTTCCATGGAATGACCTCCTGATTTAGGTTGAGACTGCTGTAAAGAACTTTCACCACTTCCTTCACTACTCCCTTCACTTCCTGTTTCAGCACTGCAGGAAGACTTAAAAGTCAACATTCACATCGACGACCGAGGTCAATAAATAACTTCCAAAAAGGAACCTTCTTTCTTCAGTTAAGAAAATGAAGGATTCAGCCTTTCGGTTGAAAAAGAATTTAAGCTACTTGGTTGTTGACCCACTCACTAGTTAAATTGGACGCCGGTTACAAGAATTGTCGTACCTTTTGGAATGGACCCCATTAGCAGATGTCCCAGAAGTTTTACCCTGATCGTTGTTCTTTTCTGTAATCATATTCAAACTGCCCAAACTTCCTTTAGATCTTTTGATGGGCAATTTCTCCTTTGCTTCAGGTTGCTTGGCTTCGGCTTCAGTGGAGCCAGGTGTAGTCACCTAGAATAAGAATTCGATTTAACCAATCAACGACACCAAAAAAAAAATTGAAATAGGAACTAGTAATGAACTTTCTGAAACCTCCACTACTCCGTTTGGAGAAGGCATGGCAAAAGGACTGAAAGGATAAGAACCCTGGTCAAGATAAAACATCAGAGTATTGTGGCAACAGGAACACTTCAAATAAAAAAAGTTCAAATTTTAACATACTGGAGGAATAGATGGATGGGCATATATTCCACCATGGGGATACACTGCAACATAGGGATGAGGCGCTGCACCATAAGGAGGCATAATATGCTGCACCATTTGCAAAAAGGTTAGATATGCAAGTTGATGAGAAAGGATTAGAATCAAACAGATATCATAATAGAAGACGAATATCGACGATCACCTTAAATTGAGATAATCAGAATTTAGAACAACAAAAAATGCAGCAAAAAACACCGAGCGTTCACAAACTTTCACATCCTGCTTGTTCCATTACAGTTGAAAATTGTCGACAAGACTCACATCAATATCCTTACAGTAAGGTACTTCGCCTTAACCTACTAAATGAGGACGCAAACACTTCTGCATCTAGAAACAATGCAATAAATAAAACATCACAGGTCCCAAATCATCCATGATTCATACTATATCAGCCAAACCTTAGATGTACTACTCAGACAGATCAAAAGAACGAGTACCTGAACTCCCCACATGTATGGTTGACCATGAGGACTTGATGCTAAAAATCCAGGTGGAGGAATTGGTGAATATGCCTATAAATCAAACAGTGTCATTAAAAAGATATAAATTGCCACAGCCACATGTATGTACAGAAAAAGGAAAAGCTTGACGCATCCAAAAACCAAACCTGGAAACCAGACCAGTCTGGAGTAACGGCAGGGGCAGGGGTACTGGTAGTAGCGGATGGCTCCTGAAAGTAAGATATTGTATAAGATTGCTCAAGCTTGAGACCAACCGCTATCAAAACCAACAACAAAATCCTAAGCCACGATACCTGCAAAGTGGAAGGAGCGGCCTTCGGTTCTTTCTCTTTTATGGGTTTCTCCATCCAAAAGTCACCTTCTGAAAGTTCCTCAAAGCATCCACCTGGTACAGGACCCAAAAACTCACGAATCCCCTAATCACATAAACGCACTAACAGCTCAATAACATTTAGCTATAGGAACCTCACTACACCACAAATGACCGCCGGAAAGATATCTGCCCCCGGTGCACGCCGAATAATATGATAACTATTACACGCATCAGTAATAATAACTAGTGACAACAATTCTGACACCTCGAGAAACTAGCGAATCTCAGCATGCGATGGAAAGCAAACTGTGATCGAATCAACAGTATCCTACACCTAAAAAAGAGGTCAAAAACCAGCTCCAAACAAGTCGGCGGGCGACCTCGCGGACCGACTTAAAAGAGTACCAAACGCAGAATCAAACCGTACTATATATCCCAAAACAACAATCCGTCACAAAATCCAGCCCAAGACGAGAAATTGACCCTAAATTCGAGGAGCACAACGACATTACACCAGCGATCGGGGGATCAAACGGGGGGATTCCACGTCAAGCAGAGATCGAGTCGGGGGTCGATTAGGATTTGCTATTATTTTGGGGGAACGAGATGATATGGACGAACAGTTCAGCTGGTGCCTGATGACGTGTGTTTTCCTTGTTCCTCGTTTGCCCTCGTGGAATTCTCCTAATCACGGTCTTGCCCTCTCGTATCAGACATCTGACCAGTATTTATCTACAAAACATATTCATAATATCCACCTGTCCTTACCTAAATATAACCAGTTTCCTTTCCGTGTAATAACATCAATCCGCTGCGGTCGCTTCTTTATGCCAATACACAAGCGATTTTGATGAATTTGTAAAAAACAGAACCGAACATGCCCTTGCTTGTTTTTGGGACTGGGCGGCTGTGGCCTGTGTTTTCCTGAACTTGATTGGTGCCGGAGGTAGCTTCAGCAAGGATCCTTGACCACAGAGTTCTATTGCTGATAAAGACCTGGTTGGTGCCACTTCCAGATAAATGCTTGTCCGACGGAAATACTCCATCTTGCAGATTTTATCTGATGTAGATGCTGGAATCCTGGCTGAACATACTGAAATGGATGTTTCTGGCAGGTACCGATTGATAGCCGCTGAAGAGCAGAGGTATAGGAAAGGTCTGCAATTCACGTGACCTTCCGAACAAGAAAAGTCTTCCTCCGGCCGATGGGTTACATTTATCTTCTTCATCACTCATGACAGTTGATCATATTTTTGTCCAAATCAGATGAAGAAACCACTTCAAATAGGAAGCTCACTAAAGATTGTGGATAAATGGGTAATTTGGCTGCCATAGCGTTCCAGATCTGTATCTAGCTTCATCATCTTACTGTGTTTACGATGCGCTTATGTCCTGCAGTGATTGATGGTATCCATACTTTTGCTATTATTTTGCTAGTGCTTGATTAGTCCGGTTACGCCTTTCTTATTGAAATGGGTGAAAACAAGAAGCTACAGCAGCTAAAGGCTCCAAAGAAGATGCGGCTCCTGGTGACAAAGCTCGGTTGAAGGCCATGGCATGGCCAAGTACCTGTGTTAATACAGCTTATAAGACAAGCTGCCCACATTGAAACCTGTCGGACTTGTGTCGCCGTTATTTGAGCATGGTGCTAGTTGAGAATATCTTCTTGGCTGGTCCCTTATGGCTGCTTCCAGGAATTTGCACGCTCAACCAACAATAATCTTGGAGACAGTCGTCCAATAATTTGAAGCTGGGCAATCATCTTGCCTGCTCATAATGATGTGGATGTCTGAAACTGTTTACAAAAAAAATTGCTCATATCATCGTGACCAGACAATCCCAGACAATCCCAGACAATCCAAGATTTTTGCTCCCTTGTAAGAAGATTTCTAACAGCAGCTTTTGGAAATAAAATGCAAGGACATCTCACAAAAGCCTCCTGCCTGACTCTAGTCGATGTCAGGTTGCCGTTCATCGTTTGGATAACAGGACCAAATACAGATTCTGGTCGACAGTAGTATTCTGAACCGTATGAATGTCGGACGTCAGACATTGATAACAAGTGAGCTATCCATTCCTGCAATGGTTAGTCAGTCGTTTGAACTATTATTCTACTTTATTTTCGAAGTTTTCAAAATTGTGGGCTGAGTCAAAGTTTGAAGGAATCTTTCTTCTATTTAATTAAAAGTTTTCTATCCGTATACAACTACCATCTGACCTTTACCTACGCCACAGAGATTGAACACAATGGTGGCTTTGCGACATCCGAGCCACGAGCATCCCGTGGAGCCAGTAGACTCGAAGAATGTGTCCGTCCAGTGTGATTTTTGTCGCAAGGAATTATTGGATGATGATGCTGCCTATGCCTGTTGGGAATGTGATTTCTACCTCCACAGGAGGTGTGCTGAGGCGCCTCTCCAGATCGAATGCCATCCTTTCCATCCACTGCACCCTCTTTCCCTCGTCCACGATCGGTTGATGAGGTGTGATGCCTGTAAGCAGCACTTCCACCAAGGCGGTAGATCATTCAGCTGTGATGAGTGCTGCTTTGATCTGGACCTGCAATGCGCCTTGTCTACTCTTCCAACTGAATCTGATCATGGGGGGCCTCTGGCATCAGATCTGGAGTTGGAGCATGTCGCTGGTGGACTTCACACCCACGAGTTGACTCCCTTCTTCGCGAAATGGACGATTAATCTGCGGTGTGTGCTGTGTACTGGATTCGTTGAGGGTGATGGGTACATTTGTCTGCAGCCTCAATGCAAGTTCCTGATCCACAAAAGGTGTGTTCAAGATCTGTACTATGAGGATGGCCCAATGGTTCCGTGGGTCTACCATGAGCACCCACTTGCCACCTTCGTAGGAGAAGAGGCGGATTCTATTGGAGCTGAATGCACAAATTGCCAATCCGAGAGAACAGGTGGGTACATTGGTTGCACAAGGTGCAAGTCATTTGTTCACAGAGATTGCAGTCGTGTACCCGAGATCCTCAACTATCCTCCCCATCCAGACCATACCCTCGTCCTGTTCATTGCTTGCACTGATAACCCTGGTCTGCCGTGTTGTTCCTGCTCGTGCCCAATACAGGGAGAGTTATGCTATCGTTGCATCCACTGCGAATTCCATTTGCACATCGGATGGGCCTTCCAGACTCTCGCTTTCCCGGAAATTGAATTGTCCTGGCACAGACATCCACTGCTCCTCTCCCACAGAGCGAAGCCCTTCTTTGATTCGTGCTCTTGCTGTGGAGATGAGTTCCATGGCCCAGCCTATGTATGTGGAGAGGAGGATTGTGGACTCAAGCTCCACAAGCAATGCACAGACCTCGCACCAAGAGTAGACCACCATCCTCATCACCCGGGGCATCCACTCACTCTTCTTGCGGAAGAGTTGGAAGGTCTCATCCAATGTGCGGCATGTTGTTCATCAATTGAGGGATTCAGTTTCTCTTGTCGGCTCTGTGAGTTCTACTTGCATGTCAACTGTGCTTCTCGTTTTCCGACTACAAAACACTACTTGCACAAACACGACCTCGTACGTTTTGAAGAGATTTTGTCCGCGGAATGCAACCTTTGTCATAAGGCTGACGATTCACCAATCTTCCGATGCATTCCATGCAACTTTAACCTTCATGAAAAGTGCATGGACCTTCCGCGGGTTGTGAAGCACGAGACTCATTTCCAGGAGTTGACGCTGCGAGAGTTCTTCATGGAGGAAGCTACAGGAGAATACTACTGCGATCTATGGGAGAAAAGGAGGGATGGACGGCTGGGCGTTTACGTTGGAGGAGAATGACAGATGGAACGACCATGGGCATTTCATATCGAGTGTGTTCTCCCCGAGGTAAAACTAACTACTCTTTCATAGTATGCAACGACATGGCTATCTGCAACATGTTGGCACTCACCATAGTTCGAACCAACCAAAATGAACTTTATTTGTCAGATCCGAAAGGTGTATGCGAAGGAGGACAACACCATTGCGCTTTAGAGAGATTGGCTGATGAAATAACGAGAAGAGAGGAACAGCTTCGTGTGACAGAGAGAAAGCTAGATGAAATGAGGCAAGAGTTGGAAGAACTGAGAAAGAAACGTGCTGCAATGGAATTAGAGTAATCACATTGTGCTACTTTGATAGCGCAAGGGAGGTTCCATTTTAGGGCCTCTGAGCAATTTCGAAATGAAATGAGATTCTGATTATGAACACTAACCATGATTTAACTCGATAGGTGATTCAGTGGGGCCAGGAGCCTGAAGGGGAAGAGTGGAGAAGTCAATGCAGTTGCAGGATTTGGGTTATATTAAATGGTTTGTATAACTGCTGATTCAACAACGACGGAATCATTTCATCTATGCTTCAGCATCCCTGTAACAAGCATCCCTTGGAGCCCCGGGACTTGCGCCATAGATCCATCTTCCCTCCCTGTCGGCTCTGCTGGAGGGAGATATATGCCAGCGCATACACCTACTGCTGGAGGGAGATATATGCCAGGCCTTAAAGAGGTTTTGACCAAAACACCCAAAGACTTTGCTCGATATGATTTCACAACTATCGCCCCTTTGAATAATCGACGATTTGGTACAAATAAAATAACATGTATCGGCACGAACTTATCCCATTTTATATTTAATTAAGAAAAGGTAACGAATGAATGGAACACAAAACAAAAAAATTTCCAAGAAAGTTGCTTTATTATAATCTAAATCGATGTATTAAGTAGATGTACGAATAAAAGCAAAACTTTGGAGGTCGAGGCATTGAACGAGCAAATCAATAGACAAAATGAACAAGTTCGTGAGGCAGAAGTAGAGCTCGAGAAGAGAAAGCAAGTGTTGGATGAACTGAAGAAGAAACTGGAGAGTCTTATTTCCAGGGAGGAAGAGAATTCCATAGCTTCATGAGAGGAAATCGACTTGGAAAATTCTTCATAAATCTTATTATCGCCAACCAACTTTTGGAACTCGCGTGCTTCTACTTTGAGCAAGTCAAGTTCTATGCCGGTTGTAAACATCTGCATTGAGGTTAAATTACCTCATTTTTCAAAATATTCAATGCCCTGAGTATTTGGATTATGTTGGCTGCAATCATTAGTCATGCGCTTAGTAGACAACAGCTGATGGACTGGCAATTTTCCTCTTATCTTCCGTATGCCTGCTAATGGAGGATGATGACCATACTGCCATTGAGAGATCATGTTATCACCATCCAGGTTGGTGACTGCATGATCTGCCGGGGAAGTGTTAATGGGGACGGGTACATTTGTTTGGATCGTCAGTGCGAGTTCCTCATCCACAAGAGATGCATTCAAGATCTGTACTGTGCTGATGGGACCAAAGCTCCATGAATATATCACGACCATCGACTAGAGACATTTGCAGGAGAGAAAACAAGTTGTAGCAGATGAGAGAGTTGCAGATCCAACACATCAGGGGAGTACATTGGTTGCAAGAGGTACGAGCTCATTATTCATAGGAACTGCATCCTTCAATACCCTCCTCATCCGAATCACCCCTTTGTCCTCTGCATTTATCGCCCCAATCACTGGCAACAACAATGTCAATCTTGCTCGAGTTTCCTAGAGGGTGGCTTGTGCTATAGTTGTGCTTCCTGCGAGTCTTTTGTGCATGTCAGATGTGCCTCCAGACGCTCGCTTATTGTGAGGAAGGTTTAATTGCTGAAATCAAATGGGAGAAAGAAACGTGCTGCAATGGAATTAGAGTAATCACATTGTGCTACTTTGATAGCGCAAGGGAGGTTCCATTTTAGGGCCTCTGAGCAATTTCGAAATGAAATGAGATTCTGATTATGAACACTAACCATGATTTAACTCGATAGGTGATTTCAGTGGGGCCGGGAGCCTGAAGGGGAAGAGTGGAGAAGTCAATGCAGTTGCAGGATTTGGGTTATATTAAATGGTTTGTATAACTGCTGATTCAACAACGACGGAATTATTTCATCTATGCTTCAGCATCCCTGTAACAAGCATCCCTTGGAGCCCCGGGACTTGCGCCATAGATCCATCTTCCCACCCTGTCGGCTCTGCTGGAGGGAGATATATGCCAGCGCATACACCTACTGCTGGAGGGAGATAGATATATGCCAGGCCTTAAAGAGGTTTGACCAAAACACCCAAAGACTTTGTTCGATATGATTTCACACCTATCGCCCCTTTGAATAATCGACGATTTGGTACAAATAAAATAACGTGTCTCACGAACTTATCCCTTGTTATATTTAATTAAGAAACGGTAACAAATGAATGAAACACAAAACAAAAAATTTTCAAGAAAGTTGCTTTATTATAACCTAAATCGATGTATCAAGTAGTTTTTAAGACATAGACTCATAAAAGATAAGTAAATATTTTATAAAATGAAATTTTATTGGATAGTTCTTTTTTAAAATGAGTTTCAATTCTCTTATTTATTTTTATTGGATAGTTCTTTCTTTTCATTTTTAAGTCTTTTTTAAGAATATTTAAAAATATACAATTTTTTTTTATTACTTGATCCAAAGGCGGCTTTTTCATTGTGGTTGCTGATTAAGTTTTTTTTCTTTTAATGAGAAATTACATTACATGTAAGTCGTTGTTGTCGTCGGTGGGACTAAACAATGGCAATAATAATAATAATAATAATAATAATAATAATAATAATAATAATAATAATAATAATAATAATAATGTGTATTTCCTTTTCCTCCTCCTTTCCAACTAAAACGATTTCGTCGCTTTCTAAAAACTATTTTTTTTTTATTCGTCGCTTACCTGATCCAAGGGCGGCTTTTGCAATCGTGGGTGCTCGCTGGATTATGCCATGATTGATCGTCCGATTAACAAACTAAGAACAAAAAGAAAGCAGCCAGATATAAATATACGCAGGTTGAAGTTGTTGTTCAGCCAATCGTTTTGGTAACAAGAAGCAAATGGCCACAACTACTCTTCTTCCACACCCTACTCATGAGCATCCCCTGGTGCTCGACGACTTTCGCTGCAGGTCAGGTTTCCACCTGTCTTGTGATCTCTGTAAGAGGCAAATATATACCAAGGCCTACACCTGCCGGGAAGGATGCAACTATGACTGCCACAGACTATGCGCCGAGGCTCCTCCCAGGATAGATAGCCATCCTTTGCACCCCTCCCACTCTCTGACCCTCTTCCATAACCAGCCCAATTTCTCATGCTCTGCTTGTGATTGTCTTCTAGAGGACGGCAGCAGCGCGTTCAGGTGTGACCACTGCGACTTTATTCTTGACCTTTGCTGTGCTTTGGCTACTCTATTGGATCAAGGAGGCTCCCCGGAAGGGACATCTCCAGAGCAGATCGTCCACCCACTTCATCCCCACCGGCTGACTTCCTTTTCGACGAGGAACGACTTTGTTGTGGGTATCAGCTGCAACCTCTGCCTGGGAATTGTCGGACAGGATGGGCACACGTGCTTGCGACCTTCTTGTCGGTTCCTAATCCACAAGAGATGTGTCAAAGATCTGTACTGTACAGATGGGACTAAATCTCCACGTATTTATCATGAGCATCAACTGGAGATTTTTGTAGGAGAAGAAGACACGGGCTCTACCAACTGTGCATACTGCCGGTCCGGCAAATCAGGCGAGTTCATTGGCTGTTCAAGCTGTCAAATTTTCTATCACATGGACTGCATTCAGGGGCCAGAGGTACTTCAGTACCCTCCTCATCAACATACTTCTCTGGTCCTGTTCATTCCTCCTCCTGACAAATTCTTCAAGAATTGTAAATCTTGCTTAAGTTCCACAAAAGGCGAGTTGTGCTATTCTTGCCCTTACTGTTATGATTTCTACGTGCACGTTGGATGTGCCCTCCAAACTGTGGCTTATTGTGAGGAGGGTATGAGTGCGTCGATCGAATGGACTTGGCATGAACCTCCACTTCTCCTATGTCACCGCACCGAATCTTGCGAGATAAATTGTGATTATTGTGGGGACAAGTCAATAGGCCCAACATATGCCTGTGGAAGCCATTGCTTAATTCAGCTTCATGCGCGATGTATCAAAATTGAGTCTACAATAAGCCACTATCTTCACCCGGATCATCCGCTCACTTTTGCCACAGGGGATAATGGGTATGATGAGGATACTCGTGACTGCACTGTTTGCCAGTTAAAAGTTGATGGCTTCTCCTTTTCCTGCAATAGCTGTGCATTTTACCTTCATTCCCGGTGTGCCATTCGTCCTACTCTGAAACACTCCCTCCATGAGCACAAGCTTCTGCATTTGGCTGAGGCCCCACACATGCAATGCAATCGCTGCAGCACTAGCACGAACACCCCTCTCCTCCATTGTGTAAGTTGCAACTTTAATATCCATGAGAAGTGTGCGGAACTTCCACTAGTAGTAAAGAGTGACATCCATTGGCATCCATTGACTCTACACGAAAAGTACATTGAGGATGATTCTGGGGAATACTATTGTGATCACTGTGAGAAAAGGAGGGATACCCGGTTGGGTGCTTATGTGTGCGGAGAATGCTCTGCAAGGTGGGCTTATCATATCGAATGTGTTCTGCCCGAGGTAAACTTGCTCCCTCTCTCTCAACTCTGTTAATTATTCCGTGACCCCTTCCTTGTGTTGTCGAGGATAAGTCTGCTATATTTGCTGACCGTAGCTCTAACATATGTCCAGTTTGCTAGTACATTACTAATATGACTGTCACCATGGCATTCGATTAGACAACGTAAGTTTAAAATCTGTGGCTAACTCTTCCGAAATGCTATTATTTTGGACAGCTTCAAATATTTCTTGCGAATAAAAGCAAAACTTTGGACGTCAAGGCATTGAACGAGAAAATCGAGATACAATATGAACGAGTTCGTGAAGCAGAAGAAAAGCTTGAGGAGACGAAGCGAGTGTTGGATGAACTGAAGAAGGAACTGGAGAAGCTTACTTCCAAGGAGGAGGAAAATTCCATAGCTTCATGAGAGGAAATCGACTTGGAAAAGTCTTCATAAATCTTATTTTTGCCTACTAACTTTTGGAACTCGCATGCTTCTACTTTGAGCAAGTCAAGTTATAAGCCGTTTGTAAACATCTGCATTGAGGTTAAATTACCTCATTTTTCAAAATATTCAGTTCCTTGATTATTTGGATTTATGTTGGCTGCAATAGGGAGTTAAGCGCTAGGTAGACTACAGCGGACGGACAGGCAATTTTCCTCTTACCTTCCAGAAGATACCCTCGAACTCTGTATGCGTGCTTATGGAGGATGATGACCACACTGCCATTAAGAGAACGGCCGATTAAACAGCGTGACATGAGAGATGTGTTTAATTCTTTTCTTTAATTTTGACACTTTCTGACAATCATTATATGGATTGCATTTCATTAAAGGATAGGTTTAGATAAACAGCGATCTGTTTGTTCTAGACACGGTCGTCTACAGGCAAAATTGTCCCAATGTTTGGAGTTAGACTTCATTGACTGGTCTTGGCTCTTTCATTTAGTGAGATATGAAAATGATACAGTTCATGGAGAAGAAAAATCAATGATATATAGCTTCCAACCACGCAACAACTTATCTGGATACACGCTTCAATCTCCCTTTCATTGGTGTCGTTCTGCGTAGCCGTTGGAGGGGAGCCTCATGTCCACCCTCCGGAATTGCAACTCTGACAGGAAGATATTTGGCGCTGCCTATGCCTGCCAGGAATGCGGGGACTTCCAGAGATCATGTGCCTCAAGACGCCTCCCCAGATAGAGCAGCACTCGTTGCACCTTCGCACACTTGTTCACGACTGGTGGTCCTTCACATGTGATGCTTGTTCTGAAGATTACTGTTTACTCGGTAGCAATTTATTCTGGTGTAGAAAAAGAAAATCAGAATTTCCATGAACATCATCATCAATCACCAGGCCTTAAAGAGGTTTGACCACAACACCCAAAGACTTTTTGCTCGACATGATTTCACACCTATCACCAAAAAAAAAAAAGTGATTAGCCCCTTTGAATAAATAAAATAATGTGTCTCGCATCTCAAGGCACCAACTTATCCTTTCTTATATTTAATTAAAAAACGATAATGAATAAATGGAACATAAAATAAAAAATTTCCAAGGCGCTATTTGAGAAAGTTGCTTTATTATAATTTACCAAGTCATTGTTTAAGATATCTACGGTGAGTTAACTTTTTATAAAGTGATATCTTATTCAGTAATTTTTTTTTTAAAATGAGTTTCAATCCTATTGTTTATTTTTTTATTCTGAATAATCACTTTTTTTTTCATTTTTAAGTCTTTTTAAGAATGTTCATGAACTTTTAAAAAATAATTAAAAATATACAATTTTTTTTTTGTATTACTTTATTCAAAGGCGACTTTTTCATTGTGGTTGCTGATTAAGTCTTTTTTTTTTTAATGAGAAATTACATTACTTGTAAGTCGTCGTTGTCGTCGGTGGGACAAAACAATGGCATTATAATAATGTGTATTTCCTTTTCCTCCTCCCTTCCAACTACAACGATTTCGTCGCTTTCTAAAAACTATATTTTTTCTTTTATTCGTCGCTCACTTGATCCAAGGGCTGACTTTTGCAATCGTGGGCGCTCGCTGGATTATGCTTTGATTGATCGTCCGATTAATAAACTAAGAACAAAAAGAAAGCATCCAAATATAAAATATACGCAGGTTGAAGATGTTGTTCCGCGCATCGTTTTGGTAACAAGAAGCAAATGGCCACAACTACTCTTCTTCCACACCCCACTCATGAGCATCCGCTGGAGCTCGTGGACTTCCTCACAGGATCAGGTTTCCACCTGTCTTGTGATCTCTGCCGGAGGCGATAATCTACCGAGGCCTACACTTGCCCAGAAGGATGCGAGTATTTCTGCCACAGACCATGCACCGTGGCTCCTCCCAGGATAGATAGCCATCCTTTGCACCCCGCCCACTCTCTGACCCTCTTCCATAATCAGCCCAATTTCTCATGCTCTGCTTGTGATATCCAGGTGGGTTTAGTGGGATGAGGAGGAGGTAGGCATAATCAAAGAGAGAGATTGTTAGAATTAGTGGTAGGTGAGTTTAAGTGGTAAAAACTGAAGGTCGTCGTCGAAAGTTTTTTGTTGGGAAAAAAATAATAATAATTAATAAAGCCAAGCATGCTAAAACTCGGAAAGCTTAGCACTGGTGAGGGGTTTGAACTTCCTGAAAATGATTGTCTAGATTGGAAGCAATCAAAGCCTCGCACCTCCAACCTCTTACTCCAAATTCCAACCAATCTGAATAGTGTGGAACCGGTACAGCGGAGCAGGCTGAGGTGCCCGACGACGACATGACCACCCCTCGACGTCACGAGCATCCCTTGGAGCCCCTGGACTTGAGCCTCGAGTCCATCACTCTCCCAGATTGTACACTCTGCAACTGGGAGGCATCGATCATCACTCTCCCAGACTTTGCTCACCGAAAAAAAAAATGTGAGTCGCCCCTTTGAATAATTGACGATTTGTTATAAATAAAATAATATGTCTCGTATCTCAAGGCACGAACTTATCCCTTGTTATATTTAACTAATAAACGGTAATAAATGAATGTAACACAAAAAAAAAAATTTACAATGCGTTAATTGAGAAAGTTGTTTTATTATAACCTAAGTCAATGTATCAAGTCATTGATTAAGACATCAACTCATGGAAGATAAGCTAATATTTTATAAAATGAAATTTTATTTAATAATTCTTTTTTAAAATAAGTTTTACTCATCTTATTTATTTTTCACTCCCGATAATTTTCTCCTTATTTTTAAGTCTTCTACAACAATTTTTTTTGTACTACTTGATCCAAAGGCGACTTTTTCATTGTGCTTGCTGATTAAGTCTTTTTTTTTTTAATGAGAAATTACATTACATGTAAGTCGTTGTTGTCGTCGGTGGGACTAAACAATGGCATATAATAATAATAATAATAATAATAATGATTCCCTTCCAACTACAACGATTTCGTCGCATTCTAAAAACTATATTTTTTTGGCAAAATATCAATTTATGGCCTCAACTTTGAGCCAATTTTTTGTTTTGTCCTTAACTTAGTTTGTTATATAATTTTGTCACCAACTTTTGTTTTTATTTTAATTTTGGCCAATAATGAATTTCTCATAGCGAAAGTCAAACAAAGGCCTTAATAGACAATTTTCATTTATCGACTAAAAAGAAAAAGGATTTTAAAAAATATGAAATAATATTGAAACCTTTCATTTGTTTTTTTATTATAAAATTTTGATGAACAAATCAAGTGAATTGGAAGCCGAAGTTAACGATAGTTGCTGATGTTGTCAAAAAATATGAAAAATCGATGAATGTGGGATGATGTTCTACTAGGGGGCGACTATTACGGATAAAGTGGATTATGAGACGAATGAATGAGATATTGAAACTCCACTATTATAGGACACATGTTAGACTATATTAAGGCCTTGTTTGGCTTTCGCAAGAAGAAATTCATGATTGGCCAAAAATCGAAATAAAAACAAAAGTTGATGACAAAATTATATAACAAACTAAGTTAATGACAAAACAGAAAGTTGGCTCAAAGTTGAGGCCATAATCGTATATTTTGCCTATTTTTTTTATTCGTCACTCACTTAATCCAAGGGCTGACTTTTGCAATCGTGGGTGCTCGCTGGATTATGCTTTGATTGATCGTCCGATTAATAAACTACGAACAAAAAGAAAGCAGCCAAATATAATTATACGCAGGTTGAAGTTGTTGTTCAGCCCATCGTTTTGGTAACAAGAAGCAAATGGCCACAACTACTCTTCTTCCACACCCCACTCATGAGCATCCCCTGGAGCTCGTGGACTTCCTCACAGGGTCAGGTTTCCACCTGTCTTGTAATCTCTGCCGGAGGCGATTATCTACCGAGGCCTACACTTGCCCGGAAGGATGCGAGTATTTCTGCCACAGAGAATGCGCCGTGGCTCCTCCCAGGATAGATAGCCATCCTTTGCACCCCGCCCACTCTCTGACCCTCTTCCATAACCAGCCCAATTTCTCTTGCTCTGCTTGTGATTGTCTTCTCGATGGCAGCAGCGCGTTCAGGTGTGACCACTGCGACTTTATTCTTGACCTTTGCTGTGCTTTGGCTACTCTATTGGATCAAGGAGGCTCCACTGAAGGGACATCTCCAGAGCAGATCGTCCACCCACTTCATCCCCACCGGCTGACTTCCTTTTCGACGAGGAACGACTTTGTTGCGCGTACCAGCTGCAACCTCTGCCAGGAAAGTGTTGAACGGGATGGGCACACGTGCTTGCGACCTTCTTGTTTGTTCCTAATCCACAAGAGATGTGTCCAAGATCTGTACTGTACAGATGGGACTAAAGCTCCACGTATTTATCACGAGCATCAACTGGAGATATTCGTAGGAGAAGACGCGGGCTCTACCAAATGTGCATCCTGCGGGTCCGGCAAATCAGGCGAGTTCATTGGCTGTTCAAGCTGTCAAATTTTCCATCACATGGACTGCATTCAGGGGCCAGAGGTACTTCAGTACCCTCCTCATCAACATAATTCTCTGGTTCTGGTCATTGTTCCTCCAGACAGATTCTTCGAGAAATGTGAATCTTGCTTAAGTTCCACAAAAGGCGATTTGTGCTATTCTTGCCCTTACTGTTGTGGTTTCTATGTGCACGTTGGATGTGCCCTCCAAACTGTGGCTTATTGTGAGGAGGGTATGAGCGCGTCAATCAAACGGACTTGGCATGAACCTCCACTTTTCCTATGTCACGGAACCGAATCTGGCTCGAGAAATTGTGATTATTGTGGGGACAAGTCAATAGGCCCAATGTATGCCTGCCAAGGACATTGCGTAATTCAGCTTCACGAGCGATGTATCAAATTTGAGTCTACAATAATCCACTATCTTCACCCGGATGATCCGCTCACTTTTGCCCCGTGGGCTGATGCGTCTAAGTATCCTCGTGACTGCACTGTTTGCCAGGTAGGAGTTGATCGCTTCTCCTTTTCCTGCAATATCTGTACATTTTACCTTCATTCCCGGTGTGCCATTCGTCCTACTCTGAAACACTCCCTCCATGAGCACAAGCTTCTGCATTTGGCTGAGGCCCCACACATGCAATGCAATCGCTGCAGCACTAGCACGAACACCCCCCTCCTCCATTGTGTAAGTTGCAACTTCAATATCCATGAGAAGTGCGCAGAACTTCCGGCAGTTGTGAAAAGTGATATTCATAGGGATCCATTGACTCTACACGAAAAGTACATTGAGGATGATTCTGGGGAATACTATTGTGATCATTGTGAGAAAAAGAGGGACATTCGGTTGGGTGCTTATGTGTGCGACGAAAGCAAGGCGAAATGGGTTTTTCATATCGAATGTGTTCTGCCTGAGGTAAACTTGCTCCCTCTCTCAACTCCGTTAAGTATTCCATGACAACTTCCACATGTCCTCGAGGATATGTCTGCCATATTTGCCGACCATAGCTCTAACATATGTCCAATTTGCTAGTACATGTACTAATATGACTGTCACCATGGCATTTGATTTTGCAAGATAAGCTTAAAAATCTGTGGCTAATTTCTCTGAAATACTTTTATTTCGGACAGCTTCAAATTCTTTTAGTGAATAAAAGACAAATTTTTGACATCGAAGAATTGAAAGAGCAAGTCGAGATACAAAATTCACGAGTTCGTGAGGCTGAAGAAAAGCTCGAGGAGATGACGCGAGTCTCGGATGAACTGAAGAAGAGACTGGAGGAACGTACTTCCGAGGAGGAGAAGAATTCTATTGCTGCAACTGAGGAAATCGAGTTGGAAAAGTCTTCATAAATCTTATTTCGCCTACCGACTACTGGAACTTGCATGCTTCTACTTTTAGCAAGTCAAGTTATAGGCTGGTTGTAAACATATGTGCCCTGATTATTTGGATTGTTTTAGCTGCAATCGTTATCTATGGGCTTGGTAGACTACAGCGGATGGACTGGCAATTTACATCTCGCCTACCTGAAGATACCGCCGAGCTCTGCCATCAAGAAGAAATTGGCAGACTAAATAGCGCGACAAGAGGGAGGCGTTTCATTTTGACATTTTATGACAATGAGTATTTTAATAAACAGATTGTATTCCATTAAAGGATATATTTAGACAAACAACGATCTATTTGTTTTAGACACGGTCGTCCACAGGATAAAATGTCCTGATGTTTGGAGTTAGACTTCATTGTTTGGTCTTTGCTCTTTCATTCGCGCTGAGATGTGAAAATAATCCGGTCCTTGGAAAAGAAAAGACGACGATATGTAGCCCGCAACCACGCAACAACTAACCTTACAATACACCTCAACATCCCATTCACCGGCGTCATTCCGTGGAGCCCTTGGAAGGGAGCCTTATGTCGGGATTGCGAACTCTGCCACAGGAAGATATTACGCGATGCCCATGCCTGCCAGGAATGAGGGAACTCCCAGAGATCATGCGCCAAGGCGCCTCCCCTGATAGAGCAACACCCGCTGCACCTCCACCTTCTTAACCCCATTCATAACTGGAGGTCCTTCAATCCCTTGATAGAGTCCCACCCCTTTGTACCCTGACCGCCCTCTAACCCTCTACCATGTCCGGGCATTCAAATGTGATGTTCGGTGAGAAGCTGTGGTTAAGCTAAAGCATGGGAAATGGACTGAAAGGATAAGAACCCTGGTCAAGATAAAACATCAAAGCATTATGACATGGCCACGGGAACACTTCAAACAAAAAAAGTTCAAATTTTAACATACTGGAGGAATAGATGGAGGGGCATGTATTCCACCTTGGGGATACATCGCGACATAGGGATGAGGCGCTGCACCACAGGGAGGCATAATATGCTGCACAATTTGCAAAAAGGTTAGAAATGCAAGTTGATGAGAAAGGATTATAATCAAACAGATATCCGAGTATCGGAAGACGAATGATAGAGATCACCTTAAATTAAGATAATTAGAACCTACAACCAACAAAATAAAAAGCCAAAAACGCTCAGAATTCTCGAACTTCCACATCCTGCTTGCTCCATTACAGTTGAAAATTGACAACACAACTCACCCCAACATCCTTACACTAATGTACTTGGCCTTAACCTGCTAAATAAGGACACAAATACTTCAACATCAAGAAACGATGCAATGGATAAAACATCACAGGTCCCAAATCATCAACGATAGGGCATGGTACACATTATAAGGTCAGTGAACTACTAAGACAAATCAAAAGAACGAGCACCTGAACTCCCCACATGTAAGGTTGACCATGAGGACTTGATGCTAAAAATCCAGGTGGAGGAGGACTAGGTGAATATGCATATAAATCAAATAGTGACCATTAAAAAGATATAAATTGCCACAACTACATGTATGTACAGATAAAAAAGAAAAGCTTGAAGCATCCAAAAACCAAACCTGGAAACCAGACCAGTCTGGAGTAAAGGCAGGGGCAGGGGCAGGGGCACTGGTAGTAGCTGATGGCTCATGAAAGTAAGATCTCGTATAAAATTGTTCAAGTTTGAGACCGACCGCTATCAAAACCAACAACAAAATCCCAAGCCAAGATACCTTAATGGGTTTATCTGACCCACTACCACCCATTAGTATCCAAAGCATCCTTCTGAAAGCTCCTCAAAGCATCCATACATAGTATCAGAACCTCATCATCTGACCAATATTTATTTACTAAACATACTCATAATATCCATCTGTTCTTGCCTATATATAACCGTTTCTGTGTAATAATATCCATCTGATTCGATCTGGTATGCTTTTTTATGCCAATGCACAAGGGATTTTGATGAATTTTAGAAAACAGAACCAAATATGCCCATGCATTTTTTCACGTGGTCGTTGCTTCCCTTAACACGTGACGTCGGATGTAACAGTTATTAGCCGGTTTTTGATTGGTTGGTTGGAAAGCAGACGGAGTTGGATGACCACCTCCTAACCCTAAATCAACGAAAACCGAACCACAATTTTTCCCAATCCAAACCCCAACCCCCGCCATGGTTTACGAAGACGATCGGTGATAATTTTGAAGCGTGGTTATAATCCCACACAAACAGATTATTATTTGGAATACAGTAATTCACAAACCTCCAACTCCTCTTAAATTCCACTATTTCCACAAACACAGAGTTCTACAGTTTCTCTATACAGAATTCACTCCCCAACTCCAATCGCACACAACATTGCATTTACAGACAATTAAAACAACATCCACAC